>LR812528.1:49280652-49545652 GCA_903798195.1 Danio kyathit | reverse complement strand
GTCATACACTTGTTGGAAGTCAGAACATTTCCAATGGTTATGACCTCAAACAAAACTTATAACACTTTGGGTTTCTTCTAAACTAGATTTTGACTGTTCCCTTCTTATGATGGCTATAATGTAGGGAATCTTACTGTTAGAACTAAATTTGTTGACTATGCAGTCAACCAAAACATCTTTACATGTAACTTTGGGAAAGGTAGCCACTTTTGACAGGTTTATAGACATCACCAAGACCTCTCAGACATTTATAGGATGAAACTAAGAAAAAAAAAGTCCCAAACCAAGCAAGCCAGTGGCGAGAAACAAAACTTCACCAATTGACAAAAGTGAAGGAAAAAACCTTGATAGCGCTGAAGGCTGGAGAACAACATAACTCATACTGCAGTCAACCAAAACTTGTACACCATTTAAGCTTTGTCATACACTTGTTGGAAGTCAGAACATTTCCAATGGTTATGACCTTAAACGAAACTAGATTTTGACGGTTTCCTTCTTATGATGGTTATAATGTAGGGCAGGGGTGTCAAAGTCGATTCCTGGAGGGCCGGAGCCCTGCAGAGTTTAGTTCCAGCCCTGCTTCAACACACCTATCTGTAGGTATCAAACAAGCCTAAAGCACTCAATTAGTTTGATCAGGTGTGTTTAATTGGGGCTGGAACTAAACTATGCAGAGCTCCGGCCCTCCAGGAACTGGCTTTGACACATGTAATGTAGGGAATCTTACTGTCAGAACTAAATTTGTTGACTATGCAGTCAACCAAAACATCTTTACATGTAACTTTGGGAAAGGTAGCCACTTTTGACAGGTTTATAGACATCATATCAGACATTTATAGGATGAAACTGTAGGGAAAAAATCAAGCTGTCATTTGTTCACCCTTAAGCCATTCTAGGTATATATGCATTTCTCCTTTCACTTGAAGGTAACGGGAATTATATGTAAGAATTGTAATGCCAGTGAATACTTCAAAAAAATGTGTTTCATCCTAATCAGTCTAACTTTAGGTTAATGAATACATCCTAAACAAAGGACACTTGGTTTTTGCAAGGAAAATACGCATATATAAAACTTTATAAGCTATTATTGCTGGATTTCGTCAACTTCTGTATGTTCATGAGAATCAAGTTATGTTGTATGGCATTGGAGAGAAATGAGAAAACACAACTCTGTAACTTTACCACTGTTTATATTTCTATTGCTGTAGTCAGCCAAAAATCTGTTGCCAATCTGAGTTTGTTACTCTATAAAAATGCTGTGTTTTTGTTGTAACCTAACATTGGGTCAAACATTCGTTTTTTTTTTTTTTACACTTTTGTTAACCCAATGGTTGTGTTTGTCCATAGTTGACCCAATTTTGAGTTGCAACAACTTACTGTACAGATTTGTAATTACCTTTCCAGTGGTTATGTCCTCTATATGTTTTGATTTTGTAGTCGACCAAAACTCACTTTGGGTTTCTTATAAACTTGGTGATGCACAAAGTTCACCAGGTGCTTCCAATTTAGTTTGGTTAAATGTTGGAAAAGTTCATTAAAAGGCAATTAATTTTTACAACGTGTCATCATCAAACTTGGTTGACTTCCAGAATTTATTAGGAAACACAACTGTTAGACAGGTAATCTCTTTTGACAAGTTTACAGGATTTAGTTTGAGAGTTATACGAGTCCAATCTGAGACCAAAACATTTTGGGTTTCTTTCTTATTGGTAACCTTTCCAATTATTACGTCTTCTATCCGTGTTGAGATTGCACTAAGCATACTATAGTTCTGCATTTTTAAGTTTGTTTTTATTTCATTACTATTTTTAAATGTGCTATACATTTCAGTGTAGTTTTATCAGTGGATTTGTTTAATGCTTTTAAACATGTTTTATAAAGTCTTTTAGCTTTCATAATATCTTTGTTATTTTCACCTGAAGTTACTACTTCGTCATCATCTTCATCAAGGGCCGTCTCCAGCTGCCATGCTAGTTTCTTCATCCTTGGAATATTCATCTTTATTTTTTGTCTTTCTTGACACCTTTGTGTGACATTTTACTTCCCTATACTTTTATATTAATGTTGCTTGACTTTAAATACAATTCTGGTTGGTATTGTAGGATTAATCACAAACTAGCAGCAGAGCTAAAAAGTCGCGACCTCTTAGCACCTCCCCATAACCAGAAGTCGAACACGTTTTATTTAGTGTTTATGTATTTAGATTCAGTTTCAGTCATTTTTAGCTTACCAGAGTTAACAGAATATGTCCAATGTTGGCAAAAAGCAAAGATTGAAAAGATGTTTTTTATTTATTTATTTACTTATTTAACCAGGAATGTCCAGAGTCCTGGTCAAGACAGGCAGCAGAGGATGGTGCATATGCAAAAAAAAATGCGTATCACAACTAGCTCCAATTGATCGGCCAGAGATCAGTATCGGCCGATAATCACATTTCATGACTTGATCGGTACTCGCTAATCTGGTCGATCTCATGAACCAGTCACAATTGTTTGTTTACGAGTTTGCAAGCAGAGCACATGAACTGTAACCTTTTACATATCAGAACTGAAAGTTCTGTGTTTTCAACAATATTGTAAGTTCATTAAAACCTGGTTGGAAAAAGGGTAATAAAAAAATATATGAATATATATATACATAATTTTTTTTTTTACTTGATTATTTAAAAATATAACTTATTGTAATATACTTATTGTAATAAGCAGTAGTTTATGGACTCATTTCCTTTTAGTAAAGAAGTAATAGATTTATAGGTGTGCATTTTAACTTCTGATGCTGCGTTCACACCAGACTCGGAACGCGCGGCAAAATTGCGCTATTCGCGAGTAAATAGACGCGTGAACATTTGAGTTTACTCGCTTCATTCGCGCGTCAGACTCCGCTTCATTCGCGCGTCAAACTCCGCTTCATTCGCGCCTCAAATTCACTTCAGAACAGACGCGGATTTGCGTCATGGGCAGGGCTTCTGTCTGCTCGGTGAATGTAGCTTCGTTGCTAAATGGCTAACATGGATTTTATTAATAAAATACCTGTGTTTATGTGCTTTATAAAGGCTGTAAAACAGTGTCGATACGTTTGGAGCCGTGTCTGAGTCCACTAGATACTTTCAGAGGTGCACCCAGCGCTGTGGGCTCATAAACTCCTCCAGAAACTTAACCTGGATGACTGGGGCTTCCAGCGGTGCTTCTGACTGAGCCAAGCCCAGTTTGATGAACTGTTTTCGGTGTCGGCTGGAGGATTTCCCCCGGACACCAACAACAGGTGCTACGTCACAATCATGCTCCCACAAGAGCAAGCTCCTGATTGGTTAACGCAGCGCAAATGTCCGTAGAAGTTTAGATATTTGAACTCGAGCGATTTGCGCGTTAAGCGCGTCAAACGATCAATTCGCGTGTATCGCGCCATTCGCGCCGCGTCATTCGCGCAATTCGCGTCATTCGCGTCGCGCAATTCGCGTCATTCGCGCCGCGCCATTCGCGCGTATCGCGCCGCAGGATGCCTATTCGCACATTTGCATTGACTTAACATGTAAATCACTCGCGCTTGACGCTTCTTCCGCGTCTAGTGTGAACGCAGCATAATGCATTAAATATGTGCTTCAAACTTGATTGAGACATGTTGAATTCTTCTTTCATCATTTGCAATGTTTCCAAATTGCTTTGTTAGTAATTTTTCTTACCAATTTTTTAATCCGTTTTATTTGATAATTTATTTATTTTCTGTAAAGCTGCTTCTGACCATAACACGTCCACACTAAATGGTTATAAGAGATGTGTTTAAGGAATTATATGCAGCATCTTTCGTTTATTCTCTTAGGTAAGGAGAGATCTCCACTGAAGTGTCATACTTAGGGTGAAAATGTGCTTTTTAGAGCTCAAACTCATTTTAAATACTCAACATTTGTGTATATCATCATGTATTGACTGTGAATGTGCATCTACTGGTGCTTCTATTAACAACCGCATGTTAGATATTACAGCACAGAACGAGTGCTGATTAATTAATCATTCTTCTTTTATTTCAGTTTTTCCAATAACTGCTGTTAGTTTTTTTTTTAATTGTTGTAAATTGTATACATTTATTTCAGTTAACAACAATGGCTTTTGACTAATAGTTTTAGTTTTCGTTTACTAAAATAATCCGAATAATTTTTTTAATTATTGACATTGACATTATAATAATTACCCAGATCGACAAGTTTATACACTCAAAAAATTACATTTGCTCTTTGTTCAAACTACTTATTTAAAATGTAATGTAATGTGTATTTATATAGCGCCTTTATCATGTATGGCCATACATCGAAAGCGCTTCACAATCATGAGGGGGGTCTCTCCACACCACCACCAGTGTGCAGCATCCACTTGGATGATGCGACAGCAGCCTCAGGACAACATCGCCAGTGTGCTCACCACACACCAGCTATTGGTGGATGGAGAGACAGTGATAGAGCCAATTTGGTGCATTGGGAGGCCTTGATGGGTAAGGGCCAATGGAGGGAGTTTGGACACTGGGGTTACACCCCTACTCTTTATGAGAATTCTCATGGGATTTTTAATGACCACAGAGAGTCAGGACCTCAGTTTAACGTCTCATCCGAAAGACGGCGCTTACTGACAGTATAGTGTTCACATTACAACTCACACAGACTGCAGGTTGAGCGCCCCCTGCTGGCCTCACTAACACCACTTCCAAAAGCAACCTAGTTTTCCCATGTGGTCTCCCATCCAGGTACTAACCAGGCTCAGCCCTGCTTAGCTTCAGTGAATAACTGGTCTTGGGCTGCCTGGTGATATGGATATGGCCAAAATGAGCTGAAACAACACAATTTTTGAGGTTTTGTTTGGGACAACGTAATAGTTTCATGTTCAAACTACTCAAATTAGTAAAAACTAATAGGTTAGTGTACATTTTTCATGTTGTCCCTACACAAATAGATTGTGTGGAACCCAGAGTTTTTGAAGTGTGTAAGAAACTAGTGAAGAAGGATATAAGGAAACGTAACTCTGTTGACATTGTCAATCGTTCCTCAGTTTGTTGACACTCAAACACTCATAATCAATATTCATGCTTTTAATTTGCGACCCAGGCGCCAGTTAGCACGTTGTTTAGCTTTTATACTGTTCTCCTGCGATTGTAAACAATTCCAAGCATCGCATCTCGCTCTCTCTGAAACACTCCCACCGTTTGTCATGGCCGATGTGGATTGTGAAAAAACCCACACAAACACACAGTGTGTACTTTAGAGCCGGTTACAGCTGCGAGCAGTGAAATCTGGATTGTGTTAGCCCATGCACTGTGATTTATAAATTGTTTCTCAGGCCATAAATTCCCACTATAATTGCACTCCAATCCCCCTTCCACTCTCCTCACTCTTTCTCTCCCCCCTTTCCTTTTCCCTCTCCGTCTTTCACTCCTGTGCTTTCAGACGCGCTCCACTGGTACGTGGTCCGGCACTAATTGTTTGCAGGAGGGAACTGGTTTGACAAGGCAGAAAGTTTGTGAAATTAGGCAGGGCATTGTGAGTCAGGTATGGTGTGTCATGCCTCCATATCGCCCCCCCTGGACTATTATTATTGCACAATAGCGCTTGTAAACGCTCTAAAGATAACGCATCAGTCATTTAGTGCAATTTTCAAAAATCTACGTGACTTCTACTTCTAATGCATTTAATTGCTTTGGGATTTTTTTTCTCAGTACACTAAAATACATTCTTGCTGCCGTCATTTGTTGAGTTGAATCAAATAAACTTGTATTTATTTCAACTTGCTTCAATTAAACAAACTAAAAATATTAAGTTAAGCTTTATATAACTTAATTTAGTTAAAACTTGATTTATTTCTTAAAATAAGTTGAAGTAACTTAAACATTTGTTATCATGACTTTTTGCAGTGTATGACTTGTATTTATCAACTTGCATCAGTCAAACCTACTTAAAAATATTGAGTTAAGCTTTGTATATCTCAAAAACTTTAGTTGGATCTTGCTTATTGCTTATTTAAATAAGTTCATTCATTAATTCATTTTCTTTTCGGCTTAGTCCCTTTATTAATCCGGGGTCGCCACAGCGGAATGAACCGCCAACTTATCCAGCACATTTTTACGCAGCGGATGCCCTTCCAGCCACAACCCATCACTGGGAAACTATTTAAATAAAGTTGAAGTAGCTTATTTAAATGAGTTGAAGTAACTTTAAAACCTTTGTTCTTATGATTTTTTGCACTGTATGACTTGTATTTATCCCAACTTGCATCAGTCAAACTGACTAAAAATATTAAGTTAAGCTTTGTAAACTCATAAAATTTAGTTGAAACTTGATTTACTTCTTAAAATAAGTTGGAGTAACTTAAAAACATTTGTCGTTATGACTTTTTGCAGTGTATGACTTTTTTTTTTCCAAAACTGTATTTATTGGGTTTTGTTTAAGCTACAGAACAAAATAATTATAAGAAAAAATTAATGAAAAAAATTAAAACGTAATTTTGAAACATTAGGAATCAAACAAATGGTTTAAAAGGTAAAAATAAATGTATATATAAATTACATAAATTCAAATAATAACAATACATAATTAAAAAATATATGAATAAATAATAACAATGCTCAATACACATTTTGTACATTGCATTTCACAACTTTCCAGTGTGTTGGTTAGTTTTTTGCTGGTTAAACAAATGTGTTAATTGTAGCTGAAATCAGTGTATGGCTTTTGCATTTATCTCAACTTATCAGTCAAACTGACTAAAATATAAAGTTTTTTTTATTAACTCAGAAAATTGAGTTGAAACCTGATTTACTTCTTAAAATAAGTTGAAGCAACTTAAAAACATTTGTTGTCATGACTTTTTGCAGTGTATGACCTGTATTTGTCAACTTGCATTAGTCAAACCGACTAAAAATATTGAGTTAAGCTTTGTATAACTCAAAAAAATTTAGTTGGATCTTGATTTGCTTATTTAAATAAGTTGAAGTAACTTAATGCATTTCTTGTCATGATGTTTTGCAGTGTATGACCTGTATTTATCTCAATTTGCATCAGTCAAACTGACTAAAAATATTGAGTTAAGCTTTGTATAACTCAGAAAAATTGGGTTGAAACTTGATTTATTTCTTAAAATTAAAAACATTTGTTATCATGACTTTTTGCAGTGTATGACCTGTATTTATCCCAACTTGCATTAGTCAAACCAACTAAAAATATTGAGTTAAGCTTTGTATAACTCAAAAAAAATTAGTTGGATCTTGATTTGCTTTGTTTAAACAAGTTGAACAAACTTAAAAACATTTGTTGTCATGACTTTTTGCAGTGTATGACCTGTATTTATCTCAACTTGTATCAGTCTAACTGACTAAAAATATTGAGTTAAGCTTTGTATAACTCAAAAAAAATTGGGTTGAAACTTGATTTGCTTATTTAAATAAGTTGACGTAACTTAAAAACTTTGTTGTCATGACTTTTTGCAGTGTATGACCTGTATTTATCTCAACTTACACCAATTAAACTGACTAAAATACTACATTAAGTTTTGTATAACTTGAAACCTGATTTACTTGTTTTTAAGTTCCTTTAACTTAATTTAATGTTTGTTGTCATGACTTTGAGGTGTTTGACTTTTGCATTTATTTTAACTTTCAGTAATCAAACTGACTTAAAATATTATGTTTAGGTTTATATAACTCAAACTTGATTTACTTGTTAAAATAAGTTGAGTAAATTTAAAACATTTGTTGTGAACTTTTTGCAGTGCATGACTTGTATTTATCTCAACTTGCATCAGTCAAACCTACTTGAGAATATTATTTTAAGCTTTGAATAACTCAGAAAATTGAGTTGAAGCTTGATTTACTTCTTAAAATAAACCTTTGTTCTCATGATTTTTTTGCACTGTATGACCTTTATTTATCTCAATTTGCATCAGTCAAACTGACTAAAAATATTAAGTTAAGCTTTGTATAACTCAGGAAAATTGAGTTGAAACTTGATTTGATTATTAAAATAAGTTAGTCACTTAACTTTTTTTGTCATGACTTTTGCATTTATCTCAACTCGCATCCGTCAAACTGACTAAAAAATATTAAGTTAAGCTTTGTATAACCCTGATTATTTTGTTGAAACCCGATTTATTTCTTAAACTAAGTTAAAGTAACTTAAAAGCATTTGTTGTCATGACGTTTTGCAGTGTATGACTTTTGTATTTATCATTGAAGTTGAAATAAATGCAAAAGTAAATAAGTAAATCAGATTTCCACTCTTTTTTTAGAGTTATACAAAGCTTAACTTAATATTTTGAGTCAGTCTGATTAATTCAAGTTGCAATAAATACAAAAGTCATGAGAAATTAGCCCCCCTTTAGGCCTCTCTGTGGTAGATTCAAGGTTTATCCCTCACAGCCAAGAGGTTATAAAATAAAATAACCCCCGTTTATTTGTTGTGCCTGGAGTTAGGTCTCCATATGGAGGAAGGCTTGTCAACAAATCCACTTTAAGCTAACAAAACTGCAGCGGTTGGTGTGTAAAGGTTTCCAGTTCTGTTGCAATCTGCTGATTTTTTTTTTTTTTTTTAAGACGCCAGTTAGACTTGTTGTGCATTAGCAGGAGGGGTGTATTGGGGAAAGGGGTGAAGTTTGAGTTGGTGTGTGTGTGTGTGTGTGTGTGTGTGTGTGTGTGTGTGTGTGTGTGTGTGTGTGTGTGTGTGTGTGTGTGTGTGTGTGTGTGTGTGTGTGTGTGTGTGTGTGCACATGTGCGGGTGAGTGTGTGTGAGAGATGGGGGGAGGTAGTCTACAAAGTGAACACAATAAGCTCTTTGTCTTCATTATGCACTCAGCATTCGAGGAAGGGAAGGTTTCTTTATTTTACTTTATCTTCTGCTGTCTTTAAAGGGATAGTTCACACGAAAAATACAAAATATGTCATTTATTCTCCCTCATGTGGTTTATAGGTAAAGTTCACCCAAACATGAACATTTTTTCAATTCGGTTGTACACAAAGATATTTTAGTAGTTAATTTTATTTTAGGATTGCTTATCTTTGATGATTTGTTTTAAATGGTTCTACATTGCTTTAATCAATTGTAATAATAATAATAATTATTATTATTATTATTATAATAAATAATAATGATAATAATATAATAACAATTAATAATAATGAAATGTAAAATAATAATAATAATAATAATAATAACAAAATTAAAATTGTAATAATAAAAAAATGAATAATAATAATAATAATAATATTAATAAAATATAAAATAATAATAATAACAAAATAAAAAATAATAAAAATTGTAATTATTAAAATATAAATAATAATAAAATGTAAAATAATAATAACAAAATAAAAAATAATAAAAATTGTAATAAATAATAATAATAATTACAAAATAAAACTTTTTATTAATTAAATAAAATATATAAATAATAATAATAATAATAATAATAAAATGTATAATAATTATAATAACAAATAAAAAAACTAATTGTAATATAAATAAATAATAATAATAAAATGTAAAATAATAAAATAAAAAATAATACAAATTATTATTTAATTAAAATAAATAAATAAAAAAATTTATATAAATAATAAAAATTGTAATAAATAATAAATAAATAATAATAATAATATTAATAATAATGTAAAATAATAATAATAATAATAAAAAATTGAAAATAATAAAAATTAAAATAAATATAAATAAATAAAAATAAATAATATGTACATTTGAATAATTAAAAAAATAATAATAAATAATAATTAAATAAATAAATATAAATAATAAATAAATATAAATAATTCTATTGTATTGTTTGACATGAATTTATTTTATTCATGTCCTTTTTTCTTCTCGGTTGTGTTGTTTGCTTGTAAAGTGCTTTGAGTAACTTTTAAAAATGCTATGCAAAATAAATGTACTATTATTATTATTATTATTATTATTATATACTGAAGTAAATTGGAGACCTGTAACCACTGATTTTCATAGTAGTAAAAAAATACTATGGCCATCAGCATTTTATATTCCTTTGATTTTGACAGAAAACAGAAACTTAAATAGCTTTAAAAAAGTGAAGGGTGCGTCAATGATGACAGACTTTTTATTTTTAGGTGAACTGTCCCTTTAAGACCAATGCATTCACATCTAAGTGGAAATATTTCAAATACTCACAGGTCTGCATTGTTGCCAGTCAAATATATAGTTATTATTGTATATAGATGACTATAGCATTGCCTTTTGCCCTATAAAATGGCTTTTGTTATCCCTCTCGGCTGCTTGCGGGTTAACAAGCCCAGGCTGTTCATCATAAACCTGGGTATAGTTGGGATTGCAATGTTGTAACCAGATACCGAAATACTGGAAACCACATAACTGAATTGTAATTGACTTTAAGGAGGGTGGCTGCGTTTCGCCTTTGCAGGAAAACAGAACTCCCAGCAGACGGCTTATTGCTTTCTCGTGGTCGTAATTATGTGTTGGGTTTTATTTGACCTACTGTTTTGTCTTGCACCACAATAGCGCTCTTATTCTTCATGTTGTCAAGGTTTTTTGCTGCTGTTTTGTGCTCAAATAATAGATGTGTCATTATGCATGTTTAGGCTTCTGTCGGGAGCCGATTTTCTTGTTGTGAATAATTGCTATAGCTTTTATCACGATTATCACGGCATTGACCTAAGCTGCAAATAAAGATTACTTTAACAAGTATAATAATCAAAAAATGCTTAGCGTATTTATTTATATATATATATATATATATATATATATATATATATATATATATATATATATATGAGCAATATCACACAAGTAGCAATGTACATCGGCACTGTTGGGAGACGTGCGTTAGCTTGAAGGCGCAGGCCGAGTGCCTTAGTGTCCCGCCAGTTACTGCCACGAGTGTGATATTGCGTTTATACAACAGTTTGACTGCATAATCGTGTGTATAAAAAAGAAAATCACTCATGGAGAGTCTCAAATCCTTTTGTGCGAGGAACTACTTTTCTTAGAACAGCAGAAACCATTGCTACTTCACAAACGTCAATTTAGAGCTAGTGTTTGAATGATTCTCTAGCGTAATGTCTAAAGTGTTGATAAAACAGGTGATTTTGCTCACATTTTAAGATGAAATGCCATCAGTCTACAGAGATTTCCCAGATTGTCACTTACCTGTTTTATAATGATTTGATCAGCTCTAGTTTGAAATTTACGCAGAGTTTTTCTCCTCTTAGGGCTTATTATGCGGTCTCTGTCGCCATCTTGTGGCAGAATATCAACCGTCTTTGCTCTGCTCAGTATGACAGGCTGATGGACGCCTACGTGCCGAATCTGAGAAATTATAAATATTTAAAATAGGCACTATCCTTATAAATAAACTGCATTGTTGCAATCTAAACAACTACATTCTTCCCTGAAAAAGCCTCAAAAGTACATTTTGTTGTACAACAGCTGCAATATTTATTAAATAGTCCTAGTGTAGGCGGAGTAATACACAAGGGTGAAGAGGCTGTACGAATGCTGATATTGCTTTAATATCGCACAGCGATAAAACAGAAATTGGGGAAAAAATAAACATATATATATATATATATATATATATATATAGAGAGAGAGAGAGAGAAAGAGATGTATGCTCAGAGTAAATAAATATTTTATTTTATTTATTGTTTGTGCAAGCACAGTATATGGTGTAAGGTGTAGCTAAATGCTAGTCCTTGGACTATCGGGAGTAATTTGTGTGTTTATAGAGTTATTGGTGTGTGTGCAAATTGATTAAAGGTGCTGTATGTAAGTTTTTGACTCTTCTAAAGCATAAAAATACAATAATATGTGTGCAGATATTTAAGAAACATCCCAAGTGAACATACTTGTTTAACTGACAAACAATGCTGAAGTCAGATATTCTGCTTTGAAAATGTTTTTTTCCGTGCCGGAACGCTGTCTTTGTTTAGGTAATTTTCACATGCACATGCCAGTTTAGCCAATTATAATTCAGCACCCCGGGTTGCCTTGTTGGAAAACAGCATATTTCGTTCATTCATTCATTCATTTATTCATTCATTCAGAAAGACTCTGAAAGCATGCGTCCATGAGCGAAATGCTACAGTGTAGTGGAAAGTATCAGATGTCAAAATGAGACAGATTCAGTTCCACATGACGTTAATTAGCAAATGACATAAATATTAGGAACGTGAGCAGGTTACATCGCGTGTCCTAACACACGCTGTGACGAGATTGTTATGAGTGATGAGCCATTTGGCTGTTTGCACCACAAAACACGGCAGAAATTTAAATACAGCCTTTCAGAAGCACAGAATATGCACTCACTCACAAAACGATAAGGTTTAGAATCTATTTAATACATGTTAACCCTCTTTAACATCATTAAAGGTGAAGTGAACTTTCTGCTTTCAGTATATGGTAATACACGTCATGTAAAATGCATTCAAACTCGCATTGTTAGCATTTAGCACTGAATAAAGCACACGAGGCTTACCTGAGGTGATCTGTCATAGGTTTCTGTTGTTCAGCTGTGAGAAATAGAAGCCGCTTCTAATAAATCAATTCGAGGTGTTGGTTAGAACCAAAACTCCTTTTAATATGGAGAATATTCCCTCAATCGCGTGTCCTTGCTTTTATTTAGAACACAGTTTAAAATCCCTCAAACTGGCAACCCGGCGTACCTTTATTATGATTCAGGACTGCAATACCTAGTTCAACCACTGGGTGTCAAACTTACATACTGCACCTTTAAAATAAGCAATAATATTTGTGTTAATATTAGGGTTAACAAAAAACACGCAGAAACGCAGCCTTATGCATGAATAAATAGTGATACTCGCGTATAAATAGATGCATGAACATTTTGAGTTTACTCGCTACATTCGCCCATCAAATTCACTTCACAATAGATGCGGACTTGCGTCGTGGGCAGGGTATTTGTCTGCCCAGTGACTAGTTTCATTGCTGAATGGCTAACATGGATTTTATTAAGAGAGTAGCTTTATGGTGTGCTTTGTTCTTTTAGGAAGGCTGAAAAACAGCGTCAAATGCGCAAAACGCTCAATTCGCACTGCTTTATTCGTGCAAATCGCGTCATTTGCACAAATAGCTCAATGTATATTTGCGTCTTTGCATTGACTTAACATGTAAATCACTCGACTTGACGCTTCATTCACGACTGATGTGAACGCACCATTATAATTACATGATAAAGTTTATAAAAATATACAAATTCAATTATTTGTGACTTTTTAAATGCATTATTAGGCATTAATAAAAAAAATCATGTCTCCTACGATTAATAAATGCTTTTGTAGTTGTCGCTGCATTGACTTTAGTTAAATTAACTGATGTTAACAAATGGAAGCTTTCTATAAAGTCTTAACGAACATAAAGTCAATATATATAATCACAGAAATGTCAAAGTCGTAGGCTGGATAAACATATAGAAAAAGTTCATGTTTAAGAAGCGCCGCAAGATGTATTTTTGCATCTTTGCATTGCCTTAACATGTAAATCACTCGTGCTTGATGCTTCATCCATGTCTGGTGTAAACGCACCATTATAAATACATGTTAAAGTTGATTAAAAAAATACAACTTAATTTATTTAATTATATATGACTTTTAAATGCATTATTAGGCAGGTCGTACACCAGAAGCACCGCTCGGCGACGCGCCACACAGCGCCACGCATTTCAGAATTCTAAACATAGGTTTCTATCAGAGTACACACACCGGCGCCGCAAGTCGGCGGCGCCCAGCCACGACCCAGGACACTGTTCATATTTCTGCCGCGCCACAGAGCTCCATCTGATTAGTTTCATTTTAAATAGCATGCGAATGTGCGCGTCTGGTGTGCGACACTTTCAACTGTCATGTGCGCGGCGCTGAGCGGCGCATCCGGTGTGTGACGCCCTTTAGGCATTAATTAAAAAAAATTACGCCTCCTAAGATTAATAAATGCTTTTGTAGTTGTTGCTGCATTGACTTTAGTTCAATAAACTGATGTTAAAAAATGGAAGCTTTTTATAAAGTCTTAACGAACATAAAGTCAATGTATATAATCACAGAAATGTCAAAGTCGTAGGCTGGATAAACATATAGAAAAAGTTCATGTTTGAAAAGCACCGCAAGATGCATTTTTGCATCTTTGCATTGACTTAACATGTAAATCACTCGTGCTTGATGCTTCATTCGTGTCTGGTGTGAACGCACCATTTTAATTACATGTTAAAGTTAATTTTAAAAATACAGCTTCATTTATTTAATTATTTATGACATTTAAATGCATCTTTAGGCTATAATAAAAAATGTACGTCTTCTAAAATTAATAAAGGCTTTTGTACTGTTTGCATTGACTTTAGTTCAATAAACTGATGTTAACAAATGAAAGCTTTCTATAGAGTCTTAACGAACATAAAGTCAATATATATAATCACAGAAATGTCAAAGTCGTAGGCTGGATAAACATATATAAAAAGTTCATGTTTGAAAAGCACCATAAGATGTATTTTTGCATCTTTGCATTGACTAACATGTAAATCACTCGTGCTTGACTCTTCATCCATGTCTGGTGTGAACGCACCATTATAGTTGCATGCTAAAGTTAATAAAAAAATACAGCTTAATTTATTTAATTATATATGACTTTTAAATGCATTATTAGACATTAATAAAAAATAAATAAAAAATTACGCCTCCTAAGATTATTAAAGGATTTTGTAGTTGTCGCTGCATTGACTTTAGTTAAATTACCTGATGTTAACAAATGGAAGCTTTTTATAAAGTCTTAGCGAACATGAAGTCAATATATATAATCACAGAAATGTCAAAGTCGTAGGCTGGATAAACATATATAAAAAGTTCATGTTTGAGAATGTTTGAGAAGCGCCGCAAGATGTATTTTGCATATTTGCATTGACTTAACATGTAAATCACTCGTGCTTGACGCTTATTATTATAATTACATGTTAAAGTTGATTAAAAAAATACAACTTAATTTATTTAATTATATATGACTTTTAAATGCATTATTAGGCAGGTCGCACACCAGAAGCGCCGCGCCGCACAGAGCCACGCATTTCAGAATTCTAAACATAGGTTTCTATCAGAGTACACACACCGGCGCCGCAAGTCGGCGGCGCCCAGCCACGACCCAGGACACTGTTTATATTTCTGCCGCGCCACAGAGCTCCATCTGATTAGTTTCATTTTAAATAGCATGCGAATGTGCGCGTCTGGTGTGCGACACTTTCAACTGTCATGTGCGCGGCGCTGAGCGGCGCATCCGGTGTGTGACGCCCTTTAGGCATTAATTAAAAAAAATAACGCCTCCTAAGATTAATAAATGCTTTTGTAGTTGTTGCTGCATTGACTTTAGTTCAATAAACTGATGTTAACAAATGGAAGATTTATATAAAGTCTTAACGAACATAAAGTCAATATATATAATCACAGAAATGTCAAAGTCGTAGGCTGGATAAACGTATATAAAAAGTTCATGTTTGAAAAGCACCGCAAGATGCATTTTTGCATCTTTGCATTGACTTAACATGTAAATCACTCGTGCTTGACGCTTCATCCATGTCTGGTGTGAACGCACCATTTTAATTACATGTTAAAGTTAATTTTAAAAATACAGCTTAATTTATTTAATTATTTATGACATTTAAATGCATCTTTAATCTATAATAAAAAATGTACGTCTTCTAAAATTAATAAAGGCTTTTGTACTGTTTGCATTGACTTTAGTTAAATTACCTGATGTTAACAAATGGAAGCTTTCTATAGAGTCTTAACGAACATAAAGTCAATATATATAATCACAGAAATGTCAAAGTCGTAGGCTGGATAAACGTATATAAAAAGTTCATGTTTGAAAAACACCGCAAGATGTATTTTTGCTTTGACTTAACATGTAAATCACTCGTGCTTGACTCTTCATCCATGTCTGGTGTGAACGCACCATTATAGTTGCATGCTAAAGTTAATAAAAAAATACAGCTTAATTTATTTAATTAGTTATGACTTTTAAATGCATTATTAGACATTAATAAAAAATAAATAAAAAATTACGCCTCCTAAGATTATTAAAGGATTTTGTAGTTGTCGCTGCATTGACTTTAGTTAAATTAACTGATGTTAACAAATGGAAGCTTTCTATAGAGTCTTAACGAACAAAGTCAGTATATATAATCACAGAAATGTCGAAGTCGTAGGCTGGATAAACATATAGAAAAAGTTCATGTTTGAAAAGCACCGCAAGATGTATTTTTGCTTTGACTTAACATGTAAATCACTCATGCTTGATGCTTCATTCGTGTCTGGTGTGAATGCAGGATTATAGTTACATGTTAATTTAAAAAATACAGCTTAATTTATTTAATTAGTTATGACTTTTAAATGCATCATTAGGCATTAATAAAAAAATAAATAAAATATTACGCCTCCTGAGATTATTAAATGCTTATGTAGTTGTCATTGCATTGACTTTAGTTAAATTAACTGATGTTAACAAATGGAAGCTTTCTATAAAGTCTTAACGAACAAAGTCAATATATATAATCACAGAAATGTCAAAGTCGTAGGCTGGATAAACATAAAAAGTTTATGTTTGCGAATAGATCGAGTCGTCAATCCTTTGCTGCTGTGATGAACAACCACTAATACCACACTCTCAATAGTCCTAATAAACAATCTAAATGTTTAAATAATAATTAATTATTGGCTGTGTTTTAAAATGCTCACATTATCGCAACATATTGAGCAATCGAATATCAGCGTATGTCAAATTAAAAAAAGAAGGTTGAATAAAAAAAAAAGGTATCTCCCAAAGGTGGTTCCCTTTTTTCCTCTTCTTTTTTTGTCCTCTGCAGCCGGACGGTCACTGAATGCAAACGGGTCCCTAAATGGGCTGCATTGCCATGGAAAGCCGTGGTCTCCGGATGGCTGACCTCTGAACCAGTTCTTTAAGTAGGCAGTGAATGGAGGGAGTCGTGTTATCAGTGAGGTCACAATAGTCTCCATGG
Source organism: Danio kyathit (assembly GCA_903798195.1). Classification (NCBI taxonomy): domain Eukaryota; kingdom Metazoa; phylum Chordata; class Actinopteri; order Cypriniformes; family Danionidae; genus Danio; species Danio kyathit. The sequence goes on along the minus strand of LR812528.1, from coordinate 49,528,625 downwards.
GAACTCGGAGAGCAACTGTCAGTCATGAGTCTTTCCTGAAGCCCGGTTCTGTGTGGAAGCCACTGGTTCGATGAAAAGAGCCACTTTAATGCGGCTAATGTAGGCAGGTCAGCAGCGCCACTCAAATACACCAACAAAACACACTCGCACTCGGAGTGGAGTTTAAGTGAAGACGTTTTGGAGATTTTAAATTCAGTATCAATAGTAGTTTTTGGTCATACTTTATCTTAAAGGTCCCATAATATTAAAATAAAGTTAGTTTTAAGGATGTCTATTAGCTAGTGTGTTTTAAAACACAACATTTGCGTTTAGAAAATATAAAACTGATATTGCTTGTTCGTCATTTTTGCCTAAATGAATCAACAATTTTTTAGACATCATACTTCTTGGCTGCATTTACACTGCAGATCTTGATGGTCAATTCAGATTTGTGACCGTATCCGATTTAGTTTTTTTGCTGATCTGCTTACATCATCTATTAAAAGTGGCTTGTATCTGATTGTCTGCATTTACATGGCACAAGGCAAAGACCAGGACAAAAAGAGCGGGCGCTGACTGACAGCTGATAATAAAAGAGCGCCTTTTCGCCGTTACTGTATTTAATCTGTTCGCAGGGTTTCAATTTTTTTTTTTTTTGACAAGTTGTTTTACTATAGTTTATGACAGGAAAGTTCTCATTTGATTATATGCTTTTCATCTAGGCCTTTTTAAACCAGTAGGCATTGTAATGTGATGTCCGTGGCGAGATTTATGCACGTGATGTATGCAATAGTTTTATATTACTTTATATTAGTTACGTGGTGGATATTGCGATCTCTCTCTCTCTCTCTCTCCTCTCTTCTCTCTCTCTCCTCTCTCTCTCTCTCTCTCTCATCTCTCTCTCTCTCTCTCCTCTCTCTCTCTCTCTCTCTCTCTCTCTCTCTCTCTCTCTCTCTCTCTCAATTCAATTCAATTCAATTCAATAGTTGCTTTATTGGCATGACAAATGTTACAATTGTATTGCCAAAGCAGTTCTAAAGTTTACACAAAAAGTAACATGCATATATAATAATAAAAACAAAACAGTAAACACAGTAAATAGTAAAAAAATAAAATAAAAGATGATATTTATACATAATAATTAAATAAAATATCAACAATACATTGTATTATTCAATATATCACATTATAATTTAACATATCATATTATTCATACAAATCAATACAAAATTAATAATAGATCAGAATAAACTGTCCATTTAACAACCAACATTTTAGGATAAAACAGTAATAAAAACAATAATAATCAGTATATTTACAATGATTCATTTATAAGAATCTAGGTGTGTGTGTGTGTGTGTGTGTGTGTGTGTGTGTGTGTGTGTGTGTGTGTGTGTGTGTGTGTGTGTGTGTGTGTGTGTGTGTGTGTGTGTGTGTGTGTGTGTGTGTGTGTGTGTGTGTGTGTGTTTGCAGGCGCATCACTGATGTTTTTATTGGTCTGCTCTCTCTTTTTGTGACCGGCATTAATGTATTGTGCCGCTAGAAGGACACAGTCAGTTTTTTCCCCTAGTAAATATTGCAGTTGTGTTTTATTGTCTGACTCAGTGAATTGTGGGTAAATGCTCTGTAGTTTGGGGTAGAATGTTTCTCTGATGTGCTGATAGTTTGTGCAGCGGGTGAGGAAGTGTTCCTCCGTCTCCACCTCTGCCTGGGCACAGTGTGGGCAGATGCGGCTCTCTCTGGGTTGCCAGTTCTGTCTGTATCGGCCCGTCTCTACAGTCAGACTGTGAGCACTCAGCCTGTATTTGGTCATTGTTGTTCTTAATTTACTGTCCTTTACTGCACTCAGATATGTTGCTGTGGTATAATCTCTATTTAGGTCTAAATAACATTGAAGTTTACTTTGTTTTCCGGCTGCTTCATTCCAGTAAGCCGATTCATATCAGATAAATTTCCACATATGATCAAGGCCTGAATCTGATTGGAATAAATCTGAATCCATGTGATTCTTTCCTGCTTACACGTACATGGGCCATATGCCATCTGTGCATGCTTGAAATTACTCAATTCCGATTTTTTTCTCCCATGTGGCAGAGTAAAGCCTGGTTTATACTTCTGCGTCAAGTGATCGGCGTCATCCACGGCGCTAGCCTCGCGCGTAGTCGTGCATTTATACTTCTGCGCGCTGTTTCTGTTTCTCTGCAATAACACTTCTGAAACGCTAGCTGGCAGTAGGTGTTTATGTTCCTCTTTGTCGAGTTTCTTTGCTGGTGTTTTGTGTTTTCTGAACACTTCCTTAATGTATAAGTGGCTCAAATTCGCTCATTTTGAGGCGGGAACCGGCGGACGTGCAACAACTTTAATCATGAGGTAAACACAAAACAACAGTCTCCATCCGGAGCTCCTTCACGGGACTCCACACATGTAAACACTTGCTGCATCAGGCGCGCAGCTCTCACCTCCACTCACACTCGTCAAATCACAGATCTTGCGCTACGCGTACGCGTCTAATTTTTTGAGAGGTGTGTGTCAACGTCGCCGACGGCCACGGCGAGGGGCTATGCGTCCATGCGTAGGCTGCACCGTAGCATAGGTGTGCGTTTGATGCAGAAGTATAAATCCACCTTAAATGCAGCCTTTCTGTTTTATGTAGCGGATGCTCTTCCAGCCGCAACCCAGTACTGGAAAACACACATACACCCTCATTTACACACACACACTCACACTACGGCCATTTTAGTTTATTAAATTCACCTATAGTGCATGTGTTTGGACTGGGGGGAAACTGTAGCACCCGGAGGAAACCCACGCCAACATGGGAAGAACATGCAGTGATCCTTAATTTTTAAAACATGGCTTTATTGTGGCATCTGTTGTAAATACATGTTTTGTTGCCTATTTTAAGACAGTCAAAATGTTTAAAGCATTATTTAAATAAAAAGAATTTAAAAAACTTTTAAATAGGACTTAATAGTAAAATAAATAATACTTAAATAGTTTTTTTAATATTTTAGAAATTGGCAAATTCAAAGTTAGACTGAATTATATAGTGAATTTTTTAATAAATAATTATATTTCACCCCGTAAAATGATTTAGCAGATTTTGTTTGATTTTTTTTGTTTAGTTTTATTTAAATTTATTTTATTTATTAATTTTAATTTTACATTCATCTAATACTTAAACTAATTAAACATATTATCTGCTTAAAAAGGGCTTAATAAAACTATCATAATAAAAGCAAAGCAAAATCTCTTGTTTTAGTATCCATTAAAAGTGCCTTTTTTCACAAATAGACATTACAGGTGATTTTAATGACAGACATGCTGTATTTTGAGTAAAATGTTTGGTCAGACTTTACAATCAAGTCAGTTGTCAACATTCTTTAACTTAAAATAGCAGCTAACAAACCTAACCCCTGCTAATGTTAGTTATCGAAAGTCAATGTTAACTTATTTTAATTTTTTTTATAATTATTTTACTGATAAGACAGTAGAGATTGTTGACAGGAAAGCAAGGGGAGCAGAGAGAAGGGAAGGATCGGCATAGGACCACGAGGCGGGAATCGAACTCTGGTCGCCGTGAGCACCGGAGTACATGTGTCAACGCACTAACCACTACACCACTGGCGCCGACATTAGTTAATAATTGTAAGATAAGTAAAGGCTGTAGTGGCGGCACGGTGGCTCAGTGGTTACCACTATCGCCTCACGGCAAGAAGGTCGCTGCTTCAAATCCCGGCTGGGCCAGTTGGCATTTCTGTGTGGAGTTTGCATGTTCTCCCCGTGTTGGCGTGGGTTTCCCCCACAGTCCAAACACATGCGCTACAGGTGAATTGAATCAACTAAATTGGCCATAGTGTGTGTGTGTGAATGAGTGTATATGGGTGTTTCCCAGTACTGGATTGCAGCTGGAAAGGCATCCTCTGTGTAAAACATATGCTGTAATAGTTGGTGGTTCATTCCGCTGTGGCGACCCCTGATAAATAAGGGAAATGAATGAATGAAATGCTGTATTGTTCACCATTAGCTCATGTCGACTAATATTAATAGTCATTTAATGGGAATCGAGTTGATTTATTCCCCTTCCGTTCATAACCACGCAGAGTTTGATCCAATTCCTGAACCAAAAATGGGCATCTGCTGGTTTATTTGTACCTGAATGTTCCCAGAAGATTGTTGAATGACCTCCTAATGTGATCGGCCAGTGAATAGCGGGTTTGTTGGTTGAAATACCGCTCTCCGACTGATTATTGTTTCTGTAATAAGATAAGACTCCTTTAACAAGTCTAATCTCTGACATCAGACTTCATAATTGCTGCATTTTTGTTTGTTATTTTGCGTATGAATGTTCATTGTTTGGATGGAAAGCCTCATATATTTGTGGTCAACAATCCCTGTCTGTTTCGACGCAAATTAATTAGTAATTAGCACAGATAGGGGTGTCGTTTGCCTATCAGTTGTGTAGTTGATTATGGGAAAGTCTGTGTGCTCTTATAGGCACAATGGCGGCCTGTGGTGAGGCAGGGCTGGAAACGGCTCCTCTATTGTTTGTTGATTGTGATGGCAGTGAAAGAGCAGCGAGAGGTGTTAATAAATGCTGTTAATGAATGAGTCAGGTGAGGACTGAGCCACAGCTCTGCCCTGTACACACACACACACACACACACACACACACACACACACACACACACACACACACACACACACACACTAATCCACTGTCTATTGTCTACTCAACTGCTCCAATGAGGAGCTCCACTCAGACCACACTGTGCTTTATGAACCATTCTGCAGAAAAGGTGTGTCTGTGTGTGTGTGTGTGTGTGTGTGTGTGTGTGTTTGTTAGATTATGTGTGTATTTGTGATTGTGTGTGTGTGTCAATATGTTAGAATATGTTAGATTGAAATTGTGTAAAATTGTGTGTGTGTGTGTGTGAGAGAGTCTTTTATATTGTTTGTGTTTGTGTGTTAGTGTGTATTTTTTGTGTGTCTTAGACTTGTTTGTGCGTGTGTGTATTTGTTATTGTGTGTTAGATTGCGTGCGTGCGTGCGTGAGTGTGAGTTGTGAGTGTGTCTGTATGAATGTATCTGTGTGTGTGTGTGTGTGTGTGTGTGTGTGTGTGTGTGTGTGTGTGTGTATGTGTGTGTATGTGTGTGTTTGTGTATCTTTGTTTTTTTGTGTTAGATTTTGTTTGTGTGTGTGTATCGAAATGTGTTTGTGGGCAGGTGTGTTTGTGTATTTGTATTTGTGTGTCTTAGATTGTTTGTTTGATTGTGTGTATGGGTGTTTGTATTTGTGTTTCTTAGGATGTGTGTGTGTTGTATTGTGTGTCTTTGTGTGTGTGTGCTAGATTGTATTGTGTGTGTGTGTGTTTGTATTTGTGTATTTGATTGTGTTAGATTGTGTGTATGTGTGTTTGTAGTTGTGTGTCTTAGATTGTGTGTGTGTTAGATTGTGTGTATGTGTGTTTGTAGTTGTGTGTCTTAGATTGTGTGTGTGTTAGATTGTGTGTATGTGTGTTTGTTTTTGTGTGTGTGTGTTTGTATTTGTGTTAGATTGTGTTTGTGTGTGTTTATATTTGTGTGTCTTCGATTGTGTGTGTGTGTGTGTTAAATTGTGTTTGTGTATTTGTATTTGTGTGTCTTAGATTGTTTGTGTGTTTGATTGTGTGTATGGATGTTTGTATTTGTGTTTCTTAGAATGTGTGTGTGTTGGATTGTGAGTGTGTGTGTGTTAGATTATATTGTGTGTGTGTGTGTGTGTGTGTGTGTGTGTGTGTGTTTGTATTTGTGTATTTGATTGTGTGTATGTGTGTTTGTTTTTGTGTGTCTTAGATTGTGTGTGTGTGTGTGTTTGTATTTGTGTTAGATTGTGTTTGTGTGTGTTTATATTTGTGTGTCTTCGAGTGTGTGTGTGTGTGTGTGTGTGTGTGTGTGTGTGTGTGTGTGTGTGTGTGTGTGTGTGTGTGTGTGTGTGTGTGTGTGTGTGTGTGTGTGTGTATGTGTGTGTATGTGTGTGTTTGTGTATCTTTGTTTTTTTGTGTTAGATTTTGTTTGTGTGTGTGTATCGAAATGTGTTTGTGGGCAGGTGTGTTTGTGTATTTGTATTTGTGTGTCTTAGATTGTTTGTTTGATTGTGTGTATGGGTGTTTGTATTTGTGTTTCTTAGGATGTGTGTGTGTTGTATTGTGTGTCTTTGTGTGTGTGTGCTAGATTGTATTGTGTGTGTGTGTGTTTGTATTTGTGTATTTGATTGTGTTAGATTGTGTGTATGTGTGTTTGTAGTTGTGTGTCTTAGATTGTGTGTGTGTTAGATTGTGTGTATGTGTGTTTGTAGTTGTGTGTCTTAGATTGTGTGTGTGTTAGATTGTGTGTATGTGTGTTTGTTTTTGTGTGTGTGTGTTTGTATTTGTGTTAGATTGTGTTTGTGTGTGTTTATATTTGTGTGTCTTCGATTGTGTGTGTGTGTGTGTTAAATTGTGTTTGTGTATTTGTATTTGTGTGTCTTAGATTGTTTGTGTGTTTGATTGTGTGTATGGATGTTTGTATTTGTGTTTCTTAGAATGTGTGTGTGTTGGATTGTGAGTGTGTGTGTGTTAGATTATATTGTGTGTGTGTGTGTGTGTGTGTGTGTGTGTGTTTGTATTTGTGTATTTGATTGTGTGTATGTGTGTTTGTTTTTGTGTGTCTTAGATTGTGTGTGTGTGTGTGTTTGTATTTGTGTTAGATTGTGTTTGTGTGTGTTTATATTTGTGTGTCTTCGAGTGTGTGTGTGTGTGTGTGTGTGTGTGTGTGTGTGTGTGTGTGTGTGTGTGTGTGTGTGTGTGTGTGTGTGTGTGTGTTAAATTGTGTTTGTGTATTTGTATTTGTGTGTCTTAGATTGTTTGTGTGTTTGATTGTGTGTATGGATGTTTGTATTTGTGTTTCTTAGAATGTGTGTGTGTTGGATTGTGTGTGTGTGTGTTAGATTACATTGTGTGTGTGTGTTTGTATTTGTGTATTTGATTGTGTGTATGTGTGTTTGTAGTTGTGTGTCTTAGATTGTGTGTGTGTGTTTGTATTTGTGTTAGATTGTGTTTGTGTGTGTTTGTATTTGTGTGTTTTAGATTGTGTATGTTTGTGTGTGTGTGTTAAATTGTGTTTGTGTGTTTGTATTTGTGTGTGTTAGATTGTGTCTGTGTGTGTGTTTGTTTGTGTTTATATTTGTGTGTCTTAGATTGTGTGTGTGTTAGATTGTGTGTGCGTGCGTGCGTGTGTGTGTTAGTTAGAATGTGTGTGTGTGCCAGAGTGTGTGTGTTTGTATGTGTCTTTCTTTGTGTTTATATTTGTGTGTAATGTCAGTCTGTGTTTTTTTTTTGTGTGTGTGTGTTGTGTGTCTGATTGTGTCTGTCTGTGTGTTTGTTTGTGTTTATTTGTGTTTTCGATTGTGTGTTTGTGTGTTAGTGTGTGTTATATTGTATTTGTCTGTGTGTGTGTAAGATTGTGTATCTGTTAGATTTGAATGTTCGTGTGTGTGTTAGATTGTGTGCGTTTGTGTGTTAGATGGTGTGTATTGTATTGTGTGTGTGCATGTGTGTTAGATTGTATGTGTGTGTTGGATTTGTATGTATGCATGTGTGTTAGATTGTGTGTTTGAGTGTGAGAGAGTATATATGAAAGAGTGTGTGTGTGCGTAGATGTATGTGTAAATGTGTGAATTTGTATATGTGCACGTATATATGCAATTGTGTGTGTGTGTGTGTGTGTGTGTGTGTGTGTGTGTGTGTGTGTGTGTGTGGACTGAGTGGAAACACAATTGCAGGCCTTGTTTTGAATGATTGACAGGACCTGCTTAGCTCCGCCCACTCCAGGTTTGTGTGTTTTTTGACTTTCCAAGAATCTTCAGTGGTTTGAGTGTGTGAAATCCCGAGCAAAGCCTGCGGTCACACCAACACATGTCCAGGCTTCCAGAGCTCTGCTTAAAGAGGTGTCTTCTTCACTCTGTTTTGACAGAAAGCCTCATTTCTCCAGTGTGTGAGTGTCAGCAGAGAGTGTGTTTGTGAAGTTTTTACGTTGTCATAATCCTGTTAAAGATCTCCATCGTCTTCGCTCGGCTGCGCGGAAAGTATTTAAGCAGTGTTTCAATCTTTCCCTCGACCCCTTGACATCAGGCAGACAGCTACAAACTCTCTCCAGGTGTATTTCTCAAACCGCATCAATCTGCTTACACACACACACACACACACACACACACGTCTTCTGCCCGAGGCACTGACTGTGGCACTCATTCTTTATAATTCAATAGATTTTTCATAATGCTTGCAGTTTATGTTTCAAATTGAGTATGCATGCAGCACATGTATTTACTTCTGCTACTGATACTATTCAGCAGGCAAAATAAGTATTGAACACGTCATATTTTACACATTAAACATATTTCTAAAGGAGCCGTTGAGTTGAAATTGTCACCAGATGTTGGTAACAACCAAAGAAGTCCACATATGAAAACAAAACTAATTAATTTACAAATTAAGTTGTGTAATAAAATGAAATGTTCAAGAAAAAAAAGTATTGAACACATGAAGAAAGCAGTGAAAGCCCAGACAGCAGCTGAAATCTCTCAGTAGTTCTTCAGCAACCCTCTGCTCTTCCTCAGTGTAAATGAATATCAGCTGCTTCAGTCCAACATCTACATTAGCAGGAGGATGAAGATGAAACCAGGGTGGACGTTTCAGCAAGACAATGATCCAAAACACAGCCAAAGAGACTCTCGAATGTTTTCAGAGAATGAAAATCAAGCTGTAGTATGGCCCAGCCAATCACCTGATCTGAATCCAATAGAGAATATAAAATAAAGATCAATTTGGATACACAAAACCCACAGAACCATCACAGTATTTCCTATAATATTTTTTCTTCTGGAGAAAGTCTTTCTTTGTTTTATTTCAGCTAGAATAAAAGCAGTTTTTAATTTTAGGGTCAATATAATTAACCCCCCCACCCCCAAAGCAATATTTGTTTTCAAACCATCATTATAGGACTTGCCTAATTACCCTAACTTTACCCTAATTAACATAGTTAATTAGCTTACATGTCACTTTAAGCTGAATACCAGTGTCTTGAAAAATATCTAAATATTGTGTACTGTCATCATTCATTTTCTTTTCGGCTTAGTCCCTTTATTAATCTGGGGTCGCCACAGAGAATTGAACCGCCAACTTATCCAGCATATGTTTTATGCAGCGGGTGCCCTTCCAGCTGCAGCCCAAAACTGGGAAACACTCTTGCAATCACACTCATGCACTACAGTCAATTTAGCTAGGCGAGAACATGCAAACTCCACACTGAAATGCCAACTGACCCAGCCGGGGCTCGAACCAGCGACCTTCTTGCTGTGAGGCCATTGTGCTACCCACTGTGCCACCGTGACGCCCTACTGTCATCATGGCAAAGATAAAATAAATCAGTTATTAGAGATGAGTAATTTATAAAACTATTATGTTTAGAAATGTGTTGAATACATTAGATTAGTCGGTGCTGAAGCCAAATCTGGAGCTTGTCTAACAAAATAACTTACGATAATGGTGCAAAAACTAGTACAGCCAAGTTTATATGTTAAAGAAAAATATTAAATACAAATTTAAAAAAAAGGAAAAATCTAAATTTCAATTTTGAAAGATTTAGTTGAAATTTTGTAGTTTGTCATTTATTTTTTGCAATACTTTACATGAATTTAATTGTATTATCTTTCTATTTCTAAATATGTTTGGTGACAAAAATATTATTTTAATAAATATATCTGTTTAATAAATCTGTTTTGTTTAAATCCACCAACATACATTGTCTAATATATTCACTGAGAAATGGATAAAAATATTAATTTTCAAAATGGGGTGTACTCAATTATGCCGAGCACTGTATATACAGTTGAAGTCTGATTTATTGGCCCCCCTGTTTATTTTTTTCCCCCAATTTCTGTTTAACGGAGAGAAAATTTTCTCAACACATTTCTAAACATAATAGTTTTAATAACTCATTTCTAATAACTGATTTATTTTATCTTTGTCATGATGACAGTAAATAATATTTTTCAAGACACTTCTATACAGCTTAAAGTGACATTTAAAGGCTTAACTAGGTTAATTAGGTTAACTAGGCAGGTTAGGGGAATTAGGCAAGTTATTGTATAATGATGGTTTGTTCTGTAGACTATCAGGAAAAAATAATAGCTTAAAGGGGCTAATAATATTAATCTTAAAATAGCTTTTAAAAAATAAAAAACGGCTTTTATTCTAGCCGAAATAAAACAAATAAGACTTTCTACAGAAGAAAAAATATTATCAGACATACTGTGAAAATTTCCTTGCTCTGTTAAACATCATTTGGGAAATATTTAAAAAAAAAAAAAAATTCAAAGGGGGCTAATAATTCTGACTTCAACTGTGTGTGTGTGTGTGTGTGTGTGTGTGTGTGTATATATATATTTATATTTATATTTAATATTTATATTCATGTTATAATTACTTTTGTGAATAATAATAAAATAACCATATATATATATATATATATATATATGGCTATTTTATTATTATTCACAAAAGTAATTATAACATGAATATAAAAAGCATATGAAATGCATCATGTATTTAGTTATTTAATAACTTTTATGAACAATAAAAGTAAAAATATCTGTGAAATATTGTTCCATCATCATTCAGCAAAACATAGTCATGCAAAATGTAAAAATGAAAGAAAAGCTTATTCTCATATTTGCTTTTCTTCATTAAAATATATAAATGAAAAAGCCATCATAAATACTTGATGTTGGGTATTTGGGTAAAACTTAGTTGTTTGGAAAAAAAAATGGCAAATTCTTCCACTTAGTCCCTAATTTATCAGGGGTTGCTACAGCAGAATGAATCCCCAACTATTCCAGCATATGTTTTACACAGTGGATGCCCTTCCAGCCCCAACCCAGTACTGGAATACACCCATACACACTCATTCACACACACACACGCACACACACACACACACACTACGGCCAGTTTAGTTCATCAATTGACCTGTAGCGCATGTGTTTGGACTGTGGGGGAAACCGGAGCACCCGAGGAAAACCCACTGCAACACGGGGAGAACATGCAAACTCCACACAGAAATGCCAACTGACCAAGCCAAGATTCGAACTAGTAACCTTCTTGCTGTAAGGCCACAGTGCTAACCACTGAGCCACCTATAATAATATTTTAAAGTAAAATTGAATTAGTAATTTCAGGATAAACTGTCATCCTTAAAATTATTTATTACATCAAACTGAAAATGCAAAACTGTATTACGCTTTATTATTTTGTTTCTTGAAACCTCCTCAGTCTTTGACCCATTAAAACACCCATTAATTTGTAAATATTATGTAAAGTTTTTAATTTGATACCATATAGAGTTAAAGACCAAATGATTAGCCCTGTAAATAAATTATTTTCCAAATATTTCCCAAGTGATTTTTTTTTAACGAGGATTTTTTTCACAGCACGTACTATTATATATATTTTCTTCTGAAAAAGTAGAATAATTTTCTTAATTCTTTTAGTTTAGATTAAATAAAATATATATTTATTTAAATAAAGTAAATACTGCTAAGCTCAATATTATTAGCCATTATTTGATTAGCTACAGAGCAAACTACTATTGTCCAAATTAACCTGACTTGTCTAATTAACCTAATTTAAAATACACTTAAACTGAATATTAGCATTTTGTAAAATATTATGTACAGTCATCATGGCAAAGACAAAATAAATTAGTTATTAGACACGAGTTATTAGCTATTATGTCAAAACATATGCTGAAAATAATCTCTATTAAACATCACTTCACAAAAATAGTTCAACATTTCACAGGACGGCTAATAATTTAGTCTTCAACTCACAGTAAATGAAAGTACAGCATTAATTAATCCCGTTTCTCAGCAGGTCTGAAATCTGACATGCATTTTTGAGCGTTTCTCCTCCATTTCTCTCCTCTCCCAAACAAGAAGTCAATGTTGCATATTGCTAAGCATCTGCTGCTGGACTTCTGGCTTTCAGATACAAATCCCCAGACCCCAGCGCTGTTTATTCTGGCCGCTCTCCCTTTGTGTCTCCAGAAAAGCAGGGCACGGGTAGACTGTGTGTTTGTGTGGGAAGATTGTATTTCAAGATAGTATGTTAAGTTTTGAGTCAGGTGATGGCGGTTACGATGAGCACGGTAGATTGTATTTTTTCAGTCATCCGTCCACTTTAACTGCAGCTGCACATACCAGAAACACAGACGAAAACCTCCCGACAACTAGCAGACTGTCTTTACTACAGACTGCGCTCTTAAAGGGACAGTACGCTTGAAAATAAATCCTCATGTTCAACTTTAATTACTTTAAATGACTCATCGATTTATTTTTATTCTGTACTGTTCTCTGTAGGCCTGTCATGATATCTGTTTTTTGTTTTATGATATATTGCATCAAAATATATTGCGATAAAGGATATATTTGTCATTTTAAAACCATTTTATGCCACTTATTATTATATAATGTGAGAATGACAATATAATATCACAATGCAAGTACACTCTTCCAAAGAGCACATCATATTTTATTCTTAAGAATATTTCATTTAATTATCGTCATTTTAACAGTTTAATAATCAGGCATTGGAGTCAGAATGTGAAACACATCTCCTAAATAAATAATAATCGGTCGTGTCCATGTGTTGTGCGTTAAATTGATATTGATTATTGTGACCGGCCTAGTTCTCTGACGTTCAATTATAATGTTAATACGGTTTTTGTACATCAAATATGTCAGAATTTTGAAGTAGTTGACTATTATTCTTGGGTAAGTGACTTCAAAAAAGTAATGTATTACTATTTATGTTATTAAATTAGCTGTTTGTACTAACTACTTATTTAGATTCAGCTGATTTGTTTGAGGACAATTTAAAAGTTTGATGTTAAGTCAACTTAAGTTAACTTAATTTCTTGATGTTGTCCGAGCATTTTTACAGCGTCACTGAAAAAACATGATGTCTGCAAATAAATTTATATGTGTTGAATTTAAACAAATAAAGTAAACGGAGTAATTTTCAACTTAATTTGTTTGTTTAAATTCAGCCCAAATAAATTGTTTACAACCACTTAACTTAAAAAAGTGAGTAAACCCAAGGAATCAGCTATGAATCATTTCAGTTTATTTAATTAATGACTTTCTCTGAAAAGTAACTAAATTACTCTCAAAGTTACAAAAACATCCTATAAAGCATATAGAATACTAATTAAACTCATTTAATGGCTTTACAATTTGCGGACATTTAGATTTATTTTTTTAAAGTTATATTTAAGAAGTATAAACGTGTATCACAACATGTGTACACTCAAAAAATGACCTTTGCGGTTTGTTCAAATTACTTATTTAGAATGAGCTGAAACAATTCTGAAGTTGAAGTTAACTTAATTCCTTCATGTTGTCCCAACAAAGATTGATTTTTGTTTTACAGTGTATTCATGCATACTACTCAATTCTAAGTCTGACAAAACTCGAGTTTTTCTGCAAATATAGTTGTATAACCAAAAAAAAAAAAAAAAAAAAATATATATATATATATATATATATATATATATATATATATATATACACACACACACACACACACACACACACACAGTTGAAGTCAGAATTATTAGCCCCCCTTTTTATTTTTTTCCCCAATTTCTGTTTAACGGAAAGAAGATTTTCTCAACACATTTCTAATCATAATAGTTTTAATAACTCATTTCTAATAACTGATTTATTTTATCTTTGTCATGATGACAGTAAATAATATTTTACTAGATATTTTTCGATACACTTCTATACAGCTTAAAGTGACATTTAAAGGCTTAACTAGGTTAATTAGGTTAACTAGGCAGGTTAGGGTAATTAGGCAAGTTATTGTATAATGATGGTTTGTTTTGTAGACTATTGAAAAAATATATAGCTTAAAGGGGCTAATAATTTTGTCCTTAAAATGGCTTTTAAAAAATTAAAAACTGCTTTTATTCTAGCCCAAATAAAACAAATAAGACTTTCTCCAGAAGAAAAAATATTATCAGACATACTGTGAAAATTTCCTTGCTCTGTTAAACATCATTTGGGAAATATTTAAAAAAAGAAAACAAATTCAAAGGGGGGCGAATAATTCTGACTTCAACTGTATATATGTATGTATGCGTGTGTGTGTGTGTGTGTGTGTGTGTGTGTGTGTGTGTGTGTGTGTGTGTATATATATATATATATATATATATATATTCAACCGTTCAGTATAAATCAATTCAGAAAAATAGAGAAATTGTAAATATATATATATATATATATATATATATATATATATATATATATATTTACAATTTCTCTATTTTTCTGAATTGATTTATACTGAACGGTTGAATTTATGCACAATAATACTGTCAGGTATATTTAAAGTAACTGTTATTAAATTACCCGAAAATGAAAAGTAATCAGTTTTTTAGTTGAAAAGTAATTTTATTACAAGTCATTAACAATTATGTTATAACTTGATTACTTTAAATATAGTGCTCAAACAAATAAAGGGAACAACACAATGTAACTCCAACTGTTCCCTTTATTTTATTGAGCAGTATACAATTACTTACTCTACTTTTTCAGTAGAAAAGTAATCTGACTACAGTAACTAGTTACTTTGTAACTAATTACACCCAACACTGATCAGAATGCTGAGTTTAAATGGCCGTGGCAGGTTGTAGACTCACAAAACCCGATTGGCTGGCAGTTTTGCATATAGTCAGTGCCAAAAACAAGCATTACAACAACTAGAATTAGGCATTAATCTTCTATGGAGGCGGAGCTTATTCAGTCTATGATATCATAGAATAGCACATTCTAAAACCTGTCGTTTTAGTGGACTGCCTTCGATACAAGCTTTTTTTTAAATGAATATATATATATAAAGAGTAACAACAAAGTTTTGAGTTTTAAAACAGAGTTTGTGTTTCTAACCCTGTGATGGTTTCTCAGCTCATGACCTCTTTAAAAATAATAATAATATTTAGAAATGTTGCTTCCTCAAAATACCTGTGTTTATGTTTCACAGAAGAACGAAACTTAGGTTTGGAGATAACATGAGGGCGAGTTCATTTGCTGTACTGTCTCTTTAAGAAGTGTCCGGCTGAATCATATGTTGAACTTAAGGCTGTCGTTTATCAACTGTACTACCAGACAATGGAAGGTGAAAGTGAACTCAACATCTTTACTAAACAGGGCACCGGGGTCTGGGCTCATCCTGCCAGCTGTAAGGAAACCGTACCAGTCCTGGCTCATAAACCACTTTTGTTTTCCGCACCACCAAACTCAGCAACTCCGTCCACCAGACCATAATGTCTTTTCCATTTTTAGCCCGCAGTCTTATCCAAACTTCCTCTCAGCAATTCCGCTTGTGATGAATGAAGTTTAAAGGGAGAAACAAAGGCATGTTTACTTCTTGGTAGTTGATGGAAGGATTAAACATGTTTAAGGGACTTTTATTTGACATTAGAACGCATGTTTTTGTGTTTACACACTTTTTAGCAAGAAATAATGACTATCACACATTTGTAATGTATTTTACAGGCCACTAAAAGGTCATTCAATAATGACTGTCCAAACATCCTGTGTGGCATATTTAGAACAAGAATCATTTGATGACATATCTAAAAAAACAAGCAGATCATTCATTTATTCATTCATTTTCTTTTCGGCTTAGTCCCTTTATTAATCTGGGGTTGCCACAGCGGAATGAACCACCAACTTATCCAGCATGTGTTTTACGCAGCGGATGCCCTTCCAGCTGCAACCCATCTCTGGGAAACATTCACACACACTCATTCACACTCATACACTACGGACAATTTAGCCTACCCAATTCCCCTATACCGCATGTCTTTGGACTGTGGGGGAAACCGGAGCACCCGGAGGAAACCCACGTGGATGCAGGGAGAACATGCAACTGCGTCGCCCCACAAGCAGATCATTAACAGAATAATAAAACCATAATAAAAACCATTTATTCATCTTCTAAAATACCATTCTCTGTAAACCCTGGAGATGGTTGTGCGTGAAAATCCCAGTAGATCAGCAGTTTCTGAAATACTCAGACCAGCCCGTCTGGCACCAACAATCATGCCACGTTCAAAGTCACTTAAATCCCCTTTCTTTCCCATTCTGATGCTCGGTTTGAACTGCGGCAGATCGTCTTGACCATGTCTACATGCCTAAATGCATTGAGCTGCTGCCATGTGATTGGATGATTAGAATTTTGCTTTAATGGACGGTTGGACAGGTGTACCTAATAAAGTGGCCGGGCAATGTATATGTTCAGTACAACCACAGGCGCATTCAGCCTCTTGACTGCACTGTAAAAGAACGTGCAGGGATCCAATCAATTCATTCATGTTCTCCTAACACAAACCCATCAAGTTAACTTAACAACAGTAAGTAGATTAAACATACTGTATAATTACTATGTTGTCCCGAAAAAATCTAAAGAATTGTGCTGTTTCCGCTGATTTTAATTACAGTGCTCTGCATATATGAGCACACCCCTCACTAATATTTACTATAGGATGCTTCACTATATTATATTTATGCATGTACATTAGATTAATCAGCACTGAAGCCAAATCTTGAGCTAATCTAACAAAATAACTGAGGATAACAGTCCAAAAATTAGTAGCCAAACTGTATATGTTAGGGAAAAATATTAAATAAAATAATTAAAAATAGGAAAAATCAAGACAAACAAAAAAATAGATAAAATGTTTTTAAAATTTTGTAGTTTGTAATTTTTTTGCATGAATTTAAATGAATTATATTTATATTTCTGAAGATGTTCAGTGACTAAAATAATATTTTAATAAATATTTGTGTTTGATAAATCTGTTTTGAGGGCGACATGGTGGCTCAGTGGTTAGCACTGTCACCTCACAGCAAGAAGGTCGCTGGTTTGAGTTTACATGTTCTCCCCGTGTTGGCGTGGGTTTCCTCCGGGTGCTCCCGTTTCCCCCACAGTCCAAACACATAAGCTATAGGTGAACTGAATGAACTAAGGCCCCGTTTATACTAATGCGTTTTCGTTTTAAAACGCATAAGTTTTGCTACGGTTACGCCATCCGTCCACACTACGCCGGAGTTTTCGAGCCCCGATAACGGAGCGTTTTGAAAACGCTGGACAGGTCGTTTTCATTCTAATACGCTGCTGCTCCGTCTCAGTGTAGATGGGGGAAAACGGAGACATCTGAAAACGGAGGCGTGGCTGCTGAGATTCGCTACCTGATTGGGGCTTTTGGGTCATTGCGTATCATTCCCTTACTTGTCAAGCCCCTATCACATGACTATAACGCTACCGGAAGACGGCAGACCAGCCTTCACTGTAAACAACAACATGGACACAGAAATGGGAGCGTTGTTTGCACCATTGTGCAGTTAAACTCTGCCTTTTTTACTACAGCAGCTGCATATATTCGCAAGAGGCAAGCTATTGTTCGAGCACTCGCTAATTGCTCGCGTTCATCGTTCAACCAGCGTTTGTTGACTAACAATAACCAAATGCCGAGCGAGACACATGCTTCCTGTTTATACTTGAACGCGCATGCCCAGAGTGCGCGAATGGTCACGTGATATACGTTTTTGGTGGAGTAGTGTGGACGGAGACATGTTTAGAAACGCTAGATGAAACTCTAGTGTGGACGCGGATCGTTTTTGATCTAACTCGCCGTTTTAAAACGAAAACGCATTAGTGTAAACGGGGCCTAAATTGGCCGTAGTGTATGAGTGTGTGTGTGAATGTGAGTGTATGGGTGTTTTCCAGTGCTGGGTTGCAGCTGGAAGGGCATCCGCTGTGTAAAACTTATGCTGGAATAGTTGGTGGTTCATTCTTCTGTGGTGACCCCTAAAACAGAGATTAAGCCGAAGGAAAATTACCAAATGAAAGTCTGTTTTGTTCAAATGCACCAATAGATTTGACCTATATTCACTGAGTAATGGATAGAAAAAAGGGGTTTTAATTATGCTGAGCACTGCAAGTAGTTTGAACAAGCTTTTTTTCTTCTACCTTAATAAATTTAAGTAGATTGAACGTTAAACAAAACAAAAAAATGCAAGAATTAAGTCCACATTGTAAATGAGTAGTTTGAACAAGCAGCAAAAAAAATCATTTAGTTTGAGTGTGGAGAGCTCAGATACGAGTCTGATGATGAACATCTGATATGCTTTTGACTTTCTACACAAACCAGATGAGCGAGCGCAGGCAGGGAAGCTCCGTGAAGGCATGAAAAACTGTCTTTTTATAAATGGCTCCTGAAAATCATAAGCACAGGGGCCCCCAGAAAAGCTGAGAGGCATCAAACTTTGACACGCGTGCGTGAGGGGCCTTTCACAATAAACGTCTCCCTCTGTATAGGAAGTCCAGTCATTCATCACCGCGGGCTGCTTCTCTCATTGCATACTATTGCGTCCTCCGTTGATTTATAGAAGCAGAGAAAGGCAGATCTCCTTCTCTGCTTCATGCATTTTTTTTCTCCTTCTCCCGGTGCGCTGTGGGACTTCCTCCCAGCTGTTGCTCGTACTAACATACACACATACTCTCCATCCAGCTGGGCATGGGACCTGCAGTCATATTTAACTTTTCACGTTTCGCCTTCTCCCCGGGGTCCCGTCTCGGCCCCCCAAAATGTTCCAGCTAATGCTCCCAGGTGCTAAACAGCATTCGGAGTCCATCTCCACAGCTTTCAGAAGAATTAAGACAAAGAACAGCTGGACTTCTGGAATCTGCAGAGGACTCGGAGCGCCGTTTAATTGATTTCTTCCACTGAATCTCCTTACCAGAGTCATTCGGCTTTTATGCGTATTCCAGGTGTCTGTTGTGTTTAGGAATACACTGTAAAAAATCACCATAAGTGAGCAGTTTTTCATATTTTGTGATTTTAGTTTTTATTTTTCCCTGTTTATTTCTGCTTTTCAGTCACGTTATGAGCGCTTGAGCTTTCTTTTGACAACTTTTAAGCTTGAGAAGTTGTAAAAAGTGACTTTCATGAACATTTTTAATATATTAAAGTGATATATTGTAGGGGTGTAATGGGGTTGATCCGTGATTCATACGGATAACAACCCACGATTCTATCCTAAATTTGTAACGATCACAGAGAGGTCGCCTCTCGCATCATTCAGCTCACATGTATGAAAGCATTTAGGCTTTCCTGTAAAATATAATGACGACAGAAGAAGTTGTGGTGGGTTATTCAGGATGTGGTGGGTTTCTTAGGTTATTAAAGGTGTTTTCTGTCACTACTTGTTTAGCCTGCGTTAATGCATTCAGTGTACGCTGCATGATTGATCATTAAAAGATCGAGATCTCAACACGTACATAACATAAATTTTTAAATGATGGCGATTTGCATGGGTTTATTAATCCTTCGAATCGCTGCATTCAAATCTGTGTTTGAAAAACGCAAAGATCAAGAAAGAGATTTAGGCCCAGTTTCACAAACAGGGCTTAGATTAAGCCAGGACTAGACCTCAGTTAAATTAGGCTATTTAAGCCAAATTTTAAAAAATGACCGTAGAAAAATATATTACTGGTGTGCACCTGGAGAAAAAAAATGACACTGATGTATTTTAAGACATCTCACTGCAAGTTATTTTGAGTTGAGACAGCTCAAACATGCAATTTAATCTTGACTAGCCTTAAACCTTGTTTGTAAACCCGGGGGTTAGTCTTTTGAGTTTGTTCTGAAGTTACAAACAGTCAAATAACACAGAAGTACTGGGAGAACAGTTTATAGTTTAGATATAACCACTGATGTTTATGTTAAAGATTAAAATCACCATCATATGCATTTAACTTGACGCTCAAAAATGAAAGCTGTAGGCAGCAATTACATTATTTCACCAGTAGGTGGTGACAACCAGCCATCAAAAATATGCCACTGAATAATTCTTCAAAAATGAGCATCTAGCAATGAAACATGAAGATTTAGGAGTGAAGAACTGAATCATTTATTGAAAAAGAGACTAAAAATAAATATGGGTTGTACAAATTATGTTAGATTTCTTCATTTAGTGTTATCAGCAACAGTAGCAGTAACAGTAAATTTTACACAGTGCTAAATATTTTACTATTTATTTTTATTCAGCTGATTACTTATTCATTTTATTTTTAATAAAATTACAGCTTCTAAGATCTGTTTGTTAAAACCAAAAGTTTGTTTCCTCCCCTTTCTGGCTGATCCGAAAAATGATCCGATCCATGACTAAAAACTATAATGTGATCCAAACCGTGAGATTTGTGATCTATTACACCACTGATATATTGTCTGGACTGGTGTTGTATATTACGCTACAAAACCCTTGTAATAAACTGCCAGCACAGTAGTATTTTCTGTTATTTTACAGACTTATCTCTCTCTATTATTTCTTATACATTATTATTTTAAACTACTAAAATGTCACTAAAAGTCACTTTCTGTAGAGTTGAATTTTCAACATTATAAGTCGACAGAGCAGAGATCAACATCCCATAATGCAATTCACAACTTTAAATAAATGGAAAAGACAAAATATGGAAATGTAATTAACTGATATAAGTTACAGTGGATGGTGTAAAACCAGCAATCGTGGATTGGTGTGTTTGTCGGGTGTAATGTGCGACTGACTCTGTGGCAAACGTTTATTTATGCAACGCAAAAACTTGAATTTCAACACAGGTTAAAGGTGGAAACTCAGAAAACTGGTTTTAGAGACTGTTTGTTTAGATAAGACAAAAGCCTCCTACTTCACCACTATTCTTATGAAGAATCAAAATTTAGGGTTAATCGCTTTGGCAGATGCTTTTATTTAAAATAAATTAGCAAAGAGGGAAATAGTTGAAATAAAAGCCACAAAAGAACAACAATTAATATTTTCCAGTTAGTGCAATTTTTTTTAAAATTTGTTTATTAATCAGTTTATTTGTTTGCTTTTATTAATTAAATTATTTAATTGATTGATTAGTTTATTTGTTCATTTATTTGTTTGTTTATTTATTTTTATTTATTGATTTGTATTAATAATTTTTTTATTTGTTTATTTTTATTCATTTATTTATTTATATTCATTTATTTTATTTATTTGTTTATTTTTATTTATTTATTTTTTATATTTATTCGTTTTATTTAAATTTTTATTTATTTAATTTTTATTTGTATTCATTTATAAAAAAAAATTATTTGTTTATTTTATTCATTTATTTATTTTTATTTATTTTTATTCATTTATTATATTTATTTGTTTATTTATTTATTTTTATTCATTTATTTTATTCATTTATTTGTTTATTTTTATTCATTTATTTATTTATTTTCATTCATTTATTTTTATTTATTTACATTTAATTAATTTTTATTCCCTTATTTATTGTTATTTATTTGGTTATTTATTTTTATACATTTATTTTTATTTATTCATTTATTTATTTTTATTCATTTGTTTGTTTATTTATTTCCCAAGGGATGTTTTACAGAGCAAGGACATTTTCACAGTATTTCTTATTACACAGCGACCTTCTTGCTATGAGGTGACAGTGCTAACAACTGAGCCATCGTGTCGCCCCTTTATTATTTCAAGATGATAATAAAAAGTAATAAAGTATTAAAGAATAAGTGTATTTTTATTAATGCTGTAACATATAGACGAGCTGTTGGATGTGTTGTTGATTTAGTAATGAAGTTGAAATCTTTTTATCTCCTGCAGTATCTCCAAATGAAATGGCCTCTTCTTGATGTTCCTGGATCGGCAACTCTTAAAGACTCCAGATCTCCCACACCAGGACACTTGGTAAGTCTTGTTTTTCTTCATTTCTATTCTGCGCAGTTCACAATGCAACACAAGTAGGTCATATGATGAGATGGCGAAAGAGGAACCGTTTTGAATTTACTCCATTGTTGTGCTCCTGTCCTTAGGATACGAATTCTTTGAAATGGTAAATGGATGATATTTGTGGAGTCGTTGCAAAGTTGAGCCACAATAGAGTCAAAGTTTATCATCTGCGTGTGTTTTTGAGGCCTGTGACTGTGTGAGCGTTTTAAGAGAGATTGATTTTTCAAGGCATTCAGGCACAGAAAAGAATAAGGATTCGTTGTATTTAGTTATTTACACAATGACAATTGACTTTTGATTATTCAGTTTGTTTGCTGAAAGTTTTTCAAATGTCTTTGCTCTGTCGTGCTTGTAACTAGTAAGTTCTTATATCTTAAGCAGACGCATTGCTGTATAAAGTCATCACATATTCATATCGCAATATACACTCACTGGCCACTTTATTAGGTACACCTGTTCAACTGCCTGTTAATGCAAATTCCTAATCGGCCAATCATATGGCTGCAACTCAATGCATTTAGGCATGTAGACATGATCAAGACGATCTGTTGCAGTTTAAACCGAGCATCAGAATGGGGAAAAAAGGGGATTTAAGTGACTTTGAACGTAGCATGGTTGTTAGTGCCAGACGGGCTGGTCTATAGAGTCTAGAGAGATTTACTTCTAATAGACGATTTGAAAAACGTTGTCTGGTCTGATGAATCTCGATTTCTGCTGCAACATTCGGATGGTAGGGTCAGAATTTGGCGTCAACAACATGAAATCCATTCTGCCTTCTATCAACAGTTCAGGCTGGTGGTGGTGGTGTAATGGTGTGGGGGATATTTTCTTGCCAAACTTTGGGCTCATTAGTACCAATTGAGCATCGTGTCAACGCCACAGCCTACCTGAGTATTGATAACCATGTCTATCCTTTTATGGCCACAGTGTACCCATCTTCTGATGGCTACTTCCAGCAGGATAACCCACCATGTCATATAGCGCGAATCATCTCAGACTGGATTCTTGAACATGACAATGAGTTCACTGTACTCAAATGGCCTCCACAGTCACCATAACTCAATCCAATAGGGCACCTTTGGGGTGTGGTGAAACGGGAGATTGGCATCATGGATGTGCAGCCGACAAATCTGCAGCAACTGCGTGATGCTATCATGTCAATATGGAGCAAAATCTCTGAGGAATATTTCCAGTACCTTGTTGAATCTATGCCACGAAGGATTAAGGGAGTTCTGAGGGCAAAATGGGTCCAACCCGGTACTAGTAAGGTGTGCCTAATAAAGTGGCCGGTGAGTATGTATTGCTGATCAACAAAAGATTACAATGTTAGGGTTTTTCTAATATCACACACTCGTATATTAAACCATCAAAGATTAATAAACTAATACCTCACAATAAGGTTCCATTAGTTAATGTTAATGCATTTACTAGCATGAATAAACAGCACATTTATTACAGTATTTATTCATCTTTGTGCATTAAATAATTATTTAAAAAGAAATTATTGTATCTTCAGGACATCCATTTGTCGTTTATGACTCCCCACGACAGCCTACGATCGTGTGATCTGACCCTTTCGGACACTTTCGTTCTGCCCAATCAGAAATGCACAACTGAACTACGCCCACAATAAAAAAGAAAACAAAGAGGAAAGCGCTGACAAGTGGGATTATGGCGTCTGCTGCTTTAGAAGCATTAATAGACAATTTAATATCAAAGAAAAAACAGCATTGGTAATATGGGAATATTTTGGTTTCAAAGTCACAGACAGAACAAAAACAGGTCATTTTTAGGAGCCGTCGCAGAATTGTTCCCACGGCTTTCAGATTATTGAGCTGAAGCTTGAATTAAATTCAAATCAGCTTGAAGCTTGAATTAAATCGTAAATCAAGTCGCAATATCTGTCAAAAAAATCGCAGTTACAGATTTTCCCCAAATCGCACAGCCCTATCGTGCAGCCCTACCCTGAATTCTACCTTAAAATTAGGTTAGGCTACTTTATTTATACCCAAAGGTAGATTTAGTCAAGAGTCCTCATCTCATAACAGTGCCACACAGAAAAAAGCTCACATAGTAACAACAACAAATGGACACAAAGACATAAAACATAAACATAAAAACACTCATAAAGAACAAATAAAAAAAATCACTTCAAGTGTCCACCCCCACGCCAAAATAAATGTTTACAACAATCTAAAATAAGTCACCGAAATACCTCTGCTTTAGTCTATGCCTTATTTAAATGTCTAATGGCTGCTGGTATGAAACTATTTTTGTATCGCTTCATTCTACAGCTTAATACAAGAAACCTGCGAGCAGAAGGAAGGAGCTGAAACTCTGAGTGTAGAGGATGAGCAGTGTCACTTAAAATTGAATTTGTGATTCTCTTTATCTGCCTGGTGTACACAGCCTCTAGATTGGCTAGTGACACCCCGGTCAGCTTACGGGACCGTTTAACTATCTGATTTAATGTGTTTTTATTCTTGACAGAGAGATTCCCAAACCATGACATCACAGTAAAAGATAAAACAGATTCAAGAAAAGCATGGTCAAATAAAATCATCATGTTTATCAATATGGAAATGATTGAACTTTCTCAAGCAGAATAGTCACTGGTGCCCCTTTTTACACACTGCTGCATAATTCTCATCAAAGGAAAGTTTAGAGTCAATAATTGTGCCAAGGTACAGTATTTGTATGGTCGCACACTTTCCACAGTCTGATTTTTAATGGAAGTGTTCACCTGTGTTTGTGTGAGCAACCTTCCTAAAATCAATGATCATATCTGTTGTCTTTAACTGAAGACATGACTCCTCACACCATCTGACAAAATCAGTTAGTACTGTCTTTAAAATAAAGTATGAACAAGATTTAGTTTAACTCAAGTGTTGTGTAACTTTTGCACTGAACAACCTGAAATATATTTGCCCACACAAGCAGGGCTAGCTTTTAGCGAAGCCTGGATTAGGCCGAGGGCTTACGCTTGTCGTTCCAAGTGTCAACAATCAACAGAGTTATTTTCCTGTTCGTCCACCCCCTCCGGCCACTCAAACGACCCAACTTTTGACCTGCTTCACCCTTTCCAGACACCACGGCGGAGAACCTCAGGAATGCTCGCTCCAAATGGCAGCTAATCCATTCCGGAGACACTTTTTTTTTTTTTACCCTCCAAACATGGAGGTTGTCAGATTATAACGACGGAGGTTTTACCATGCTGACAACTGATCAGCGACTGTGGTCCGAGCTGGAAGATTAGTGCGTTTGCCCATGAGATCCCCAAACAGACCTTCGGGTCAGTGTCGTCTAAACCAGAATCCAATTTAAAGTTCTCAGGGCGAAGATTACGGAGAGCTGATAACACTGGCTCTGTTCTGTTGTGTCTGACGGTTTTGTCTTTATTTGCTTAGCATGTGCTTCATAAAGCGCCTATTATCATGCTCAATCCAATTATACGGAGATGAGTTGACCATTGACGCCTGCTGATGCTGACTTTGTGTTAGCGCTCAGTGTTATAGAATAGGATTATGAAGGTATCAGTGTGTCTTATTGCTGTTAATTGCAGAAGCTTTTATCACGATATGTGCTATTATCACCATATATATGTAAGCTGCTAAAAGGTTCATTTTAAAGGGATAATAATAACAAAAAAATACATGATATATTGCTTTATTGTATATTTGTTCAGAGTAAAGAAATGTTTCAACCACATTAAATTGGATTATACAATAGCTTTTTGAACCTCTAATTATATATATATATATATATATATATATATATATATATATATATATATATATATATATATATATATATATATATATATTTATATACATATATATATTTATATACATATATATATTTATATGTGTATATATATATATATATATATATATATATATATATATATATATATATATATATATATATATATATATATATATATATATATAAATATATATATATATTTATATTTATATGTATATATATATAATTAGATATATAGATATATATTTATATGTATATATATAATTAGATATATAGATATTTTTTCTCTCTGCGATATATTGCAATCTAAAAACAATTTCATCAGATGACTTAAGTAGCTCTATTTGCAAAATCATTACTGTAGATTGATTGGGATGATGTTGTACATGTGAAATATAAATATATGTTTTCTATGTGATTTATTATATACATATCATAAACAAACTACAGTCATAAATAAACACAATGGAGCAAATATTAAACTGCATAGTCTTCATCATATAAGTAATTTGATACAAAAACTTTTTATTAAACATCTTTATGCGCTAATAAAATGCTTTAAACTCTCTTAAAATACATAGTCACAGAGCTTAAAAACACATGCAGACAAACTTCACTCTATTATGGTTCAATTCTGCAGTGTTTGAGCTGTGGTTTCTGGTCATCTATACTTCCAACTCAACATTGCATATCTTGCGATGGACTCACACATTTCGATATCGATGCCGAATGATATATTGCAATATCACTGCGCAATATATCATTCGGCATCGATATATATATATATATATATATATATATATATATATATATATATATATATATATATATATATATATATATATATATATATACATACACAGTGCTCAGCACAATTGAGTACACCCTATTTTACAAATAAATATTTTTCTCCATTTCTCAGTGAATATAGGCAATGTATTTTGGTGCATTTAAGCAAAACAGATTTATTAAAACAGATATATTTAATAAAATAACATTTTAGTCACCAAACATATTTGGAAATTGAAAGATAATGCATGAATGCAATGCATGGAAGTATATGTGACAATAAACAGCATATCATCATCATCATCATAATACAATTAAATTCAAGTAAAATATTGCAAAAAAAAATTACTACAAAATTTTAACAAACTTTCTCATATTTTTTGCTTCTTTTGATTGTTTTCTTTTTTTTAAATT
This sequence comes from Danio kyathit, assembly GCA_903798195.1. NCBI lineage: Eukaryota > Metazoa > Chordata > Actinopteri > Cypriniformes > Danionidae > Danio > Danio kyathit. The sequence continues at coordinate 49,501,765 of LR812528.1, read as the reverse complement.
TGTATTTAATATTTTTCTATAACATATAAATTTGGTTTCACTATAACTTCCTGTTAAAAATATCAATTTAAAAGATAGCCTATATATATTGAAGTCAGAATTATTAGCCTCCCTGAATTATTCCAATTTCTGTTTAACGGTGAGAAGATTTTTTCTAAAACATAGAATAGTTTTCTAAACATAATAGTTTTAATAACTCATTTCCAATAACTGATTTATTTTTTCTTTGACATGAGAACAGTAATTAATATTTTCTTTACAGCTTAAAGTGACATTTAAAGGCTTAACTAGGTTAATTAGGTTAACTAGGCAGGTTAGGGCAATTAGACAAGTTATTGTATAATGATGGTTTGTTCTGTAGACTATCAGGAAAAAATATATAGCTTGAAGGAGCTAATAATTTTGACCTTAAAATAGTGTTAAAAAAATTAAAAACTGCTTTTATTCGAGCCGAAATTAAACAAATAAGACTTTCTCCAGAAGAAAAAATATTATCAGACATACTCTGAAAATGTCCTTGCTCTGTTAAACATCATTTGGGAAAGGGGGGCTAATAATTCTGACTTCAGCTGTAGATCAATTTATGTAATTGGACTTCTGTATTATCAGTTTTTAATGTAAATAACATCCTGTAAACACCCTGTAAATATCATCTAATAGGGCTGTACAATTAATAAAAATTTTATTTAGATTTTGTCCTCCAAGAATTATGAAAAAAACATTCGACATAAAAAAAAAACATCGAGATAAAACGAATATCGCGTTAAATTCCATCTTCTTAAAGCAAATTATGGAAGATTAATTCCATCTTCCTCCACAAAGTGCACACATTTAAAGTCATCTTTTAGCTTTAAGTGAACGTCTAAATGCTCAAATACATGTCAAAACGAGGCGCGTTGTGATAATTCACATAAACCCTAGTTTGATATGTAATAAACGAAGAACAGTTAATAAAAAGGCTGGTTAAAGTAAAACATTACTCAGAACTGCGCGGCTCTTAAAGTGACAGCGCTCTAAATTTGACAGCAAACAAAACAACAAAAGACAAGGACAAAATCACTCACTACTCACAGGACTTTTGTAGCTTTAGGAAGAAACAAATCAAGTTTAATTCTTACTTTAAAGATGCTTAAAGTTTGTTTCATTTGTATTAGTGTTGAGTGATATACAAACTTTTCAGATCGCCAAATCGTCCCCCTGTGAGATCGCCGATACACGATACTATCGCATGGGGGCGCAATAGTGTTATGTTTTTTTTTACTTATTTAATAATCTAACTTATTTGAATTACGTTTTATCTTGGAAAATAATTCAAACCAATGCAAATTACTGTGCTCTTACAGCTAAATAGGCGAAATTATTTCAAACAAGACTCCGATGCAACAGTGCGGCGTGGGACAAGATTTGATGGTGACTTCTTGACCATGCCGTTATCGCGGGATTGCCGCAAAATGGATATAATATAAATAAATGAAAGCAAATGAAGTGGTATTTATCTACGCACAGAAGAAACAATGACGCATTAAGGTCCTTTCAGGCGGGAAGACTCGCCGACCGCTGGTGACTTTCTGTGCGGTAAAGTCGTTTTCTTCATGTTTTTGTTCAGTTGAGTGCGACGCGGCGATCAAACTGTCACATCTGTATTTGTTAAAATCGAACACAATGTTGCGCTTTGGGATGTGTGTTTGTTGTTTTCTGATAAGAGAGCGGTTTCATTTTAGATGTTTTTTTTTGACTGTATAGGCCTACATATTAAACTTTTCTGAGCTCAGTAAAATGTTCTTTGATAAGTTATTAATTATCGGTTCAATAATTCGTTAAAGCCAAAACGAATGGTAAAATGCAGGTTGTAATTTAATTTAATATATATAGGCTAGTTTAAATAAACAAATAAAATATACATTCATAGCCTATTCATAAATATAGGCCTAACATTTTTAAATTAAATAAATAGGCTATTTTCTACACAAATGCGCATGTCCGTGTTTATCAATTAAACACAATTAAGGCACATATATTCTGTGTATTTAAAGAAGCAGTCAATACATGCACTGAAAAAATAGGCTATAGGCCAACTTAAAACTTAAATAGGCTTTTAATAACGGATATAAATGAAAGATAAATAACTTTTTAGTGAAAGCAAGAGAGAATCTTGCAGGAGTGCTGTCTCAAATGACCAATGATTGTGTATTACCGCAACACCTTTTATTCCAGAACATTTGAGCTGGTTTCAGCTCTTAGTTCTTTCATTTTCTTTTTTGTTTTTACAAATAGTTTTATTTAACTTGTTTGTTAATTAAATCCCGTTTTGTTATTTAGCCTATTATTTTTATGAGATGTGGCTGTGTAGTGCCCTCACGTGCAGCGCGCGCGTCAGCTGCTGCTGAGAGAGAGTGAGAGAGCGCAAGAGAGTTGGTCAAGTGATGTTGATGCAAACACCTGAAGCTGTCAAATTATTTGTGGTTCATTTATTATTAATGATGAAGATTAAAAATAATAATACTATTCATTTTATTCAATAATGTAAGTAAAACATGTACTGGGTCTACATTGATGCGTAACGAGCTAAATATCGTCATAAGTCTCAGCTCTCTGCGATTATCTTTGCCTATCGTCGATACACGATACTATCGTCTATCGGCACAACCCTAATTTGTATATATATTTTTCTATTGTATTTTTTTCTCCATAATTTTGAGGACTCTTTTTACTTTGTCCCAATCCGCTTCAGAATTGATGATCTTTGAAATTTAGAGGTGTAATACAACCTTATAATATATACATTTTGATAATATGGCTCACTGATAATCGTTTTAAATAATCATGATTACAATTATGATCAAAATAATCAAGATTAGGATTTTTTCCCCTGTAATTTAGCAGTTCTAACAAGGATTATATGTAGGGTTCTTTATACATGCTTATAAGGCTCCAGAGCGTACATGATTAATGTTTATGCATGGTATTTAAGTAGTTTTTGAGTTTTGTTTTAGATTTAAATTTTAATACAAAGTTTTTAAAGAATCATGATTTATTCGTCTGTATTTCATGCACAAAAAAAATAAAAAAAATTCACATGTTTAGTGAATGAGAGCCGCTGACTCCTACTGTCAGGACTACAGACTTTGCTTCCTCATTAGATGTTGGCGTTGGGGATTCATTTCTGCCATGCATATCTTTGGGAATCTCTGGCGATTGCAGGATTAATTGGAATCAGTAAATAATTGAGGTGACATGCGGGAGGGTTTATTGTGTTTTGTAATGAATGGCTGAAATGACCTGTGGAAAGCGTTTCTGTGGCTGCACAGATTGGGTCCAGAAGGCACACATGCTAATCGGGTGAGCCAGAGTGGTCCGAAAGGCTCAATTATTCAGGATCCGGGTTTGTTTAGCATTCCATTGGCATCCCTGCGAGTGTGATATTGCAGCAGAGAGCCCACCTCTTCACATCGCCTCCTATACAATGCATCTGGAGCCAGAGCACATGAATAAAACATCAAACCAGAGGAGAAGCGCAGGTGATGTGTGAGGCGGTGTGGGAACTGAAGCCTTGTTAGCTCTTCTGTAAGCTGTTCTAGAGTCAAAATTGATACAAAGAGATCTGTGGCATTGCTGTGATTCATATATCTCATGGTAATGCTTTGCTAGTTTGAAATATGCCATTATAAAAAGTTATATTTATGTATGTACACTCACCGGCCACTTTATTAGGTACACTTTACTAGTACTGGGTTGGACCCCTTTTTGTCTGCCTTAATCCTTTGTGGCACAGATTCAACAAGGTACTGGAAATATTCCTCAGAGATTTTAGTCCATATTGACATGATAGCATCACGCAGTTGCTGCAGATTTGTCGGCTGCACATCCATGATGCCAATCTCTCGTTTCACCACATCCAAAAGGTGCTGTATTGGATTGAGCTATGGTGACTGTGGAGGCCATTTGAGTACAGTGAACTCATTTTCATGTTCAAGAAACCAGTCTGAGAGGATTCACGCTTTATGACATGGTGCGTTATCCTTTTGGAAGTAGCCATCAGAAGATGGATACACTGTGGTCATTCTCTGTAAACACTAGAGATGGTTGTGCGTGAAAATCCCAGTAGATCAGCAGTTTCTGAAATACTCAGACCAGCCTGTCTGGCACCAACAACCATGCCACATTCAAAGTCACTTAAATCACCTTTCTTCTCCATTCTGATGCTCTGTTTGAACTGCAGCAGATCGTCTTGCCCATGTCTGAGTTGCTGCCATGTGATTGGCTCATTAGAAATTTGCGCTAACAAGCAGTTGAACAGGTGTACCTAATAAAGTGGCCGGTGAGTGTATATATATATATAGCATATAAATGTATATAAGCACAGTTGAAATTAAAGTTATTAGGCTTTCTGTGAATTCTTTTTCAAATATTTCTTTTTTTTTTTTTTCTTCGGGAGAAAGTCTTTTCTTTTAGTGTGGCTGAAATAAAAGCATTTTTAATTGAATTTTTTATTTTTAAAATAATTTTTAGGCTTAATATTATTAGCCCTTTATTAGGGCTGTGCAATATGTCAATTCGGCATCGATATCGCAATGTGCGAATCTGCAGTAGTCACATCCCAGGATCTGCAATGTCAAAATGGGATTATAAGTCGTTACTAAGTTTAACTCTAATCTGATATTATGAAAGACTTTTATTTGGATGTGTTTTTAAAAGCCTGTGAATTTAAACCATTTGGGCACAAATAATCATAAAGTTTGCCGCTTTGAGGAAGATTGTTTAATTAATTAATACACAATCCAATTTAATTAGATAAAATAAAGTTTGATTATTACATTTTTATACTTCAATACTGTAAAGTCCAACCAAAAACCATAAAGTGTTGATTTTTTCATCTTCATCTTTGTTCTGTTGTTTTCCTCTGTGCTTTAATTTATTTTATTTTGCATAATTTTGTGTATTTTATGCAGATTCACTCAACAAATCATTCCAATCAATATAAAATTAGGAATTCTTTCCTAATAGAGTCATCTTGTGATTTTATTTTCATGTCGCAATATATATCGCAAAAATGTCTGTTTTTTCCAATATCATGCAGCCCTACCCCTATATAAAAATAAATTAGATTATTTTATTTGGCGACAGAACAAACCACTGTTGTCCTAACTTGCCTAATAAACCTAATTAACCTAGTTAAGCCTTTAAATGTCACTTAAAGCTGAATACTAGTCTCTTGCAAAATGACTATTAAAATATAATGTACTGTCATCATGGCAAAGACAAAAGAAATTGGGTATTAGAAACTTTTATGTAAAAAAAAAAAAAAAATCAGATTTCACAGGATGGCTAATAATTTAGGTTTTTAAAAAAACCACTATAAAATACATCATTTTCACACTGTGTAAAAACTTATGGCTTTCTTTCAGACTCTAAAGGTGCCTCCTCCTTTTAGACTAAAAACGTACACAACCTCTTAGTGTAAAGTAGTATCTGAATGGCTTTTCTGATCATCAGGTTTAGTGCTAATTCTGATGCTAATCCTCAAACTTCACAGAAATTAAACGCAGCGCATCATGTTGTAAGCACAAACACTCTTGTATCTGATCTGAAATAATCTCCCAATGATATCACAAGTGCAAAACCTCACTCAGTCACTATGTTTAGCAAACACTTACATTAGCAACAGCAAAGCTTAGCCGCTGTCCATCTCGAAGGCATGCACACGCATTAGGCCTAGTCATGAATTGATGGTTTATTATAAACTAATAAAGTCCCAACCAAGCGCTAGTCACGAGTCCAGAAGCAATTTTCAGATTGTTTTCAAAAATCAGATTACAAATGTGAATTCCCTTTAAATTGCCAGCTAATGACATTGACAATCGATGTGTCTTAGTGAAGACATGATGTTTGTGCTCATGGGAAATGTGTTTCTGCAAAAAAAAAACAGACGGAGGCATCATGTGATGTTTAGTTTCTCAATTAAAGTTGCTGAAGCCTCCATTTATAAGTATGAGGATGGAAAGTTATGTCAAACAAAGTGCATATAGCTTAAAATCCCAGACATAGTAGTGATACACTCACCGGCCACTTTATTAGGTACACCTTACTAGTACCATGTTGGACAACAAGGTACTGGAAATATTCCTTAGAGATTTTGCTCCATATTGACATGATAGCATCACGCAATTGCCGCAGATTTGTCAGCTGCACATCCATGATGTAAATCTCCCGTTCCACCACATCCCAAAGGTGCTCTATTGGATTGAGTTATGGTGACTGTGGAGGCCATTTGAGTACAGTGAACTCATTGTCATGTTCAAGAAACCAGTCTGAGATGATTCACGCTTTATGACATGGTGCGTTAATCTGCTGGAAGTAGCCATCAGAAGATGGGTACACTGTGGTCATAAAGGGATGGACATGGTAAGCAACAATACTCAGGTAGGCTGTGGCGTTGACACGATTCTCAATTGGTACTAGTGAGCCCAAAGTGTGCCAAGAAAATATCCCCCACACCATTACCAGTACACCAGTTGGACAGGTGTACCTAATAAAGTGGCCAGTGAGTGTATATCCATCCAAAGATCTGAATTAAACGTATGCAAAAACTGGAATATTGCATAAAACATTTGCGATTAAAGCACAGTTTCAGAGTCAAAAAACTGATGCCAAATATCGGACAGAGAAATGGAGTTTACTGTGGTAGAAGAAGCCACTTTGGGCCTTTTTTCAATCTATAATAAATGAGTTTTGCCTCAGAAGATGAAGACTAAATGCAATGAACGCAATGCGGTGTCTTTTGGAGGCGTGAGATGCTCTTTGGGAGCGCAGACAGATGCTCAAGACAGTTCTGGGGAAAATAATAATAATAAAAAAATAACTAGCATGATTTTAGCATGAATCAGCATGTTTCTAGCATAAATTAGCATGTGCTAGCATATCACTAGCATATTTCTAGCAAGATTAGCATGTCAGTAGCATGTTAGAATTATTAGCATGTGTTAGAACAGCTAGCCACAGTCTATGGGACAGTTGCTAGAGTGTTGTAAGTGGTTGTTAGGGTGTGGCTAGTAAGTGTAAAGGTCATCAGTGATTTGCTACTCACTAGTCTGAGTTGAACGAAGCCAGACTCTAGTCTGTAGGATAGCCTGATGCAGAGTTATGAGCTTACAAAGTTTGATCTAATGTTAAGTCAATGACAGTTTTTTACAATTTACAGTTGCTAGGGTGTTGATATTGGTTGCTAGGGAGTGGATAGGAATTTAAAAGGTCATCAGTGATTGGCTGCTGGCTAGACTGATTTAAATGAGGCCATTCTTTATGACTGTAGGACAGTCTGATGCAGAGTTACGAGCTCACAAAGTTTGACCCAATGTTAAGTCAATGGAACTTTTTGGAAATTTATGGGTCATTTTTCAGAAAACCGAAAGTCAGATCAGTTAGAAAAGATATATCAACTCGAGTCAGACCAGTTTGAAGGTCTGATGGAAGTTTAAAGGATGTAGCTTGAACAGTTTAGGAGGAGATGCACTTTAAAATTAGTCTCAGAAGGCTGAAGCCACCATAATACTGAAGCACTGTGATGATGGACTTTAGCTGAGGGGTTTTAGAAATGAGCAAAACAACATTTCAGATGTTTTACAATGTGCTGGAAACACTGCGAAGTCCATTAATGCGTCCCATCACACACATTTTTATCATCACATCATCTGTCAAAACCACATGACTTTACTGATACACATGCTAAAAATTTATTCAGTAAATGTGTGCTCATCGTAGTTTATGTGCATTTTTTTCTGGCCAGATAAAAAGTTTATCCTACTCACTGCTGCTCACATGATTTTAATGCGCGTTTCTTAAATGTATGCACATTTTGTTATTTCCTTTTTTACGATGCACATAAAATAGATAGAAACACAGCTATTGATGACTCTAAAACCCATGTGTATCCCTTACCCTCTACATGGTGATTATTGTAAATTACGCTCTATTGTACTGCTCAGCTCATACTGCTAGTTTTGGCTTGTCCTTTCCTCTGCACTATTTCATGATCCTCCTTTTAAATCTGTATTTAGCCTCTCATTCTTCCAGCGCTAAAGCCGTTCATTGTGTCTTGATCCCTCTTGCTCAAACGCCTGTTTGCTCTGTAACTCAAGTCAGAGATGGAGGAGGTGAAGCCAAGAGAAAGAAAAAACAACAACAACATGCCACATTTGCTTCTTGCTCCACAATGTGCTTGTTTTAGCAGGACTCCAGGTTTAACAGCTCCATGTGGTGGCACCAGAAGTCGTCTTTGGGCGGGTTTTCTTTGCTAGAAGAGCAACAGATTGATCAGCAGGTGTAGAACGCTGACCCTGCACTTTGTTTCGTACATACAGTTAGTCAGAATTATTAGCCCTCCATTTCTAAACATAATAGTTTTAATAACTCATTTCTAATAGCTGATTTCTTTTCTCTTTGCCATGATGACAGCACATAATATTTGACTAGATATTCGTCAAGACACTAGTATTCAGCCTTAAGTGACATTTAAATGCTTAACTAGGTTAATTAGGGTAAAGTTAGGTTAATTAGGCAAGTCATTGTATAACAGTGGTTTGTTCTGTAGACTATCGAAAATAAACATAGCTTAAGGGGCTAATAATATTGAATTTAAAATGGTTTTTAAAAAATTAAAAACTGCTTTTATTTTAGCCGAAATAAAACAAATAAGACTTTCTCCAGAAGAAAAAATATTATAGGAAATACTGTGAAAATTTCCTGAATCTGTTCAACATCATTTGGGAAATATTTGAAAAAGTAAATAAAAAAAAATCACAGGATGGCGAATAATTTTGGCTTTAGCTGTATGTTTTTGAGAAAAATTTGGGAAAATAGTTAAAATGTTAGGCAAACAGTGATTTAAAGTAACCGATTACAAATGCTTAATGTAATTGAGTAGGTGTTCTCAGGAATTGTACTTTTCGAAGTAGTTTAAAAAATTTACTTTGAGTACATTTTTAGTGTTGTATCAGTATTATTACTATAATCTACTATAACTACTATACTACTATATACTATAATAAACTATATTATTATTATCGATCAAATTTTTCCTGGTTAGTTTTTTCAATTACTTTCCCTACCGCATGTGGTAGGGGTGTCAAAATTAATTGTTTCTTCGGTGCACCGCGACGCAGACGCGGACATTTCGGTATCTGTTCAGTAATAATCATAACCGGTTATTATGTACTGACGTCATTTATCTCATATGTGCTATGTCGCCGTAGCATACTATAGCGAGGGAGGCGAGCGTGAGTATTTACAACGCTCCAACTACCTAAAAACTCAGAAACTGTGCACAATTTCACAGCGTGTGTGTTTCACTGACACTTGCAGCAGAAGCCCCTATTTCACGGCGATTAGGAAAATGTAAGTAATCTCCATTTCTCCCTCTCTCTCACTGTGGCCCATGAGTGCATCTGTGAAGAGCGCCAGCGTGTAAGAGCCAATCACAGCCCTTTCTGTTGAGCGCGTGACCAATCAAAGGGGTGTAAGAACTTGAAAGACAAGGCTCAGAGAGCGAGCGGGATATTTATATTTGTTTATTTGCTATAAATGCTCGCGTTGTTTAAAGGTACAGTTTACATATCTGACTGTTTGTAATTTGTATTACAAATTACAGTGTTTAAAAGGGGGGATAAGCTACGCTGTGGCCCGCTCTGTGTACATTTCAAAAATGCACATTTCAAAGCACTTCACGAGACCTTTAATAGTTACATAGACTTTTGTATAAAATATAGAAATCAAAATACTATGTTTCCATGTTAATAGACAGCTCGCTAAGTGTTAAATAACGGTCACAGTCACTATTTAAACACTATTTAAATGATAAAATTTATCAACCAGCAAAGCACAAACAAAACGACAGTGAGTTAGTTCACTTATTTTTATTCACTTCTTCAAGTGGACTATATTAGTTAACTAATGCAGGGGATAGTGATTAAGGGCATATGATGCGATTTCAGATGCAGCAGTATTGTATTAAAGGACAAAATTGTTTTACAAATGGTATATAAATATATTTATACATTTTAATACAAGAATTGCTGTGCTGTGAAGAAAATATAAAACTGTGTATGGAAAGAATCGTCAATGCACCGTGATGCACCGAGATATCGAATTGAACCGAATCGATGGCATGATAATCGTAACCGAACCGTGAGACCAGTGTAGGTTCACACCTCTACAAGTAATATATAAATATAAACATGTTTATAGATTTTAATACAGTTTTTTTCTTGTGTTGTAAAGAAAAAAAATCTAATTATGTATGGAAAGCATCGTCAATGCACCGAGATATCCAATTGAACCGAATCGATGGCATAATAATCGTAACCGAACCGAACTGTGAGACCAGTGTAGGTTCACACCCCTAGAATTAAGTGTCAGAGAAGTTGCAAAATCATCACGCAATGACCGAGAGTCTGTTTAGATGATGGTAAAGACGAAAATACTGACTGTATAAGGACTGAAATCATCAAATGGCCTTAAACAATCACTAAACGCACTACAGAATGTTACGTTTTCACACAAACTGCATTTATTCTATCTGTGCTGCTCGTTTTGGTGCCTCCTGTTGGACACTCTTGTTAGTCAGGCGTCAAATGTCATAACCTGAGCATCAACATATCCGCAGAGCCATATTTTTACCTCTTAGCTTGAACAGATTTCACTCCGTGGATCAGCTTATTATGATGCATATATTAATGTAATGTGCTTACAATAAATTAATATTGCATTTTAAATGTGTAGGCCATGAATTGGAAATTCTTACTTGCACTTAGAAACACCCTTAAAAGAAAATGCCACTGATGTAAGCTGCATTTGTAATCTGCAGATTATAAGGTGGAGTAATTTTCACAGTCTAATGCTCAGTACTCCTGAAGGCTTTTCGAAGAGCTACGTTTTACTCATACTTTAAGTAGTGTTTACAACTCATACTTTTACTCTGCTCGCACTACAAGCAATAGTACTTTTACTCGAGTATGATTTTCTATGGTGTTCTGGTGGGGAAAGAGTGTCTTTTGACTGAGCTAGCATAACTGGTAAACACATGCTTGACAACTCCGTAGTTAATGTCATTTAGCTTCGAGATACAAAAGGTGAAACGGTGTTTACACAATGACTCAGTCTTTCTGTTTGGATTGGTGTTTTGTCAGCTGTTTCTCACTGTTGTGCTGGTCAGGCGTCTTCTCCACCTACAGACCAACGTACAAAAGTGGATTTAGAGAGATTTATCAGGCTTCGCCCTTTATGGGGCTTGTTTGAACAAAAAGATCCATGCAACCGATGACAGATCGCAATTGAAGAAGAAAAAACTTAGATCTGCGGTCTAAAGGAGGATTCCTGCACAGTGTTTGGTGTAATTAGTTATAAAATAACTAGTTATGGGTGGCTCAGTGGTTAGCACTGTGGCCTCACAGCAAGAAGGTCGCTGGTTCAAGCCCCAACTGGGTCAGTTGGCATTTCTGTGTAGAGTTTGCATGTTCTCTCCATGTTGGTGTGGGTTTCCTCTACATGTGTCCAAACACATGCGCTATAGGGGAATTGCTAGAATAACATATGCTGGAATAGTTGGTGGTTCATTCTGCTGTGGCTATCCCTGATAAATAAGGGGCTTAGTCGATGGAAAATGAATGAATGTAATGATTCAATTAACAACTACTCCACTCACAGTGTTGGGTTGAGAAAGTGCTGTTGTTCCCGTGTCGTTCCCTTTACCGGCCCAGTGAGTCAGCGTGCATATGTTTTCAATCCCCCACCATACTGTGTTTTCCCCCTCAGTCCTTCATTTAAGACATATGTTGTGTTAGTCTTGTGGACACTTGCATTCTTCCAGCGCCCTCTCAAACAACAAACTGGAGGACTCAGAGCGAGTGTTGATATGGATGCGTTGGATTCTTGGAGCCGGCCGGTCCCATCCAGCCTGTTTGTTACGAGGGCACGGGGCCCAGTCTGGCGGCAGACTACGCTTGGGATGTTGGTGTCGGAGGAAAAACGGCTGGCGTGTTGACACAGCGGGGATTCTTGGCAGTAGGACAGCATAGGAGACCATTAGCCTCAAGGGCTAATTAGACATACAGTTGAAGTCAAAATTATTCGTCCCAACTGTTAATTTGATCTTCAAATGATGTTAAACAGAGCAAGGAATGTTTCCCAGTATTTCCTATAATATTTTTTCTTCTGGAGAAAGTCTTATTTGCTTTATTTCGGCTAGAATGAAAGCAGTTTTTAAAATGTTTAAACCCATTTTGAAGAGAAACTGGCTCTGTCTGGCTGTTGATTTATTTTTTTATTTATTTTTTTTAACTGTGTTTTTATAAACAGTAAACAAATAACATTTACTTAGAATGTTTACAATCACAACAAAAACTAAAACATAATAATAAACGAAAATAATAATTGATAGAAATTATAATAATAGATAAATAATAGTCGGGCAGCACGGTGGCGCAGTGGGTAGCGCTCTTGCCTCACAGCAAGAAGGTCGCTGGTTCGAGCCTCGGCTGGGTCAGTTGGCGTTTCTGTATGGAGTTTGCATGTTCTCCCATGTTGGCGTGGGTTTCCTCCGGGTGCTCCAGTTTCCCCCACAAGTCCAAAGACATGCGGTGTAGGTTAATTGAGTAAGCTAAATTGGTGTATGGGTGTTTTCCAGTGATGGGTTGCAGCTGGAAGGGCATCCGCTGCGTAAAACATATACTGGATAAGTTGGCGGTTCATTCCGCTGTGGCGACCCTAGATTAATGAAGGGACTAAGCTGAAAAGAAAATGAATGAATGAATGAATGAAATAATAGTGACAGCTTTAACAAAAAAAAAAAAAGGGGGGGGGGGGGGGGGGGGGGGGGGGTAGATAAATAAACTCCAATATAAAGGCAATAACTGTGACAAAGCCCCTGACAGCATTTCAAAGATCAAGTAAGTTTGTTTCGATCAATGCCCAGGTCTGTTGGAAAAGTTCTGATTTCAACTGCAAATCTGCACTCATTTTCTCAAATATATATGTATATATCTGTTTCAGTCTGTGTCCATTCTGTCAAAATAGGTCGGCTGGTCTTCATCCAGTTCACCGTAATTATCTTTCTAGCTGTTATTAATAATATATGTAGTGCAAATAGGTGAGACTTACTGAACTGATCAGGGGGAAGCCATCAAGCAAAAAAAAATCCTGGGTGCATGCATTGGTATGTCGGATTCTAAAACTTTACTAAGCTCCCTTTTAACCTCCTGCCAATACACTTGTATTTTGGGACATTCCCAAAATATGTGAACATAGTCCCCCACTTCTCCACAATCTCTCCAGCATTGTGATAATTGTCCTGTTGATTTTACTTCATTAACTAACATTTACTAATGAGACATTATTGTAAAGTGGTACACTTATAATACTTTTGCAATGTAATTTGGTTGAAACATTTGTTTACTTTAGTTAAGTCTTTTTGGTTGTTTTACATGTTAAAGTAACCTTTTTTGCACATTAGCTTAATATTGTGATATTACGGTATATCGTGATAAAAGCTTCTGCGATTAATCGCAATAAGAAAATTTGATACTGTCAGATTTTTGCATGCATGATATATTGGCCACCATATGAATATTGGCCAGTAAATGCCGTTGTTAATGTTATCATTATTGGTCCTACAACAAAATTAGGCCGATATTTAGGCCCACAAGGAATCTGCGTTCACAGAAATTTGCAGATTTCCACAGATTTTCAGCTCATCATTGAGTCTATGTATTTACTTGTGTAAATGTGTGTAAATTTATATTCTTTCAGTTTGTAAATTCATTTTCTAATTTTATTGTGATATAATAATAATATTAAAATGTTCATGTGATTTATTTACAATACAGTTTGTAAAGTCATATTTTCTGTCTTTTAGTAGATATTTTATATGAGAGACTTGCTTTGTTTACCAAATAAGTGGATCTAATTGGATTTGCATTGTAAACATGAAATAAAATTTTAAAATGTATATTTCATTTGATATATTAAGTTATTAGAAATCATTCTGCATAAATCCACAGATTTATTTATTTTTTTTTACAAAATTCTCTTCGGAAATAGCAAAAAATGTCTGCAGATTCTGTCTGGCGCTACCCATATCTTTAAGCTGATAATTAATGTAGTATTCCTGCTGATTGTTTAATTACTTTACTGGCATTCCGATTGTGGTAAATGTTTTCTTTCTTTTTTGTCAGGCAGTGGATTTTATTTGTATAAAAATTTGGCCATACAAAAAAATAGTTGAATAATAAAGTTCAGAGATCAGTTCAAACTGTTCTGAAGTTAAGGTTTTAAAATGCAATCAACTGTTCATTGTATGTGTTCGCATTTTGGCTTCATTTGGCAATCATGCAGAAAATTGACAAAATATATAATTATTTGCTAATATATCAGCTATCAGCCTCCAAATCTAAAGTTATCGTTTATCGGTAACGGTCAAAAATCCGCTGCATCCCTGATACAAATGTTCATTTAGCAATAAAATAAAATAAAATCAATGGTTCACTGTATGTGTTTACATTTTGGCTGCATTTGGCAATCATGCAAAAATTTTGGAAAGTATATATATTTATAAGTTAATATTCCGGTTATCAGTAACGGTCAAAAATCCCATATGCAAATCCCTTATACAAATGCTAAATTCATTCATTCATTCATTCATTTTCCTTTGGCTTTGTCCCTTTATTCATCAGAGGTCGCCACAGTGGAATGAACCACCAACTATTCCAGCATATATTTTACACAGCGGATGCCTTTCCAGCCGCAACCAAGTACTGGAAAACATCCATACACTGTCACATTCCCACACACTCATACACTACGGCCAGTTTACTTTACCCAATTCACCTGTACCACATGTGTTTGGACTGTGGGGGAAACCGGAGCACCCGGAAGAAACCCACGCGAACACGGGGAGAACATGCAAACTTCACACAGAAATGCCAACTGGCCCCGCCGGGACTCGAACCAGTGACCTTCTTGCTGTGAGGCGACAGTGCTAACCACTGAGCCACCGTGCCACCCCTAATGCTAATTTAACAATTAAATAATTTGTTTAAAAACTTGCACCGATAACATTCTGCTATGGACGCCATCTTGTGGTCAGACATGAAAATTCATTTTTGCGTAATGCAACACTCGTGCATTATGGGTATTCTCTGACCATTGAGTGTACATTGGTGGTACACTTCTTATTGCAGTGCATTGTGGGATTGATTGAGTGCACCAATGCATATAGCTGTTCTTTCAAATATCAGACAACTTAACGATATAAGGAGCGATTTTCAGATGCACCCTGCACTCAAATCTTAATCAAGCACATCTGAATATGCACCACTATATAGTATATATACACTATATAGTTCGGACAACACTACAAATGTCTGCTCTCTCAAATAGTGCACTATTTAAGGGTATAGGGGACGATTTCAGAATCGTCTTTGGATGAGCAGTGCAAGTTCTCCTCGGCACACTGACAGAACTTTAAAACACTCCTTTGAAGGCCTTTAAAAGTCTTGCGACATTTCCAAAAGTCAGACTCCACTCGCCTCCCCAAACACAATGCTAAATTATGGACGGACAGATAAATGGAGTAGAAAGGCAAGGGATAAAGAAGGCAAAGGCAGAGATCTGGATGTGTTTGGACTGTGGGAAACGAGAGGCAGTCTGGTTTCAATGCAAGCCTTGTTCATGTTCGCAGAGTGCTGGTTGGAGCAGAGGTCAAACCCACTGCCTACATAGAGGTGGGGGGAAGGTTAGCATGGAGGAAACAAGACGGCATTCTCCACTCTCGCTCCCTTGTGACGTCCTGAGCCAACAAGAAGCTCATTCAGTCTACCACCTTGCATTGGCTTGTGTACACATCACTGCAGTGCTGCTTCTGATATTATTATAGTGCTACTGCTGTATTTATGTTCGTTCAGCTTCTGGACGTATGCTAGTAAATTATATGCTAATATAAGTAATAAAGGGGGTGGTGTAATGACCTTTCGTGACTGAGTGCTTAAAATGGATTGAGTAATCGTTCAGATGGAGATATGGAAATGTATTTTTTAAAGTTTTGGTTAGGGCTGTGTGATATGGGCAAAGGAAACCTATCACGATTTTCCTGAACCAATATTGCGATTTTTGACACACACACACAGACGTTTTAGTGTGAATCTAAAACATATTTCCAAGCGATCTTTATCAAAGACTTATAAAAACATGTTTCTAAAACAGACACAAGGCAAAAAACAAAAATCATCACAAGTGACAACGCACAAGTTTGTTATTTCCAATAGAGGCTTGCGTGCATATTGGGAGTGACGCGCGAAAGTATTTCTTTGCGCACCCAGTTGAAAACGTTTCTACTTTCAGAATGCTGCGAGCGCACCACGAGTCACGTGACAAGAACTGACCAATCAGCTTCGTACTTTGTATGGAATATACACATTTGGTAGACTAATTACCTCAGACAAACACAGAACACCCAAACACTGCAGTGCTTTTTAATTTTCTCCATAAATAAAACTTGTATCAGAGCTGCAGCAATGTTTTGTTAGTTTGTCATCCTTTGAGAAACCATTGACGGTCGCAGAGCAACGACAAAGGATGCCTCAAGCTTTCCACGTGCTTTTAGATGCGATATGTGACTGTCAGGTCTTATAAATTAGCTGGTTCTTCGATACATCAGCCTTCCTGTATCCACGCTCTGTTTAGGCACACTGCGTTATGATTGGTTTAAATATACTGTGCATATTGTGGGAAAATCGTGCTGTAAGGCGATTTAGAAATTGCAATTTCAATTAATCACACAGCCCTAGTTTTGATACACAATGATTTGTTATGGAGAGCCACGAGGAGTTCCTAGGTTCCTAGGAGTTCAAGGTTTGATCCTACCTTGATTTAAAAACTGACCTGTCTACACTTTAAACTTGGGCGTGTCAAAATTAATTGTTTCTTCGGTGCACCGCGATGCAGATGGGAACAATTCGATATCGATTCAGTAATAGATCTTAACTGACGTCATTTATCTCCTATGCGCAAGGTCGCAGTAGAATACTATGGCGAAGCAGGCGAGGGCGAGTAAATAAAACGCTCCTACTACTTAAAAGGTAGATAATTATGCACAGTTCAACTTAGGGATGGGCGATATGGCCTAAAATCCATATTGCGATATACATTGCAGCCTCCTGCGATAACGATATATATTGCGATATATAAATTATAATAGAACCATTTCAGAACAGGTTACATAGACCCTTAGGAAAGCCAAACTGCTATTTTTTTTTAAGAAATAAAGAAATGTTGCATGTCGTTTTGAGAACATTTATTGTGCAAAAGCAAAACTGTAATTAAACAACACAATGTTGCAGATAAATAAACTAAATGTAGTGCATTTTAGAAAGAAAGACTTTTCTTTTAAGTCCCTGGTTCCTAAATGCCAAGTTGCAGAGAACAAATAAACTGGTGTCTTTTTAGTTAAGGAACTTGCACTGTACTGAAAATACTTCCAGTTTTAATTAGTCAAATAAAATTGTGTATTGCAGATACTTTAAATAAAAACAAATTTCAAACCTGCAGCCTAAGATAAAGCATTTGGTTTTTAAAAATTTTGATCTCCTAATGAAATTAAAACTGGTGTCTTGTTAATAAAGGAACGGACACTGTGAATTAGGGCTATACTTCCAGTATTAGGCATGGCTATTTTAAATAAAGAAAATTCTTTCATTCTTTCCTTCTGCCCCAAAGTAACACCATCTTTTCTATATAACTTTAATGACCTTCAGCAACAGAATAATTTCTCATTGATTTCTTATTCTTATTTAACAAACAAATTTTTTAAAAAAAGTTTGTTTCTTTTCAGTGAGCACCACTGACTGGTCAAATCTGCTTTCTTTCTCTCTCTCTCTCTCTCTCTCTCTCTCTCTCTCTCTCTCTCTCTCTCTCTCTCTCTCTCTCTCTCTCTCTCTCTCTCTCTCTCTCTCTCTCTCTCTCTCTCTCTCTCTCTCTCTCTCTCTCTCTCTCTCTCTCTCTGCTGCAGTGTTGGTGCTGCTTGCAGAGATTAAGATGCACCGCCAAGTTTGCGTATTAAGTAATGCAAAAATGAATACCTTTAATATCCGAAAGCAAAAGTCAGAACATGCGATTTGCCACATTTAATTATAGCTGCATTTTTATTCCTTTCCACGTCAGCGGTCTTTTACTTGTTTTGTATACGTTGCTAAGCAATGCCGTTGGCACATCGAATGGGGTAAGTCTAATTGGAAACGCGGGCCGTGCTTTGCTTCTTATTCGGTTTGCGTGCAGATGGTAGATGCGTCATCAAACATGCATTATCGCGATAGTGCAATAGAATTAAAATCTCTATCGTAGGCCAATTTTGTATAGTTTATATCGCATATCGTTTATATCGCCCATTACTAGTTCAACTGCTTGTGACTTTGCTGGAAAGTCTTTCATTGACACTGAAGAAGGCACAGCACACAAGCCGCTATTTTACTACTAGGGAGAAATGCTGTAAAACCTCATCTCTGCCTCTCTCTCACTTTGGACCCGCTGGCGTGTTTGTGAGGTAACTTTTCCTCTCCTCTTGGCTGTTAAAGTGATACTTGTGGATCCAGACACGAGTGTGGCTGAGGTGCCTGACTGCTTGTATCAAAGGACACAATTGTATTAAAAATAATATATAAATATTAATATATTTATATCTTTTAATAAAAAAAAATATTGTGTTGTGAAGTAAAATATAAAATTGCTTATGGGAAGCATCGTCAATGCATCGTGATGCACCGAGATATCAAATTGAACCGAATCGATGGTGTGATAATCATAACCTAGTGTAGGTTCACACCCCTACTTTAAACGTTAAGCCACAGTCACACTAGAGTTTGAGCATCCACAATTCTGTCGTACATTTTGTCGAAATTCAGTGCTGCAAAAAGTTTTGGGATAAAACAAGATGTTTGACATTAATAAACCGAGCGATTGCTCCATGTTTTAAATTTCTGTACACAAATGCAGCAACGTACGAACGCAGTGTGACCGTGATTTTATACTGCAATTAGCATGTTCAGGTGTGTTTGTTTAGGATTTGAGTGCAGGACTGTGGCTGAATTTGCTGAAATTATATAATTAAATTGTGTGATATTTAAGAGAACAGCTATTTGAATTGGTGTCTGAAAACACAGTGAATGAGCTGAAGTGCACACAATCAACCCCACAATGCACTGCAATAATGAGTGTACAACTGATGTACACTCATTGGTTAGAGAATACCCGTAATGCACTCAGAGTTAGTATGGTGAATGAGTTTCCACATCTGGCCTCAAGCCTTTTATTGGAATCCTATCCATCCATAGTTAATTCTGACCTACATGTAACCAAATATTCAAGCAACACTTTAGCAGTCACATTAGCATAGAGCAGGGGTTCTCAATCTCTGTCCTGGAGGTCCAGTGTCCTGCAGATTTTTGCTCCAACCCTAATCAGACACACCTAGGCTAGCTAATCAAGCTCTTACTAGCCTTTCTAGAAACATCCTTGCAGGTGTGTTGAGGCAAGTTGGAGCTAAAATCTGCAGGACACCCGCCCTCCTGGACCGAGTTTGAGAACTTTGACCTAGAGCATAGGTCTCAAACTGGATTCCTGGAGGGCCACAGCTTTGCACAGTTTTGCTCCAACCCTAATCAAACACAGCCGATCCAAATAATCAAGGTGTTCAAGACTACTAGAGACTATTAAGCAGGTGTGAGTGAAGGTGGATGGAGCTAAACTATGCAGAGTTGCGGCCTTTCAGGAATTGAGTTTGAGACCATTGGCCTAGAACAGGGGAGTCCAAACTCTGTCCTGAAGGGCCGGTGTCCTGGAGAGTTTAGCTCCAACCCTAACCAAACACACCTGAACCAGCTAATCAAGCTCTTACTAGATATACTAGATAGCTTCCTGGCAGGTGCGTTGAAGCAAGTTGGAGCTAAACTCAGTAGGACACTGGCCCTTCAGGACTGAGTTTGAGAATTCCTGGCCTAGAGCATGGGTCTCAAACTGGATTCCTGGAGGGCCGCCACTCTGCACAGTTTTGCTCCAACCCTAATCAAACACAGCCGATCCAAATAATCAAGGTCAAGACAACTAGAGACTATTAAGCAGGTGTGAGTTGGAGGTGGATGGAGCTAAACTATGCAGAGTTGCGGCCCTCCAGGAATTGAGTTTGAGACCATTGGCCTAGAACAGGGGAGTCCAAACTCTGTCCTGGAGGGCCGGTGTCCTGGAGAGTTTAGCTCCAACCCTAATCAAACACACCTGAACCTGCTAATCAAGCTCTTACTAGATATACTAGATAGTTTCCTCCTTGGCAGTTGGAGCTAAACTCAGCAGGACACTGGCCCTCCAGGACCGAGTTTGCACACCCCTGGCCTAGAGCATGGGGTATCCAATTTTATTTACCATTTTGCAGGCTTTCTCCAACACTGGTCTGCCTGATATTTGCAAGTAATCCTGAAGATCTTGAATTGCTGGTAAAGCTGTGTTTGATTAAGGTTGGAGGTAAACTCCTGAGGATGGTACAATGTAATCATGGGCCATATGCACAGGTTTGTGCTCCTCTTAGTAAAATTTGCATTAAGATCAAATTCAGATCCCAGTCTGAGAATAAGCAACCCCTGATAGCCTCAGGGCCCTATGAACTCTGTCCCCTTTCCATCCCCCAACTTACGACGTTCCTGGGATGGTAGGTTTACCTATTAGTTACACTTTGTTTAACACTTTTGAAAACAGTCTTGGTCTGTTAAAGGTCTTTTTGGTCTAGTTTGATCAGGTTATCTACTGAATCATCATGTGACTCCTTAAATTAAGATGGCTAACCAGGCAACTGTTAGCTTGGCAGTGACAATAGTCAACATGTAACCGAAACGCTTGTCATTTTATTCAGTAAATAACTTGTCACTTCATCTCACCTGTGTCTTTTTACTCTTTAAGAGACTTATTTCCAGTGATTTCATTCTGTGTTAAAAGTTTGCCACATTGCTAAGAGAAGCACTGAAGTGTTTGTTACAACACCTATTGATCCCTGAAGGTGTAGCAATTTGCATCACTACCGTTTCCTTTCAAAACAGCAGCAATTTACGGCGAGTGGCAGCTGGAAACATCTTTCTGTCATTTCTAGTATGCTAAACAAGAGCCTGCTAGGGGTGTTAGGTGTGAATTCTCCCACCCCTAGCAGGCCCAACTGGTGTTTATTTTCCTTTGGGAGAAGTAAGGGAAAAGAAGTAAACGCTGCAGCCGAGACCCATTGTTCTATAAAACGCTCTGGCGCCGCTCACCAGTAATGCAGTCTAATGGCTATTTTCTTCTTTCTGGTTGCCTTTTTGATTCTATTCTTTAAACATGCACACTCATACTTACCTTTATTTTATTTTGTTTTTCAGTCCAATAAGGTGCCAGTGGTACAACACCCCCATCACGTGCATCCGCTTACACCGCTGATCACCTACAGCAATGAACACTTCTCTCCAGGGACGCCTCCTTCTCACCTCTCGCCGGAGATTCTTGACCCAAAGACTGGTAAGAACCATCAAATGGGCTCACAAATGAGGAAAACAATGGGAATATCAAGAGAAAGGCATGATTACTAGTGCAGTGTTTCCCAACCTTGTTCCTAAAGGCACACCAACAGTACACATTTTCAACCTCTCCCTAATCAAACACTCCTGAATCAACTCATCAGAGCATTAGAAGAGACTCCAAAACCTGAAGTAATGGGTCTGATAAGGGAGACATCCAAAATATGTGCTGTTGGTGGGCCTCCAGGAACAGGCTTGGGAAACACTGGCCTAGTGGCACTAAATGGTACTGCAACAGTATTGCTTTAAGTCCCTTTATGGCAAGTCATTTCACTCGGCGGCCATCTTTGAAACACTTCTCAGGCATTCTGTTTTAATGGGGAAACATTAAATTCTCCAAAGTTGCTTGTGAAGCTTACGATTAAATTTTATATTAGGAATGACCAATAAAACTAAACAACTACGGTGTCTTTAGTTTTATTTGTAAACGTTCGAATCACTCAAAAACTGCAGAAACACATGTCTGGTCTGAGCCCCTCCCCTGGATAATCGTCAGTCTATATCGATCGCTGATTGGCTCCTGTAAAAGAAGGCGAGGCTTCATTCGCCACATTGACCATTACACTTTTCCCCCACATGTCTTGAGTATTCTTTGAACTAGCTTAACTACAATATTTCTATGAATAAATCTCTGAAAGGGACCCCTCCCCTTTCTCATCAGCCAATCACTGTGCATAGTTAGTAGCCATGCTGACATCATCCAAAGCAATGAGCTCAACCCCGCCCTCACTCACTGCTTAAGACTTCTATTTATGAAAGTAAAAGTTTGCCTCAGCAGCTTTGTGATTGGGTTTTAAGCAAAAAAAAAAACTTAGCTGAGGGGGCGACACAGTGTCTCAGTGGTTAGCAGCACTGTCTCCTCACAACAGGAAGGTCTCTGGTTCGAGTCCCGACTGGGTCATTTGGCATTTCTGTGTGGAGTTTACATGTTCTCCCCGTGTTGTTGTGGGTTTCCTCCGGGTGCTCCGGTTTCCCCCACAGTCCAAACACATGCGCTACAGGTGAACTGAATAAACTAAATTGTCCGTAGTGTATGTGTGTGAATAAGTGTGTACGGATGTTTCCCAGTAGTGGGTTGCAGCTGGAAGGGCATCCGCTGTGTAAAACATATGCTGGAATAGTTGTCCGCTGTAGCGACCCCTGATGAATAAAGGGACTAAGCTGAAGGAAAATGAATGAATGAACTTAGCTGAACTTCTGTTGCATTTAGGAGAGCTCTTAGTTGCAAGATGTTTCGTGAATATTGACCCTGAGGACTAATATTTGCATAAAAGTAAAACATGACATAAAAGTCACCAAAAAAATAACTGTTTCCATCCAAAGATGCAAATTAAATTTATGAGCAAAACTGTAAGACTGTAACGCTAATTAAACAAGTATATGTTCAGCTAATTGCCAGCCTTATACATACATGCTTCTCATAAACAGTTAGCTGTTGGATATGCAAATACACTGCCTTTTATATAACAGAGTACAATAATAATGGCAAATAGTAAGATGCTCAGACTTTCTATTTTTGGTGAAGTAACTGCATCACAAGTTCTACAACAGCCATAATACTCCTATTCCTTTAAAGGGGACTTATTATTCCTCTTTATACAAGATATAAAATAAGTCTCTGATTTTCCTAGAGTGTGTATGTGAAGTTTAATCTCAAAATACCACACAAATAATGTTTTCTAACTCTTTGAAGCTGCTCCTTTTAGGCTTTGATTCAAATTCTGCCGTTTTGGTGACTGTCGCTGTAAATTCAAGATTGTACTCCGAGCCTTATTTTTAATTGTGCATCCTAAAACTGGACATTTATAATGCCTTTAAAGGCTGATTTATACTTCTGTGACGACCCATGGCGCATACACAGCAAAATCCTGAGTAAAATTTACTCAGTTTAGATTTGGTCCCTCCCTAAATTGAGTTAAAGTTACTCAAGTTAATGAGACATTAGCCCCTTTCACACATACAGACCTTTCTGGAAAATTTCCAGCAATTTTCCGCAAAGGTCTGTATGTGTGAACAGGCCCTTTTTTCAAACACCCGTAAATTCGTTCCAGCTATTTTCCGGAAAGAGAAGTTGTAAGATTACCGGTAATTTGCCTGAATGCTACGCTGTGTGAATGCTGATAGAAAATTGCCGGAAAGAGCACGTTCACGTCTAGAACGCGCTGACGTGAGACGTCTACTTTAGCCAATCATTCAGACGCATTCACATCCGCGCTGTTTATGAAAATAAAAGCCTTTGAATATTTTTCCAGAAACATTTAGCTGCTAGATGATAATCAGAGAACGTTTCTATGTTCCTTCTTAATGTGAACTGTGTAAAAAAATAATCAATAAAATGCTCATGATAAACCGCTGTTTGTTTACTTTCAAACTCTGCTTCAGTTACGTGTGCAGACTGTGCACGTGAAGGAGCCGGTGAGCGGCAGCACACACACATATAATGAACATCTCGACATGTGAAAGTGTTCCTCCATATGGTTTGTTCACAATACTTATCCATCCACATAATTTGTAATGTAGTTAAGTGGGTAAACATTTAGCTGCGGTTCGCGTTTCTGCCTTTGGGTCAGCTGTATGAATGCTAAAGCTTTAAATAAAAGTGAAACCATCAAGAAAATGCAGACTCCTATGTTTAAAAATACAAGCGCAGACGATTAGAGGTTATTTCTGGTTAATGATGTCAAAATTTACCGGTATTTTGGAATGGTGCTGTGAACGTCTTTTCAGGAAAAATTCCTGAACGTCCGTGCCTATGTGAACACTTGTTTTATGAATTAACCGGTAAAGTCGTTCCAGAAATTTTCTGGATATTTACCGGTATCACTGTGTGAAAGTGGCTAATGAAAGGATTAATTAGGTGATGATTGAGCACTGATGATGAACACTTGCTGTTAATAAACAGAAACACAGAAGAGAAACACAAAACTACAACTGACTTCAGTCACAGCCTTAGATGAAATCAGCGGAAATATAATACATTGATTCTCTCAAAATCTCAGCAGAGGATCATTAAGCAACGGCACAAACAGCAGCTTTACTTATTACCAACCTGTTTGCCCTTATTTACCAAATATTTTCTGAACTGAGTACATTTTACTCAGAGGAATTTGCTGTGTAGCTTGCGCGTAGTCGTGCATTTATACTTCAGTGTGCTGTTTGTGTTGCTCTGCAATAACACTTCCGAAACGCTAGCTGGCAGTAGGTGTTTATGTTCCTCTGTGTCGAGTTTCTTCGCTGGTGTTTTGTATTTTCTGATTGCCACCTTAATGTACAAGTAGATGCAACTCACTTATTCAGCGGCGGGAACCGGCGGACGTGCAACAACTTTAATCATAAGGTAAACACAAAACAAAGTCTCCATCTGGAGCTCCTTCAAGGGACTCGACTCTTGTAAACACTCGCTCCATCGGGCTCGCAGCTCTCAGCATCGCCCACACTCATCACAGCTACCAAACTGGCCAATCACAGAGCTTGCGCTATGCGTCGTTGCGACGTGTAGTTATATTTTTTTGAGAGATCAGCGTCTGCGTCAGCCACGGCGAGGGCTATGCGACCGTGCAAAGGACTATGCGGACCACATGCGTGTGCTTGACACAGAAGTATAAATCAGCCTTCACTGACATTATTTTCAGCAGCTCAGACACTCTAATGGTGGACGGCTGCTTCTCACTCAGGGCTGTTTATGCTAATGAGGAAGAGATGGTCACTAATGGGCGGGGCTTTCCCCCTGTGATGACGCGTACAACTGGAGAATGTCAATCAAAGTGTTTCTGCAGGCTGTTTTTATAAAGTATGATTATAAAATATAGAATTAATTAAAGGTTGGCTATATTCACACTCTGTTGCCACACAACTTCCTTATAAAAGTGATTTTTGCATAATAGGTCCCCTTTAAGAGGGAGCAATATGGTTTTATAATCTAAATAAGTAAATCAATTGTTTCTACAGGCATACCAAGGACCCCTCACCCCTCAGAGCTGTCCCCATATTACCCTCTCTCTCCTGGGGCAGTCGGACAGATCCCTCACCCTCTTGGATGGTTGGTTCCTCAGTAAGTCTGAACTACGTCACCTCGAAAAACACCTCATCTTACACCCCAGCAGATGACGAAATCAAATGTGGAGCTATTTTTAAAAGTTCTCTTAGCAAAAAAGAGCATCTGCGTGTCCTTGATTTTGCCTCAGCAGGTTTATTTGAGTGCTGTTCTTCCATCTTTAGGCAAGGCCAGCATATGTACTCCATCCCTCCCGGAGGCTTCAGACACCCCTACCCTGCACTCGCCATGAACGCCTCCATGTCTAGGTATGTAACCGAGAGCTGGCTTTCGTTTTTCTGCACTAATGTGATGATTTAAAGTTGAACTCGCATCTATAATTAGAGCTGAGATGCAGACAGTGCTAATCCTCCCTGAAGGGGAAGAGAAGAGGAAGCTGCTGATGTGTTTTCGTTCCATAATGGCGCCTTGGTACCTTTCTCTTTCCACCCCGCGTAATGTTCCAGAGAGGAAACCTGCTTTTTGAATGCAGTACAATTTAGTTTATCTTGCTCAGATAAAAGTGCCACTTAGTTGATTAGGCTAATGAGTAAGGATGGGCGATGTCTTATCGTTTGCACAATTCTGCTCAAGATAAAAAACTAGACTTATTGTAATAATAAAGATTAAGCCTACAATCACTCTGTGCAATGATTTATTACAGTAGCACATGTGCCATACAGTTTTGCATTTATGAGCCTGTTTACATACAGATTTACTGATGAACTTTTTACTTTAAATTCACTTCATAGCTTCAATCGAGTGTTTGAAATCACTCCTTCAAGATCAGATGTGATTTTATATCACAAAATGAGGCAAGGCAAGTTAATTTATATAGCACATTTCATACACAATGGTAATTCAAAGTGCTTTAGATAAACAGGAATAAAAGAAACAAGAAAATAAAAATGATTAAAATATTTAAAAATGATTAAAAACAGATAGAAACCGATAAAAATGTGTTGATTTGTCGGACGTAGCACAGTGCTCATTCAGGAAAGGCACAGCTAAACAGATGTGTTTTCAGTCTGGATTTGAATGTGCCTAATGTTGGAGCACATCTGATCATTTCTGGAAGCTGATTCCAGCAGCAGGGGGCGCTGTTAGTAACTGAAAGCCAATTCACCCTGCTTTGACTGAACTCTTGGAACTTCTAATTTATATGATCCTAAAGATCTGAGGGATCTGTTAGGTTTGTATTCAGTGAGCAGATCTGTAATGTATTGAGGTCCTAGGTCGGGGTGTCAAAGTCAATTTCTGGAGGGCCGGAGCCCTGCAGAGTTTAGTTCCAGCCCTGCTTCAACACACCTATCTGTAGGTATCAAACAAGCCTAAAGCACTCAATTAGTTTGATCAGGTGTGTTTAATTGGGATTGGAACTAAACTGTGCAGAGCTCCGGCCCTCCAGGAACTGGCTTTGACACATGTGTCCTAGGTCATTTAGTGATTTATAAACGAGTAGTAATACTTTAAAATCTATTCTGAATGTAACTGGGAGCCGGTGTAGAGACCTGAGGACAGGTGTGATGTGCTCTGATTTCCTAGTTCTGGTCAGAATCCTGGCCGCAGTTCTGGATGAGCTGTAACTGTCTGACTGTCTTTTTGGGAAGGCCTGTGAGGAGGCCGTTACAGTAATCCACCCTGCTGCTGATAAAAGCATGAACAAGTTTCTCTGAAATGAGGACAAAATCATGCTATTTTATAGTATTCAATACAGTGCTAAAGGCTAAGTCGAATTGAAAACCATTGCTGTATTTTTAAAAAAAATTAAAACTATCAACTGAATAAAACATAAGGAACAAATATGAAAATTGATATTTTTATCTAAAAATACAACACTTTTCGTCTCTTTTTGTTTTATATCGTCACTAATATTGTTATCGTGATAAATATTTCTATATTGTTTTGCCCATATTGCCAAACCCTACTAATGAGGAATATAAATCATGAGATATCACTCTTATGTTAAGCATGGGATTTTGATATGATGGTGCTAAGTGATTGTCTTAAGACACCATAGGATTTATATATTCTATTCATGTTTATTTCTGTAGCGCTTTTACAATGTAGATTGTGTCAAAGCAGCTTAATATAGAAGTTCTATTAAATTAAAACTGCGTCAGTCGTCGGCGCCAGTGGTGTAGTGGTTAGTGCGTCGACACATGCACTCCGGTGCTCACGGCGACCCGAGTTCGATTCCGCCTCGCGGTCCTATGCCAATCCTTTCCCTCTCTCTGCTCCCCATGCTTTCCTTTTAATTCTCTCTACTGTCCTATCTAATAAAGTTAAAAACCCAGAAAAAATAATAAAAATAATAAAAAAAACTGCGTCAGTCCGGTTTTCAGAGTTAAAGTTCAGTGTAGTTTAATTATCACTGCTGAAAGTCCAAACACTGAAGTACAAATCCATCGATGCGCAAGTCCCAAACTAAGCAAGCCAGTAGCGAGGAACAAAACTTCACCAATTGACGAAAGTGAAGGGAAAAACCCTCGAGAGAAACAAGGCTCAGTTGGGTTATAGATATTGGTGTGCAGGATTAATGAACAGAAGTAACATTATAATGCGTGATCAACACTATATCAGAGGTCTTGAAGGAGGGCGCCCTCTAGTGTGCAGTATGAATGAACATAAGTAACATTATAATGCGTGATCAACACTATATCACAGGTCTTGAAGGAGGGCGCCCTCTAGCGTGCAGTATGAATGAACAGAAGTAACATTATAATGCGTGATCAACACTATATCAGAGGTCTTGAAGGAGAGCGCCCTCTAGCGTGCAGTATGAATGAACAGAAGTAACATTATAATGCGTGATCAACACTATATCAGAGGTCTTGAAGGAGAGCGCCCTCTAGCGTGCAGTATGAATGAACAGAAGTAACATTATAATGCGTGATCAACACTATATCAGAGGTCTTGAAGGAGGGCGCCCTCTAGCGTGCAGTATGAATGAACAGAAGTAACATTATAATGTGTGATCAACACGATATCAGAGGTCTTGAAGGAGGGCGCCCTCTAGCGTGCAGTATGAATGAACAGAAGTAACATTATAATGCGTGATCAACACTATATCAGAGGTCTTGAAGGAGGGCGCCCTCTAGCGTGCAGTATGAATGAACAGAAGTAACATTATAATGTGTGATCAACACGATATCAGAGGTCTTGAAGGAGGGCGCCCTCTAGCGTGCAGTATGAATGAACAGAAGTAACATTATAATGCGTGATCAACACTATATCAGAGGTCTTGAAGGAGGGCGCCCTCTAGTGTGCAGTATGAATGAACATAAGTAACATTATAATGCGTGATCAACACTATATCAGAGGTCTTGAAGGAGAGCGCCCTCTAGCGTGCAGTATGAATGAACAGAAGTAACATTATAATGCGTGATCAACACTATATCAGAGGTCTTGAAGGAGGGCGCCCTCTAGCGTGCAGTATGAATGAACAGAAGTAACATTATAATGCGTGATCAACACTATATCAGAGGTCTTAAAGGAGAGCGCCCTCTAGCGTGCAGTATGAATGAACAGAAGTAACATTTATAATGCGTGATCAACACTATATCAGAGGTCTTAAAGGAGAGCGCCCTCTAGCGTGCAGTATGAATGAACAGAAGTAACATTTATAATGCGTGATCAACACTATATCAGAGGTCTTGAAGGAGGGCGCCCTCTAGCGTGCAGTATGAATATGAACAGAAGTAACATTTATAATGCGTGATCAACACTATATCAGAGGTCTTGAAGGAGGGCGCCCTCTAGTGTGCAGTATGAATGAACAGAAGTAACATTATAATGCGTGATCAACACTATATAAGAGGTCTTAAAGGAGAGCGCCCTCTAGCGTGCAGTATGAATGAACAGAAGTAACATTTATAATGCGTGATCAACACTATATCAGAGGTCTTGAAGGAGGGCGCCCTCTAGCGTGCAGTATGAATGAACAGAAGTAACATTATAATGCGTGATCAACACTATATAAGAGGTCTTAAAGGAGAGCGCCCTCTAGCGTGCAGTATGAATGAACAGAAGTAACATTATAATGCGTGATCAACACTATATCAGAGGTCTTAAAGGAGAGCGCCCTCTAGCGTGCAGTATGAATGAACAGAAGTAACATTATAATGTGTGATCAACACTATATCAGAGGTCTTAAAGGAGAGCGCCCTCTAGCGTGCAGTATGAATGAACAGAAGTAACATTTATAATGCGTGATCAACACTATATCAGAGGTCTTAAAGGAGGGCGCCCTCTAGCGTGCAGTATGAATGAACAGAAGTAACATTTATAATGCGTGATCAACACTATATAAGAGGTCTTAAAGGAGAGCGCCCTCTAGCGTGCAGTATGAATGAACAGAAGTAACATTATAATGTGTGATCAACACTATATCAGAGGTCTTGAAGGAGGGCGCCCTCTAGCGTGCAGTATGAATGAACAGAAGTAACATTATAATGCGTGATCAACACTATATCAGAGGTCTTGAAGGAGGGCGCCCTCTAGTGTGCAGTATGAATGAACAGAAGTAACATTATAATGCGTGATCAACACTATATCAGAGGTCTTGAAGGAGGGCGCCCTCTAGCGTGCAGTATGAATGAACAGAAGTAACATTATAATGCGTGATCAACACTATATCAGAGGTCTTGAAGGAGGGCGCCCTCTAGCGTGCAGTATGAATGAACAGAAGTAACATTATAATGCGTGATCAACACTATATCAGAGGTCTTGAAGGAGGGCGCCCTCTAGCGTGCAGTATGAATGAACAGAAGTAACATTATAATGCGTGATCAACACTATATCAGAGGTCTTGAAGGAGGGCGCCCTCTAGCGTGCAGTATGAATGAACAGAAGTAACATTATAATGCGTGATCAACACTATATCAGAGGTCTTGAAGGAGGGCGCCCTCTAGCGTGCAGTATGAATGAACAGAAGTAACATTTATAATGCGTGATCAGATCAACACTATATCAGAAGTCTATCCGGCAAAGCTTAATCAGTGCTGCTTCAGTGTGTTTATGTTTTAGCTTTGCAGAATAATGAGCATCCAGTAGCAAAGGTGAGGACTGCTGTATTTTTAAAAATAAAAAGTATGAAATGAATAAATTATAACAAACAAATATGAAAATGTATATTTTTATCTAAACATACAGCACATTTTTGTCTCTCTGTGAATACTTATTATTTATATCGTCGGTATTGTGATAAATACCAGAAAATATTGCAATGTATTTTTTTTTGTCCACATACCTCATCCATACTAATGAAAAATGAAGAAAAATAAGTTAAGAGATATCAATCTTAAATGTTAAGCATGGGATTGTGATATTATGGTGCTAAGTGATTGTCTTATTTAGACACCACAGGATTTATAGAGTAGAAAATACAGTGGTTTTCCATGCTTTTACTTGAATTTTCTTCAACATTTTCTTTTGTCATTTGCATCTGATAATTGTGATATTATGCAAATGTCACGTTGTCAAACGTCCAAGCAAGTAAATCCAGCCAAGCTTACTTTATTTGAAGAATGCACTGAGACTTATTGTTGCAGAAACTCATGCGTTTGAATTATTCCATTTTATGCCTTCATGTTTTTGTCCTCCTCTTCATATCACTAGAGATATGTGGGCCATTATGTGGAAGTAGCACTTTTCTGAAACTGCAGATGAATAGAAAGCTCTCTAATGCCGGATTTTATCATAGTCTTCCTGTTCAGATAATGTTTGAGAGAAGCTGGAGTTCGTTTCTCACATCAGCATGAGATCTCCATGTCTTTTTAATCTTCCACTATTGCTTTTTTTTTTACCTTTATCGTGCGACTCTGTTCCTTTTGTTGGTCTGTAGCAGTAGAGAAATCTGTTTCTGCTTGCGTTGGGTTTGTGGCTCAGTGAAGTGCTGAAGTCCAGTGGAAATATGTGTTTAACAAGAGAGCGCAAATCACAGATTGGACGTTTTTTTCATCTGGGAATGTGACAATGCTGCTATTGTATTAGCAACTGAGAGACTGAAAGCCTACTTTTCCAGAGGCAGCTGCTAGAATAGGTGCTCCCAGTGCTATCCATCCATCCATTTTAATACACCCATCCAATTCAGTGCATCCATTTCAATCCATCTAATTCCATCCATCCAATTCAATCAATCCATCCATCCATCCATTTATCCAATTCAATCCAGCCATCTATCTATCCAATTCAATTCATCTATCCAGTTCAATCCATCCAATTCAGCTCATCCATCCAAATCAATCCATCAATCCAATTCAATCCATCCATCTATTCAATTAAATCCAGCCATCTATCTATCTAATTCAATTAATCTATTCAGTTCAATCTATCCGATTCTATCCATTCATCCATTTCAATCCATTCATCAATTTCAATCCATCCAATTCAATTTATTTCATCCAATTCAATCCATCCATTCAATTTAATCCCTCCATCCATCTATCCAATTGAATCCAGCCACCTATCCAATTTAATTCATCTATCCAGTTCAATCAATCCAATTCTATTTATCCAATTTAATCCATCCATCCATTTCAATCCATTCATCTATTTCAATCCATCCATCCATCCATCCATCCATCCATCCATCCATCTAATTCAACCCATCCATCCAGTTCAATCTATTCCATCAAATTCAATCCATCCAATTTAATCCATCAATCCATCTATCCAGTTCAATCCATCCAATTCAATCCCTCCAGTCCATCTAGTTCAATCTATCCATCTATCCATTCATTTCAGTACATCCAATTAATATCATCTATCAATCCAATTCAGTACATCCATCCATTTAATTAAATCCATCTAATTTAATCCATCCATTCATTGAATTCAGTCCATCCATCCAATTAAATCCATCCATCCACTTTAATCATCCATCCATCTATCCAGTTCAATCCATCCAATTCAATCCACCCATCCATTTCAATACACCTATTTCAGTCCATCCAATTTATATCATCCATCTCCAATTCAATCCTTTTTTTAATTGATTCGATTCAATACATCCATCCATTTCAGTCCATCCATCCATTTCCATCCATCGATCATTGAAATGAATCATTCTGTCTGTCTATCGGTTATCTATTGATGTATTTTTCACTTGTTCAGTCATTCTCTATCACCTCTGTCCATCCATTTATTAGTATTACCAATATTATTATGTCCATCCATGTAACTATTTATAGATCTATCTATCATTCTATTGTTCTGCATTTACCTTCAATATCGTGTTCCATCAGTCTGTCTATCACTAACCGACTGTGAATGTCTCTGTTTATGTGTGCAGTCTGGTCTCCAGTCGTTTCTCTCCACACATGGTGCCTCATCCTCCTCACGGCCTCCACCAGACGGGCATCCCTCATCCCGCCATTGTGTCGCCTGCCATCAAACAGGAGCCCAGTGGCGACAGCACCAGCAACTCCACACATGGGTGAGTCTCTAGGCAGAAAAAATGTCTTTCAAAATTATTTAGTTTTAACTAATAGGGCAAAAAACGGCAATATGTGCAATATTATAATTTTCCGCCATACATATTGAGACCTCCGGTTAAATTTTAATCCTTTTATATTTAATGGAGAGGAGATTTTATTCAACACATTTCTAAACATAATAGTTTTAATAACTCATTTCTAATAGCTCATTTCTTTTCTCTTTGCCATGATGACAGCACATAATATTTGACTAGATATTTTTAAGATACTAGTATTCAGCTGAAAGTGACATTTAAAGGCTTAACTAGGTTATTTAGGGTAAAGTTAGGGTAAATTAGGCAAGTTATTGTATAACAGTGGTTTGTTCTGTAGACAATTGAACACAAATATTGCATAAGGGGCATAATAGTTTGTTTGTTTTTAAAACCACTTTAAATTTAATATTGCTTTAATTCTAGCCGAAATAAAACAAATAAAACTTTCTCCAGAAGAAAAAATATTAGAGGAAATATTGTGAAAATTTACTAAATATCACTTTTCAAAAAGAATAGATATTGCACAGGAGGGCTAATTATTTTCCCCAAACTGTATATTGAGTATAGTTCCTTATACTACCATGTGACATGGATACACACATTGTGATATCGATGCTGAAACGATATACTGTTCAGCTCTAGTATGTATTAGTGCTGCACAATACATGGTTTCAGCATTGATCACAATGTGCACATCCACAGTAGTCATAAGAATAATTTTATTGA
Organism: Danio kyathit; assembly: GCA_903798195.1. Taxonomy (NCBI): domain Eukaryota; kingdom Metazoa; phylum Chordata; class Actinopteri; order Cypriniformes; family Danionidae; genus Danio; species Danio kyathit. The sequence goes on along the minus strand of LR812528.1, from coordinate 49,467,903 downwards.
ATTATTTACACAGTAAAGACATTTGCAGTGCTATTTTGACATTTGATTAGTCAAATTCTGAACCTGAATACCGTTTGTCTGCCCCGAAAACACTGTTTATTTTACTTTATCTTAGCTTTTAATGAGTTTTTTGACATTTTTATGAACGATTCACTTCCCTACAGAATCATTCCAGTCAATCTAAATTAATAAATTCTTTCTAAATAGCAGTTTTTGAGTCATCTGGTGAAATTGTTTATATATACACACACACTTTATTAGGTACACCTTACTAGTACCGGGTTGGACGACCTTTTGCTTTTAGAACTGCCTTAATCCATCAACAAGGTACTGGAAATATTCCTCAGAGATTTTGCTCCATATTGACATGATAGCATCACACAGTTGCTGCAGATTTGTTGGCTGCACATCCATGATGCCAATCTCCTGTTCCACCACATCCCAAAGATGCTCTATTGGATTGAAATCTGGTGCCTGTGGAGGCCATTTGAGTACAGTGAACTCATTGTCATGTTCAAGAAACCAGTCTGAGATGATTCGCGCTTTATGACATGGTGCGTTATTTTGCTGGAAGTCGCCATCAGAAGATGGGTACACTGTGGTTATAAAGGGATGGACATGGTCAGCAACAATACTCAGGTAGGCTGTGGCGTTGACACGATGCTCAATTGGTGCTAATGGGCCTAAAATGTGCCAAGAAAATATCCCCCACACCATTACACCACCACCAGCAGCAGCCTGAACCGTTGATACAAGGCAGGATGGATCCATGCTTTCATGGTGTTGATGCCAAATTCTGACCCTACCACCCGAAGAAATTGATTAGAAATTTGCATTATGGTGTCACGGTGGCGCAGTGGGTAACACGATCGCCTCACAGCAAGAAGGTCGCTGGTTCGAGTCCCGGCTGGTCAGTTTGCAATTCTGTGTGGTGTTGGCGTGTGTTTCCTCCGGGTGCTCCAGTTTCTCCCACAGTCCAAAGGCATGCGGTATAGGTGATTGAATAAACTAAATAGTCAGTAGTGTATGTGTGTGAATGCAAGTGTGTATGGGTGATCCGTTGCGTAAAACATGTGCTGGATAAGTTGGTGGTTCATTCATATTAACGAACAGTTGGACAGGTGTACCTAATAAAGTGGCCGGTAAGTGTATATCACAATATTTATCGCAGAAAAACAAAATGCTGCAATATCACATTTTTCCAATATCGTGCAGCACTAATATGTATTATTTATGGTTGTTGACGTATTTTTATTGTTATAAACCTTTTTATTATGTTTATGACTTATTTGTAAAGTGTATTATTATTTTAAACCCGTTTGAACACATTTTTAATTCTTTAAATGGTTTATTCTTGTTTATGTAAAGCACTTTGAATTACCGTTGTGTATGAAATGTGCATTAGAAACTGTTTTTGCCATGAAATATCCTGGGAAGCTGAAACCTAAAATCTGTAAACTTCTCTAAAAATCTCTCTTTTTCTCTCTCTCTCCATGCAGAAAGCCCTCGGTGCCCATGAAGAAAGAGGAAGAGAAAAAGCCTCACATCAAGAAGCCTCTTAATGCCTTCATGCTCTACATGAAGGAAATGAGGGCCAAAGTAGTGGCTGAGTGTACCCTGAAAGAGAGCGCCGCCATCAACCAGATCCTGGGCAGGAGGGTGAGCGCTTACAGCTCCATTATCAAGGATGCATTAGTGTGTTTCTCTTCATCTGCTCTTAAAGGAACAGTTCGCGCCTTGTGGGTGAAAAAAAGGCCATCATTTACTCTCTTTCTCAATCTTGTCATTGCAAACCAGTGTGAGGCACAAAAGGAGAAGGTGTTTTGAAGAGTTTTGCTGTGAAAAGTAACTAGGCATTAGGGAATCTGTGTGTGCTGCTGATAATCTAGGGTTTTAGGTAATCAAAGGGAAAGGTTTACATGATAATGATGTCATCAAAAACACATTTTTTTATTATGCAATTTTGTACATTAGCACAAACATTCCGATGCAGACTTTAACATATGCATATATTTATTTCATTTTTTATAACAGATTTTAATTATATTTATAAGAAATAAAAGAAATACACGAAGAGGAAGGAAACACAAGGAAAATAAAAAAGGGAAGAGGGGTTGGGGAGTATCTTTAAGGTTTAATGATCATTTCTTGTTAAACTACTTATTAAAATGTTTTCTAATTTGATGCTTTTCAGTAGCAAAAACTGATTTCTCCTGTTAACAAACACGCAAAGCCCATACAAAGTGTTCTGTTTTGGGCTGAAAATGGTAAAAAGTACATTGTGGTTAATTGTGGGTGGATAAAATCAATTATAATTATTATTATTCATTTTTTATTCTTTATTTATTGAACATTTTATATTTAGAACTGTATACAACAAAGCCTGAGATCCCCCAACAGAAAGTAAATAGTGCAATGGTAGGTACAAAAACATGTCTGAGACAGTCTCTCTCATATTTAACTAAAATTGTACAGTTTTCTTGCTAGCTCCATTTATTTTGGCTGTAGTATATTCCCAACTAATAATATCAAGTAAGCAGAGTACAATTTCTGATTTTCTTTGCTGCAGTCAGAACTAGGCATGGGCCGGTAGAGGATTCTGACAGTACAGTATGATAACCTTGGATAAAAATATCACGGTATTGTGATTACTGCTCTAAAATAGATTCTTTTTAAAAGTCGGGGTAAAAAACTAAAACTTTTTTTCCCTTTGAAAACAATATATTTTATTTTTTATAAGATTTGAAGTATTTTGGAAGAGTAAACATGTCCGGCTAAATAATTCAAATGAATCATTGACTTCTGTCTTCATTTGTTTCATAAACACAGATTTCTTAACAATTTAAAACGACATCTTTGGATATTTTTTTCTGCTGGAGATACTGTTGTCCTAAAAAAAACAAAAACAATGAAAATAAAAATCTTACACATACCTTAGGAACGGTATTACAGAAAATTTTGCCGGTTTTAAAACCTTGACTTTTCCAAACCGTGGTATTCCTTGAAAACAGTTCTTGCCCCATGCCTAGTCAGAACAATGGACGATCAATCATAGTTTGTGAATATATATGAACTACATTCCCAAAAATATAAATGCTTTAAATGCAGATTCTGATTTAAAAAAGGTGAAACTTTAAGCAGAAATGGAGGCTTAAAACAAGTATTAAAACAAAACGCACCAGAACACCCTATTTTAGCGTTTTTATTATTATTATTCAGTTAAAATGATCAAATTATTAGTCTTTTATTAGTCTAGAATATACATTTCTAATCTGAGTCTTGTTTATTTTAGTTTGGCTGGAATAAAAAGAAATATAATTTAAAAAAGTAACTATTATCTTGCAATATAAGTAGCAAAATATGAAGTGCTGTCATTATGGCAAAGAAAATAGTTATTAGAAATTAGTCATCAAAACTATTATGTTTAAAACTGTATAAATATATATATATTATATATTATTAATATTATCTGTTGGGAAATATCTGAATTTAAAGAAGAATTTAAATTTCACAGTAATTTTTAATGTCAATAATATATTTCACCTGTATGAAAGATAATACTTCTGGTATTGGGCGATATGGGCAAAAAATCAGATCCCGGTATTTTTAGGAGTAATGACGGTATACGATATATATCCGGTATTTTCCCATAAATGGTTACTTGAGAGTCAAAGTCTTTATTAAAACTTTATTAAACAGTTTTTGAGCAAAATATAATTCAAACACAGGGTTTTCCCTCCCTGTTATTATCATCATTATAATTATCATTCTTATATTGTTATTTGTTGAAAGAGTAGCGAACATCGAGATATTAAAATAGAAACGGAAATGTTTGGTAGACAAATCCATGCTTTTATTTTTATTATACTTTTTAAAAAGTTTTAATAATCTTTTGAATCACCAGCCGTTTGTACACTATAGGCACACACACAAATCAAATCACAGCTAAACTAAATAAATCAATTAAACAGAATAAATAAATACCATGATTAGAATATTATCGGAATGGAAGTCACATTCAATGCAGAGCTGAATGTGTGATAACGTAAATGTAAAGAAGAGGCCGTCGTGTAATAAATACTGAACTTATAATCAGTGAATATGAGGTGGTTTCACTTTCAAAATGCAGGATAAATTCCTCCCATTTTGGCGTTTTTAATTCTTTTGAACACCTTCAGATGCTGCTTGTCAATTTGACAAGGCTTCTGTGTTCATTCTTGCTGTCAATTGCGAAAGAAAGGATCGATAAAAGGTTTCTGATAAACCGCTGTGACAGCTGCAGGCGCTGTGCGATGCGCGTGCACGCGAGGGGGGGTCAGATTTCGATACAACACTGGCACTGCATGTTCCTCCATGTTGCGTGTAGTGATGAGTCGTTCTTGAACGATTCTTTCATTTTGAACAAATCTTTTTTTATGACTCAGGGAGTGAATCATTCATTTGAACATGCGCTCAGTTGTGCAAGCGGAGCTCACGTGCTACCTTGGAATGGTCTGTTTCACGCAGAATGCGCACGTGTGGCCTCAAAACATATCGATATGAAAGATATTGGATAATCCCGCATCGCATCCCCAGAACTCGATATACCGCCCAGCCCTAATACTTCTCTCTAAATACACAAGACCTTTCATCTTTAAGTGAATTCAAAAAATATTAATATCATTTTTGCATTAAATACCAGCCAGTATTAAGTCTTAAATCAAGTCCATGAGAGTTTCTTTTTTCTGTTGAACACAAAACAAGATATTCTGAAGAATGTTGGAAAAAAACAACCTCTGGCATCCATAGCTGCAACCAAAATTCTATGGAAGTCAATGACTGTTTTTCATTCTTCATTTGTGTTCAACAGAAGAAAGAAACTCAAACAGGTTTGGAACAAGGGGAATAAATGATGGCAGAAATGTAATTTTTGGTTGAACTGTCCCTTTAGGAAATGAAACCCAAATGTGAAATGTTGCTGATATTTTCCTGTATTCTGCAGTGGCACTCTCTCTCGCGTGAGGAACAGGCCAAATACTATGAACTGGCCAGGAAAGAGCGGCAGCTGCACTCTCAGCTTTATCCCGGCTGGTCTGCGAGAGACAACTACGTAAGTGAGCCCAGAATGCAGAGCTGAACTTCGGGCTGTTCCATTGTTTTTGGCAGCCGGGGGGAGTTTTGCTTAATCAAACACGTCTAATTTGCTCCAAATCATGTTTTTCCGCAGGGAAAGAGGAAGAAACGGAAGAGAGACTGTAAATCTGACTCCCCATCAGAGAGTAAGTGTCACTGACCATCTGTATTTCTTGCTCACTAGAACTAGAGTGAAGTATTTTTTTTCCCATCGTCCTTTCTAATCTGATCACTCAGAGCATGGATCATGTTCAGTTCAATTTTGACGTTAGAAAATCGATTTTTATCCCTCGTGTCGCTCCACACCCATATCCTTTGTGAGTTTAGTTCCTAACCAAGGATGTTGCAATTTGTAGCTTTTTTTTTTTTAAGATTTCCTTAAGCCTAGTTTTTACAATCCTCATTCAGGATCTGTTCAGTTGAGTCTCTGTTTTATAATTAGTTAGTCAAACTCTTTTGGTCAGTTTTTTGAAGTGTCATCTACCAAATTTAGTGGATTTGAAAATGTAAATGTTAAAATGATCTTGATGAGACAATGTTAGATTGTTTATTCAATTAAATGTTACATTTTCAACTATTTTACATATTTCAATCAACTGTTATTTTTTTGTTTATATAATAGTATTATTTATTCATATTTTGAATTAGCATTTATATTTACACTTCCAGTTTTTTTTCGGTTTAGCTTTCATTATTATACAAATATTATATATGAATTTATACATTTAAATAATACATTCATAATTTATATATTTAATACATTTGTTGTTGTGGACTGATAGTCACGCACTAAAGAACTGATAACCCTGTCCGAAACGTCTGGTAGCCCCGCCCTAAATGAGTGATAGCTCCACCCTAAATGAGTGAGTCCCGCCCTAAATAAGTGATAGTCCTGCCCTAAATGAGTGAAAGTCCTGCCCTAAATGAGTGATAGCCCTGCCCTAAAGGACTGATAGCCCTGCTCCATAAGACTGATAGTCCCGCACTAAAGGTCTGATAGTCCTGCTCTAATGGTCTGATAGTCCCACCCTAAAGGTCTGATAGGCCCGCTTTACAGCACTGATAGTCCCAACCTAAAGGACTGAAAGTCCTGACCTAAAGAAGTGATAGTCCCACTCTGAAGGACTGATAGTCTTGCTCTAAAGGACTGATAGTCCCACTCTAAAGGACTGATAGTCCCGACCTAAAGGACTGATAGTCCCAACCTAAAGGACTGATAGTCCCACTCTAAAGGACTGATAGTCCCGACCTAAAGGACTGATAGTCCCAACCTAAAGGACTGAAAGTCCTGACCTAAAGAAGTGATAGTCCCACTCTGAAGGACTGATAGTCTTGCTCTAAAGGACTGATAGTCCCACTCTAAAGGACTGATAGTCCCGACCTAAAGGACTGATAGTCCCAACCTAAAGGACTGATAGTCCCAACCTAAAGGACTGATAGTCCCACTCTAAAGGACTGATAGTCCCAACCTAAAGGACTGATAGTCCCACTCTAAAGGACTGATAGTCCCGACCTAAAGGACTGATAGTCCCACTCTAAAGGAGTGATAGTCCCACTCTAAAGGAGTGATAGTCCCAACCTAAAGGACTGTTAGTCCCAACCTAAAGGACTGATAGTCCCACTCTAAAGGACTGTTAGTCCCAACCTAAAAGACTGATAGTCCCACTCTAAAGGACTGTTAGTCCCAACCTAAAGGACTGATAGTCCCACTCTAAAGGACTGATAGTCCCGCTCTGTAGGACTGATAGTCCCACTCTAAAGGACTGATAGTCCCGACCTAAAGGACTAATAGTTCCACTCTAAAGGAGTGATAGTCCCACTCTAAAGGACTGATAGTCCCACTCTAAACGACTGATAGTCCCACTCTAAAGGACTGATAGTCCCACTCTAAACGACTGATAGTCCCACTCTAAAGGACTGATAGTCCCGACCTAAAGGAGTGATAGTCCCAACCTAAAGGACTGATAGTCCCACTCTAAAGGAGTGATAGTCCCAACCTAAAGGACTGATAGTCCCACTCTGAAGGACTGTTAGACCCAACCTAAAGGACTGATAGTCCCATTCTAAAGGACTGATAGTCCCACTCTAAAAGACTGATAGTCCCACTCTCAAGGACTGATAGTCTTGCTCTAAAGGACTAATAGTCCCGCTCTAAAGGACTGATAGTCCCACTCTAAAATACTGATAGTCCCGCTCTAAAGGAGTGATAGTCCTGACCTGAAGGACTGATAGCCCCACTCTAAAGGAGTGATAGTCCCACTCTAAAGGAGTGATAGTCCCACTCTAAAGGACTGATAGTCCCACTCTAAAGGACTGATAGTCCCACTCTAAAGGACTGATAGTCCCGCTCTGTAGGACTGATAGTCCCACTCTAAAGGACTGATAGTCCCAACCTAAAGGACTGATAGTCCCACTCTAAAGGACTGATAGTCCCACTCTAAAGGACTGTTAGTCCCAACCTAAAGGACTGATAGTCCCACTCTAAAGGACTAATAGTCCCACTCTAAAGGACTGATAGTCCCAACCTAAAGGACTGATAGTCCCACTCTAAAGGACTGATAGTCCCGCTCTGTAGGACTGATAGTCCCACTCTAAAGGACTGATAGTCCCCACTCTAAAGGACTGATAGTCCCGACCTAAAGGACTAATAGTCCCACTCTAAAGGACTGATAGTCCCGACCTAAAGGACTGATAGTCCCACTCTAAAGGACTGATAGTTCCGACCTAAAGGACTGATAGTCCCGCTCTAAAGGACTGATAGTCCCACTCTAAAGGACTGATAGTCCCGCTCTGTAGGACTGATAGTCCCACTCTAAAGGAATGTTAGTCCCAACCTAAAGGACTGATAGTCCCACTCTAAAGGACCGATAGTCCCGCTCTGTAGGACCGATAGTCCCACTCTAAAGGACTGTTAGTCCCGACCTAAAAGACTGATAGTCCCACTCTAAAGGACTGTTAGTCCCGACCTAAAGGACTGATAGTCCCACTCTAAAGGACTGATAGTCCCGACCTAAAGGACTAATAGTCCCACTCTAAAGGACTGTTAGTCCCAACCTAAAGGACTGATAGTCCCACTCTAAAGGACTGTTAGTCCCAACCTAAAGGACTGATAGTCCCACTCTAAAGGACTGTTAGTCCCAACCTAAAGGACTGATAGTCCCACTCTAAAGGACTGTTAGTCCCAACCTAAAGGACTGATAGTCCCACTCTAAAGGACTGTTAGTCCCGACCTAAAAGACTGATAGTCCCACTCTAAAGGACTGATAGTCCCGACCTAAAGGACTAATAGTCCCACTCTAAAGGAGTGATAGTCCCGACCTAAAGGACTAATAGTCCCACTCTAAAGGAGTGATAGTCCCACTCTAAAGGACTGTTAGTCCCAACCTAAAGGACTGATAGTCCCACTCTAAAGGACTGTTAGTCCCAACCTAAAGGACTGATAGTCCCGCTCTGTAGCACTGATAGTCCCACTCTAAAGGACTGATAGTCCCAACCTAAAGGACTGATAGTCCCACCCTAAAGGTCTGATAGTCCCGCACTAAAGGTCTGATAGTCCCGGTCTAAAGGACTGATAGTCCCACCCTAAAGGTCTGATAGTCCCGCACTAAAGGTCTTATAGTCCCGGTCTAAAGGACTGATAGTCTCACCCTAAATGTCTGATAGTTCCGCCCTAAAGGTCTGATAGTCCTGACCTAAATAAAAGTAAAGTCATTGGGAGGGGTCAGGGAAGATCATGAAAACATAATGAAGTGCACAGATGCATCGTTTAAAACAAGCACTACTAAATACATATAAAAATAACAAGAGTAAGTCTTGAATTGATGCTGATTTAACACTAGTTGCAATCATATTTAACCCTTTCCCTCCTCTCTCTCTCTCTCATCACAGGTAGCTTCTCTCCTCAACCCAAAAAGCAGTGCGTCCCGTATCTGTCATCTGAGAAAATGTGTGACAGCCCTACCTCGTCTCACGGCAGCATGCTGGACTCCCCCGCCACGCCCTCCGCCGCCCTGGCGTCCCCCGCGGCCCCTGCAGCCACACACTCAGAGCAGGCGCAGCCCCTGTCCCTCACCACCAAACCCGAGGGCCGAGCTCATCATAACCACCCACACTTCCCGCTGCCAGGCAAATCCTCGGGCTCCGGCTCGGGCTCCAGCATGGCCCTCCACAGCCTCTCACGCCCCATCCCCTTCACCAGCCTGCCCCCATCTCTGCTCGGCCCAAACTCGCCATTCCACCAGGCTGCTCTGCATTCCCATCATGCTTTGCTGCAAACACAACCGCTCTCCCTCGTCACCAAATCTGTGGAGTGAACAGACAAAAAAAAAAATAAAGCGACTTTTTTTACACCTGTATATTGCTTTGTTTTTTACCTTTTGATAGATAATAGGCCGAGTTTTTAAAGATAGAATGAAAAGTAATAATTATTGGTCAATATTTGACCACCCTTCTATTTTGCTTTTCTCTTTTGAAACCAACGACAATGTATTTTTTTGTAAATTGACTTCTTTTTTTCTGTCCTCATGTGATTCTCCATTGTTGCTCCGTGTATAAAAGACAAATGTATAAAGGTTTTCTTTTTGTTTAATTGTTTTTTAAGCCGTACTTGACAAATACAATTTGTAGTTTTAGTTCAATTCAATTCAATCTAATGGTAGTTAGGAGTTTGATTTATTTTTTTCATTACAGCTTTCTCTCTTTGTTTTTTCTATTATTTTATTTTTCTCCTTCATTCTTTTGGTACCACCTCACCCTGTTCCTAACCCTGTGTGTGTGACTCTCCTAAGGCTCCATAGCTAATAAACCTCAAGTTATTTCTAAAGGCTGCATTGTGTTTTTTTGGGGGGGGTGAAGAGTCCGCATGTGATGACTGGATAAATAATGCCACAGAGATCTTCTGAATAGAGCCAGTATCACACACACGCTGACACTGCTCATTTTTATAATTAGGGCTCGTGAAATGGTGTGTGTGAACTGCTGGCACTCATGATGTGCGCAAACTGAATTCTATAACTCACTGTTGCTTAAACAGACAGGCACTTATAGAAAAATGCAGACGCTATCCTGGTAAAAGTACAATAGGACGTTTTTAAAGTGGATCTCTCGTGCTTTCTTAATCCTATAAACATGCTGTCATATTTGATGAGCAGATTTTCTTGGGCTTAAATGCACACAAACTCATTTATCATAGATTTAAACTATTTTAGCATCAAGTTTATTTTACAGAAGTGATTTTATATGCATAGACAACATATTAAATGCAGATAAAGCATTAACTTCAATGTGGTCATGTCACTGGCCCATGAACATTTCCTGCTTGTTATTAAACTATTTCAAAACTGTAACAAGTGACAATTCAGTCATAACCTAATGTTAAAACAGCTATCATAACATTATTTATCAATATGAGGCTCTTTTTGGATTCTCGGAAGCTGTAGAAATTAAAAATGTAAAACAGGAAACGCGTTGGGACCATTGTTTTTGTTTACATCCCTCAAAATTGTCTATATATGATAAATAAAACATACACCAACGAGACTCAATTTGTCTGTCGATCTGCACCAAATGCAACACAACAGAAACATTTAAATACCACACACTGCACTTCCAATGAAATGGTAAAGACTTTTAATCTAATTAATTCATATTAAACCTCTTTAACATTATTAATAGTCTACTGAGTGACTGATGTTGGTTTGCACTGAATCAGTTCTGACTTTCATTTTCAAACCGTCTGCTTGTTATTTTATTTTCAAGATCTGAGGTGATCTATCTGCTGCTGCTTTCAGTAGCATGGCAATGAATGTCATGTAAAATGACATTTAAACTAACACCGGGAGCATTAAACACTGAATAACGCACATAATCAGTACCTGAGGTGATCATTGTCATGGTAGTTTATGCTGTTGTTTTGCTGTGACAGTTCAGAAATAGAAACAGTTTCTAAAACAGAAATTTTGCACATCGCACAGCTTTTATCGCATCGTGTTATGCTGTAAGCGACACAGTGGCTCAGTGGTTAGCACTGTCACCTTACAGCAAGAAGGTCGCCGGTTCGAGTCCCGGCTGACTCAGTTGGTATTTCTGTGTGGAGTTTGCGTGTTCTCCCCGTGTTGTTGTGGGTTTCCTCCAGGTGCTCCGGTTTCCCCCAAAGTCCAAACAGATGCACTATAGGGGAATTGAATAAAATAACTTGGCCCTAGTGTATGTGTGTGTATAAGTGTTTCCCAGTGCTGGGTTGCAGCTGGAAGGGCATCCGCTGTGTAAAACATGTGCTGGATAAGTTGGTGGTTCATTCCGCTGTGGTGACCCCTGATGAATAGACTAAGCTGAAGGAATATGAATGAATGTTGTGCTGTAAAATACTTTAAACAAGTCATAATACTAAATGTGAATATGTTTCAAATGATGGAACAATAACAATAAAGCATGGAGTTATGTGGGATGTTGCATAATATAATGACAATAAACTGGTGTTTTGGGCCTAAAATGAGTCTTCAAAAAAAAAAAAAAAAAAAACACTATTAGGTACACCTGTCCAACTGCTCGTTAGCTCAAATTTGTAATCAGCCAATCACATGACAGCAACTCAATGCATTTAGGCATGTAGACATGGTCAAGACGATCTGCTGCAGTTCAAAGTGAGCATCACTTGGTCTGAGTATTTCAGAAGCTGCTGATTCAATTCAATTCATCTTTATTTGTATAGCGCTTATACAATGCAGATTGTGTCAAAGCAGCTTCACATGGAAGATTATAGTGAATTGAAACAGTGTCAGTCCAGTTTTCAGAGATTAAGTTCAGTTCAGTTCAGCTCAGTTCAGTGTGGGTTAATAATCACTACTGAGAGTCCAAACACTGAAGAGCAAATCCATCGATGCGCAGCTACTACTGGGATTTTCACACACAACCATCTCTAGGGTTTACAGAAAAAGAGAAAATATCCAGTGAGCGGCAGTTCTGTGGGCCCAAATGCCTTGTTGATGTCAGAGTTCAGAGGAGAATGTCCAGACTGGTTCCAGCTAATAGAAAGGCAACAGTAACTCAAATAAGCACTCGTTACAACTGAGGTCTGCAGAAGAGCATCTCTGAATGCACTGCACGTCCAACCTTTAGGCAGATGGGCTACAGCAGCAGAAGACCACACCGGGTGCCACTCCTGTCAGCTAAGAATAGGAAAATGAGGCAATAATTCACACAGGCTCACCAAAATTGGACAATAGAAGATTGGAGAAATGTTGCCTGGTCAGATGAGTCTCCATTTCTGCCTACATTCGGATGGTCGGGTCAGAATTTGGCGTCAACAACATGAAAGCATGGATCCATCCTGCCTTGTATCAACGGTTCAGGCTGGTGGTGGTGGTGTAATGGTGTGAGGAGATTTTCTTAGCACACTTTAGGCTCATTAGCACCAATTGAGCATCATGTCAACGCCACAGCCTACCTGAGTATTGTTGCTGACCATGTCCATCCCTTTATGACCACAGTGTACCCATCTTCTAATGGCTACTTCCAGCAGATTAACGCACCATGTCATAAAGCACGAATCATATCTGGTTTCTTGAACATGACAATGAGTTCACTGTACTCAAATGGCCTCCACAGTCACCAGATCTCAATCCAATAGAGCACCTTTGGGATGTGGTGAAACGGGAGATTGGCATCATGGATGTGCAGCCGACAAATCTGCAGCAACTGCGTGATGCTATCATGTCAATATGGAGCAAAATCTCTGAGGAATATTTCCAGTATCTTGTTGAATCTATGCCTCGAAGGATAAAGGCAGTTCTGAAGGCAAAAGGGGGTCCAACCCGGTACTAGTAAAGTGTACCTAATAAAGTGGCCGGTGAGTGTATGTCTGTGCTATTCTGTAAAGTGTGTTTTATTATATTACAAAAATTAACATGCTTTTCCCCAGGTATTTTGTGCTGTCAGAATAGTATAGCTACTGTATAAAATACTTGTTGCTTTTAAATTCCTGTTTATTAAATTCCTATTGATTCCAAGGCGTGGGACAGTATTATGATGGTTATATGAGCGTTCTCTCATAAATCTCTGAATAGTTTACGAATGTGGCTTAGAAACATTCCTTTTGACATGTTTATTTGGCGAATGGTGTTGTGAAAAGACGTTATTTGATTGCGCTGCGGTTTACTTTATTGACAGCCTTGTGAGGTAAAACTGTCGTGCTATAAAGTAAGCTGGTGCGATGAATGATGAGGACACGGGGAACACATTGTTTTCAGCTGGTTGTAAATAAGCGAGATTGCAAGCTCGGTCACAATTGTAAAAGCCGTGTCCAGAATTCAAATATTTCCACACGTTTACAGCACGGTTATACGTGTTTTGACACACTGCCACTGGTTTTAACGCAGAGGCTTGGAAAGTCGGTCCTCTGAGATCTCATTAGCTATTTCAATTAGCAGACGTGGAAGGTGGGTTACGGGGATTTGTGGCCCCGGGGATGCCGATACTGCCAGGATTGAGCAATTATGTATTATGGGGGAGACGGAGTGACCAGAAGACTACTTTACATTGCTGGGTAGGTCAATATAGATTGTATGTGACCTTGCATTTTCTGCTGTCACACAATAATTTTTATATATACAAATTTCCCCCTAATTTCTGTTTATTTTTTTTAGCACATTTCTAAACATAATAGTTTTAATAACTCATTTCTAATCACTGATTTATTTTATCTTTGCCATGATGACAGTAAATAATATTTGACTAGATATTTTTCAAGACACTTCTATACAGCTTAAAGTGACATTTAAAGGCTTAACTAGGTTAACTAGGCAGGTTAGGGTAATTAGGCAAGTTACTGTATAACTTTGGTTTGTTCTGTAGACAATCGAAAACAAATAAAGCTTAAAGGAGCTAATAATTTTGACCTTAAAAATGTTTTTTAAAAAATTTAAAACTGCTTTTATTCTAGTCGAAATAAAACAAATAAGACTTTCTCCAGAAGAAAAAATATTATAGGAAATACTGTGAAAAATTCTTTGTTTTAATAAAAATCATTTTTGATATATTTGAAAATTACAAATATTTTATAGGAGGGTAAATAAATTTGCGCTCAATTGTGTAGATTTCTGTAGACTTCTTGATATAAAAACTGCTGTGTTATTAAAGTGTTTTAATCAAATCTCAAAACTGTCTGATTGTGTGACTATCTTAAGTATAGTTCAATAAATTGCAGCTCTTATAAATTAAAAAGGAAATCATAAAATCATTACGAAAAATAAATACCTCTGCCTTAATTACTAGTGGCTATTTTAGTAAATGGTCATCATTTTTTTAATTCATATATTTCTAAAAACATAGGAACTTGATATATCTTGTCACGAAAAACCATGTCCTCAGGCGTGACACTCATTCATTCATTCATTCATTTTCTTTTCGGCTTAGTCCCTTTATTAATCTGGGGTCGCCATAGCAGAATGAACCGCCAACTTATCCAGCAGGTTTTTATGCAGCGGATGCCCATCCAGCCGCAACCCATCTCTGGGAAACATCCACAAACACACTCATACACTACAGACAATTTAGCTTACCCAATTCACCTGTACCGCATGTCTTTGGACTGTGGGGGAAACCGGAGCACCCGGAGGAAACCCACGTGAACGCAGGGAGAACATACAAACTCCACACAGAAACGCCAACTGACCCAGCCGAGGCTCGAACCAGCGACCTTCTTGCTGTGAGGCGACAGCACTACCTACTGCGCCACTGCATCACCAGGCGTGACACTATATATTCTAATTTTAAATGAGCATTTGCGCTTAACAATTGAAGTAGCATTCAAGATCAGGTGACTGAAGCCCATGATGTGGTGCACATGTTCAGTTTTTGTCTTACAATTGTTTACATGTTTGACTTTTTTGAAATCCCTATAAAATTGCTAAGCTTTGATGTCTTTTGTTGTGACTAACCCATTTCACCTACTGAAAATGTCCAACAAGTGGTGGAGAATAAAAATATTATTCATAAATCACACTTAAGCTATTGGTATATTATAAGGAATTGTTTTTTCTTAATTTTTGCTACGTGACACCACAGGAGATTTTAGGCTACACCCTTAAAGGAAATCAAAACTAAGCATATTGATTTTGTTAGCTCACATTGCTAGTTTTGTGGTGAACATTTAATCTGTGCGTGTCATTAAGAAAATAATTGTAAATTGTTTGCTCCTGTAATCTTTAAATGAAATCTGAAAATGTACTTCATGTTTGTTTTCAGTTCTCAGATTAAGTCTGTCTGAGGTAGTGGGTGTGGCTAACATACTTAAACACACCCCTCCAGCTGTCAGTTCTATGACAACAAACAGAAATGGTGAGCAGGAGGAGTCTGTTAGGTTGTAATAACTCTCCTCAAATCCATTTCCCCATCTTTCTGAATGAAACGCCAACTTTACTACATCCAATCAGCTAGCAGTAGAAAAAGCCACGCCCACTGTTTTCTCATTCAATATTCCATTTCTCTAAGATCAGTGTTGCCAGATTGGGCGGTTTTGAATTTGATTGTGCGGGTAAAAAATGGCATAGGCGGGTTGACACAATTTGGGCGGTTTTGAAACGTAAATATTATATGCAACTTATTTAGCAAAACATAACTGTGCTCCTACTCCATTCAATTAGTAGTGACCAGTGCATAGCACAAACTGTGTGGGCCCACCCACAAGAGGAGGTGAAGGTAAGTTGTCTGACTCCCCAGAGGTCAGTGTATCTTTGGGTCATTGGATTTTCATTTTAGAAACAGACATTAAAAAACGAAAAACGAGCCATTTTTTTTGATTTTCGTTTTCAAATTCAAAAACGAATACTGAAATACGAGACGTTTTTCTTTTTCATGGTGAAAAGCAAAATTCAAAAATTATTTGATTTTCATTTTTCATTTTGAATAACAAAAAATAAAATCCCCAGAAAACAAAAACAAACAAAGGCTTGCTTTTTATATTCCGAAACCGACTCATTCACGGTGACGCAATGCTGCCACACACAGGCTAGCCTACTATAGGCTATTATTTTTTTCCTCATTAAAGCCGGTTATATATATAATATTGTATATATTATAATAATATATACATATTTATTTACATATAATATATAAATATATAATAATATATATTATTATTATTTTATTATAATATTTTTACATAGCAGCATTTTAAATAGATCAACATATTTGACGATATATGCATTATTTGTGTTGCTTTACTGAATTTGAGTTTTCTGAAAATAAAGTTTATTGTTAAAATCACTTACACTTCAGGAGTGACAGTAACATTGGACATTTGATTGGAATCATTGCGCACATTTCAACAAGTCATCTCTCCGCGTTATACTGTAGTTCGAAATTAAAATAAACATAATTCATTTAATCTGAAAGGCATTCAGCATGTTTTAAAAACACGGTCAAGCATCCCAATGTCTTCCAAAGCGGACTATCGGATAACATTACAAAAACTTTGCTACGGTTGATAATGAACTTTAAGACCGCCGTTGTGTGCGTTTTCACCCCAAATACAGCCTATTCTATAGCCTAATATAACCTTTAATTATATATACAGTTATTTAATACATGAATTGAAATGATAAAAAAATAGCCTACTGCTCTATATATATATATGGAATGGAATGTGTATTTATATAGCGCATTTATTGTGTATAGCCATACACCCAAAGCGCTTCACAATCATGAGGGGGGTCTCTCCACACCACCACCAGTGTTTAGCATTCACTTGGATGATGCGACGGCAGCCACAGGACAACGACGCCAGTGCGCTCACCACACACCAGCTATAGGTGGAGTGAAGAGACAGTGATAGAGCCAATTCAGTAGATAGGGATTATTAGGAGGCCATGATGGGTAAGTGCCGATTGAGGGACTTTGGCCAGGACACCGGGGTTACACCCCTACTCTTTACGAGAAGTGCCATGGGATTATTAATGACCACAGAGTGTCAGGACCTCGGTTTAACGTCTCATCCGAAAGACAGTGCTCACTGACAGTGTAGTGTCCCCTTCACTTTTACTGAGGCATTAGGACTCATGCAGACCACAGGTTGAGCGCCCCCTGCTGGCCTCTCTAACAGCACTTCCAACAGCAACCTAGTTTTTCCCATGTGGTCTCCCATCCAGGTACTGGCCAGGCTCTGCCCTGCTTAGCTTCAGTTAATAACCGGTCTTGTGTGTGTGTGTGTGTGTGTGTGTGTGTGTGTGTGTGTGTGTGTGTGTGTGTGTGTGTGTATATATATATATATATATATATATATATATATATATATATATATATATATATATATATATATATATATATATATATATATATATATATATATATATAGCATAGGCTATTTTTTATTCATTGCAATTCATGTATTAAAAATCAGTAGGTTATGCTAGAAAATGTTTTTTTTTTTTTTTAATTGCTGCTTTTTACTGTCATTTATTGTGTTTATTTTGGTAAATATCATTTAATGCATTATAACTTTGAGCATAAGCAGCGCTGCAATATAGACCGTCAGAACAGCTGGCGCAGAATAGCTCATATTCATGATAAAACAAAGCCTGTTCATAGATTGTGTTCATTTGATAAATTATTGTATAGCTTTTAATGTTTTAACTTTGTGGATGTCCCATTGTTTAGGTTATATTTTCACTATTTGGCTATTTGAAGTTATGGATAGACCCACTGTAGCGGGGTGATGACGCACGCACACAATTCATATGAGACTCATATGACATACCCTTATACGAGAAATGTCATCTTAATGGGGAAAATAAGTCTTAACAAAATCCCGTTATCACAAGAAAATACCTTTTATAACAGTAAGTGGAAAAAATAATAGCCTATAGTAGGCCAGCCTGTGTGTGGCAGCATTGCGTCCCCGTGAATGAGTCGGCCTATCTGGTTATGTTATGGTTAATATAAAAAAACAAGTCTTGGTGATTTTTATTTTTTGTTATTCGAAATAAAAAATAAAAATCAAATCATTTTTGAATTTTGCTTTTCCGTTTTTCACCATGAAAAAGGAAAGCGGCTCGTATTTCATTATTTGTTTTTGAATTTAAAAACTAAAATCAAAAAACTGCTCGTTTTTCAATATTCGTTTCTAAAATGAAAATCCAATGACCAAAAGATACACTGACTGCGGACAAATCTGACTCTCTTTGCGTGCACGCGCATCACGCAGCGCCTGCGGTTAAACTCAGCTGTGTTTTCAACACTTATAGATCTTTTTTTTCTGCAATTGACAGCAAGAACAAACATAGAAGCATTGTCTGATTGACAAGCAGCACCCAATTATGTTCAAAAGCATTTAAAACGCCAAATAGGGTGATTTTACACCCCATTTCAAAAGTAAAACATCCTCTAATCTACACAACATTAAATGCAGTGTGTGTGTGAGAGGGGGGCATTGTTTCGATGTGATCCTGTTATGTTGTGGTTCTGTGACTGCTGGTTATTCTTGCTGTATGGTTAAATTATGACAGTTAGAGTAACTAGGTTAATTTCAATTTCAATCAATTAAATAAAATATTAATCGAATATCTTGGCCATTTTTTGTGTGTTTGTGCGGGTTTTGGACCGCTTTTGGGATGGAAAAAGTCCGCTATATCTGGCAACACTGGCTAGAACTTGCTTCACAATGCTGAAAAAAAGGTTGCAGCTTCCGGTTGATCTTTTTATTTATTTTTTTATTTTTTATTGCATTATAACACAATTACAATAAGGCAAAATTCGAACAACAACTTTCATCTACATTTATAGAACAGAGCACAAATAATAATCAAATCAATAATATAATAATTTAAACCATGGAATAGATCAGTGGCGTTGTGGGGGGTGGGGGGGGGGATGGGCTTTGGGGGCTCAAGCCCCCGATGTGTTGTCAAAAACCCCTGATCTTTTGGAATATGTTGCACTTAAATAAAAATAGCTTGTATAATATTTATTTTGTTATCTAAGTACTTAAAATTATCACAAGCATCACGCGCAGTCCACTTAAAGCAGCGTGTCGGGTAATTAAACAGTCAGCTGGTTCATTTATCAATGTTTTTTCCTTTTTGGTGTTACAAGTCACAAAGCTTCACAAAAGACTCAAACACCCTTTATTTATTATTAAACCACTTACAATCCGATTTGAAAGTGGGGGTATTTTAGCGGGGTTAATTAGAACTTCTTTTTTTAGGGGGTGGGGGGTGGGGGGGGTATCCAACTTCTTTGGGGCTAAGCCCCTTATCCCTTTCGACCCTAGCAACGCCCCTGGAATAGATAAAAAAAGAAAGAAGGGAGAAAAAAAAACAACAACAAAAAACATTTACACCGGGTCTTCTATTAATTTAAAATTTTTCAATAACCTAAACAGTCTTCTTAAACATTTTGATTGTAGCAACTTTAAAGATTTATAGTTTAACCAAAATAGCTTTTGGAAAGCTAAAAACAGTGGTTTTGTTTTAAGGCACTTGCATTTATGATTATAAAATTTCTCCAAAATTAGAATATTGTTCAATACAAATTGAATATTAACATCTTTCCCTAATAAACCACAGAAAATATCATTTTTAGAAAATTGGGAGGACAACTTGAGAGAAAGCTTTAACCACTCGAATGAATCAGACCAAAAGGTTCTGCTATATAAACATTCAAAAAATAAATGTGCAGTCGTTTCAATGTCAACCTCACAGAATGTACAATTGTTGTGATCAAAATTAAATCTATGTCTAAGAAATTCTGAAGATGGGTAAATATCATTAAATATTTTAAAATGTACTTCTTTAGCTTTGGGAGGTATGGGGAAACATTGTTCTTAATTCGATAATAGAGCTCTTGGAAAAAAGAAAAGGCACATTATTTCTACTAGCTTGTATTGGAAATTTATCTTGGGTTAATATTGATCTTATTATTTTATTAGGTATTTCACTCTGAATAAAATCTTGTCCATCTATCACAAATAAGGCAGAAGAAGTGTGTCATTTATGTTGTTTATATTGGTAACCACATTACTAACCATCATTAGAAATGCCTTCGGGATAGATTTCAAAACCCTAGTGTATTGCTTGTGATCACATTCAAAGTTATATTTTCACAAAAGTTTCTATGACTGAGAACCTCACTCTCTTTGTCTAATAGATGGACAACCGACCAAATACCTCTCTTCCACCAATCTTTATAAATAAAAAAGATTTGTTTCTAACTAAAGTGTACCTATTGTTCCCTTCTGGTTGATGTTGACTTAAAATATTTTCTCAGCCTATTTTTCTTCAAAAAAGATGTTTTACAAAAAAGGGATTTAATTAAAGCACTGCTCCAACACACTTATCTACTTCAAACAAGCCTGAAGGACTTAATTAGTCTGATCAGGTGTATTTAATTCGGGTTTGGAGACCTGCAGCCCGAACTGAGTTTGACACCTGTGCATTAGAGACGCTAAACGTGGAGCATAAATGGAGGTCAGTGTTTGTTAGCATAGATAGCAGTACACTTTTTTACCATCCTGGTTTCTGAAGACCAATTTCCAGAATCTTCTCAGTTCCTTAAATGTCGCGTTTTTGTCTAAGATTGAATGTGTAGCGAACAAACACGAGGATGAGAAACGTGTGTGTGTATAAAAGTTGTTTACCTTTAGACTGGTCTGCGTGACTGCGTCATTGGTCACTGGCGCCAAACGTAAATACCAGCGCGAGTTTAAACCAAACGGTCGAAAACGTCATAGATATATACACTAGATATCGCATAGGGACCCTGAGCATGCGTCAATAGCGCCGCCACATTGGTACAGTCCTTCTAGGACAAACGTCATTCAACCGCACTAGTCAAGACAGTGTGCCAATGTGAAGATGCTGGACTTTAGCGCTGTGTACGGGTGTAGTAACGAGCAAACAAAGAAAACAAAGCACAAAGGCAGAACATTTCATAGGTAAGATTTTGTTTTTTATGTTTTTGTATGTTATGAACTTTTGTGCTTAAAGTAATGTTATTGATGATAATAAAGTCTCTTGCTGCATTCACCATAAGGCAAAGTAGCACCAACTCGCACTAAATTCTAGACTAATGCTAGTTTTGTTGAATAAAATAAGCAAACTATGTTATGAAATATGACAAGAAGATGCTGCCGTGCTAGAAACTTGTATTATTGTCAGCTAAGTGAACGAGTCGTTCATAACGGAGATTCATTCACAAACGAATCGCTCCCTCCGTCAGAATGAGAAGTGAAAGCAGGAGAGGGGGTGTGTTTCAGGACATGGATTAGATCAAATTAAACAGGGAGAGAGAATAATACATTTCCATGCACACAAACACTCACTTTTTGTCAGGAATGCCCGTGCGGTCACATCCATCAATGTAGAAAAGTGATGTAAAATTATAATATTTTATAATTGAAAAAAATATTTGCATACTGACCACCGGGGAAAACTCCCGATCATAGATATATGTGTATTTCTCTGGCTTTGGATGGCCACAGTCCTCCGCTTCACCTTGGTCCCGCATTCATTTCAAAGGAGCGCTACCCTGTACTAAAATGGCAGCTCTATTGACTCATTCGTTCTAATACACAATAGCAGGGTAGGCGACATCTAGTGTATATATCTATGCGAAAATGTGAGGTATAAGGTTAAAGTAGTGAACTATTTAACATTTGAGCTGTTTTACAATACAAACGAAACAAAAGTAATGTAATGTAACGCAACTTGTTAGACTTTTCTGTATGTTGCTGTTTTGAATTGAAATATTTGGATGAATCGTTTTATGTAATGTTAAATTACTTCATAATTAAATGTGACGACATAAACATCAAAAACTCTTGCTCCTATTTAAAAATACATAGGGGAGCGCGGGGCACAAAGTAACGCGGGGTTAAATGTAACAGAGTTTTAACGTATTTGCTCAGGGTTAACCATGGCATTCTTCCGTGGTTTTCACCACAGTGTCGGCAGACGTCTTCCTGCCAATTATTGAAAAAGTTCGGCAAAATTTGGAAGAGAAACACAGGAGAAACCATTTTTGCAGCATAAAAGTATTTTTTATTCTAGTCAATATTTTTTTATTTTAAAAAAATCTGTGAAAGTATGAGAGTAAAGTAATATATTGCTGTGATTACCGTCTTCTAGGCTAAAAGATTAAACCATTTTGAAAGATGTAAAAAAACACACAGTGACTGCTAGCCAGTGTTGAGGAAAAGATGACACAGCGGGGTTAGTTGTAACCAGTGGTGGAAAGAGTACTGAAAAATCATACTCAAGTAAAAGTACCATTACTTGCCTAAAAATGTAGTGTAAGTAGAGTAAAAGTATCTGTTGTAAACATTATTCAAAGTATGAGTAAAAAGTAGCCCTTTTAAAAGTACTCAAGAGTAGTGAGTAGTGAGTATTATGCTGTCAAAAGCTGATGTGTTTACATGTAATTTGTGCATGTGTGTGTAAACGTAACATTCTGTAGTGCATTTAGTTATTGCCCAGAAGGCACACAACATCATGAGACATTAATATTAGGTTAGATTTAGGTTTAGATGTCAGGTGACCAAAATTAATTGTCAAGCCAGCATCTAAGGACAACGTTATTTTGATGTCCAATAATGACGTTGATATTTTGATTTTAGGTTGTTAGAAAGTGACCAAAATCCAGCATCGAGCCAACATCTTAAACCAGAGTCATATATGACGTCAAATACTGACATTTATTCGTCAGGTACGGCAACCAAAATCCAACGTCTGATAGATGTCATAGGGGTAACGTTCACACAATGTCAAGCTGTAACATCATTAGACGTTGATATTTGGTTGGTTTCAGGTTGGATATTGACATTGGCCTGACGTTGAGTTGAGAACACAATTTTCATTTCTAAACAAAATGCAAAGTCCCCTTGAGGTTAGGGTTCAACGTCAATCAGACGTCATGTTGACTTCTTGTGCCTGCTGGTTGTTTAAGGCCATTTCGGTCATCATACAGTAAACATCCATCATCTTCTCATAAGTGACCTGCATCTACACAGTCTCTGGGTCAATACGTGTAAAGATTTTGAACATCTTCATGGTCACTTTTAATACTTCCAAACAGTTTGCTGCAATTATAAAGTGCACACGTCTTGAGGAAGTTCATTATGATGCGATTTACCTTCTACGCCGATTTGATTGGGCAGGAATCACAGGACTGATTTTTCTAATCCCCATGGACAAGAAATAATAAAGTAGTGGAGTAAAAGTACCGATACTGCAGTAAAAATGTGCTCAAAGGAAAGTAAAAGTACACATTTTTAAAACAACTTAGTAAATTACAATTCCTGAGAAAAACTACTCAATTACAGTAATTTGAGTATTTGTAATTAGTTACTTTACACCACTGGTTGTAACAGGGTGTTACAATTAAGCCACACACTGTTGGACACCAACTAAACTAACAAAATATTTTTTTTTAATTTTCAGTGTAATGTTGAGAACTTTTTAAATTAAAATGTTTTTAATAGAAAATATTTTTTAATAGAAAAAAATTATTTTATTGTTAATAATGCAAATAAATGCATTGAATAATAATGGATACATGGATAATAATGCAAATAGATTCAAATGTGTTTATCCAATAAACAAATAAATAAATAGACATACTGTGCTATGTAGAATAAAAAGAAATGAGCCAATCACTGAGGAAATACTATTTAAATAAACAGAAATTAAATTAACTGTGTGAAATCTGCCTTTGTAGGCATGTGTTACAACTAACCCCCTGTATGTTACAACTTGGCCCGCAGGTGGGGTAAATAGTAACATTTATACTCCTGGCACTTTTGTCAATACTGCACAGAAACCACAGGTCCGGGGATAATAATTTCAGTGCTCATTTGTAGGAGAGGCTTGTGTGTTGCTGGTAAAAAAAATGGTTTATCTAACCCCATTACTGTGTTCGTTATTTGGCCAAAACCAAAAAGTGTTACTTTGTGCGCCGCTCTCCCCTATGATAGTTAAGACTTCAAAATTGAATTACAAAAATATTAATTTACTTTTAGACTAACACAAAACTGTCTCCCTAAAGACTTTACACTGTTTGTATAGTAGTTTAAAGGGAAAGTTCACTAAAAATGAACATTTACTCAACCTCATTTGGTTTTGTTATTTCTTTCTTCTTTAGCTGCTTCTGAACACTAAATAAGAATAATAATACACATGTCTGAGGTGTGGATTATAGCAGACAGGCATGATTTAATCTGTAATTTAAGCAGCATAACATCTGTATATCAGCTTTGAGCAAGTACAGAGGAGCCTTTACTCAGTTTCTTATTGCTCTTGTAGATCTGCTCTCAAGGAAACCAAAGCAGTAACACCCGTAATCACCAGATGACCAGGACACTTCACTTGTGGTGTTGTGGTGAGTAAAATAACACATTCCAGACTAAAGAGACAGTTGGCCAGGAAACACTTGAGGTGCTAAGAAAGGTCTAGTGAAATCAAAGTTTTTTTAGATGTTAGGGCTTACTCACACTATGCTATCCGAACCGTGCCCAGGCCCGTTTCCCGGATCGTTTGAGAAGTGTGAGTGCTCTGAATCGGGCTCAGGCACGGTACACTTGGCTGGCCCTGGCCCGGTTGGAAGAGGTGGGCCAGAGCGCGGTTCACTTGGGCTCAGGCGCAGTACGCTTGTGTGTGAGTGCAAGCGTGCTTGAGCCCGAAACTGAAAGCGAGACGTGACTTTTAAAAAGGGACTGTTACATATGGATTAATTAATCATTCGTACTGTTCAATGAACGCAAACTGTCGTAGATTATTAAAGACGCAGACCCCTCACTGCACGTCAGCTGCACCTTCAGCAAACCTCCTAATTCCTGCAGCACGAGGACTTTATGATTGTTTATGAGCGTCAAAAGTGGCTGATCTGTTCAGCGTAATATTAGACTGCGTGTCACCGCATATCAAACGAATAAAAAACGATATAACTAAAGAAATCTCCACTGTGCTGAGCGAAAGCGCTTACTGAGGACCGCATCATCGATGACGTAAGCGCGGCCAGGCCCGAATGTAATGTGAGTGCGGGCCGTAGGGGGAGACGGGAGGGGGGACAAGCGTGCTTTGGCCCGGTTCAAGGCAACTGTACATAGTGCAAGTACAGCCTTAGTTTTAGTCTGTTAGTTTTAAGGATATCTATAAGCTAGTGCGCTCCAAAACAGTGATACGATTAGCGTTTAGATAATATAAAACTGACATAAACATCCAAAGCTTGCGTTGCGGTTTGTCACTTCCGTCTAAATCAGGGGTGCTCACCCTGTTCCTGGCGATCGACCTTCCAGCTGATTTCAGCTCCTACCCTGATCAAACACACCTGAACCAATTATTTAGAATTGATAATTAATTGATAATTACAGGCAGGTGTGTTTGATAAGGGCTGCAACTGAAAACTGCAGGAAGGTCGATCGCCAGGAATAGGGTTGAGCACCCCTGGTCTAAATGGATCACTTGCTGCGTCCCAATCCGCATACTATCCGTCCTAAATAGTATGTGAAAGTAGAATTAGTATGTCCCAAATCGTAGTATGTTGAAAAGAGTATGCCAAAAACTCCCGGATGGTTTACTATTTCCGGTCAAAATTTTAAGTGTGGAAGCGTCCATACTCTAACCGCTGATATTGCCCACAGTACATTGCGCGTTGGACGTGAATTCGATTTGAACTACAAAACGCGGGTGAAAAGTGTAAACAAACTACAAACACGATGGTCGCGCTAGACCAACCGTCAAGCAGAGAGGCTTCGGTACAGATGTTTGTATGACTGTTAGTTAATATCTAGCCCACTGGAGAATATTTAAATGGTGTTGTCTGTGTTATATTTCATCTGCAACAACAATACTGAACTTATATAAAGACGTGTTTGGACATTACCGTCTGAATGCAGAATTATCCAAAGACCTGAAGAGATTTCTCTGCATGAAAGACTCGTGAATGGGAGATTAACCTGCTGCTGCTTCTCCAATAAGGTAGGAAATTAAATACGACAGAAAGGTGGATGATTGGTGGATGATTGACAGGGCTATAACTAAGCAACACAACGATCTGTGAAACGAGGAAGTAGTATGTCCCAAAGCTTGCATACTTTTCTGTTACTCACTCAAAATTATATATTTTTCGTCCACAAAAAAAGTACATACTTTTAGGTCGTAGTATAAGTATGCGAATTGGGACGCAGCAAATGATTTTTTTACGTCACCTCATACTTCAGTTTCTCATCAAATCTTCTGACCAATCAAAGGCTCTCTAGTGTCTGACATGCCCCGCCCCCTACAAGATGCTTCTCGTTTGATGTGCTTAAGCTCAACCACTCTCACTGGCAGAACTGTGATCAAACAAAATGCCATTGGCTGGTTTTTTAAAGGGGAGGGGCTAGTCTATGTCCCGCCCTCTCTTTGTTTTTCAGTTGAGATTACGTCAAACATTAAATATAAAATGCACATTTCAAAGCACTTCACGAGACCTTTAAAATCTGAATAAAACTAAATATACAGTGTTTATTTGACTAGCGCACATTGTTAGTTTTAAAGTGAAGTTAACAATTATTTCGTGCTGGTTATCAGTGTATGTTTTGATAATCTTTAATTAAAAAAGACGACCATCTACTTCCGCTCTGAAACGGCATTCTCTAATGATGTCACTTTGGCAGATTGGGTGAAATATGCATAGCCACGCCCCCTTTAACCTTTGATGAGGGGAGGAGGAACTGATTAAACTCCGCCCCCTAATTCATATTCGGTTTCAGTTGGAAATGCATCATCATACTGAAATATAAGTCTGGTGACCTTAAAGTAGCATTCATTAAAGTTTCCGAAGTTGTAGTTTAAATATCGAAACTATACCCTTGGGGGTTTTTTTTGTAAGTATATTTACTTTATTTAAAAAAGGAGTTTAATGCATGGATTTTATTAGATATAGGCCTAATTAAAGACATTTCGAGCTTACTGTGTTGCTGTTCAAACTCTATTGTTTATGTGTTTACTTCCAAGCGAATGACCAAAAAGTGATATTTTTGTTGAAAACATTTCATTTATTCATTCATTTTCCTTCAGCTTAATCCCTTATTTATCAGGGGTCGCCACAGCAGAATGAACCGCCAACTTATCCAGCATATGTTTTACACAGAGGATGCCCTTCCAACCACAACCTAGTACTGGGATACACCAATACACTCTTGCATTCTCACACACACACACACACACACACACACACACACACACACACACACACTCTACAGCCAATTTAGTTCATTCAATTCCCCTATAGCGCATGTGTTTGGACTGTGGGGAAACCGGAGCACCCGGAGGAAACCCACACCAACACGAGGGAACATGAAAACTCCACACAGAAATGCCAACTGACCCAGCTAGGACTCGAATCAGCGACCTTCTTGCTGTGAGGCGACAGTGCTAACCACTAAGCCACCATGTCTCTATTATTGTCGTAATTATTGTTGTTGTTGTTGTTATTTTTAGATACACTGTCCAGAGTTTTTTTTACTATTATTGAGATGTTACTATTAATAATAGTTTGAATTAGTTTTTATAATCAAGTTAAAGGTTTAAATGAATAAGGTTTAAATATAATTTAGGTGTCTCTTTTTCTAAATTTTATCACTTGACATATTTATTTGAATAAATATATCTATAAAGTTTTTTTTATTTTATTTTAAAGTTGTTATTCTTTTTATTTTAATTATAAATAAGAAAATAAGGAATACAGTATTTCCTTAAAATAGTCCCCTAATGTTTCCAGCTGAAATAAAATAAATATATATTTTTATATTTTATTTTAAGGAATTTGTTTTGTCATTTGTAGTTTGGTAGTTTATAAAGTTCATTTTATTTTATCAGTTATAATTGTTTATGGTCATTATATTTCAAATAACGTTGTTTTTACTTTTATTTAACTATAATAGCGTATTATAAATTAATATATACATAAATAAAATCATCCTTGCCATATACATTTTAAAGTGTGCTATGTTCCGCCCTCTAGTGGCAGACGTGAATACCACATTGTATTTTTGGCGTTTCTCCACTAGATGGCCATCTTGTCCTCTTCCTTTTTTTAACATTTTGTAATGGACAACTTGGCATTTTCAGTACATCTTCACATAACAGTTAAAACAGCTGTTCATAAAATGGTAACATTGCATAGAGATAAAATAATAAATAAATAAATAGAATAAAATAAAATAAAAGGTCTCTTAAATTTCCTCAAAGAAAGTCAAATGTAGCCTGCTGAGGAGTATTTGTCACCGTAAGTCTTTTTAAATAGATATTACATGCTTTAGATCATTTCCAAAATACAGTGCATGTAAATGACTTTAATTAATATGTCAGTTCAGGTTCATATCTACATTATCGTGAGAAGATTAGCCAGAACACATCCTGAAACTGCTCATCTGTTGTCATTTATATGAACAACACTCCTCAGAGCTCTTGAGTGAAGTGTTTTCTGATGACTCCAGACATCAGCACAAATAAAATCCTGTGCGTCTGGATCTGCTGTCACTTCACATTCATTCGGATGACTTCATTTCATTTATTTATTGATGTGTAATATCCTTTACACACCTGTAACATTCAGGAGCAAAGTGTGACCGTCATTATATAATCAGAGTCACAGACTGCTGAACGCTTGTTTTACTTTTAGTATGAAAATCAACTGCATATGATCAAAATTGGGTGACGCAGTGGGTTGCACGTTCGCCTCACAGCAAAAAGGTTGCTAGTTCGAGCCTCTGCTGGGTCAGTTGGCATTTCTGTGTGGAGTTTGCAAGTTCTCCCCATGTTAGCGTGGGTTTCCTTCACAAGTCCAAAGACATGTGGTATAGGTGAATTGGGTAAGCTAAAATTGACCGTAGTGTATGAGTGTAAATTCCCAGTGATGGGTTGCGGCTGGAAGGGCATCCGCTGTGTAAAACATATGCTGGATAAGTTGGCGGTTCATTCCACTGTGGCGACCCCTGATTAATAAAGGAACTAAGCTAAAAAAAAATGAATGAATGATCGAAATTACCATAACACTATAGTTTTTCAGTAAAATGGCGGTGCATCGGAGATTATATAGCGACACACTAAGTTCAAAATGAAACATAATGATGATCATGATGATGATGATTATTATTCAGATATTTTAATGTTTTTAATCTAGTAATGCAATAATTTGTGATTTTAAAAAGTATTTTTATTAATTAAGTACAGATTACCTCTTTTAAACTTAGCATCTGATCAAAACTGTCAATACTCATGATTCAATAGGTTGTTTTTATTCTTCTTTATGAGAATGCACACTTTATTTAAATGAAATTAATAATTTTATGAGGTGGCACGGTGGCTCAGTGGTTAGCAATGTCTCCTCACAGCAAGAAGGTCGCTGGTTCGAGTCCCGGCTGGGTCAGTTGGCATTTCTGTGCAGAGTTTGGATGTTCTCCCCGTGTTGTTGTGGGTTTCCTCCGGGTGCTCCGGTTTCCCCCACAGTCCAAACACATGCGCTATAGGGGAATTGGGTGAGTAAAATTGGCGTATGAGTGCGATGGTAAATGAGTGTGTATGGGTGTTTCGTAATACTGGGTTGCGGCTGGAAGGGCATCCGCTGTTTAAAACATATGCTGGATAAGTTGGCGGTTCATTCCACTGTGGCGACCCCTGATTAATAAAGGAACTAAGCTAAAAAAAAAATGAATGAATGATCGAAATTACCATAACACTATAGTTTTTCAGTAAAATGGCGGTGCATCGGAGATTATATAGCGACACACTAAGTTCAAAATGAAACATAATGATGATCATGATGATGATTATTATTTAGATATTTTAATGTTTTTAATCTAGTAATGCAATAATCTGTGATTTTAAAAAGTATTTTTATTAATTAAGTACAGATTACCTCTCTTAAACTTAGCATCTGATCAAAACTGTCAATACTCATGATTCAATAGGTTGTTTTTATTCTTTATGAGAATGCACACTTTATTTAAATGAAATTAATAATTCTATTAGGCCGCACGGTGGCTTAGTGGTTAGCAATGTCTCCTCACAGCAAGAAGGTTGCTGGTTCGAGTCCCGGCTGGGTCAGTTGGCATTTCTGTGTGGAGTTTGCATGTTCTCCCCGTGTTGTTGTGGGTTTTCTCCGGGTGCTCCGGTTTCCCCCACAGTCCAAACACATGCGCTATAGGTGAATTGGGTGAGTAAAATTGGCGTATGAGGGCGTTTGTGAATGAGTGTGTATGGGTGTTTCTTAATACTGGGTTGCAGCTGGAAGGGCATCCGCTGTGTAAAACATATGCCGGATAAGTTGGCAGTTCATTCTGCTGTGGCGACCCCTGATGAATTAAGGGACTAAGCATATGGAGTCAATCTAGGGCCATAT
Organism: Danio kyathit; assembly: GCA_903798195.1. Lineage (NCBI taxonomy): Eukaryota > Metazoa > Chordata > Actinopteri > Cypriniformes > Danionidae > Danio > Danio kyathit. The sequence goes on along the minus strand of LR812528.1, from coordinate 49,437,420 downwards.
ATACTTACGAAATAAAAGAAAGTTTTGAAAACAAAAGAATTAAGTACTAAGTTAAAAATTAATTTTCCTAACAAAAATAAAAAAAAAACAGCCTCGGCTGGGTTAGTTGGCATTTCTGTGTGGAGTTTGCATGTTCTTTCCATGTTGTTGTCCTGGTTTACCTCACAGTCCAAACACATTTGCTATAAGTGAATTGGGTAGGCTAAATTGTCTGTAGTGTATGTATGTGAAAGGGAGTGTATGGATGTTTCCCAGTGATGGGTTGCAGCTGGAAGGGCACCCGCTGCGTAAAACATATGCTGGATAAGTTGGTGATTCATTCCGTTGTGGCGAACCCAAATTAATAAAGGAAGGGACTAAGCCGAAAAGAAAATAAATGAATGAATGAAAAATAAACTGCAATTGGAAAATTAATTTGAGAAATAAAAATAAAATTTGCAAACAAAAAAAGAACTGCAAATCAAAATCAAGCAGTGCAAAAAAAAACGTATATTTTCAAAACATTTTTATAGCATTGCCTTTACAAAGCCAAACGTTGCAAGGGAACTTGGGTGTTTACGGTAGGCCCAGACTAACTGGGCTGTAAGACCACCTCGGTGATACTGTCTTCAGGTGATGAGGTTGCTAAAATGGAGGCAGGTCTGGGCCGTAAACGGCCAAGTTTCCTTGACTCCGCCCTCTGTCAAATCAGGGCCACAAAGTGAAACGTGCAGAAACGTGAAGTGCAAAGAGAAAAATGCATCGCAAACTCACAGTTGACTAAAAAGCAAATCAAAATGAGCATTGCAGTTGACTGGACGGGTTTTGTAAAGGCAATGCTATAAAAATGTTTTGCAAATATATGTTTGTTTGTTTTTTTTATTGCAAATATTTTAGTTTTTTGCACTGCTTGATTTTTTTTTTTTTTTTTATTTATTTTTTTTTTTTGTTTGCAAATTTTATTTTTATTTTTCAAAACTTAATTTTCCGTTTACAGTTCATTATTTTTGTCAGTAAAATGTTTATTTCTCAAAAATGAATTTTTGTTTTGCGATTTTTGGAGATTTGCAATTATTCATTTATTTTTTTGCTCAATGCTTTATTTTTTTTGTTTGTAAAACTTTCTTTTATTTTGCAAGTATATACGGCCCTAGATTGACTCCATAAAAGCCGAAGGAAAATGATTGAATGAATAATACTTTTATTCAAGTAAATAAAACGTGACACATTTATAATGTTACAAAATGTCATTTTATATAAATGTTATGGAGATAATAAAAGAAAGAATCTTTAAAAGTATTATGGTTCAACAAAACATGAAGCAGCACAATGTTTTTAACGTTCATAATAATAAGAGATGTTTTGCTGAGCACCAAGTCAGCATATTTAATGAAGGTCCAGTGAAATTAAAATAAATAATTTTAGATGACAGTATCAGTATTGTTAGTTTTAAGGATATCTATAATACAGTGTCGAACCAAAACTGTGACAAAATTTGCGCTTAGAAGATATAATCCTGATATAAACATCCAAAGCTTGTAGTTAGTCACTTCTGCCTAAATGGATACGTCACTGACGTCACTTCATACTTCAGTTTCTCATCAAATCTTCTGACCAATCAAATGTTCTCTAGTATCTGACATGCCCCACCCCCTTATTTGCTTTACATTTGATTTGATGCGCTTGAGCTCAACCACTCTTCTCAAAACAAAATGCTATTGGCTGCTTTTTTAAAAGGGGAGGAGCGACTCTGTCCCGCCCTCTTTTCATTCTTCAGTGGAGGTTACGACAAACATCGAATAAAAAATGCATATTTCAAAACACTTCACAGGACCTTTTAATAATATGTAATATTCTATTATTATTACTATACAATATTACTGTTTTTGATCAAACTAATGCTGTTTTGGTGAGCATAAGACATTTCTTTAAAAACATAAAAAATGCATAACCCCAGACATTTCAAAAGTATGTACAGAATAAATAAAATATATACATTATTATTTTAATATATATTTAGTATATATATTTTATTTTTCAAATATTTACCAAGTGATGTTTAACAGAGAATGAAAAATTTCCACAGTATTTTTTTTTTATTGGAGAAAGCCTTGTTTCTTTAATTTGCCTGGAATAAACATATATAATAAAAATAAATATTATAATATTATGTCAATATTATAAGCCCCTTCAATATATCTTTATTTTTGATTGGCTACAGAACAAACCACTGTTGTCTAATGACTTGCCTAATTAACTAAATTAATCTAGTTTAAATTGTATCCGCTTGTTAAGTCCTGATGTATCGGTGACGTATGGAATATTGTTTCCGGGTCCAAGCCGCTACTCATTTGAATTGAGAAAATATTTGTTTGTGACCACTTTTTAGTCATATCACACATTAAAGTGAATTTTATATAAAATCGTGGTGTGTACACAACAGTCTCTGGACTCTGGGGCCTGTTTCAGTAAGGAGATTCAACCAACACTGAGTTGACTTTCCGAGAGATTTAAAACTCAAGAGTTTTCAGTTTCAGAACAGCTGATCTGAGTTCAATCAAGTCTGAGTATATTAATTCAGAGTAATGCCGCGGTCACACTGGACTGTACTCCCCATAGACTTCCATTCATACGCACGCGAATGCGTCAGACCGGAAACGCAGGGTCATGCGTCGAGTTTCGCAGGTTGCTGCGGTGCAAAGTTCAAGCTTGGTGAACTCTGACCTGCGAAATCGCATCACTTGACTGCGTGAGACCAATCCAGCATCAAAACATGACCTCTCTGAACTGAAATTTAAAACATGGAGCAATCGCTCGCTTTTTTTAATGTCTAATCATCTTGTTTAATCCCGCCCCTTTTCGCAGCGCCATACAACAGAATTTCGCAAGCTCAAACTCTAGTGTGACTTCGGCTTAATTAAGCCGAAGTCACACTAGAGTTTGTTCGAAAAGGGGCGGGATTAAACAAGATGATTAGACATTAAAAAACGAGCGATTGCTCCATATTATAAATTTCTGTACAGACAGGTCATGTTTTGATCTTCGATTGGTCTCACACAGTCAAGAGATGCGATTTCGCAGGTCAGAGTTCACCAAGCTTGAACTTTGCAACGCAGCGAACTGTGAAACTTGTTGCACGAGCTTGCGTTTCCGGTCTGACGCATTGCGTATGAATGGAAGTCTATGGGGGAAAAGTCCAGTGTGACCGCAGCTTTAAGCATGCACACCGCGACTATAAAAAGGCATTATCAATGGAGAGCAGATATAATGAGTCACCATAGCAACATCTGATAAAAGAGATCAGCATTTTTTTTTTCTCCAGCTACTCTTGATGTGCTCATGCAAAGTTATAGCAGATATGACCATATATTTAAAAAAGCAACACCACTGCATCAGTGAAATGGATAGTTAGCATGGGAAAACAGCTGCTTGAGTTAATGCGTAAGTTTACATTTTAAAATATTTACCCCCGGTTTCACAAACAAGGTTTAAGGCTAGTCATGGATTAAATTGAATGTTTGAGCTGTCTCAACTAAAAATAACTTGCAGTGAGATGTCTTAAAATATGTCAGTGTCATTTTTTGTCTACAGGTGCACACCAGTAATGTATTTTTCTAAGGCTGATTTTATAAATGTGGCTTAAATAGCCTAATTTAACTAAGGTCTAGTTCTGGTTTAAGCTAAGCCCTGTTTGTGAAACTGGGCCTTAAAGTATTTAAATATTTAAGTATAATAAAAAAATATGTAATTTGTTACATTTTTATAGACTTTTCACTTAAAAAGTGGGGAATTGGCTGTAATTTTGAAGTTATTTCAGATGTGATTGCATTAAATTACATAAAGTAGGCTACTGCATAGTTTCTACAACAAACTTGACAAAACAAGACTGCAGATAACCTTAGCTTAATATTCAGTGGAAATGTTTAATTTAAGGTTCCCACTTGATCAGTTTAAGATAAAATTGAGTTTTAATAGACTTAAAAGTGCACTTGTGTGTGTCTGCTTTTATTATTGATCAAGTGTAGAGTTTGATATGACATTTAGAATTTAAGCAGAGCTAAAAAATCATTTCGAATGAGTAATAATCCCATTAATCTAGTTACATGTCCCTGTCGAAGGTCAGTGAATTCATTCATTCATTTTCTTTTCGGCTTAGTCCCTTTATTAATCTGGGCTCGCCACAGCGGAATGAACCGCCAAATTATCCAGCATATGTTTTACGCAGTGGATGCCCTTCCAGCTGCAACCCATCACTGGGAAACATCCACACACACTCATTCACACACACACATACACTACGGTCAATTTTAGCATACCCAATTCACCTGTACCACATGTCTTTGGTCTGTGGGGGAAACAGGAGCACCCGGAGAAAACCCACGTCCACACAGGGAGAACATGCAAACTCCACACAGAAATGCCAACTAACCCAGATGAGGCTCGAACCAGCGACCTTGCTGTTAAGGCGAACGTGCTACCCACTGCGCCACCGTTTCGCCTGCTATTAAATATTATTAATATTATTATTATATTATAGATACCTGTGTATTCTGCTCATAAACCTTTTATTGCGAAACATAAAATTAAGCACCTAATCATACGCTAATCAGTATTTTTTGTTTAAAACTTAAAGACTTTATTAAAAAGCATTTTTAAAAAACTATTATTGCAAATTTGTGATCAATATAGAAACTACAAAATATTAAGAGCACAATTTTAAAATGTTTGACTTTTTTCATATTTTCTACGGTCAACACACACACACACATACACTATGGACAATTTAGCCAACCCAATTCACCTATAGCACAGGCCAGTGAATTTAAGCTGTTTATTTATTTTTTGCAGTAATATTAAAGGTAAAACTTAAAACTATGGTATTGAATCTAATTGTAACTTTCCCAAAAAAAAGGACAAGCCATTCTCGTAACTTTGTTCTTTGTGTGACTGAAATATAGGCAAGGAATGACTAAGGCTAAGGTGAGAAATACTGCGTCGTCTTTAAAAAAGGGTAGGAGACCGACAGAAACTTAGAGAATGAAACCTGCTCCTGACCAGGTTAGATTCACAGAGTTAAAGTTACCTCTCTTTCAGGAACAGGCTTGACTTACCCTGCTTTCTCCTGCCATTTTGAAACAGAAAGTTTCCCAGAGTTTCTCTCATTTCTGTGTCAACACACTGAGTTTTCACTTAACCTCCTTTCTGAAATGGCCCCAAGGTCTGCATCTCAGACATTAATATTTTAACAATTAAAAAAAAAAAAAAATCACTTTATGGCCATGTGATATTAGGCATAGATCAGCCTGATCTCTCGAGGAAACGTAAGCATTTTACGTTTTGTCAGTTTAGTGGCTAATTCGTACAAATTCGGACGACTGAACGAGACTCGTACGAAAATGTACGATTTTTAAAAAGGAGGCGTGGCACCTAACACCACCCCTAACCCCAACCGTCATTGGGTGATGAGCAAATCGTACTAATTTGTACGAATTAGATCGTACGAATTCATACGAATTAGCCACTAAATCAAAAAGTTACGAATTGCCGTGAGATTGCGTTGGCATAGATATATAAATTGCGATCCTAAATTTCAAAAGTATTACAGCACTTCGTAAACGTTTACTATTACCATTTGTTGAGTCTCCCCATACAGTTTGATATGGTGCTTGGACCTGGAAGCTGCTTCGCATGACGTCAAACTTAATCGGATTTTGAGCTGAAAAATTGTATCTTGCTAATTAAGTACAAAAATATTATGTGCTGTCATCATGGCAAAGATAAAAGGAATAGGTTAATAGAAATTAGGTAATAAAACTATTATGTTTAGAAATGTGTAGAAAAAAACTCTCTGTTAAACAGCACTTGGGGAATTTTTGAAAAAGAGTAAAAAGTAGGTAGTATGAATAGTTTTCATGCAAATGGAGCACAGAAATCACAGATCACATTCAGCAAAATTCCCAGTCACTCTCACTTCCTGCTGGAGATTGAAATTTACATGTGATGATGACGTCAGTGGGTTCATTATCAATCTCCTGAGATAAACTTTTGTATATAATCTCAACGTGTATCTAAGATGAAGCAGTTCCTCCTTTGGTTTTTTCCACATTCAGTCTTTGTTCTGTGATCTTCAGCTGATGGAGGTTTTCCGTGATCTCCTGGGTTCATTGATGAGTTGCGTGGCTGCGAAAGTTAAGCTCACGTCTTCTGCCGCAGCTTTCCTGAATGGGAAAACCTCTTTAGTGAAGCGCGTCACAAAGCACGGCATCTGCTTTTTCCCGCCCAATATTTTCCCTCTGGCCTGGAAGTTGTAGGCCACATGGTGGTTTAATCGAGTCAGAAGTTTGGTGATCTCCAGATCTGGACCTCCGTCGCTTTCCAGCAGATCACAGAAAGTCTGAATCAGCACCGAGCCCAGAGGATGCATGAATGCAGCGTAGCCTGAAAACACAACAGCAGAAGATGAGCAAGGAGCTTAAGAAGAGCTGTGGAGGAAAACTGATCGAGAAAACGACTCTGAGATTTTATGAATCTATTGATATTCTCTTTTGGATCGATTCTGAGTTCAGTTTTTAACAGCAGAGTGAGCTCTAGGCTAGTTCATAACAGCAGACAGCATTCTAGTCTGGTGGTTTTTGTCTAGTTTTTAGCAACATATGGTGCTCTAGGCTATTTTTTAACCACATATGGCGTTTTAGGCATTTTTAACAGCAGATGGATAAGCACTTCTGTGTTCAACTGAATTATGCAAGTCAGCTTTTAAAGCATATAGCGATGTCTGCTGTTATAAACTAGGCTAGAGCGCATCTGCTGTTAAACACTGGCCGCTTATAGCACCATCTGCTGTTAAAAACTAGCCTAGAGCGTCGTCTGCTGTTAAACACTAGCCTAGAGTGCCATCTGCTGTTAAAAACTAGCCAAAAAACTAGCCTAGATCGACATCTGTTGTTAAAACTAGCCAAAATCTAGCCTAGATCAACGTCTGCTATTAATAACTAGCCTGGAGCGCCATCTGCTGTCCAGAACTAGCCTGTAGAGCACCATCTGCTGTTCAAAACTAGGCTATAATGTGCCATCTGCTGTTAAATTTTAGCCTAGAGCGCCATCTGCTGGTCAAGACTAGCCTATAGACTGGCATCTGCTGTTAAACTTTAGCCTAAACTACCCTAGAGCGCCGACTTCTGCTAAAAACTACCCTAGAGCGCCATCTGCTGTTAAACTTTAGCCTAGAGCGCCATCTGCTGGTCAAGACTAGCCTATAGACTGGCGTCTGCTGTTAAAATTTAGTCTCAAGCGCCATCTGCTGTTACAAACTAACCTAGAATACCATCTGCTGTTAAAAACTAGCCTATAGCGCCGTCTTCTGTTAAAAACTACCCTATGGCGCCATGTGCTGTTAAAAACTACCCTAGAGCGCCATCTGCTGTTAGAAACTACCCTAGAGCGCCATCTGCTGTTAAAAACTACCCTAGAGCGCCATCTTCTGTTAAAAACTACCCTAGAGCGCCATCTTCTGTTAAAAACTACCCTAGAGCGCCATCTCCTGTCAAAAACTACCCTAGAGCGCCATCTTCTGTTAAAAACTACCCTATAGCGCCATCTTTTGTTAAAAACTACCCTATAGCGCCATGTGCTGTTAAAAACTACCCTAGAGCGCCATCTTCTGTCAAAAACTACCCTAGAGCGCCATCTTCTGTTAAAAACTACCCTAGAGCGCCGTCTTCCGTTAAAAACTACCCTATAGCGCCATGTGCTGTTAAAAACTACCCTAGAGCGCCATCTTTTGTTAAAAACTAGCCTAGAGCGCCATCTGCTGTTAAAAACTACCCTAGAGCGCCATCTTTTGTTAAAAACTAGCCTAGAGCGCCATCTTTTGTTAAAAACTACCCTAGAGCGCCATCTTTTGTTAAAAACTAGCCTAGAGTGCCATCTGCTGTTAAAAACTACCCTAGAGCGCCATCTTTTGTTAAAAACTAGCCTAGAGTGCCATCTGCTGTTAAAAACTACCCTAGAGCGCCATCTTTTGTTAAAAACTAGCCTAGAGCGCCATCTGCTGTTAAAAACTACCCTAGAGCGCCATCTTTTGTTAAAAACTAGCCTAGAGCGCCATCTTTTGTTAAAAACTACCCTAGAGCGCCATCTTTTGTTAAAAACTAGCCTAGAGTGCCATCTGCTGTTAAAAACTACCCTAGAGCGCCATCTTTTGTTAAAAACTAGCCTAGAGCGTCATCTGCTGTTAAAAACTACCCTAGAGCGCCGTCTTCTGTTAAAAACTAGCCTTGAGCGCATCTGCTGTGAAAAACTAGCCTAGAGCGCCATCTTTTGTTAAACTACCCTAGAGTGCCATCTGCTGTTAAAAACTACCCTAGAGCACCATCTTCTGTTAAAAACTACCCTAGAGCGCCATCTGCTGTTAAACTTTAGCCTAGAGCGCCATCTGCTGGTCAAGACTAGCCTATAGACTGGCGTCTGCTGTTAAAATTAAGCCTCAAGCGCCATCTGCTGTTACAAACTACCCTAGAGTGCCATCTGCTGTTAAAAACTACCCTAGAGCACCATCTGCTGTTACAAACTACCCTAGAGCGCCATCTGCTGTTAAAACTAGCCTAGAATACCATCTGCTGTTACAAACTACCCTAGAGCGCCATCTGCTGTTAAAACTAGCCTAGAGCGCCGTCTTCTGTTAAAAATATTTTTACCACAGCTTTAACTGAAGTGTTTGTGGGCGGTAACTCATACCTGGTGAAGTGGCGTATGTTACTGCAGTATCGATGGGAATGGAAAGAAGCTCAGACATGCCGTCCTGTTCCTCTGAGGATGAAGAGTCTGTCTCCACCTGCACACCTCCATCCAAACCATCACCTCTGCAAGCCTTAAAAGAAGCATGGACGTTCAATGAAGATCTGTAGCGAGTTTTGTTATTGAGTCACTAAGATACTCTTAAGATGGAATGCAGCACCGAGATATATCCAGCTGCAGGCCCGCAGAACCACACACGTTTCAGGCACACACAATCCAGGACACACGTTCTAGGCAAACCATATATGGTTACGACGGAAGTTAATGTTATTAACGTTTTCTCAGACATCGTCATCAATATATTTTTATATATATTGTTGATAAATATTGTACACAATAAACAATGGTGTTTACTGTTTCACAAATATTGCGATCGAGGCGGGCAAATGGGGAGCGTTGTTTCCGATCGCCATTCAATATAATAGACTGAATAGTTTTCTATCAGTCATCATAGATGATCAGTCATTATTATCTGACAGAGTCAATATAGCAAATACTCGTTTGCTGGCCTTGCTGAACGATCTAGGACAGTTTTAATTTATATAATGGATGAAGGAAATAATAGCAAGTTAATATGCATAGGCAATAACGTCTTTATATGTAATAAAAAAATTTTTACATTTAATAAATGTGAACACTATATTTTACTCAAGCGATTTAATAGTATTTATTTGCTTAATTTTCTAATAACTTTTTTATTAATGATTTCCCACATTAAATACTATAGTAATTTATAATAAGTAATATATTGTTTTTAAACCATAAAGTACTGGTAATTTGTGGTAATTATAGTTGCAACAAATTTAGCAATACAAACAAATTAACTATTAATAATGAATTATATATATATTACTAACAGTTGCTACAGTTTAGTAAAAGATAGTAGTTTAAATCAGTTTATAACTATATTAATTTTAAATTATTATCTATAGTAATTCATTTTTTAAATGACACATTATTGTTTTTTTTTTTATATATATTTTACAACAAAACGATTTTAACCAAGTATGACAACATTAAGATCCTGAATTAGTTTCTTACACTTAATACAATTAGACGGTCTGTTATGTTTTTTGTGTATGTGGATACGTGAATAAAGTCTTAAGTGTTTAACCAATTATTTTTATTTACATAATTTGAGTTCAGAAACTGTAGCGATGTTAAAATGATCTTTACAATAATGAAATAATGACTGAAATAGGAAGCCATAAACTGTTGACAGTCTAATGAAAGGCAATCGTAGCACGGGCGTTCTCGATCGCCGTACTTGTGAAATACACTAGGTGGCGATAATGCTCCTAAGGAGTTAGTTAGTTACCATATATGGCTTGCCTAGAACGTGTGTCCTGGATTGTGTGTGCCTGAAACGTGTGTGGTTCTGCGGGCCTGCAGCTGGATATTATTGGCAGCACCATTGATAATCACAGGCTCTCATTCAAGAACATAAAAGGTCACAGGAGTTCATCTGCAACACCCTTCACAGATCATACCTGTATGAGGAAGAGTTTGCTCTTGTCCTTCATTGTTGGTCCTCTAAAGCAGCTGTAGATCTCGGCCAGTTTCACAGCACGTCCATCACAACCAAACACAACACCTTCTTCACCGTGACTGGAGATGATGCCCACAAAACACTCTTTGACTGTCTGCTCGCTCTCTGAGGATGGAGGACGGAGAATCAGTTAAAGCAAGTCGTGTGGAATTAAATAGGTTCTGAACGTCGACTTTCTTAAGCTTATATGTTCAAAAGTATTTTTATTGAACATGTTAGATATGAAACATGCAGTATAAATAGCTTTTCACTTTTTCTAATAAACAAACAAACCCTGTCGCACCATATACATTTAGGTTCTATGAAAATATATAAATAATATCAAGATAAAATACAAATAAATAATAATATTAAGTAAAACATATTTTACTCTCATATAAAAGGAAAGAAAAGAAAAAAAATATCAAGAAAAGGTTCTACTCTTCTAAAATGACTGAGGGGTCCATCTTCTTTATGTGATCTAAAACGGGTTGCCAGGTGAGAAAAAACATATCAGTACAGCCTCTTACAGTATATTGTATTTTTTACTAAGGTCAGGTGGTGTAGGAGTTTCTATAAGCTATTGCTTAAAGGTTGGAGGAAATATTTTCGTCCATTTCAGCAATATTAACCATCTATCTAAGAGCTTGGCTAAGGCAATCACATTTATCTTGCTTTTATTAAAACAAGGACTGTGGGTTCTTAAGCTTATTTGTTCTGTTATTTATATTTACGGGCACCACGGTGGCTCAGTGGTAAGCACTGTGGCCTCACAGTCGCTGGTTTGAGTCCCGGCTGTATATATAGAAATAAATAGTGTATACAGTAACATTCATTCATTCATTTTCCTTTAGCTTATTCCCTTTATTTATCAGGGGTCGCCTCAGCGGAATGAACCGCCAACTTATCCAGCATATGTTTTACGCAGTGGATGTCCTTCCAGCTGCATCCCATTACTGGGAAACACCCATACACACACATTCTCACACTCATACACTACGGCCAATTTAGTTTATTCAATTCTCCTGTAGCGCATGTGTTTGGACTGTTGGGGAAACCCACACCAACACGGGGGGAACATGCAAACTTCACACAGAAATGCCAACTGACCCAGCCGAGACTCGAACCAGTGACCTTCTTGCTGTGCGGCAACAGTGCTAACCACTGAGCCACCGTGTAGCCACCCTACAGTAACATGAATAATTAATGTTTTTTTCCATAATGTACAATGTGTTGTTTTAAAATATTGAAAATGTCAGTAAGAGTCACTAAAATGCTGGGTTCCACAGAATTTCTTCACATTGTTTCAACACAAATCGATTAAGTTAACTTAATCATTTTTACAAATTTAAGTAGGTTGAACATAAAACAATTATGTTTTATAAGTTATCCCCACCAAAAACCTTAAGAATCATGTCGTTTCAACTAAATAAGTAGTTTACACAAGCAGCAAAAGTCATTTTTTCAGTGTATGTTGTAACAGATCCAAAGAAATGTTCAATTGTTAATCAATGAATGTTTTTAAAGCGTAGACAAAGCTCATAATCTGTAATCTGTTTATGAGTTTAATGTTTGTTTTGCCGTGACACAGTCTGTTATGTTTATATTGCATGTACAGGTTTCATTAGACGTGACTTTTAGTCATTGACTGGTCGTTTTATTGCTCATCGTGACTCATTCATTCATTTTTGATTAATGTAAATAACTCATTATTTGTCATCCAGCTCCACCCAAACACAAATCTCCATTTCTTTATATAGTTTTTCATGTACTGTACAGTAAATGTACAGTTTGTTCATTCATTCATTTTCCTTCAGCATATTTATGAGCCGCCAACTATTCCAGCATACGTTTTACACAGCAGATGTCCTTCCAGCCGCAACCCATTATTGGGAAACACACTCATCCACACACACTCTCATACACTACAGCCAATTTAGTTCATCCAATTCCCCTATACCACACCCGGAGGAAACCCACACCAACACGGGGAGAACATGCAAACTCTACATAGAAATGACAACTGACCAAGCCGAGGCTCGAACAAGCGACCACTGAGCCACCGTGCTGCCATGTACAGTTTGTGCCAGTCATAAAATACACTTTAATCTGAGCTTGCTGATAATTGAGGACAGCATTATTATTAACAAACATAGACTTTGGCACCAATAAATGACATGATGTAATGTATTTTTACACTCTGAAAATGCTTGATTGTTAAATCTCAGCAGTGGGTCAAATGTGGTCAAACCCAACTGTTGGGTTAAAAATTATAAAGTACACCTTTGAAAATGAATATTTGTATACATTTCTCAGTAAATATAGACAATATATTGTGGTGCATTTAAACTAAATAATGTTTTATTAAACATTTTTATTCATTAAAATAAGAATTTGGTCACAGAACATCTTTAGGATTAGAAAGACTACATTTAAATTTAAATAAAGTGTTGCAAAATAAAATGCAAAATTGAAACCCAATGTTATATATAAGTTACATGTTTCTCATAACATTTGATTACGGTTTTATTTTCAATTTGCACCAAACATATTCATTGGGGTGTAAAATATTTTGCATGGTGATCTCAAAGTTATTTTGTTAGATTAGTTTCAGTTTTGTATTGGCACAAATATGTTATTGTAAAGGGTCCTATAGAAAATATTACTTTACAAGAGAGATCTTTGAGGGTTGTGCTCATTTACCTATTTAGAAGTCTTGCATATGGAAATATATGCAAATTGCACAAGTTCATATCTGGTTTTGACATATATAAAATATATGGTAACACTTTATTTTGATATTCTATCTGAGTATTAGTAGACCGTCAGTTTAATATCTGTTGATACTGCTCCTTCAGGAGACATTTAACTGACTATAAGAAACTGCAAGTACATGTCAACTTACACTAACCCCAACCTAGCAGTTTACTTATAATCCAATCAGAATTAGTTTGCTTGTAGATGTAATGTAACTTAAATTCAACACACGGACCATCAAAATAAAGTGTGACCAAATATGTCATAAATCCAACCTATATTTCAAAGTATTGCTTACATATATTATAAATGTATTACAAAGATGCACATTCAAATATACAGTATTACATATACATAATATGGCCATATATGAAGACATAAATACATTCATTCATTCATTTTTATTTGGCGTAGTCCCTGATTTATCAGAGGTCGCCACAGCGGAATGAACTGCCAACCATTCCAGCATATGTTTTACACAGCGAATGGCCTTTCAGCTGCAACCCAGTACTGGGAAACATCCATACACACTCACATTCACACACACTCGTAAACTACTGCCAATTTAGCTTATTCAATTCACCTATAGCGCATGTGTGTGGACACGGAAATGTCAACTGACCCAGCCTGGGTGCGAACCAGCGGCCTTCTTGCTGTGAGGCAACAGCGCTACCCACTGTGCCATCGTGTCACCACATACATAACATTGTTGATTAAAAAATTACATATTTTCAAAGCTGAGTGTGTGTGTGTGTGTGTGGTGTGTGTGTGTGTGTGTGTGTGTAGCTGGGTTGTCATAACCCATAGTTGGTTTTGTGCATATTTAATCCAACTTTGGGTTACGACAACCCTGCAACACACACACACACACAACATTCATTCATTCATTCATTCATTTTCTTTTCAGCTTAGTCCCTTTTTTAATCAGGGGTCGCCACAGCGGTATGAACCGCAAACTATTCCAGCATATGTTTTACACAGCAGATGCCCTTTCAGCTGCAACCCAGTACTGGGAAACAACCATACACTCTCACATTCACACACACTCATACACTACTGCCAATTTAGCTTATTCAATTCACCTATAGCGCATGTGTTTGGACACAGAAATGTCAACTGACCCAGCCTGGGTGCGAACCAGTGACCTTCTTGCTATGAGGCAACAGCGCTACCCACTGGGCCACCGTGTCACCACATACATAACATTGGTGATAAAAAATTACATATTTGTATTTATTATCTGCAATGTTGTGTGTGTGTGTGTGTGTAGCATAACATTCATTCATTCATTTTCTTTTCGACTTAGTCCTTTTATTAATCTGGGGTCGCCACAGCGGAATGAACTACCAACTATTCCAGCATATGTTTTACGCAGTGGATGCCCTTCTTGTGTTTCTTATGTGCAATGTTTTGTCTGTGTGTGTGTAGCTGGGTTGTCAATGTCATAACCCATAGTTAGTTTTGTGCATATTTAATCCAACTTTGGGTTATGACAACCCAGCAACACACACACACACTTTCACACACACAAACACATTGCAGATGACATATTACATATATGATCAATGCTGAATTTGTGTTTCTTACCTGCAATGTTTTATGTGCGTGTGTGTAGCTGGGTTATTATAACCCATAGTTGGTTTTGTGCATATTTAATCCAACTTTGGGTTACGACAACCCAGCAACACACACATAGACACACACAAACACACAACATTCATTCATTCATTTTCTTTTCAGCTTAGTCCCTTTTTTATTCAGAGGTCGCCACAGCGGTATGAACCGCCAACTATTCCAGCATATGTTTTACACAGCGGATGTCCTTACAGCTGCAACCCAGTACTGGGAAACACCCATACACTCTCACATTCACGCACACACTCACACACTACAGCCAATTTTGCGTGTGTGTAGCTGGGTTATTATAACCCATAGTTGGTTTTGTCCGTATTTGACCCAACACTCACAAAAACATTTCAGATGAGAAACACAAATTCAGCTTGTAAATTGTGTCGTCATTAAGTGATTCTTCAACATTTACCTTGTTTGAAAGCCTCAATAATCTCTCCTGCTTCGATGTCCACTCTGATGTCCACAGAGAAGCCCAGTTTCATCAGGATCTTGTGAAGTCTTTGCGTGTCTTTCTTGGCTCCGGGTCTGTTGCTGAGATATGCATCCGGATAGAAGTTCTCCACCGACACGATCAGCGCCCGGTTCTTCATTCTCTTGTTTGCTGTGAAGGCTGGAAATCTACAGAAAGACATCTTTATCTCCAGCAGCACTGAGGGCGAATACACAGACTGAGAGAATAAAGGAGCGTCAACATTATCAGCGCCTCCACATCATATAACAGGTGAGTCCAGCCTCATTTGCATGTGTCAGGCCATATATGGTGTTTCCTGTGTGTCATGCGTCTGAGATCTCTGTAATGCTGGCAGTTCCCAGAGCTTCACCTTTAGCTAACAGAAGCATTTACTGTCTGCGTCGGCGCTTGCATTTGTTTGAGCATTTACCAGCAGTGGTTTGCTGGTAAGGATGTAAGGAAGGATGCAATGCAACATAAGTTGACAGTAGAAAAATATGAAAAAAAAGGACAAACATTTTTTAAATTATGCTCTTATTATTTTTTAGTTTCTATATTGATCACAAATGTGCAATAATAGTTTTTAAAATGCTTTTTAATAAAGTCTTTAAGTTGCATTTATTGTTTTGAATAAAAAAATACTAATTAGAGTATGATTAGGTGCTTAATTTTATGTTTTGCAATAAATGAGCAGAATTTACAGGTATCTATAATATATTATTAATAATAATATTTAATAGCACATTAATATTAATAATTAATAGCAATAAAATAATAATAATTATTATTATAACTAGACGGTGGCGCAGTGTGTAGCTGGTTCGAGCCTCGGCTGGGTCAATGTGCATTTTCGGTGTGGAGTTTGCATGTTCTCGCCGTGTTGGCGTGGGTTTCCTCCGGGTGCTCTGGTTTCCCCCACAAGTCCAAAGACATGCGGAACAGGTGAATTGGGTAGGCTAAATTGTCTGTAGTCTGTGTGTGTGAAGGAGTGTGTATGGATGTTTCCCAGTGATGGGTTGCAGCTGGAAGGGCATCCGCTGCGTGAAAACATATGCTGGATAAGTTGGCGGTTCATTCCGCTGTGGCAACCCCAGATTAATAAAGGGACTAAGCCGAAGAGAAAATGAATAAATGAATTATAACTAAATAATAAGCTTATCATACTTTGCTGTTGGCTTGACGTTTTGAGAAATATAGAAATTGTTTTAAAATTTGATGGTTTTAAATGTAAAAATCAATAGTTTGCAATGTAAAAGTTTTTTATTTATTTATTATTTGTATTTATTTTTTTTAAAGTTACAACTTGAAAGTTTTTGCACTAAATAGATGCAGAGAAAATATTATTAGCATGTTATGAAAATTGCTAAAGATCATTGGCAGGTTTTTAAACTTTTTTAGCACATAATAATAAAAATGATGAAGAAAAAAAATTATGCAGTGCATATATAATGTTATTTTTTATTTGTTTATACATTATTTTATTTAATGCATAATTTTTATAACACTTGATTCAATTAAGGTATTCATTAAAATGTATAAATAATAATATCACTGAATGTATAGACCTGATTATGTTTCTCAGCACTGTATGTGAACTAACAGCAAGGTTATGACCCAGTAGAACTTGTTTTTAATGTCTGCTTATCTTCATGTTGATTGCGTGATGCTTCCTAACATTAATGTTCAGGATAAACTAGTTCAGCATTGATTACACTTTGTACCTGATTTTGTTTTCTGTGTAGAGCTGCTCTGAGAATAATATTGCATACTTTTTTATGATTAATTGTTGCATTTGTATTTTTGTGAGCTCAATTGTGTGATATACAGTTTAGGTCAAAATTATTAGTGACATTTTTATTCTTTTTTTTCCCCCAAATATATCTTTATTGAACAGTTTTTGTGCAAAAATACATCAGAAATTTACATTGAGTAATAAGATAATATCCATAAACTTTTTATTCTTTTAAAAATCTTTTAAAGTGTTGCTTAAAAAAAGAGAAGTATTAACACATTTTTTAATAATAGTTTTAATAATTTATTATTTTTGCCTTTGTCATGATGACAGTACATAATATTTTACTAGTTATTTTGCAAGATACTAGTATTCAGTTTTACGTGCAATTTAAAGATTTAACTAGTCACGTTGTTTAGTAGACAATAATATTGTCCTAAAAAATGCTTGAAAAATATTAAAACTGCTTTTATTTCAGCCAAACTAAAAGAAATAAGACTTTCACCAGAAGACAAAAATATTATTGGAATTACTGTGAAAATTTCTTTGCTCTGTTAAACATCACTTGAGAAATTATTGATAATTCATTAAATAATTATTAAATTATAATCATTTTGACCCCAACTGTATGCTGAATTATTTCTGTGTATCATACGAAGCCAGAATGTTCGTTTATATATATATATATATATATATATATATATATATTGCTAGTCTACCAAGCAACAACTGAATGCAAAATATGACTCAAAGCTAGTTTAAAGCATGCAATTAACATACCGAGCAGCCAAAAAGCCCAAATAATGTCCATCAGTGGAGCTGACAGACGGTGAAATGCACCCTGACATTAGTGTTTGTGTTGAAATTCTGCACGTCGCTTCACATCACATGAGCTCCTGCAAAAGTACAGAATGTGCAATAAACATCTCACACACCTTGAAGACAGTAAAAATAGCAAGGCCAAAGTATGACTGTGACGTAATCTGAGTCACAGAAACCTGGGCTTTACTTTTGCTTCGATATGTAAATCCGGATTATCATAACTCAAGTGTTTCCCGGAATCAGGATTTCATTGAGATTATGTTCACATATCAGTGTGTATCCATCATAACAATGTGATTTCAGGCCTGTAGCCAGGAGGGATTCAGGTTTTTTGGAGGGCCCACCCCTTACTAAAAAAAGCTCCATTATTTGTCCCATACATGAGCTCATTTGTCCTGCTTAGCCATCATAAATAGGGAAAATAACCCATCCAAAAGGCTTTAAGACCAAGTGGAACCCTCTGTTGGCTGTCGCTTCAGTGTGACTTCAACTAATCCGTTTTGGCCAATGCTAACAAATATTTTCATTTTACAAGCTGGTGTAAGATAAGTCATCTTTCACTACTTTATTGTATTTAAATAAAGAAAACATTTCACAAGTAACTTTTATTCTAAATCTGGGACCTTATTCTTGAAGCAAAAAATGACCAATTAAAAGGCAACCCAGGCTCATTCTGGAAACGTACCCCTATATACATTTCTGGAGAGCACCTAATACCATACCTGTCAACCCTCCTGTTTTCCCAGGATTATCCTGTATTTTACAGTACTATCCCGTTTTCATTCCGTAAAGGTATTTTCCCGTATTTTCCCCATATTTTCAGTCTTTCTCTGAAGGGTGGCAATAACATACGCAACCCATACCGCCGAATCACCAGAGGACGCCCCTTGCACTTTAATGCGAATCTGCTCTGTGCTTTTGCTTTATTAAGGCATAAAAACACTTTGAAATAAATATAAAAACGGCGCGATTCCCTTCCATTTCAATACAGGTTCCGTCACCCCTCCTACGCAATCCTCAAAACAGTCATGTAGCGGTGCATGACTGTCAGCTGACATACTCCGTAGTGATTAAATAGATGCTGTTTCCCAAATGCATTCTGTACACGCGATTTGAAGCGGATCAAAAGTCTGGGTTTTGGGTGCGTGTTTGAACAAACATAAAGAGTTCAGATGCAAAAGCCGCTAAACGCCATTTCCGCCAAAAATTAGCTAATGACATTGAGTTACTGCTTTAGGCACGTAGTACACCATCAACATATAGATTTGCTTCTAATCATCCAAATCGCAGCATCAGCACATTCAGAAATAATAGTTTGTTGGCAAAAGCCGCTAAACGCCACTTGCCTTTGACAGCAAAAGCCGCTTTATCCTGAAAACCAATCAGAAGGCGCAAATCGCATCATATGTTTTCAATGTAGCAGTGCGCTAATGAGCCGGCTTTTATGAGGAGACGGTTTTATTCCACTTTCGATTTCGATTTTAAAAGACGGAGTTTGATGAACTGGATAAGCTTGTCTGACTGTCAGTGAATATAAATTAAACGTCCCGTACCTCAAAACTCTGTGCATTATAAGAAAAAGAAAATGCAATGTACAGTAGGAAGTGTCTGTATTCATAATGTGTTTTTGCGCAGCGACGCTACTTTTAATGAGTCCGATTTATACATTTAATGGCAACTGCGATTTACGAATAACAGAGTTAAAGGTGCAGTATGTAAGTTTGACACCCAGTGGTTAAACTAGGTGTTGCACTCCTGGATCAAAACAAACGTGAGCGTGGGTTGCCAGTTTGAATACAAGGAGCGAGTGATTTAAACTGTATTCTAACTAAAAGCAACGACACGCGACAGAGGGAATATTTTCCATATTAAAGGGAGTTTTTGTCCTAACCAACACCTCGAATTGAATTATTAGAAACGGCTTCTATTTCCTTACAGCTGAACTTGTGAAACCTATGACAGTGATCACCTCAGGTAAATCTCGTGTGCTTTATTCGGTGCTAAATGCTAACAATGAGTTTGAATGCCATTTTACATTTAATGATGTTAAAGTGGGTTAACATGTATTAAACAGATTCTAAACCTTACCGTTTCGTGAGTGAGTGCATATTCTGTGCTTCTGAAAGCCTATATTTAAATTTCTGTCGGTCTGGTGCAAACAGCCAAATAGCTGGTCACTGCCTCTCTCGTCACAGCGTGTTGTTAGGACGCGCGGTTACAATGTAACCTGCTCACCTAATGTTTACGTTCGTAATATTTATGTAATTTGCTAATTAATGACCTCATGTGGAACTGAATCTGTCTCCCATACTGTCCTTTTCGGTCACGGACGCATGCTTTCAGAGCCTTTCTGAATGAATGAATGAAATGCGCTGTTTTCCAACAAGGCAACCCGGAGTGCTGAATTATAATTGGCTAAACTGGCATAGTGCAGGTTAACTTTACCTAAACAAAGACAGCGTTCCGGCACGGAAAAGACATTTTCAAAGCAGAATATCTGACTTCAGCATTGTTTTTCAGTTAAACAAGTATGTTCACTTGGGATGTTTCCTAAATATCTGCACAGATGGTATTTTTAGGCTTTAGAAGAGTCAAAAACTTACATACAGCACCTTTAAGATGCCATTCTTTTATCCCACGTGGATGCTATGAGGATTAACAAGAGACCAAGACCTTGAGTATGGTGAGAATAAATGAATGACAGCTTCTAAAATTGTCTGAGAGACATCTCCTTTTTGCTCAGGCCTACCTTGTGTTTTATTTGCTAATGTGAGCTATTTTTTAAAAGATAAATATAATGTATAAAACTATAAATTATTTGTATCACTTCATAATACCTATATGTCTGATCAGCTTTTTATATTGATGGACAATGCACAGATATTGATGTTTCACAATGTTTTTACTTTACATTATTTGAATCAAGCTTAGCTTACAAATGTTTGCAATGTTTACATTGCTCTACTTACGTTAAATCTAAATCCCAGTTATCAGAAATGACAACAGATGGTTAAGATTTGATTAATGTCAGTTTTAATGCGCTCACCACACACTAGCTAGGGGGAGTGGAGATACATTGATAGAGCCAATTCGGTGGATGGGGCTGATTGGGAGGCCATGATGGGTAAGGGCCGATGGAGGGTATTTGGCCCGGACACCGGGGTTACACCCCGACTCTTTACGAGAAGTGCTCTCTGTGGATTTTTAATGACCACAGAGAGTCAGGACTTCGGTTTAACGTCTCATCTGAAAGATGGTGCTCACTGACAGAATAGAGTCCCCTTCACTATACTGGGGCATTAGGACTCACACAGACCACAGGTTGAGCGCCCCCTGCTGGCCTCACTAACACCACTTCCAACAGCAACCTAGTTTTCCCATGTGGTCTCTCATCCAAGTACTGACCAGGCTCAGCCCTGCTTAGCTTCAGTGAGTAACCGGTCTTGGGCTGCAGGGTGATATCGGTGTGGACATCATGGTTCACCTTCCCATATTTCTCTATATATTTTTTCTTATACATTAAATTATTTCAAACATCTAAAATGTCAATAAAAGTCACTTTGTTCAACTGTAGAGCATACATGTCAACATTAGGATGTGAAAACTAGGCATATGCCCACCATAATAAGGGATTACCCCGACCCCCCTTTAAAAAAAATCCCCAAATGACTAAATATGTTGCTTTGGAGCTGTTTCATTGTAAATAAACAGTTAAATGGTCAGTAATATGTTTTATTATTATTATTTACAAAAGAAAAAATAAATAGTATACATTAGCAGCAAATAAATTAGCAAACAGTTCAGCATAATAAAATTAATAGGTATTATAATGAAATAGAATGAAGTTATCAAATCTCATTAACCTTTTCTTTACTGTATAACGTACACATTCTGATTAAAGAGCAACGAATGAATCTCTTATTTATTTAGATTTTTTTTCATTTAATTACATTAAATAACAGGTGTCACTTTAAAAATGCACACATCTAACGTTATAAAGAAAGCATTCGATTGCTTTCATAACTTTTTATGCTCATTTAGGATGAAATTAGTTGTGTTTGAAAAAAAACCCCACCAAGATCGACATCTTTAGATATTATTATTATTATTATTAATTATGTGTATATGTCTGTTTAACACGCACCCAAAACCCAGCATCCGCTTCAAATCGCGTGTACAGAATCTGTTTGGGAAAGAGCCTCTATTTATCACTATGGAGTGCGTCAGCTGACAGTCGTGCACCGCTATATGACTGTTTTGATGATTGCATATGAAGGGGAGACGGCACCTGTAATAAAAGGAAAGAGAATCCCGCCGTTTTTATATTTATTTCAGCGTGTTTTCATGCCTAAACAAAGCAAAAGCACAGAACAGACTCACATTTAAGAGCAAAGGGCGGCCCCTTGTGGTTTGGCGGTATGAGTTGCGTATAGGGAGGCTCTGCTCTTTAATGTTTATTGCCACCCTTCAGAGAAAGATAAAAAATAAGAGAGAAATATGGGAAAATACATTTACGGGATGATAGCGGGATAGAACTGTAAAATATGGGAGAATCCCAGGAAAATGGGAGGGTTGACAGGTATGCTGTAGAGTTGAATATTTCACATCAAAATTTGACAGAGATCAATATCCCATAATGCAATCCACAACAATAAATAAAAGGAAAACACTTGTGAATCACAAAATACAGACATTGTTCATTAGCAGATATTTTTGTCAGTGTGGTTTGAACAAGCAGCAAAAGTCTTATTTTCGAGAATACAAACAGGTCACATCCTGCAAGTGTCCCAACAGTTCACTTCCGGCTGCTGATGCAACTGAGATGTTATGCTCATGAAAGAGATAACACATGAAAAGTACATTCTTGACATTTTTTATCTCCAGTCAGTCTTCGTTCTGTGATCTTCAGCTGATGGAGCTTTTCCGTGATCTCCTAGGTTCATCGATGGGTTTCCTGAATGGGAAAACCTCTCTAGTGAAGCGCGTCACAAAGCACGGCATCTGCTTTTTCCCGCCCAATATTTTCCCTCTGGCCTGGAAGTTGTAGGCCACATGGTGGTTTAATCGAGTCAGAAGTTTGGTGATCTCCAGATCTGGACCTCCATCGCTTTCCAGCAGATCACAGAGAGTCTGAATCACCACCGAGCCCAAAGGATGCATGAATGCAGCGTAGCCTGAAAACAACACAATAGCAGACGGTGAGCGAAGAGCTGAAGAAGAGCTGTGGAGGAAAACTGATCGAGAAAACGACTCTGAGATTTTATAAATGCAACAATATTCTCACTTGAATCTATTCTGAGTTTAGTTTTTAACAGCAGAGCGAGCTGTAGGCTAGTTTTTAACAGCAGAAAGTGCTCTATGCTAGTATTTGGCTAGTTTTTAACAGCAGATGGTGCTCTAAACAAATATTTAACAGCAGAAGGTGCTCTAGGGTAGTTTTTGGTTAGTTTTTAATAGCAGATGGCATTGTAGACTAGCGTTTAACAGCAGGCAGTGCTCTCAGCTAGTTTTTAACAGCCGACAGCGCTCTAGGTTAGCTTTAGGCTAGTTTTTGACTAATTTTTACAGCAGATGGCGCTCTAGGCTACTTTCCCTGCTGAAAAATCCAGTTTAAACCAGCCTAAGCTGGTTGGCTGATTTTAGCTGGTCGACCAGCCTGGTTTTAGAGGGGTTTCCAGCCATTTCCAGCCTGGTCTTAGCTGGTCAGGCTGGGAGTTAACCAGCTAAAACCAGCTTGACCAGCCAAAACCAACTATGTCCAGCTTAAACCAGGCTGGTCAAGCTGGTTTTAGCTGGTTTAAGCTGGTCATTTTTCAGCCTGACCAGCTAAGACCAGGCTGGAAATGGCTGGAAACCAGCCTGGAAATGGCCAAAACCCCTCTTAAACCAGGCTGGTCGACCAACTAAAACCAGCCAACCATCTTAGGCTGGTTTAAGCTGTTTTTTCAGCAGGGTTTTTACAGCAGACAGTGCTCTAAACTAATATTTAACAGCAGATGGTGCTCTAGGCTAGTTTTTGGCCAGTATTTAACGGCAGACAGTGCTCTAGGCCAGTGGTTCTTAAAGTGGAGGTCGGGACCCCCCCCGAGGGGTCGCGGGACAATGAGGGGGGGGTCGCCTGGTGATTTCCAAAAATCTATTTATTTTTATTAAACTATAGGAATTACTATATTTTATCCATAACCTACAGATTAGAAAAAAATAGTAGTTTATAGTTACTATATATAGTTACTATAGTAGCTTATAGTTACTAGGTCTATTGGATTGCAATCCCTAGGGTATTTACATTATATTAAAGACACAGCAATAGCGTCAAATGCAGCAGATATATTTTATAACACCAGGTTAAACGTTTCTGTATTTATAACCACCTCAGAGGATATTGGGGGTCGCGAGTCACTGGCATTGTTATTTTGGGGGTCGCAGGCTGAAAAGTTTGGGAAGCCCTGCTCTAGGCTAGTTTGGGTTAGTTTTTAACAGCACACTAGGCTAGCTTTTAACAGACTGCGCTCTAGGCTAGATTTTGGCTATTTTTTAACAGCAGATGGTTCTCTAAGCTATTTTTTGGCTATTTTTTTAACAGCACATTGTGCTCTAGGCTAGTTTTTAACAGTAAATAGTGCTCGAGGCTAGTTTTTGGCTAGTTTTTAACCGCATACGGTGCCCCGAACTAATATTTAACAGCAGACAGTGCTCAAGGCTATTTGAAAAATTAGCCTATTGCACCATCTGCAGGTAAAAACTGATCTTAGAATGTAAATTATTACCCTTTACAGTTCGAAATCTTGTTCAGGAGAGAATAGCAATGCAATCTGAAAATTCTTGGATGATTTTTCACCACAGCTGTAAACTGAAGTGTTTGTAGGCGATAACTAGGGCCAGACGGAACCTGCGGACGTTTTTTGCTATTTCTGCTGAGAGTTTTGGTAAAAATCTGCGGATTTCTGCTGAATTATTTTGGGAGTATAATAACTAAAACCTTAATATGTGAAATAATAAATAATACCTTTTTAACTCTAATTTAATATTTAAAATGCAAATCCAATTAGATTCACTTTATTTGGTAAACAAGGCAAGTCTCTCATATAATATCTAAAAGACAGAAAATATTACTGTACAAACTGCATTGTACCTGTACATAAATCAGATGAACAGTTTCATATTAGTCAATAATATTACTGTAATAAATTTAAAAACTGAATAAATATAGATTTACACACATTTACTCAAGTAAACAAACAGAATTAATGATGGGCTAAAAATCTGTGAAAAATCTGCAGAATTCTGCGCGCGCAGATTCCGTGTGGGCCTAGCGATAACTCACCTGGTGAAGTGGCGTATGTTACTGCAGTGTTGATAGGAATGGAAAGAAGCTCAGACATGCCGTCATGTTCCTCTGAGGATGAAGAGTCTGTCTCCAGCTCCACACCTCCATCCAAATCTTTACCTCTGCAAGCCTGCACAGCAGAATATCAAAGTTTTTTTTTTTATTATATCCTCAATTCAACCTAAAAATCCAAATTATTCACTTTTTAAACAGAATAAGTCAGAAAAATTGATAATGTGCTGGCAGACAATTACCAGTACACTCGCGAAATATATACATTTTTGTAATTTGTTTGTTTTGAAATTTACATCCACAAGTACTTTCACAAATCATACCTGGATGAGGAAGAGTTTGCTCTTGTCCTTCATTGTTGGTCCTCTAAAGCAGCTGTAGATTTCGGCCAGTTTCACAGCACGTCCATCACAACCAAACACAACACCTTCTTCACCGTGACTGGAGATGATGCCCACAAAACACTCTTTGACTGTCTGCTCACTCTCTGAGGATGGAGGACGCACTTTGTTAGTGTCAGGAGGATTATATTTATTTATTTTTATTGTCTGTAGTCCAAACTGTGGGCTGCAGGGTGGCTCGGTGGTTACCACTGTCACCTCACAGCAAGAAGGTCACTGATTCGAGTCCCGGCTGGGTCAGTTGGCATTTCTGTGTGGAGTTTGCATGTTCTCCCCATATTGGCGTGGGTTTCCTCCGGGTGCACCGGTTTCCCCCACAAGTACAAACACATGCGCTATAGGGGAATTGAGTGAGCTACTGTAAATTGTCTGTAGTGTATGAGTGTGTATGGGTGTTTCCCAGTACTCCTAAGTAATAATTCCTTACATTTATATAGCGCTTTTCTGGGCACTCAAAGTGCTTTACACATAGGGGAGGAATCTCCTCATCCACCACCAAGTGTTTCCTAAGTTCATCTGCTGTGTAAAACATATGCTGGAATAGTTAGCGGTTCATTCCACTGTGGCAACCCCTGAAATAGAGACTAAGCCAAAGGAAAATGAATGAACGAATGAGTCCAAACTGTGATTATCACATGATTCATAATACTGATTCACGGAAACCCATTGACTCATAAACCATGTGAATACATCTCATAATCCCCAAAATAAAAATAAAACAGTGTACAAGACACAATTATTCGCCCTCCTGTGAGCTTTTTCAAATATTTCCCCAAGCGATGTTTAACAGAGCAAGGACATTTTGCACAGTATTCATTCATTCATTTTCCTTCGGCTTAGTCTCTATGTCAAAGGTCGGATGCCCTTCAAGCCGCAACCCAGTATTGGGAAACACCCATACACACTCATTCACACACTCTCATACACTATGGCTAATTTAGTTTATTCAATTTCCCTATAGCGCATGTGTTTGTATTGTGGGGGAAACCGGAGCACCCGGAGGAAACCCACGCCAATATCGGGAGAACATGCAAACTCCACACAGAAATGCCAACTGACCCAGCCGGGACTCAAATCAGTGACCTTCTTGCTATGAGGCGACAGTGCTAAGTTAACCACCGAGCCACCATGCCGCCCATTTTGCACAGTTCATTCATTTATTTTATTTTCGGCTTAGTCCCTTTATTAATCTGGGGTCGCCACAGCAGAATGAACTGCCAACTTATCCAGCATATGTTTTACGCAGCGCATGCCCTTTCAGCCGCAACCCAGTACTGGGAAACCATTTTGCACAGCATTGCCTATAATATTTTTTCCTCTGGAGAAAGTCTTTTACTTAGATGTTTTGATTTTTCTCTAATTGGCTACAGAACAAACAATTGAAGAGTTTAAATGCAAAAACTTCTAAATGCCATCTGAAATATTCCTCTAAAATGAGTATTTTTATCAGACTCCTGTGTGTATGTTCAGTAATATCACTTTTAATGCAAAGAATAAGTCATTTTCCTGGTATTTAAAGTGAAATATCTCAACATAAACAAAAGTGGCTGAAAAAAAATTTCATTTTCGATGGAAATTTTAGACGGCATTTAGAGGTTTTTGCATCTGAACTTGTAATCCCTAATTTAAATGTGACTTTAAGCAGCAAAAATATCTAGTAAAATAAAATGTACTGTCATCATAGCAAAGATAAAATAAATAAAATCAGTCATTAGAAATTAGTTTTTAAATCTATCTGTAGAAAAAAAAATCTATCAGTTAAAAATAATAAATTCACACATTTTTTCTTCAACTGTATTTTGAAACAACCATATTTCTTTGTATTAAATAGAAATAGTGTTTTCAGATAAATAACTATTATAACACATCTTATTAGCTGTGCCTTTATAAAATGAGCACTGTGCTACGTCTGACAGATCGCACTATTATGTCTTTCTTTTCTTTTTCATTATTTTATAACCTGCTTTAACACATTCTAATCTGTTTTTATATTATTTGTTTTTATTTTTTTATACTTGTCTCTTTTATTCCTGTTTATGTATCTGATTGGGCAGTTATAAGACTTAACTTGGGCCATCACCATACTGGTAGATCTGTGTCTGTGGGAAAGCAGCATAATTGTAATAAGTGAGATCCTAGACGTGACTCGTCACAGATATCTGTTGCGGGGGGTTAAAGTCCCTGGCGTCTGGCTGAGATCAAGACCTTTTATAACGTTTGACTAGCTAAAACGATTTACTCCTGGGAGGGGGTTAAATTCAGGGGCCGTGCGATTTTACTTCCAGAAGGAAGTTGAAATTGGGGGGCACGTAATTAGAGCTGTAAAGCTTAACTTTTCGATCGCAGGTGAAAAAACGAATCTGTTGGAGACGTCCAATAGATTAATAGTTACCGAATAAGGTCCACAGAAGGGGGGGGGTTATCACCAGGATGGGGAAGTCCCAGAGTAAAGTGAGAAAATATGATACACCAGTGTTTTGGAATAGGGAAAAACTGTAACTGATTGAGCAGTTATAAGATTTAACTTGGGCCATCACCATACTGGTAGATCTGTCTCTGTCGGAAAGCAGCGTAATTATAATAAGTGAGATCCTAGATGTGATTCGCCACAGATATCTGTTGCGGGGGGTTAAAGTCCCTGGCGTCTGGCTAAGATCAAGAACTTTTGTTACGTATGGCTCAGAAGTCCCAGAGTAAAGTGAGAAAATATGATACACTGGGATGGAAAAACTGTCTTCATGCTGTTTTCATCTGTTTTTATACTATTTGTTTCTGTTTTATTCATACTTGTCTCTTTCATTCCTGTTTATGTAAAGCACTTTGAATTGCCACTGTGTATGAGATGTGCTATATAAATAAACTTGCCTTGCCTATTAAACACTGACTTGATGCCAATAAATCACTTTTTACATTTTATTTATTGCATGACATACAGATGAAGCCAAAATTATTCACCCTCCTGTGAATTTCTTTTTCAGATTTTTCCCAAATGATGTTTAACAGAGCAAGGAATTTTTCACAGTATTTCCTATAATATTTTTTCTTCTGGAGAAAGTCTTATTTGTTTTATTTCGGCTAGAATAAAAGCAGTTTTTAATTTTTTTAAAACCATTTCATTATTAGCCCCCTTAAGCAATATTTTGTTTTGGATAGTTTACAGAATAAACCACTGTTATACAATGACTTGCCTAATTAACTTTAACCTAATTAACCCAGTTAAGCCTTTAAATGTCTCTTTAAGCTGGATACGAGTATCTTGAATAATATCTAGTCAAATATTATGTGCTGTCATCATTACAAAGATAAAATAAATCAGTTATTAGAAATGAATTATTAAAACTATTATGTTTAGAAATGTGTTGAAAAAATCCTCTCCATTAACATGGCCTAATAGTTCTGACTTCAACTGATAGATGCAGATATGAAACTGGAAGACTCGCCTGCTTTAAATGCTTGATAAATCTCCTCTGCCTCGATGTCCAGTCTGATGGTCACAGAAAATCCCAGTTCGCTAAGGATATTGTAAAGCCTTCGACTGTCTCTCTTCACGCCAATTCTCCTGCACAAATCGGCCCCAGGATAAAAGTTTTCCACAGAGACTATCAGCGCCCTGTTCTTCACACTCTCACCAGCTATGAGAGGAGATCTGCAAGACATGATGTCTGATCTGGCAAATGCAATCCTGAATGAGTTGCACGAGTCTCCACGTGAGTCCTTCTGCTTTTATTCTGAGTTCTGCCCAATTTAGCACATTGTAGTCTCATCTGTTGGGCAAACCGCTTGTTTCATTATCACCGATGTTGCACAAGTTCTTCAATTTCGCACATAACTCTGCATGCCTAAACAGGAACAAACAGATCCCTGCAGGTGCTTTTTAAGGTGTTTACTCTTGCACAGATTCTGAGGAAGCAGACAGAAGCATTTCAATAGAGGAGAGCGAGGACGAAAGTAACAAAGCGATTTTCTCGAAGGCCTGACAACATTTGCTTTCCTGGCTATAACAGCACATTCAGCATGCAAGCCTTGATGGAAATTATTGTAGCGGTTCTTTTTTCCTTATTACAAGTGTTTCTTATTTCATGCATCACTGTAATGATCAATCTACAGGTTATTTAGTGCAATAACACATCCTTAAAGGTGCAGTAGGTGATTGTCTTCAGAAACAATTTTGTTGTGCTAGTTGAAAGTCTCTTCACATTCCAATAGTAATGATTAAAGTAAATGATCTAAATGTGTTTATATTATATGTGGGCATTGATTTAATCTAGATTAATCTCACTGTAATCTTAAAATGAATCTAGATTCAAATGGCTCATTTGAATTCTGCCGAAGGCATTCAGAATATGTGCGCTACCCAAATAATGACTAAAAGTAAGGATAACACTTTATAATAACTACACACTATGAATCATTCACTAAGCATTAGCATCTAGTGAATTCATTATCTGTTAAGCATTAACTCTACATTAATAAACGTTAGTAAGCAGTTTATAACTGCAGCTACAAATGCTGTATTCTTGACTTACAACCACATTTATAATGTGCTTAATAATTGTACTTTCATACTTTACTAATGATTTATTTTTCATTACTAAATTAAGTATTGCATTATTTACAAACCATTTGTATTTAAGAGTAGTTGGTGGTTTTTAAGATCATTCAGAATGAGTTAGTAAATGATTAATAAACTATTGAAATCAACGTTTATATATCTTATTATTCAGGCATTCAGTAATGGTTACTATACATGTTAATAAATGATTTATTAACTCAACTTCATCCAGTTTTGTGACCTAATCTAAAGTGAGGACTATTTATGCTTTGTAAATCCCTTATAAATGACAATTAAAGGCTCAGTATCAAATGAACAATAATCATTGCAATCTTATCTAACATGTAAAATGACTGTAAAGTTTAAACATTGCTGAATAACAGGAGTGTCAAAATACAACAAAATTGGATAAAAAAACAACAACAATATAATAATTTAACAATATAATAAGATGCAATGTTTAAACTGTACAGTAATTTTATTTTAGATAAGGTTGCAAAGATTTATTTTTCATTTGATACGATTTCATTTGTGTATCTTTAAACGAATAGGAATGAATAATGTCGTTTATGTTCTTTTTTCCTTTTTAGAATTTAACTGAGCCTTTAATTGTCATTTATAAGGGATTTATAAAGCATACCTCACTTTAGATTAGGTCACAAAACTGGATGAAGTTGAGTTATTAAAGCATTTATTAACATACAAATTAACTATTACTATATGGCCGAATAATAAGAATTGTAAATGTAAATTTTAATAGTTTATTAATCATTTACTAACTCATTCTGAATGATCTTAAAAAACAACTAAGTATGCTTAAATAACTGGTTTGTAAATAATGCAATACTTAATTTAGTAATGAAAAATAAATCATTAGTAAAGTATGAAAGTACAGCTATTAAGCACATTATAAATGTGCTTATAAGTCAATAATACAGCATCTGTAGCTTCAGTTATTACCTGCTTACTAACGTTTATTAATGTAGAGTTAATGCTTAACAGATAATGAATTCACTATATGCTAATGCTTAATAAATGGTTCATAGTGTGTAGTTATTATAAAGTGTTACCAAAGTGAGTCTTTGGGAACGGGTTTCTCAAGCCAGGTGGCGCATTAGACCAGGAGCTCATCTCCTGTTTCCAAAATGCATCACAAATGCTTGAGCAACTGTTCTACTATGATAATTGGTGATGAAAATCAATTATGTTTAATAAGATGTACTTGTGTTTACTAACTTTTTTGAAAAAAACGTTAGTTTTACAAATAGGTTATATGCACAGAAGTGTTGTTCAGCCACTGAAAACTTCCGGCAAATGATTGATGTGATTATTTTCAGTTTCATAAGGTTCTTTTACAGCATTGATAATGTAGATTTCTATTCAGTTTAACAACTAAACATCAGTATACAGTATAGCGCTATTCTGCCTAGCCTGCTTTACTGAGCTGAAGTTGGTTTTATATTCACATTGGGTCATTTTTGAACAACGACAGTCTGTGAAGCGCTCCCTATATTGTTTACCACTACTCTGAATATTAGGTCTGAAATAGCATGTCAGTATGGCTTAGATAAGTGTAATTCCTGCACACCGCCGGCCAACCACTATACAGTAGTCACTTTAGGACAACGCGCATGACCAGCGATCCTGAAATATTGCACATTATGACAAGTTCTGCTTGCTACACAACTGAAACGTGCTCGGTAGAACATAGTTTTTCATTAGGAATTGTATTATTATAAAATACTATAAGTTTTCTAACAGGTGAATGACATGATCTAGTGAGTCTCTGTCATCTTTATGGTGCGAGTTTGTGATTTCAGGAGGCGTGGCTTTGGATGGCAGGGGAGGGACTGTGTTTCAAAGCTATTAAGCTAACATTCACACACACACATGACATTCATTCATTCATTCATTCATTTTCTTTTTGGCTTAGTCCCTTTATTAATCCGGGGTCGCCACAGCAGAATGAACCGCCAACTTATCCAGCACACGTTTTACGCTGCGGATGCCCTTCCAGCTGCAACCCATCTCCATACACACTCATTCACACTCATACTCTACGGACAATTTAGCCAACCCAATTGACTTGTACCGCATGTCTGTGGGGGAAACCGGAGTACCCAGAGGAAACCCACGTGAACGCAGGTAGAACATGCAAACTCCACACAGAAACGCCAACTGACCCAGCCGAGGCTCGAACAAGCGACCTTCTTGCTGTGAGGCGACAGCACCACCTACTGCGCCACTGCGCCGCCCACACATGACATATGCTTTATAAAATTAATGCATATTGCCAATAATAATAATACAAAAATATTCAAAAATTGTAGAAGATTTTAACATTTTGCATATTCGCATTGGTTTTGAAACAAAGGAGAAAATATGTTTGCAGTTAACATTAACCAGGTCATAGTCAGATATATTCAAAATGAACAAGATTAAGCCAATAAATCTGGCAAATATTATTTTTAATATTATTATTTTTATTATTTTATTGTTTACTGGCATATAATATTTGCAAAAACTCCAAGTAAGAAAAGCATGTTTTGCAGTGCATCTGCTGCTACTTGTGGGCAAACCCTTAGTGTCATAATCACTGATGTTGCTTTGATATTTTACTTCCTCAATCTCTTCCAGATAACTCGGTGTCTGCACGCCTAAACAAGAATAAATCATTCCCTGCAGGTACTTTTAAGGTGTTTACTCCTGCACATATTCTCATTAAGCAGACAGAAGAATTTAAATAATGAAGAAAAAAAATATATATTTTTTTACAATTTCATGTAGAATACAGTCATAGATATATACACTAGATGTCGCCTACCCTGCTATTGTCTATTAGAACGAATGCGTCAATAGAGCCGCCATTTTAGTACAGGGTAGCGCTCCTTTGAAATGAATGCGGGACCAAGGTGAAGCGGAGGACTGTGGCCATCCAAAGCCAGAGAAATACACATATACACATATATCTATGATCGGGAGTTTTCCCCGGTGGTCAGTATGCAAATATTTTTTTCAATTACGAAAGTTATAATTTTACATCACTTTTCTACATTGATGGATGTGACCGCACGGGCATTCCTGACAAAGAGTGTGTGTTTGTGTGCATGGAAATGCATTATCCTCCTTCCCTGTTTAATTTGATCTAATCCATGTCCTGAAACACACCCCCTCTCCTGCTTTCACTTCTCATTCTGACGGAGGGAGCGATCCGTTTGTGAATGAATCTCTGTTATGAACGACTCGTTCACTTAGCTGACAATAATACAAGTTTCTGGCAGCGTAGTGTCTTCTTGTCATATTTCATAACATAGTTTGCTTATTTTATTCAACAAAACTAGCATTAGTCTAGAATTTAGTGCGAGTTGATGCTACTTTGCCTTATGGTGAATGCAGCAAGAGACTTTTATCATCAATAACATTACTTGTTGAGCACAAAAGTTCATAACATACAAAAACATAAAAAACAAAATCTTACCTATGAAATGTTCTGCCTTTGTGCTTTGTTTTCTTTGTTTGCTCGTTACTACAACGCAAACACAGCGCTAAAGTCCAGCATCTTCACATTGGCACACTTGACTAGTGCGGTTGAATGACGTTTGTCCTAGAAGCACTGTACCAATGTGGCGGCGCTATTGACGCATGCTCAGGGTCCCTATGCGACATCTAGTGTATATATCTATGGAATACAGTAACTTACTGGCAGAAGTTTACCAGTAACTTTCAATTACAGCAAAAATATCATATTTTCATTTACAGTACCATTTATCTTGCTCTATATGTACAATATGAGTTGAATTATTGAATTATTAATAAATAACCCATTAAAGTTTAAAAAATAACCCAACAAAGCACCAAATATTTAACCCAGCTGGTTGAATTATTAATAAATAACCTTTCTTTTTTTTTTACAATTTCATGTAGAATCTACAGTAACTGACTGGCAGCAGTTTACCAGTAACTTACTGTAAATCAATTACAGCAAAAATACCGTATTTACATTTACAGTACCATTTATCTTGCTCTAAATGTACAGTATGAGTGTGTGTGGGTGTTTCCCAGTGATGGGTTGCAGCTGGAAGGGCATCCGCTGTGTAAAACATATGCTGGATAAGTTGGCAGGTCATTCCACTGTGACGACCCCTGATGAATAAAGGGACTAAGCTGAAGGAAAATGAAAGAATGAATGATTTTTTTAAGGTCAATATTATTAGCCCCCCCTTAAGAAATATATATATTTTTTTCAGATTGGAACAAACTATTGTTGTCCAATGACCAGTTGTGGAAAGAGTACTGAAAAATCATACTCAAGTAAAAGTACCATTACTTGCCTAAAAATGTAGTGCAAGTAGAGTAAAAGTATCTGCTGTAAATATTACTCAAAGTATGAGTAAAAAGTAGCCCTTTCAAAAGTACTCAAGAGTAGTGAGCAGGGGCGTCGCTAGACCCCATTTACTGGGGCACGTGCCCCAGTAAAAATCGCCAGTGCCCCAGTAAATGCTTTGAGGTGTGTTTTACTTCATATGCAAGTTTATTTATTAAGAGTCGTAATTCCAAAATAAAGACGTTATTCCCTATGTGCAACCGAACCAACGCTGGTGAAAGCAAAGTAGTTTAATCAAATAGCAAACGGAGCACGTGCGCAGAAAAAAACATACCTGTGTGCCTCACGCACCGCTCCTGA
This sequence comes from Danio kyathit, assembly GCA_903798195.1. Taxonomy (NCBI): domain Eukaryota; kingdom Metazoa; phylum Chordata; class Actinopteri; order Cypriniformes; family Danionidae; genus Danio; species Danio kyathit. The sequence goes on along the minus strand of LR812528.1, from coordinate 49,402,747 downwards.
TGGACACTGACGCACTGCTCTGCTCCCGTAAGTCCCGGTTGCGAACATGCACGCCGGAAAAATAGCCGCGCTGCTCAGGCACCGCTCATGCGTTGTGAAACTGGCGTAACCGTCTTCTATGTGGAATGGCAGCACGCAGTGAGTTTTGCAAATCGTCAAAACGAAGTTTACATAATATAATGGTGATCTTATTTAGACTAAGCATGGCTCCTGATAGATTTTTTGTATGAAGAAAAAAGAGGGATGATGAGTCAGGGAGGTAAGACTATTAAACCTAATTCTCGGCCATGAGTTGGGTCTTAGACAACACACAACAGATAATTCTATAAAACATATTTTCTTTGTATTTTATAGAATTGTCTAGAGAATTTAATTCAAAAGAAATTAATTTTCATGCAAAATATATCTTAAATTACCTTAGCATCACTCCAGTTGTGTCTTTAGATGGTTTTTCAGTTACATTTAGGATTAATATCTGTTATTTATTTAGAATAATAATTGTATAATAACAATAATACTGTTTTATATACATATATATATATATACATATAATTTTTTATAATTTTATTTTTTTTGAGGGGGAGCCATGCCCCAGTAGAGCTTTATAACGCCCCTGGTAGTGAGTAGTGAGTATTATGCTGTCAAAAGCTGATGTGTTTACATGTAATTTGTGCATGTGTGTGTAAACGTAACATTCTGTAGTGCATTTAGTTATTATTATATTATAAATATAATTGTTTTGTTTTGTCTTTTTTTACTGTAATTTGCCATAAAAGTCATAAATAAAATTGTAAAAAAAAAAAAAATAAATAAATAAATGCCATCTGAAATTTTCTCCTAAAATGAGCTGTTCAGTTATTTCACCTTAAAGGCAATGAAAAAAACTTATTTATAAAAAATAAAACAAAATTTCCGAGCCACACGAGTCAGAGAAAAAATGTTTTTGCATCTAAACTCTTTATATGTATAATATATTTGTATGTAATTTGATCATTTTGTACCCTCTGCTCTTTTTTTATTATTCATTTCTTTTATTTGCTCATGTATTCCTTCCATAACCTCCTAGGGCCCGAGTTTCCACTTACATGGACAGCACAATTTTAGCTCTTAAGTGGCTATTTAAAGTACTTCGAATGTTTTATATTTTGTTACAAGGCGATGCAGTAGGTAGTGCTGTTGCCTCACAGCAAGAACGTCGCTGGGTCGCAGGTTCGAACCTTGGCTGGGCTGGGTCAGTTGGCGTTTCTGTGTGGAGTTTGCATGTTCTCCCTGCATTCGCGTGGGTTTCCTCTGGGTGCTCCGGTTTCCCCCACAGTCCAAAGACATGCGGTACAGGTGAATTGGGTAGGCTAAATTGTCCGTAGTGTATGAGTGTGAATGAGTGTGTGGATGTTCCCAGAGATGGGTTGCGGCTGGAAGGGCATCCGCTGCGTAAAATCGTGCTGGATAAGTTGGCGGTTCATTCCGCTGTGGCGACCCCGGATTAATAAAGGGACTAAGCCGAAAAGAAAATGAATGAATGAATATTTTGTTACAGACATACAATGCCATCCTGCATATGAAATGTCCCAAACCCCAATTTTAACTGTCCAAAATGGGAAAAAATGTAGTTTTTACTCTCTGATAATCAAAGCAAGTAAAAAAAAAATTCTGTTAAATATGCATAAAAGAAAATTCGGGAAAAAGTGTTTTATGTAAATTCAGACCACGAGTCCACATATATCGACATCATTTTTCTCTAAAAGTACATCAAATCAAAAGATCATACTTAGATTTTTATTCTAATTAGGTTCCAATATGCCCAAATAGCAAAGAGAAATAGAAAATGCATGTAAAAAAAACACCTTGGGCCTTAAGAGAAGGAATGTAAAGTGATTTTGATGTATAATGAAACGGTACATGCTGGTTTTAGTTTGCAGTTCCTCCTCCCGGTCTGCAGGCGGCAGCAGAGTCTGTAGATCCCCACAGATGAGCTCCGGCAGCGGCGCAGCGAGGCACAGTGTAACGTGGAAGAGGAGCAATCTCAGAGGTAATCGTCATGTTTTTAGTAAAGTCTGTCTGTTTACTACATTTATTGTAACATGATAGAATACTTATCCTGAATACAAGGCTTTCGGCTTCTTAGTAGACATTAATAGGCCTTAACAGTAACTCATTTAAGCCCACCGGCAACTATTTTAGCCGGAGTTTACGGTTGTCATTTTCCCTTTTGTTTATTTTGCTAAATGTTTAACACCAGTCAGTTATAAACCAGTAAGAACAATTTGGGCACAAATGGTTTAGATTAAGGTTTTTGTTTGTGTAATGGCTGAAAGTGAAACCATTGTCTGATTCTGATCAATGTAAATAACCCTTAAACTCTCTCAAGCAAACTAAATAGTTTAGACTGTAGCGTTCAGTAAATGTGTATTTGTTGTGTTAACTGTAATCATGTGTGTTTTTCAGAAGTGTATGGCATTGAGAAGCACTGAACAGTTTAGAAAACATGCCTTCAAATAAGAAAAATGGTGTTCCTGACAGGTTTGTTTTCACTATCTGTCTAATTTAATAGTAGTATTATCATGAATATCGTTATTATTTAATATTGAATTCACTGGTTTGTCTGTTTCAGATGGACTGACTATACATCATTGGGTAAACGGATACCTGGTACACGATTCATCGCCTTTAAAGTTCCCTTAAAACAGGTTTGAACATGCCTAAATCCTATAGAGGTAAAGTTGGTTTTATATTCGCACATTCGTTCATTTAGATGTCTATATATAGTTGACCATGTTACTTTAAATATTCGATCGGAATTAGCATGCAAGTATGACTTCAAAACAACATTAACACTATCTAATTGACTGTAAACAATGTTGTACTTTGATAGTCTTTGGCTGCTTATATGATTTCCCTATTTAGAATTTGCAAATATTACTTTTATGAAATTATATTATTAAGGAGAATGTCTGAATATCCGAATATAAAACCAACTTTACCTCTATCTAAATCCTTGATCTATGGAGGACCAAACCTGCAAAAAAAAAATCTTTATATATAATGTATGAAATAAATGAATACTGAAATAAATAAGTGGCGGCATGGTGGCTCAGTGGTTAGCTTTGTCACCTCACAGCAAGAAAGACGCTGGGTCAGATGGCATTTCTGTGTGGAGTTTGCATGCTCTCCCTGTGGTGCTCCGGTTTCCCTCACAGTTCAAACACATGCACTATAAGAGAATTGAATTAACTAAATTGGCCGTAGTGTGTGTAGGTGTTTCCCAGTACTGGATTGCAGCTGGAAGGGCATCCACTTTGTAAAATAAATGCTAAGAAAACAGAAGAGATGGTATTTGACCCAAAGTGTATAGGTGACCATCGTCAAGTGGTTGTACACGACCATCGCATTGCTCAGTCAGAGACCTTTAAGTACTTGGGCATTTACATTGACAGTTCTTTTACATGAATTACACACACAGTGGGTTTGCTCCCATTTACACCAGAGATTGTATTTTTTACGGAGGTGGCGTCTTTTTGGAGCTAACAAGAAGCTCATGATGTTGTTTTCTAAAGCTGTTCTTGAAAGCATGGTTAGATACGGTATCACAGTGTGGTTTGGCATCTGTACAGTGTAAATCTAAGTTAATGCATCACTTAAAGATAGGATGGAAAATTGTTGGCCATGATGAATATTTTAATCCTCAAGTTTTATATGAGAACTGTGTCTTTAGTCAGGTGGAAAGGATCCTGAAAGATCCAACTCATTTTTTGTTTCCACATTATGAACCGATTCCCTCTGGTATATACCTGCCAACACTCCCGTTTTTCCCGGGAGTCTCCCGTATTTCAGACCCATCTCCCGTTTTGTCATTTCTCCCGGATTAACACCCCCGGATCGCCGACTATTCCGATGGCAGCCCTTCTGGTCGCCCCCCACGTTTAGTTTTTTTCCAGCCTCTGTAAAGTCTCTGAATGGTACTGGACACAGATACACCCCCCACCCCGCTGTTCAATTTTTCCAGCCTCTGTAAAGTCTCTGAATGGTACTGGACACAGATACACCCCCCACCCCGGTGTTCGATTTTTCCAGCCTCTGTAAAGTCTCTGAATGGTACTGGACACATATATAGAGTCTCTAAGTGTAGGTTGAACCAATATAAGAAATCCTTTGTAGCTGTTTAAGTGTGTTTATTTAACAAGAATGTATCTTAATTAGCATTATAATTATTGTAACTACTGTATTTTGTATTGTTTGTATCGTGTCTTTATGGAATGTCTGCAGCAATATGGTGATGCACATAACAATTTCCCTGTCAAGGACAATAAAGTTAACCACTACTACTACTACTACTACTAAAACATGTGCTGGAATAGTTGGCGGTTCATTCCGCTGTGGTGACCTCTGAAATGGAGACTAAGCCAAAGGAAAATGAAATCAAATAAATAAATGTACAAATAAATTGACTCAAAAATAAATAATTAGATAATTAAGTAGAAAAGCAAATGAATTACAGTTTAAAATAATAAAACATGAATAAAATAATAAACGTAGGAAAAAAAATTAATTTAGATTTAAATTTAATATAAAACACAATATATCTGTTTTAAGTCATATGTAGGCCCACACGGAATCTGTGCGCGCAGAATTCCGCAGATTTTTAGCCCATCATTAATTCTGTTTGTTTACTTGAGTAAATGTGTGTAAATCTGAATTTATTCAGTTTTTAAATTACACATATTTCACATATTAAGGTTTTAGTTATGATACTCCCAAAATAATTCCACAGAAGTCCCAAAATTCTCCGCAGAAATTGCAAAAAACGTTTGCAGATTCCCTCTGGCCCTAGTCATATGTTACTTAAAATATTTAATTTTTCTATTGTTTTATATATGTGATTTTATTTTAATTTTATTTTTTGTTGGTTTGGTCATGCATACCCTAAATCCTTGATCTGTTTATATAGAGATCATATAAACTTTAATTTAGTAATCTGTTCGTTCTGTTGTAGTCTTTCAGACATCATTTATCAGAATCAGATGTCTTTGGCCCATTTGATCTTGTGCGTTTGTTGGAGAAGGAAGGACAGCAGCTGGGTCTCATCATCGATCTGACCTTCACCACCAGATACTACAGAGCAGAGGTACAATAATCACAGTGTTTACAATCATGATTAATGAATAGACAATCACATGCAACATAAATGCGTCTCCTTCCTGCTGGAGAATCCAGTCTGACAAGGTTAGATTGAAAACCAGTTTGTTGTTTTTTAATTGTGATTGTCTGTAAATGTGTGCCTGTGTTTGTGTCAGGATTTGCCAGATACGCTGTACCACATGAAGATCTTCACAGCAGGGCATGAAGTGCCAAACGATGCTACGATTCTCAGCTTCAAGAAGGCTGTTAGACATTTTCTGCATGACAATGCAAGCAACGGTGAGTTACAGTTTATTAAATTAACAAAAAAATGCAAGAAGATACATTTACATTGCAAATAAACTCGAGTTTGTAAGATGTATTAAATGTTTAACGTCCAAATGGGTGCTGGAAATCCTTAAAAATGCTTGAATTGTAATCTAGTGTTTTCAAGGTTTGAAAAGTGCTTTTGATTTTGGATAAAGTGCTTGAAACTGCTTGGAAAATGTAATTGTGTATATACACTCACCGGCCACTTTATTAGGTACCAATCACATGGCAGCAACTCAATGCATGTAGACATGGTCAAGACGATCTGCTGCAGTTCAAACCGAGCATCAGAATGGGGAAGAAAGGGAATTTAAGTTACTTTGAACGTGGCATGGTTGTTGGTGCCAAACGGGCTGGTCTGAGTATTTCAGAAACTGCTGATCTACTGGGATTTTCACGCACAACCATCTCTAGAGTTTACAGAGAATGGTCTGAAAAAGAGAAAATATCCAGTGAGCGGCAGTTCTGTGGGTGCAAATGCCTTGTTGATGTCAGAGGTCAGAGGAGAATGGCCAGACTGGTTCCAGCTGATAGAAAGGCAACAGTAACTCAAATAAGCACTCATTACAACCGAGGTCTGCAGAAGAGCATCTCTGAACACACAACACGTCCAACTTTGAGGCAAATGGGCTACAGCAGCAGAAGACACTCCTGTCAGCTAAGAACAGGAACCTGAGGCTACAACTCACACAGACTCACCAAATTTGTACAATAGAAGATTGGAGAAACGTTGTCTGGTCTGATGAGTCTCCATTTCTGCTGCGACATTCGAATGGTAGGGTCAGAATTTGGCATCAACACCATGAAAGCATGGATCCATCCTGCCTTGTATGAACTGTTCAGGCTGGTGGTTATGGTGTAATGGTGTGGGGGATATTTTCCTAGCACACTTTGGGTTCATTAGTACCAATTGAGCATCGTGTCAACGTCACAGCCCACCTGAGTATTGTTGTTAATCATGTCCATCCTTTTATGACCACAGTGTACCCATCTTCTGATGGCTACTTCCAGCAGGATAACCCACCCTGTCATAAAGCGGGAATCATCTTGGACTGGTTTCTTGAACATGACAATGAGTTCACTGTACTCAAATGGCCTCCACAGTCACCATAACTCAATCCAATAGAGCACCTTTGGGATGTGGTGGAATGGGAGATTGGCATTATGGATGTGCAGCCGACAAATCTGCAGAACTGCATGATGCTATCATGTCAATATGGAGCAAAATCTCTGAGGAATTTTTCTGGTATCTTGTTGAATCTATGCCACGAAGAAAAAAAAGAGGGTCTGACCTGGTACTAGTAAGGTGTACCTAATAAAGTGGCCGCTGAGTGCATGTACACATATATAGTTCTAGAAAAGTATGAAAATGCATATTAAAAGATAACCCTGGTTATTTCTGGATTTATTGTAGCATAGAAAGTTCTAAACAACAGCATTTATTTGAAATAGAAATGATTTTAATATTATAAATGCTTTTATATTGAATGATATTAATATCACTTTTGATTAACTGAATGCATCCTTTCTGAAGGCAAGCATTAAATCATCTTACTGACTCCAAACTTATTTACAAGATCAACAGTTCAAAAATTATTTTTTCTCAAAGAAAAGTAAAGATCACTTTGCATGAAATCCCCTTCTCTTTTTTTCTTTGAAAGTCCTCATACACTTGGGCCCAATCCCAATTCTACCCCTTAGCCCTTCCCCTTACCCCTACCCTTCGTTTTGTGCGTTTTCTTGAAGAGGTAGTAGCAGTGTCCCAATTCTCTTTAGCTTGAAGGCGCAGGGCAAGGTGGAAGGGGTAGATAGCCTTTCGAACAAAGATTTTTCAGGACAACACTCGAAACCAAGGGGTAAGAAAATTTCCCAGAATACACCAGCCAAAACGGCAGGATAGCTGTAGCAAGGAGATCCACAAATTAGTATATTTTTGTCATTATTACAAATTTTTACAACAAACAAGCACATGTTTTAATATATTCATAACTGCGTTCGTGTTTTACCATCATGCAAAAAAAAAATACTAAAATAAAAACCGCTAAATTTCGCTATATATAATCCATAATAATAACTCCTGTCAGAAAAGTCTAATGGCTGGGAATGAGCTTTTCACAGTGTATGCTATAATGTTAATGTTGTTTTTGGTGTGTTTACATAGATGAATACGGCCACTGTGTAAATGCGCAGTACAGTTACGGTCTTGTTGCCACATTATATCGTTATGATAACCTAATATATGCCTTCAGTGATTTACTGAAGATAAATTCCAAAAAATAACACAACTGGAATAATGATGACGTGTGCAGGTGCTATAGTGCTGTCCCAATTCTTAGGGGTAAATTTTGAAGCCGTTCCCCTTCACACTCTGTTTTAAGGGCCATGGGGAAGGGGTACAAAAATAGAATTGGGATTGGGCCTTACTAATACGTCTCTTTAAATATAATAACGTCATACAAAGAGTTAACTATGCAATGTTTGTAGGGAGAATAACAACAATAATACAGGTTGTTTTGTTCCTCAGATAAACTGATTGGTGTTCATTGCACACATGGTTTGAACCGCACCGGTTATTTAATATGTCGGTAAGTACGTTTCTTTTCTCATTTTGAAGTGCTGCCGGCTGTATTCGTGATTCATCAACTTTGTCCTTAGATGAACTTGTGCATCCAGCAGTTGTCACTGTTAATTATTATATCATAGATATCTAATCGATGTCGACGGGATGATGCCGCAAAAAGCAATTAATTGTAAGTATACCTTGTCAGACTTGAGCGTTTGCATGTTTTGTGTATTTTTCATCTGAATCCTGGGGTTTATTCTAGTGTTTAATGAATCACGGGGACACTCGATAGAGAGGCAGAACTATCTTCAAGACCTGACGATGGGGCCCAAAAGAAGGTGAACTCCTCCACACAACATTACATCCAAATAAGCTCATATTGATTTATTCCCACACATATTTTTTAGTTTTGGTTTTACACCTCCAAACATTTTGCTCTGCAGTGTTTCCCCTACAATTATATTAGGTGGGCGCCCGCCCTCCCAACGGCTTTCCCTGCCCCACTTGAAGTTAAGTTAATTGCATTTTATATATAGTGCCAGATCACAACTTCTTTTAATAAACAAGCTAAATAGCCGTATGTAATATCTTATTTGCACAACAGCATGTAATTTCTGACTCTACATGGTCGCGAGTTTACAAATTTCTGCTCTCTGAATCACAGCAGCTAAAATATATACAGATGCGGTGCAACCTGTTTATACAATTTATTGACACTACTCGCGTGAGTGATGCTCTATATGTTGCAAGTGCAGCCATTGTATTTCCAGTGTTTTGAGCTGCTGTGACGCGAGCGGAGCGTTCGCCCCTATCTAGTGTCTCAATAACATTTTGGACCATTGCTACACCACAATAAAGGATGCATATCGCTCCGTCGCCAGAGCAGCTCTAGGACTCTCCGACCACTGCCTGGTTCATCTTATACCAACTTACAGGCAAAAACTTAAAACTACTAAGCCAGTATTAAGGACTGTTAAGAGATGGACCAACGACACAGAGCAGGTCTTACAAGCCTGTTTTGAATGCACTGATTGGAGTGTTTTTGAAGCTGCAGCCACCGACCTGGACGAGCTCACAGAGACTGTAACATCATACATCAGTTTCTGTGAGGAGTTATGCATCCCTACCAGGACCTACTTATCATTTAACAATGATAAACCATGGTTTACACCAAAACTCAGACAGCTTCGTCATGCAAAAGAGGATGCCTACAGGAGTGGGGACAGGATCTTGTACAATCAGGCCAGGAACACACTGACAAAGGAGATTGGTGTGGCTAAGAAGAGCAATGCCAAAAAGCTGCAAAACCAGTTTTCTGCCAACGACCCTGCATCAGTGTGGAAAGGCCTGAAAGACCTCACTAATTATAAAACACCATCTCCCAGTATCGACAACAACAAACATCTTGCAAACGAGCTGAATACTTTCTACTGCAGATTTGACACCTCTGACCAGACACCTCACACCCGCCCGGACCATCTCCCTACACAGCCATCACCTCCAGCCATCTCCCTCTCCCCCCCTGCACGTCAGATCAGTGAGGATAATGGGCGTCAGATCCTCAGCAAACACCCATCAACACCTCCAGCCATCTCCCTCTCCTCTTCTGCACGTCAGATCAGTGAGGATAATGGGCATCAGATCCTCAGTAAACAGCCATCAACACCTACAGCCATCTCCCTCTCCACCCCGGCACTTCAGATCAGTGAGGATAATGTGCGTCAGATCTTCAGAAAACAGAAAAGACGGAAAGCGCCAGGCCCAGATGGTGTTTCCCCAGCCTGTTTGAGAACCTGCGCGGACCAGCTGGCTCCTATTTTCACACAGATCTTTAACAGATCACTGGAACAGCGCAAAGTTCCATCTTGCTTCAAATGCTCCACCATCATCCCAATACCAAAGAAACCAAAGATCACAGGACTCAATGACTACAGACCTGTCGCCTTAACATCTGTGGCCATGAAGTCATTCGAAAGACTGGTGCTAGCTTATCTGAAGGACATCACTGGACCTTTGCTAGACCCCCTGCAGTTTGCCTATAGAGCAAACCGGTCTGTGGATGATGCAGTCAACATGGGACTGCATTATACCCTACAACATCTGGACAAACCAGGGAACTACGCAAGGATACTGTTTGTGGACTTCAGTTCTGCCTTTAACACCATCGTCCCATCACTGCTCGAGAACAAACTGACCCAGCTGTCTGTCCCTAGCTCTGTCTGTCAATGGATCACCAGCTTTCTGACAGATAGACAACAGCTAGTCAGAATGGGCAAAATCACATCCGACAGCCGCACCATCAGCACTGGTGCCCCCCAGGGATGTGTTCTCTCCCCACTGCTCTTCTCCCTGTACACCAACGACTGCACCGCAAAAGACCCCTCCATTAAGCTCTTGAAGTTTGCTGATGACACTAGGGTTATCGGCCTCATCCGGAATGGCGACGAGTCTGCATACAGACAGGAAGTGGAGCGACTGGCTTTATGGTGCAGATACAACAACCTGGAGCTGAATACGCTCAAAACAGTGGAGATGATAGTGGACTTTAGGAGAAACCCCCCTGCACTCCCCCCACTCACCATCATGAACAGCACTGTGGCTGCAGTAGAGTCATTCAGGTTCCTGGGCACCACCATCTCTCAGGATCTGAAGTGGGACATTCACATAGACTCTATTGTGAAGAAAGCCCAGCAGAGACTGTACTTCCTTCGTCAGCTGAGGAAGTTCAACTTGCCACAAGAGCTACTCGTACAATTCTACTCAGCTGTCATCCAATCCATCCTCTGCACTTCAATCACCGTCTGGTTCAGCTCAGCTGCCAAAACTGACCTCCGTAGACTACAGCGAATAGTCCGGACTGCTGAACGAATCACGGGCACTACCCTTCCTACACTTCAAGAACTGTACTCTTCCAGAGTGAGTAAAAGGGCTCGCAAAATCACTCTGGACGCCTCGCACCCAGCACACTACCTGTTCGAACTGTTACCGTCTGGTCGGCGCTACAGAGCACCAAGCACAAAAACAGTCAGACACAGGAAAAGCTTCTTTCCTCAGGCCATCTACCTCATGAACAGTTAAATATTCCCCTACTGTGCAATAAACGTGCAATACTTTCTCATACGCACTTGTACACAGCACCTTATAACGATATACAATGCAATACTTTCTCCATTCGCATTGGTACACAGCACCTTACAACCTGTATATTTACAACATATCTGTACATACAATTCAACATTCAGATATTTTTTACTTACTGCATCTCTGTTTAATGTTTATCGCCTTTTTCTTCTCATATTTAATTTTGTGTTGTCACTTGTCACTTTATGTACACTGGAAGCTTCTGTAGCCAAAACAAATTCCTTGTGTGTGTGAAGCACACTTGGCAATAAAACTGATTCTGATTCTGATCCAACCTCATGACCTCTCCTGGAAGTGCTGCGAGTCTCCCGCAAATTTATACCAAAGATTTGTTCAAATACCCAGAAATCATGGCGACAAGAGTGAATGAGCAATAGAACAGATCGCAAGTGGCACAGATGGACTAAGCATTACATTTCTAAGGTTAAATGAATAGAGCAGTAAAGATATCACGAGTGCAAATCCCTCTCTCATTGAGTGATCTGCTGTCAGTCATTGGAGACGAGCAAAATATTGTAATGGTCTTGCATGTATTTAGGCCTTTTTACATATAAGAACTGAAAGTTTTGTGTTTTTGACAATATTGCAACCCCTGATGAATAAGGGACTAAGCTAAGGTAAAATGAATGGATGAATTATTTTCTGTATAGTTGCTTCTAGCCATGACATGTTCACACCTAAATGGTTATAAGAGATGTGTTTATATGCAGCATCCTTATTCTATTCTCTTAGGTAAGGCGAGATCTTCTCTTAAGGTTTATACCTAGAGGAAAATCGTGCTTAATGCATTATAAAGCTTGAAGCATTATAATCGGTACTCAGTATCGGCTGATTACCATGACAAGGATTCAGTACTCGGCATCTGTAATTTTTAGCTTGTACAGTTGAAATATTTGTTCAGTTATTTACTGCTGTCATTAAAACAGGGTGTCCATGGAGTCTTAAAAAATCTTAAAATGTCTTAAATCTCAAAAGCTAAGTTTTAAGCCGTAAAAAGTCTGTACTGAAATATTGTTGTAGGTCTTAAATCTTTTTTTAACAGGTCTTAATTTTCCTCCAATCTAGCCAACACCCACTCAATAAATAAAAAATAAAGCCTTTAACTTTTATTTAAAGGTGCAGTATGTAAGTTTGACACCCAGTGGTTGAACTAGGTATTGCACTCCTGGATCATAATAAAAGTACGCTGGGATGCCAGATTGAGTACAGGAGCGAGTGATTTAAACTGTGTTCTAAATAAAAGCAACGACACGCGATAGAGGGAATATTTTCCATATTAAAAGGAGTTTTTGTCCTAACCAACACCTCGAATTGATATATTAGAAATGGCTTCTATTTCTCACAGCTGAACAACAGAAACCTATGACAGCTAGATCACCTCAGGTAAGCCTTGTGTGCTTTATTCAGTGCTAAATGCTAACAATGCGAGTTTGAATGCATTTTACATGGCATTTGTTGCCATATACTGAAAGCAGAAAGTTCACCTCAGATCTTGAAAATACAATAAAGCGTCTGAAATTGAACTTTAGAACTAAACACATATGAGTGATTCAGCATCTACATTGATGTTAAAGTGGGTTAACATGTATTAAATAGATTCTAAACCTTACCGTTTCGTGAGCGAGTGCATATTCTGTGCTTCTGAAAGGCTGTATTTACATTTCTGCCGTGTTTCGTCTGGTGCAAACAGCCAAATAGCTGATCACTGCCTCTCTCGTCACAGCGTGTTGTTAGGACACGCGGTTACAATGTAACCTGCTCATCTAATGTTTACGTTCGTAATATTTATGTAATTTGCTAATTAATAACCTCATGTGGAACTGAATCTGTCTCCCATACTGTTCTTTTTGGTCACGGACGCATGCTTTCAGAGTCTTTCTGAATGAATGAATGAAATACGCTGTTTTCCAACAAGGCAACCCGGAGTGCTGAAATATAATTGGCTAAACTGGCATCGTGCATATGAAATTGACCTAAACAAAGACAGCGTTCCGGCACGGAAAAACCATTTTCAAAGCAGAATATCTGACTTCAGCATTGTTTTTCAGTTAAACAAGTATGTTCACTTGGGATGTTTCTTAAATATCTGCACACATATTATGGTGTTTTTATGCTTTAGAAGAGTCAAAAACTTACATACAGCACCTTTAAGAATGTACGTTTTAACTCTACCACGTTCTAACTTTACCATAATGATTTAATTATTTTCCTTACAATAACATTGTTTAAAAGTTTTTCATTTATTTACTGCTGAGGAAGCTGATCTGGACAGACGTTGTGCATACATTTATAGTTTTTAAAACCGTTAAAATATATATATATTTTTTTAGGAAAGGTTATGTTGAAAAACTGTGTATGTATACTACTAGAGCTTGCTTGTTTTTACAATATTTAAAATATTTTGCTCAGAATTAACAAAAATATAATTTTTTTAAATAATAAATGTAATAAATTATAAAAAAAAGTATGATAGGGCAAATAAAAATCTTTTCCAACTGGACCATTTAAAAAACTCGTTAGCGGTTAGCCCTGTATGAGTCTAAAATTCCATTCAAAATGGTCTTAAAAAGTCTTAAATGTAACTTGCTGAAACCTGCAGAAACCCTGTAAAAGAAACAAATTAAAACCATGAACAAATGAACAGCCGCACCGCGCCGTGCTGCACCCCCAAAACTGTAAACCTAGGGGAAACACTGCTCTGTTTTTGCTGGGTTTGGTTAAACCAAGCTAAAGCTTGTCCTATTTAGATGAAATGTTGCACCCATTTCAGCACTCTTGCCTTTAGGGTCTGCACCACAGGTGTTATGTTACCAATGTGGGAAATATTTTTGTATAATTCATTAATGTTGATACTTTTTTAGATCTTTGAAAATATAATAATTCTAAAAATATTATAGGAAATGCTGTGAAAAATTCCTTGCTCTGTTAAACATCATTTGGGAAATATTTGAAAAAGAAAAAAAATCACAGCAGGGCGAATAATACGGACTTTAACTTAAAGAAAATATTATTATATCAATGCAAGTCGATCATTCATTTTAATAATGTGGGTTCACCAACAACCATTTAACAGGCATTTTAAAGTGTTTTCTGACTTGTTTGTTTTGCAGTAATAATGGGATGGATGAACCCGACCGAGAGCCTGTTCAGGGGCTTGCGAACGAGGCGCTAAGCGAGGCTCCTTCTCATCAGCGGGAACAGAATAACTACAATCAGAGATCATACGAGCGGCACAGGGACACCCGGCAGGACTTTTTGTAAGCTTCTTCTGTGCTTTTAAGGACTAAAGAGAGACTGATAGCTCTACCGTAAAGAGACTGATTGCCCTGTCCTGAATGACTGGTAGCTCCACCCTAAAGAGACTGATTGCTCCGCCCTGAATGACTGGTAGCTCCACCCTAAAGAGACTGATTGCTCCGCCCTGAATGACTGGTAGCTCCACCCTAAAGAGACCGATTGCCCCGCCCTGAATGACTGGTAGCTCCACCCTAAAGAGACCGATTGCCCCCGCCGTGAATGATTGATAGCCCCACCCTGAATGACTGATAGCTCCACTCTAAAGAGACTGATAGCCCCTCCCTAAAGACTGATACCCCAGCCCTAAAGACTGATAGCCCCACCCTAAAGACTGATAGCTCCGCCCTAAAGAATGATAGCCCCACTCTAACAGGACTGATAGCCCCACGCTAAAGACTGATAGCTCCGCCCTAAAGACTGATAGCTCCGCCTTAAAGGCATTCCATATCAATAAGTGTCGTTTTGAGAGGGGAGGGAAGGTTATGATATTTGAGAAAAGATTATGAGGGCAAATTAATTTATACACCATAATAAAGCTCACAATTACATTATTTATAACGCACTACTATATACACATAAAAATAGGAAGGCTTTCTTGCCAACTTTAAAGAAGGGATTAAAAACGAGTGAGTGTGCTGTGAACCCTAATCATAAGCCTGAAGCATCAGTCCACATCTTGCATTATTATTGCTCTTCCTCACATGTTCTCCTTTTCTCCTCAGCCCGTTTCACCAGAGGAACAGCATGCCTCGGTTTGGTCCTCCAGAACATCGGTCTTTCCGTCCGCCGCTGTTTTCTCATCCACCGCCAGAAAGAAGATCTTATTATCCCAACCAGAGCCTCAGTGGATTTCACTACGGTACTTCAAGCCAGTATCCGCCTCAGTTTCCCCCTTACAGGTTTGGAGAACCGCACCATCACCCATATTTACCTGCACCAGAGCCCACGAGACCTCCAGGATCTCACCGCAAACAGCGGCATCGATATAGGAAAGACAAAACACATCGATGAAAAAGCAGAAAATGAAGTTGGTGTCTAAACGTGCTGTGGTTTATTGAGCTCTGCTAGCTGATAACACTTTAGTTTTCCTTTATATTATCATTTTATGCAGCAAATACATATATTAGAGTCAAAAAGATAAACTACTTGGTTAAAATGAGCTTAAACAACAACATTTTTTAAAGAGTTTTTTCTTTTTTTGGGGGACGACTTAATTGTTTTATGTTTAATCCACTCAAATTTGTAAACAATTAAGAGTAACACTTTACACTGACAGTTAACTTAATCGTTTTTTATACATTAAAGTGGATTGAACATAAAACAATTAAGTTGTCCCCCCAAAAACCTTAAGAATTGTGTTGATTCAGCTCATTTTAAATAAGTATTTTGAACAAGTAGCAAAGGCCATTTTTTAAGCGTAGGATAATGGTCCATTAATTAATTTTAGTTAATGTATTTACTATCACTAAGTATGAATAATCGTGTAAAGCATTTATTAAACATAGTTTAACATTTATTCATGCGTTATTAACATCAAAATGTATGCGTGTTCACATTAGTTAATGCACTGTGAGTTTACCGTGAGTAACTTAATGTTAACAAAGATTTAACAAATGTGTTACTAATTGTTCTTGTTCATAAATACATTAACATTAACTAATGCAGTGTTTCTCAACCTAAAGACTGATAACTCCACCCTAAAGACCAATAACCTAAAGACTGATACCCCAGCCTTAAAGACTAATAGCCCTGCCCTAAAGACTGATAGCTCCGGGCTTTAGCCCCGCCCTAAAGATTGATAGTCTAGACTGATACCCTCGCCCTAATGACCAGTAGCCCCGCCCTAAAGACCGATAGTCCGATAGACACCCGATTCAGATCATCAGCTCATTAGCAGAGACTGAAAGACCTGTAATGGGTGTGACAGACAAAGGAGACATCCAAAACATGCAGTGTTGGTGGTTCTCCAGGAACGTGGTTGAGAAACACAGAACTAATGGACCTTTATTTTAAAGTGTTACCCAATTAAGTTTTAACTTAATCGATTTGTGTTGGGACGACATGAATTTTTTGCAACCCAGCATTTTATTTTACACTAAAAATATATATTTCTGCTGCATGTTCAAAATACTTATTTAACATGAGCCTAAACAACACAATTCTGGAGATTTTTTTGGTGGAGGAAACTTATTTTTTATGTTAAATCCACTTAAATTTATGTTACCACTAATGGACTTGTGTTGGGACTAGGGTTGTCACGATACTGGAATTCGATACCAATCGATACTGAAATTTTAAAAACGTCCATTTCCCGCTAATATTTGATCGCGTTTTTAAACGGCGCTGATTTGCCAATGTATTCACGTGCTCAACAGAAATGACTGATTGGCCGTGAAGGTCATCAGTTCAGCGAACTCAACGCTGTTTACTGAGTGTAACTCAGGGACAGGGACACTGAAGCATTTTAAAGCAGCGATTTATCAGTGGATCACTCATATGTCAGCTTTTAGACAACCCAGCTGATTGACATCACTTTAAAGTGCAAATCAGCGCTCAAATGTTATCGGGAAATGGACGTTTTTAAAACTTCAGTATTGATTGGTACCGAATTCCAGTATCATGACAACACTAGTTGGGACAACATGAATGTATTAGTGTTGTCACGATACTGGGATTCGATACCAATCTATACTGTAGTTTTAAAAACGTCCATTTCCCGATAATATTTGAGCGCGTTCTTAAGCAGCGCTGATTTGCCAATGTATTCACGTGCTCAACAGTAATGACTGTGATTGGCCGTGAAGGTTATCAGTTCACCAAACTCGCCGCTGCTGAGTCTTTCAAAGTCTCGTCGATCATCTGGTTTGTCTATAAGCTGACATATGAGTGATCCGCTGATGAATCATGGCTTTAAAATGCTCCAGTGTCCCTGTATCTGTGGTTACACTCAGTAAACAGCGGTGAGTTCGGTAAACTGATGACCTTCACGGCCAATCACAGTCATTTCTGTTGACTGAACACAATGGCAAATCAGCGCTGTTTAAGAACGTGTTCAACAGCACTCAAATGTCAGCGGGGAAATGGACCTTTTTAATATTTCAGTATGGATTGGTACCGAATTCCAGTATCGTGACAACATGAATGTATTAGTGTTGTCACGATACTGGGATTCGATACCAATCTATACTGAAGTTTTAAAAACGTCCATTTCCCGATAATATTTAAGCGTGCTTAAGCAGCGCTGATTTGCCAATGTGTTCACATGCTCAACAGTAATGACTGTGATTGGCCGTGAAGGTTATCAGTTCACCGAACTCACCGCTGTTGAGTGTTTCAAAGTCTCGTCGATCATCTGGTTTGTCTATAAGCTGACATATGAGTGATCCGCTGATGAATCATGGCTTTAAAATGCTCCAGTGTCCCTGTATCTGTGGTTACACTCAGTAAACAGCGGTGAGTTTGGTGAACTGATGAGCTTCACGGCCAATCACAGTCATTTCTGTTGACTGAACACAATGGCAAATCAGCGCTGTTTAAGAAAGCGCTCAAATGTTAGCGGGAAATGGACCTTTTTAATATTTCAGTATGGATTGGTACCGAATTCCAGTATCGTGACAACCCTATAATGCATTGTGTGGAACCCAGCTATTTTACAATGTATTGGGAACAACTCAATTGTTGTATGTCCAATCCACTTAAACAATTAAGTTTTAACTTGATCTATTTATGTAGGGACAACATGAAGGAACTTTGAGGACCCCAGCATTTAATTACAGTGTATAAATGCTGTAACACTTTACAATAAGGCTGTGTTAGATCATATACTTACTATCATGAGCAAACAATGAACATTACATTTATCACAGTGTTTATTCATGTTTGTTAACAATAATTAAGTTGTTTGTGATCGCTGACAGTGCGTTAACTATAAAAATATTGTTCTTGTTAACTCAGTTAATTACTGTTAACAAACATGACTTTGGATTTTAATTATGCATTAGTAAGTGATGAACTGTGATTAATAAACGCTGTATTGTTCATGTTAGTAAATACATGAACTAATGAAAGCTTATTGTAAAGTGTGACCATAAGTGCTGCAGATCTGTTGTCATTGTGTTTATGCTCTCAGACGTTAAGAGTGAATTTTATTAGGTGTTAAAGGGGTTGTTTTTATTAATTCTGTTTTTATTTTGTGAGCTGATTCTGCCTTCAGCTTAACTTTAGCAGGCTGAAACTGAAAATTGGCAACCGTTTTAAATTAAAGCAATTGTTAAACTCCGTTGCAAGTGCAATTACAGGTTTAGTTTTATTGTATTTTGTACACTTATTTAATATTTTTTTAACCAGTTGAGATAGTCGAGCTGATGTGTGGTTTAATTAAGCGTGCTGGTCAGATGCTCCTGGATTGAGATGAAATTAAAGGTTTATATTCAATTCATTTTTCAATTCATCTTTATTTCTATAGCGCTTTTACAATGTAGATTGTGTCAAAGCAGATTAACAGTGAAGTTCTAGTAAATTGAAACTGTGTCAGTTCAGTTTTCAGAGCTCAGTTCAGTGTGGTTTAATTTTCACTGCTGAGAGTCCAACCACTGAAGAGCAAATCCGTCGATTTACAGCTCCACAAGTCCCAAACCAAGCAAGCCAGTGGCGACAGTGGAGGAACAAACTTCACCAATTGACAAAAGTGAAGGAAAACAAACCTCGAGAGAAACCATCCTCAGTTGGGGATGACCATTTCTTATCTGACCAGGCTTCTTGTGCAGAGCTGCAGTCTAGGCGCTGGAGAATGCTGAACGTCCATCTTGGAGAAGCTGCAGGTGTGAGAAGGTCACCGGCGGGTGTTCAGGCTGGCCCACAGGATCAATGCGGGATTCGTCTGTCACTGGGGTCTCATGCTCTCCGCTTCTCCATGACCACCACAGCATCTGCTCAGGATACGGCCGGATCCAGGATTATGGAGACCTCTAGAAGTCCTCTGTGGTTGACATCATCTCTTTACAGGATCACATCAATGGAGCTACACAATCTCTAAAGGCCTTGAGAAGAGAATGGTTGTTCACTGAATATTAATGGTTTGCTAAATTGATAATTTTTTCATATTGAGACAAAAACGGCAGTGTTTTTAATTGAATGTATCTAGCGATAGACATTTAGAAGTTGAAGAGAAATGCAATTGTTATATTGGTTTTTAAAATAATGCTTTTATATTAAATATTTAATGTTTATATTACATTTTAAAGACTAATTAGATTATGCAGAACTGTGATAGTTTTTTTTTAATGACAGTAATCTAGCTTTGCATTTTAACATGCGTGCACAAAGGGGTTATGGTGTAAATGGAAAATATATATTGTTTTCGCTGTTTAATGGTCATTAGTTTGCTTGTTTTTTTATAAATTTTTAATTAATTATTAATCCATTCACTCATTTTTCTTCGGCTTAGTCTCTTTATTCATCAGAGGTCACCACGGCGGAATGAGGCACCTATTCCAGCATATGTTTTACACAGCGGATGCCCTTCCAGCTGCAACCCAGTACTGGGAAACACCCAAACACACTCATTCACACACTCATACACTACGGCAAATTTAGTTTATTCAATTCCCCTATAGCACATGTGTTTGGACTGTGGGGGAAACCGAAGCACCCGGAGGAAACCCACGACAACACGGGGAGAACATGCAAACTCCCCACAGAAATGCCAACGTACCCAACTGAGGCTCAAACCAGCGACCTCCTTGCTGTGAGGTGACAGCTGCGCCACCCCATTTATTTATTTAATTTTTATTTATTTATTTTTTTACTTTCATAATTACTAACGCAAATTTTATCATTTGTTTTTGGATTATTATTTTTAATCTGTTTTTATTATTATTAATCTATAAGTTTTATTTAGTTTTATACACTTATTTAAATGTAAGATGTGATTGGAAGTTATATATTTTTGTCGTTATTTAATGGTCTTTTTACTATTTTTATAATTATTAATCCAAATGTCATTTTGTTTTTGGATTTTTTTTAAAATCTATTTTTATGATTAATTCATAATTTTTATTTAGCTTTATTCGCAATTTAATTTGTTGTAATTGGAAATTATACTTTTTTCATCATTTAATGGTCTTTTTTTTTATTCATTCATTTTCTTTTCGGCTTAGTCCCTTTATTAATCAGGGGTCGCCACAGCGGAATGAACTGCCAACTTATCTAGCATGTTTATCTAGCAATTTTTTTATTATTATTCATCCTAATGTTAAACTTTGGATTATTAATATCTGTATTAATAATTGCCTTTTTAAAGTCTTTTTTTAATAATTATTGGTTCCAAAATTATATTTCTTTTATTTAATGCATTAGTTTTGTTTGTTTTTAAAATATTTTTATAATTATTAATCCATAATTTGTTTTAATTTATGGTTTGATTAGAAGTGCTTTTTTCGTTATTTAATGGTCATTAGTTCTGTTTTGTTTTTAATCTATTTTTATAATTATTAATCAATATTTTTTATTTAGTTTTATACACTTATATATTATATATATTTTAATTGGTTTTATACACTTTTCTGATTCAGATTTATCTATTATTCAACTTATTTGTGATTTTTTTTTTACTTTATTGTTTTATAGACATTTAAACACGACATATACATTTTGTACAACCAGCATTCCCACAACAATTGACTATAAAACATGCAATATACAAACGATACATACATAAGTAAAGTGATAATAGATAAATCCAATAATAAAAAAATACAAAAAAGCAAATAAATAATAAAATACATACAAATAATAATAAAAATGCTGACCTTCTATTTTAATCTAAATTAGTCTAATCTTCTTCATTTCAATTTAACCAATTGTTAAAAATTCTTGCAGAATTAATGTTTTTACAATAATCCATGAAATAATCCAATTTGTCTTCTTTCTTTTTTTAGGGAGGATTTGATTTTCTCTCATTCCAAATGTTTCATTGCATCCCTCATTAAATGTCTATGTAGGAGCAGCTTTCTGTTTCCAGTTTAATAATATTAACCTGTTAGTAGACAGACAATTGGAACCATATTTTGTTCTGCACTGTTTTAGCTAGTCAGTTGGCATTTCTGTGTGGAGTTTGCATGTTCTCCCTGTATTGGCGTGGGTTTCCTCCGGGTGCTCCGGTTTCCCCCACAGTCCAAACACATGCGCAGAGATGGGATGTACTTAAGTAGTTTTTTCGGGTATCAGTACTTTACTCCACTACATATTTTTTTGACATTTTTTACTTTTACTTCTTACATTTTTACACAAATATCTGTACTTTCTACTTCTTACATTTTTTAAACCACGGTCGTTACTTTCGTTTTCATGGGTTTGGTGGCGCGAACTATATTATTTCTTGTCATTGCGCAATAATATGAGCGCCTTTTTGATGCAGTCAGTCTAGTTTTCCTCATTGCGCGCCTTCGTGCTGCTGCGCGTGGCTTTTCAAGGCTATCGCGCACCGTACATGCTACGGATGGCTTCAGAGATATGACAGAGGGAGTCGGCGAATTTAACATGACTGATGCTGCCCTGTTTACAGAGTAATAAGACGCCTTTTATGAAGGTAAATCAGTTGCGAAACTCGAGAGCTTGCAAATCTAAATGTGAGAACTTGTAATAATAATATTTGTATGTGTAGGTTGAAATGTACACTC
The DNA here is from genome assembly GCA_903798195.1 of Danio kyathit. Lineage (NCBI taxonomy): Eukaryota > Metazoa > Chordata > Actinopteri > Cypriniformes > Danionidae > Danio > Danio kyathit. The sequence continues at coordinate 49,380,622 of LR812528.1, read as the reverse complement.
ACAGCTCTGATGTGAACAGCTGAATCCCTCGATTTGCACACACACACAATAATCAACACAGTTGTGTTTTGAATTCGAAGTTGCAGATTAATAGTTGTGCATTTGTGAAATGTCATTCACAAATACAAAATGACAGACACAGATGTGCATGTCAAATTTGATTGCAGTTTCATTGTACAACCACAAGTCGGCACTCACAACCTCTTAGATTTGCCAGTTCAACTACAAATCTCCCGCTCTCTGACTTTTGCTACATATCTGGCGTGATCTCTGTAGCAGAACTGATTTGTGCACTCGTAGATGCAGAGGCGCGAGCAGCGTGGGGCGGGGCAGGGGTAAAGCTGTTTTATTGGCCGATGCCTGACCAATGAACAATGCCGGTAGCCAAAGGGACTCGACTGCAGAAGAATAATTACTATGATTATTTTATTATTTCGTTTTTTTTCCCACTAATTTCTCAAAAGATGTTTAATAAATAACATTAACTCTATGAAAATTTACATACCAATAAAAGAGCAGCAAAGTCAGTATTGACTAGAGCCAGCCAATGAGATGGGACGTTTCTGTACGTCAGCACTCAGCACTCAGAGGGTAAGTTATTGTTTTTAATAATTATCTAGATCAGGGGTCACCAATCCTGGTCCTGGAGGGCCGGTGTCCCTACAGGGTTTAGCTCCAACTTGCCTCAACACACCTGCCTGGATGTTTCAAGTATACCTAGTAAGACCTTGATTAGCTTGTTCAGGTGTGTTTGATTAGAGTTGGGGCAAAAATCTGCAGGACACCGGCCCTCCAGGAACAAGTTTGGTGACCCCTGATCTAGATGTTCAATACTGTTAGCTAAGCTAAGAACTGTGCTAGGTTCTGTGGTTCTGTAGTTTTTACAAGTAACATATATATATATATATATATATATATATATATATATTGATTCATTGGTCAGGCATCGGCCAATAAAACAGCTTTACCCCTGCCCCGCCCCTCCCCCGCCCCGTGCTGCTCGCGCCTCTGCATCTCTGAGTGCACAAATCAGTTCTGCTACAGAGATCACGCCAGATATGTAGCAAAAGTCAGAGAGCGGGAGATTTGTAGTTGAACTGGCAAATCTGAGAGGTTGTGAGTGCCGACTTGAGGTTGTACAATGAAACTGCAATCAAATTTGACATGCACATCTGTGTCTGTCATTTTGTATTTGTGAATGACATTTCACAAATGCACAACTATTAATCTGCAACTTCAAATTCAAAACACAACTGTGTTGATTATTGTGTGTGTGTGCAAATCGAGGGATTCAGCTGTTCACATCAGAGCTGTGAGTGTACATTTCAACCTACACATACAAATATTATTATTACAAGTTCTCACATTTAGATTTGCAAGCTCTCGAGTTTCGCAACTGATTTACCTTCATACCTTTTGCTCGATCGGATCACGGGTAAACAAGAGAGACACATTCCAGTTCAAAAACATGCAGTTTAAATGCTTATAAGCCTTCTGTCCACTTCCGATTATACTGCACGGGTTTCTCTGGTCTTTCAATCTAATACCGCTCAAAATAGGGCTTTTTTGTAAATTTAGTTGTACATTTGTACATTTAGTACTAAAACAATCAAATGTATGCGATTTATTTCCTTTATTTCTGATAAGTTCATATTTCCTAATACAGAATTTATGCTGGTTTTCCGTTTTTATTGATTTTTTTATTGACTATATTTTACATATTGGCCTATACTGTTGTCTTCAATTAATAATTTTTAACAAATATTTTACAACAACAAAAGTGACTATACTGGGTAATTTATGAATAAAAATATAATGCAAAAGATCCTGAATTTATCACGTGTAAAAAGATCACAAGCATTTTTTTGTAGTTTGTAGTCACGGCTGTGTATGTTGCTTTTCACATATAATAAGTATTACAGTTTTTCTCAGTCACTTTAGCACATTTCTCAGATCAGAATTGAAATTTGCAAAGCAGTAGGACTAGTGCCTTTCTCAAAACAACATGTATAAATAGCAAAACATCATGGATTACCTGCAAAATTCAGTCTCCTGCTCAAAATCCTTAGTTCATCTCTCAAAACTAAATTTCTGTGTTGATGAACATGTCAGTGGCGTCAGACTGACATGTCCTTGTGTCATTACTTAGTAGTCATGTTGTCTATAACAGAGTACTCTGGAGGGCTGTTCTGGTGTAAACTATGGCAATATTTTTTTGGCTGTTTGTATTGTAATTAGTTGCCGGATCATGTCATTGTGGTATTGAAAGGAAAAGACAGAACCTCCTTTTAGACCTTCATTAGAAAAAGTCGTCAACATTCAGTTGGGAGAAATGAACCAGTTGTAGTCAGATTTAGAAAAAAAGTCTAATAGAAACTTGTTCATAAGGAGAAACTGCTTTTCTGATGTGCACAAGTGACACAATGATGATCTGAAGATTGAACAGGAAGTTTTGAGAATTTCAATTCTGGTCTGAGAAATGCATCAAAGTGACTGAGAAAAACTGTGACAGAATTAATGATTATCTGTTAAATAAAATAACCACAATACCTGAAAAAACACTGAAATAGCGGTTTATATGAGAGCTGCTAATGCAAAAAAAAAAAAAAAAAAAAATAGTTTGCAGTCAAATATAAGTATTTATTTTAGCAAAAGAAAAAAAATGCAATATATTTAGGACAGAATTCAGTGTAAAATGTAAGACATTATTTATAAAGATAGACAGGCCTAGCATTATTATTAGGGTGTATGAACATGAGTGGCAGCTGTTGTTTTTGATCTAACAGCCGCAAAACTACATGATAACCGCTGTGAGTTTGCATCAGGATGATGAAACATAAGCCGCCTTTTTAAGCAGTGTTGTTAAGCTATATTGCAGGGTTTGATGCTGCTTGGCTACTTTCATAAAATTGGCAACAAACATTTTAAATAAAAACTGGAAATGTAAGTTAGTTTATATTAATGTATCAATAAGATATGATAGTTCCCTATCTCACTCACTATCCTTTAGCTTCGTCCCTGATTTATCAGGGGTCGCCACAGCAGAATGAACCGCCAATTATTCCAGCATGTTTTACACAGCGGATACCCTTCCAGCTGCAACCCAGCACTGGGAAACACCCACACACTAATACACTACTGCCAATTTAGTTACCTATTATTCACCTATACCGCATGTCTTTGGACTGTGGTTGAAACAAGTACTTTTTACTTTTGTACATTTTTGAGGCAGTACTTCTTTACTTTTACTTAAGTACATAAGTGTAGTCAGTACTTCTACTTTTACCAGAGTCGTTTTAAACATGAGTATCTGTACTTCTACTTAAGTAAAGGATGTGTGTACTTTTGCCATCTCTGCACATGCGCTATAGGGGAATTGGGTGAGCTAAAATGTCTGTAGTGTATGTGTGTAAATGAGAGTGTATGGGTGTTTCCCTGTGATGGGTTGCAGCTGGAAGGGCATTCACTGTGTAAAGCGTATGCTGGATAAATTGGCGTTTCATTCCCAGATTAATAAAGGGACTAAGCTGAAAAGAAAATGAATGGATGAATGTTAGAAAAATATTTTCCCAGGACGATGATAATTTTGGGCATCTCCAAAACATGTAAACGATGTATTACTTTAAATTATATGAGGCCATTATTTGTGATTATTATACAAGTTATTATTTGTGCTTCCATCATAGTGACAGAAGCAAGGAGTTCTAAAAATATGCACGTAGGCGCGTAGCGATAGGTCAGTCTAGGGCGCGACTCACGGTCAGCTGATTGAAGTGGGCGGGGCTTATCCGTACGATGCAGGAAGTGTTACGATTTTACAGCTAACGTGATCACATCAGGCTTTGTTTTCACAATGTGTAAATATGACGACAATATTTGGCATAAATAAATCAAAGCGTCTTTTCGAAGCATAGAGGAGCGCGGAGGAATCAGGTATGAAAGCTATTTGACGTCCATAACAGATAATCTTGATGTCATTGTTTGTGTTTGACTGGCCTGTCAGTAATGGCCACCAGACTCATTCAAGTCAAAGGTAAAGTTTATAGTCAGGTGTTATGAAGTATGAAGGGCTTAATTTACATATCATGCATATTAATGTGCTGCTGTGTACATGGAGAAGCCGCGAAAAGTGTTCAGACAATTTTGCTACGCCCACAATGTATTCATGCCAATGAATAACTTTAGTTAACAAAATTGCAATCCAAGAGGTGTTTATATCATTATAAAACAATAACATCTGTGTCTGATGTTGAAATGACATCTATTAACATCTTACTGTAACTGTATCTTTATTTCAAACTCTGACAGTCAACAACATAAATAAATCCACCCAATAATGCCACTAAAACAACTCAGTTTTGAGTCGTTTTATTTTGCTAGAAATAATTGTTTTCATATTATAGATATAAATATTAAATTAACATATTATTAATGTATAGTAGTAAATAGTAGATCGTTCTAAAAATAAAATAATTGTATTTTAAAAAAACTAAAATTTACTTATTTTAAGGTTGTTTATTGAAAAAAACCTAATAGATATTGGAGGTATAAAATAGCAACAGTCGAAACAAAACATGTTTTTTAGCTGTCGAAATAGTTTAGAAGAGTGATTTCAGTGATTATTGGATTTTTTTTAGAATTCCTTATTTTCATATACTAGGAAAAAAATTAAATAAACACAAATTAAATATGTAAAAAATAATACGACATATATATATATAGAGAGAGAGAGAGAGAGATAGATAGATAGATCTTATATCTTATACCATATATATAATTATTTATATATTTTACCTATATGTGTGCGTGTGTATATATATGTAGTGTATGCCACTTTATTAGGTACACCTTACTAGTACCGGGTTGGACCCCCTTTTGCCTTCAGAACTGCCTTAATCCTTCGTGGCATATATTCAACAAGGTACTGGAAATATTCCTCAGAGATTTTGCTCTATATTGACATGATAGCATCACACAGTTGCTGCAGATTTGTCTGCTGCACGTCCATGATGCCAATCTCCCGTTCCACCACATCCCAAAGGTGCTCTATTGGATTGAGTTATGGTGACTGTGGAGGCCATTTGAGTACAGTGAACTCATTGTCATGTTCCAGAAACCAGTCTGAGATGATTCGCGCTTAATGACATGGTGTGTTATCCTGCTGGAAGTAGCCATCAGAAGATGGGTACACTGTGGTAATAAAGGGATGGACATGGTCAGCAACAATACTCAGGTAGGCTGTGGCGTTGACAAGATGGTCAATTGGTACTAATGGGCCCAAAGTGTGCCAAGAAAATCTCCCCCACACCATTACACCACCACCAGCAGCCTGAACTGTTGATACAATGCAAGATGGATTTATGCTTTCATGTTGTTGATGCCAAATTCTGACCCGACCATCTGAATGTGGCAGCAGAAATGGACACTCATCAGACCAGGCGACGTTTCTCCAATCTTCTATTGTCCAGTTTTGGTGAGTCTGTGTGAATTGTAGCCTCAGTTTGCTGTTCTTAGTTGACAGGAGTGGCACCCGGTGTGGTCTTCTGCTGCTGTAGCTCATCTGCCTCAAGGTTGGATGTGTTGTGTATTCAGAGATGCTCTTCTGCAGACCTCGGTTGTATCGAGTGGTTATTTGAGTTACTGTTGCCTTTCTATCAGTCTGGCCATTCTCCTCTGACCTCTGGCATCAACAAGGCATTTGCGCCCACAGAACTCCCGCTCACTGGATATTTTCTTTTTTTCAGACCATTCTCTGTAAACCCTAGAGATGGTTGTGCGTGAAAATCCCAGTAGATCAGCAGTTTCTGAAATACTCAGACCAGCCCGTCTGGCACCAACAACCATGCCACGTTCAAAGTCACTTAAATCCCCTTTCGTCCCCATTCTGATGCTCCATTTGAACTGCAGCAGATCGTCTTGACCATGTCTACATGCCTAAATGCATTGAGTTGCTGCCATGTGATTGGCTGATTAGACATTTCCATTACCGAGCAGTTGGACAGGTGTACCTAATAAAGTGGCCGCTGACGTTTTGGATTGGTTTATTGAATTTTTGTCAGAAGTGTAAATGAGCATTCAAATGATATAAAAAAAAAAAAAAAAAAACAAATAAAAATATTATCAATAATTATCTTATAGATAAATATTAAATATGAAAAATCATGTTTATCAGTCACTAAGCTTTTAACAGCAGTGACTCCAGCGAGTGTCAGCAGGATATGTAGTCATTGTGTACTTAGACGTAGTGCTTAAGGTGTGTGTGTGTGTGTGTGTGTGTGTGTGTGTGTGTGTGTGTGTGTGTGTGTGTGTGTGTGTGTTTGTTTATGTGACTGATGTGTGTGCAGGAATCAGCATGTCTGAACACACGGACTGCAGTGTGTCTTCAGAGGATCGGGTTCGAGCTCTCACTAAACTGGGCAGCTCAGTGGACGTGAGCGAGGATGTGCCACCGCGCAGATACTTCCGCTCCGGCATGGAGATCATCCGCATGGCCAACATCTACGCCGACGAGGGAAACGTGGAGCACGCTTTCATCCTCTACAACAAATACATCACGTAAGAGATCAATACTCACTGACACTGCTGCACTACTGCTCACTCGCCTGATGGACACTAAAGGGCATTTCTAATAGTGTGAAAATGAAATAGAGCAAGGAAATTTTCACAGTATTTCCTATAAAATTTTTTCTTCTGGAGAAAGTTTTACTTGTTTTATTTCGGCTAGAATAAAAGCAGTTTTTATTTTTTTTTAAAAACCATTTTAAGGTCAATATTATTAGCTCCCTTAAGCTAAGTTTGTTTTGGATAGTCTACAGAACAAACCACTGTTATACAATGGCTTGCCTAATTACTCTAACTTTACCCTAATTAACCTAGTTAAGCCTTTAAATGTCACTTTAAGCTGAATAGAAGTGTCTTGAAAAATATCTAGTCAAATATTATTTACTGTCATCATGACAAAGATAAAATAAATCAGTTATTAGAAATGAGTTATTAAAACTATTGTTTAGAAATCTTCTCTGTTAAACAGAAATTGGGAAAACTAAATATGCAGGGGGTTATTAATTCAGTCTTCAACTGTAGATCAAATAAAAAAATATATAATATATAATAATATAACATTTGGATTAAAATAGATCAAAACCTGTACAACAAATGCATCACATAAGAGCTCGATAATCCCTTTTACTGCTGCATTACTGCTCACTCGCCTGATAGACACTAAAGGGCTTTTCTAATGCTATGAAGATGAGCCAAAAACTTAAATAAATAAATATTAAAATAGATCAATCAATCAAGGCCTTTATTTGTCACATATAACTCTATTTATTCACATACACTGACATATAGTGATATTTATATATCAGGTCAACGGGAGGTAGCATTTAGAAAATAGAAGTAAGATACATTCAGGAGAGAGAGGCGAAGAAAAACTCCCTCTCACCTTGCTCTTGAGCCCCAGCAGCCAAGCACATAAACACATAGACATAACATCGCAACAGGGGATGGGAATAGGGGATGTGGATATAGTCCGGTAAGGGCGGGCAGCCATCCGCATTGCAGCTGAAAAGCGCTGGTCGCAGACATGCCTATCCCCGCCAGTGGGTGAAAGCGCACGAAGGCGTGGGATGAGGGGCTAGGTAGTGATAGCCTATCTGTAGCTGTGTATGTGTGTGTGTGTCCAACAGGTGTCATTGACAGGGAGCAGGAATTTCAGAGCGTCTTCTTATCTTGCTATCAGGGAGAAGTTGTTTTTCTCCAGCCGAGGCCGTCTGGCTGGAAAACACAGGGAAGCCGAAAGAGAAGAAATTTTTTTTCAAATTTGGGTCAATATCTGCCAATTTCACAGATATTTAATGTCCGTCGCTGGTCTCCAGTTCTGGCCAAATCTTGCTGCAAAGCCGCTAGTTTCACCCTGATGTTTTCCAATTTGCGGTAAACTCAAAAAACAAAACAAAAAATAACATTGGGATTAACAATTAACAAAAACAAACCAAATTAATGACAATTAAATAATGAAAAAATATCATTTTCTATCACACCTTAAATTAAAATAAGTGTATAAAGCAAATTATAAATTATCTTGTACAACAAATACATCACATAAGAGCTTAATGATAACTTTCACTGCTTCATTACTGCTCACTCTACTAATAGACACTAAAGGGCATTTCTAGTGGTGCGAAAGTGAGCCAAAAACTCAATATTAAATTTGCATTTTTCACCTGATGATTCAAAATTCTAATTCAGTTCAAGTTTATTTGTATGGAGTAATTATCATTCCAAAGCAGCTTTATAAAAGGGTCACATTATTACATTACAGTCAAAATCAGAAGAAAATATAAGTATAGGGTGGTCAGTGAACAGTATATGCAGTTGAAATCAGAATTATTCGCCCCTATTTGAATTTTTTTCTCTTTTTGTTTTATATTTCCCAAATGATGTTTAACAGAGCAAGGAAATTTTCACAGTATGTCTGATAATATTTTTTCTTCTGGAGAAAGTCTTATTTGTTTTATTTCGACTAGAATAAAAGCAGTTTAAAATTTTTTAAACACCATTTTAAGGACAAAATTATTAGCCCCTTTAGGCTAATTTTTTTCCGATAGTCTACAGAACAAACCATCGTTATACAATACTTTTTGCTTAATTACCCTAACCTGCCTAGTTAACCTAATTAACCTAATTAAGCCTTTAAATGTCACTTTGAGCTGTATAGAAGTGTCTTGAAGAATATCTAGTCAAATATTATTTACAGTCATCATGGCAAATATAAAATCAATCAGTTATTAGAAATGAGTTATTAAAACTATTATGATTAGAAATGTGATGAGAAAATATTCCCCGTTTTCTGTTTGACAGATAGAAAAAGATAAACGGGGGCTAATAATTCAGGGGGGCTAATAATTCTGACTTCAACTGTATATATAATTAATCTGCAGTTATACAATATAGTGTACGTTTTTCAAAAAATTGTCTATACTGCAAAAAAATGCTGTTCTTACTTAGATTTTCTTGTCTTGTTTCTAGTCCAAATATGTACAAATTCTTCGATTAAGAAGCATTTTCTAGACTAGTGAAAAATATTGTCTTGTTTTCAGGAATAATGAGTCAAAATGAAGTGAGTTTTTCCTTAAAACAAGCAAAATAATCTACCATTTAGGTCAGCAAAATAATCTTGTTTATGCTTTGACATAAGTTTATTTTGCTTACACCATTAGCATATTGTTTTGCTTGTTTTAAGGAAAAACTCCCTTCATTTTGACTCATTATTCCTGAAAACAAGACAATATTTTTTGCTGGTCTAGAAAATGCTTCCTTAATTTAAGAATTTTTACATATTTAGACTAGAAACAAGACAAAAGCTGCAAATGTATTATATATAATATTGATTTTCAAAACCTCAGGAGCTCAAAGTAAAGATTAGATGAGCTATGCAGTTTTAATTTCTTTTCATGTTGTCTGTGGTTTGCCCTTTAAAACCTTCTCCTTTGACCATTTTAGCTAAATTTAGGAGGTGTAAGTATAGCTCAAACTCTTTGAGTGATTTTGTTTTTTACAAGCAGTATATTCCTTCATACACTGGAAATAATTGTTAGTTTAACACAAAAAATAAAGATTAAAATGTATGTTTTTTTAAATGAACTATATTTTATAAGTTGTATTTTATATTTAATGAAATTATGTTAATATAATTTACTTCCCTTTAAGTTGTTTGTGTTTCCAAGACTTACATTTACAAGACTGTAAATGTAAAATAGCCAACATCTCTGAGAAGACAACAAATGTAGCACATCTAATTTAAAATTTATGTTAAATATAATAAGAGCAATTGCTAAAGAACTTTCTGCTGTCTTAATGCAGTTTGAAAACCTGTTTTGCTGAAAATGTATAAAAATAAATCAATATTAAATATTAAAAAGTTAACAAACATTATAATCGTGACACACAAATAATACATTTTCCCCAAAAAAGTAATGTTCATGCATTTTCCTTTAATTTAGGTTGTTTATTGAAAAACTTCCCAAACATCGGGAATACAAAACAGCCAACATTCCTGAGAAAAAAGAAACGATGAGGGTAAGATGTGCTTTTTTTGTTCTGGATAAAAATGATATATTAAAAGTTTTATGAAGCATTTGAAGTTTGTCATGCTAACAGATACCTCTTGTTTTTCTTGCACAGAAATTAAAGGAAATCGCCTTCCCAAAAGCCGAAGAGCTGAAAAAGTTGCTTCTCAAGCAGTATGACAAAGAGCATGCTGAATATCTGGTCCGAAAGGTGGGTTACTGTGACATTTAGAAGCCCTAATTATCTTTGGGTTTTTTTTTTTGGTTTGACCTTTCATATGTTGTGTAATATCAAGTAAAATGTCTTCAAAGATCAAAGAAAAGGATTAATGGATTCATCGTCTCTCAAAAGAAAAAAAAATACTTCCAATACTTCTTACTTCCAGCCTCATTTCTTGAAAAAAGATCTTACAAATTTGCATAATCTCTGCTTGTGATTTTCATTAAATGGCCAGAGTAGAGTCATCTGACCAATCAGAGTAAAGCAGAGACATCTGACTAAGCAGAGCAGAGTAGGACCACCTCAGCCAATCAGAGCAGAGTAATGTCATCTGACCAATCAGAGCAGAATAGAGCCATCTGACCAATCGGTGTAGATTAGGGCAAAGTAGAACCATCTGACCAATCAGAGCAGAGTAGGACCACCTGACCAATGAAAATAGAGTGGAGACATCTGACCAATCAGAGCAGATTAGGACCACCTGACCAATCAAAATAGAGTAGAGCCATCCGGCCAATCAGTAGAGTAGAGCCACCTGACCAGTCAGAGCAGAGTGGAGACATCTGACCAATCAGAGCAGAGTATAATAGAGCCATCTGACCAATCGGAGTAGAGCCATCTGACCAATCAGAGTAGAGCCATCTGACCAATCAGAGCAGAGTAGGACCACCTGACCAATTAAAATAGAGTGGAGACATCTGACCAATCAGAGCAGAGTAGGACCACCTGACCAATCAAAATAGAGTAGAGCCATCTGGCCAATCAATAGAGTAGAGCAGGGGTGCTCAACCCTATTCCTGGCGATCGACCTTCCTGCAGTTTTCAGTTGCAGCCCTTATCAAACACACCTGCCTGTAATTATCAAGTGCTCCTCACGTTCTAAATAATTGGTTCAGGTGTGTTTGATCAGGGTTGGAGCTGAAATCAGCTGGAAGGTCGATCGCCAGGAACAGGGTTGAGCACCCCTGGAGTAGAGCCACCTGACCAGTCAGAGCAGAGTGGAGACATCTGACCAATCAGAGCAGAGTATAATAGAGCCATCTGACCAATCAGAGCAGAGTATAATAGACTCATCTGACCAATCAGAATAGAGCAGAGTAGGACCACCTCAGCCAATCAGAGCAGAGTAGAGCCATTTGACCAATCAATGTAGATTAGGGCAGAGTAGAACCATCTGACTAACCAGAGCAGAGCAGAATAGAGCCATCTGACCAATCGGAGTAGAGCAGAGACATCTGACTAATCAGAGCAGAGTAGGACCACCTCAGCCAATCAGAGCAGAGTACTGTCATCTGACCAATCGTAGCATAATAGAACCATCTGACCAATCAGAGTAGAGCAGAGTAGAGCTATCTGACCAATCAGAGCAGAGTAGGACGACCTGACCAATCAAAATAGAGTAGAGCCACCGGAGAAATCAGAGCAGACTGGAGACATCTGACTAATCAGAGCAGAGCAAGGCCATCTGACCAATCAGAGCAGAGTAAAATAGAGACATCTGACCAATCAGAGCAGAGTAGGATGACCTGACCAATCAAAATAGAGTAGAGCCACCGGAGAAATCAGAGCAGACTGGAGACATCTGACTAATCAGAGCAGAGTAAGACCATCTGACCAATCAGAGCAGAGTAGAGACATCTGACCAATCAGAGTAGAGTAGAGACATCTGACTGATTAGAGCAGAGTAGGACCACCTCAGCCAATCAGAGGAGAGTATAATAGAGCCATCTGACCAATCAGAGCAGACTGGAGACATCTGATCAATCAGAGCAGAGTAAGACCATCTGACCAATCAGAGCAGAATATAATAAAGCCATCTGACCAATCAGAGCAGACTGGAGACATCTGATCAATCAGAGCAGAGTAAGACCATCTGACCAATCAGAGCAGAGTATAATAGAGCCATCTGACCAATCAGAGCAGACTGGAGACATCTGATCAATCAGAGCAGAGTAAGACCATCTGACCAATCAGAGCAGAGTAGACTGACTGGAAGGCGGGGTTTAGAGAGACTGAATAGATGCTGTGTAAAAAATCTGTTGATCAAAGTTGGATGTAAAAGTGTAAGAGACCCCCAAAACAAAAGGAGGAACATTTAGCATATCCTGATCAGTGCAGTGTGAAAGTCCAGCTGTTGCTTTGTGTCTGCTGTCAGAGAGCGGAGGATGCAGCGCGGACTGTGGAAGTGTTGAAGCAACAGGAGCAGGAGGCACAGCGGCAGAAACTGGCGGAGCTGCATCAGCGGCAGCGTGAGCAGGAGCAGTTTAGCGCCTTTGAGGAGATGATCCGCCGCCAGGAGCTGGAGAAAGAGCGCCGGCGCATCGTGCAGGAGTTCAGCATCCCTGTGTCTCCCACTGCTCCAGACGTCCTGCTGCCGGATGTACACGGACCCCCACAGGCCTCGCTCTCACCCCCGACGCCCCCTGCAGGAGCCACTAACCATCAAGGTTATTTTACTACACCAAAACTAAGGCTGAAACTATTGGTCAAAAAACATCTTCGTCAGATCTGGGGGAGGTCAGTCTAGCCTCTCTCGATCCCTGAGGTAGAGATTTCCAGTTTTCCAGTTTCCTTTATTTTTGGCATTCAAAACATCACAATAAATTGTAATGCAGAAATAAGAGGAAATAGGATACATTAGGGAAGAGAGAGGTGAAAAAATCTCCTTCTCACTTTCCTTAAATTAGGGCAGTGTGAGATCAGGGGGGAAAAGCCCTAGCAATCAAGCACATAAACACATAGACATAACATCGCAACAGGGGATGTGGATATAGTCCGATGAGGGCGGCAGCCATCTGGTCCTGCAGCTAAAGAGCGCTGGTCACAGACCCGCCTACCCACTCCAGTGGGTAAACGCACACAAAGGCGTGGGATGCGGGGCTAGGCAGTGATTGGCTATCTGTAGCTGTGTATGTGTGTGTGTAGAGTCTCAACAGGTGTCCTTGACAGGGAGCAGGGAGTCTCCTTATCTTACTTTCCGGGGGAAGTTGTTTGTCTCCAGCTGAGGCTGTCCGGCAGGAAAGTCACAGGGAAGCCAAAAGAGAAGAAAAGTTTTTCAAATTTGGGTCAATATCTGGCAATTTCACAGATATTTATTGTCCGTCACTGGTCTCCAGGTCTGACCAAATCTTGTTGCAAAGCCGCTAGTTTCACCCAGATGTTTTCCAATTAGCGGTCTAAGACTACAGTCTGGTTTGTAGCGACTCTGCTCACCACCGTTTCAATCCAGCCGGTCAGCTTGGTGGGGTTTTGAGCAGCACTGACCGCTTTCATCAATCGTCGATACCCCAGGGCCCTGCATAAGCCTATCAGCAGAAACCCTGCTATCAAAGTTCCGAATAGATAGATATCTTCAATATCCTCCAGGGACAGGGCAGCCAGGCACACGACGCGCCACTTCTCCCACCCGTCCATCACGTATCCAGCTGCAAACGTCCCTGCAGGACAAGTTGGTTCCCCCCGAGCCCAAACTTCTCGTCGAGAAGATGGTGTCAATCGCGTTCAGAGACCAGTTGATCAAATTCATAATTCCTTATTCGTTTGGAGAGCAGGGCAAGGAGAGCCTCAGAGATAGAATAAGACAAGACAAGAGGAAAAAAGCAACCGCCTTCGCCGAGAGCCAAAGACGAAAGGTCCATTTATAACCCAATTTTAAAAAAAAATCACAGAAGGGAATACATTAATACTTCAATATTTGTTGCAGTTTGTTATAATAGTTATAATATTAAAGAGCCCCTATTATACATTAAATAGGGTCATATTTTGGATGTAAGGGTCTCCAACAACAGTCTAATATACATGCAAGGTCAAAAAACACTTTCATGGCCTTATAATCTGCATTTATTTTTACCTAATTTTCCCAGCGACTCCCATATGAATCGTTCAGTGATTCATTTGTTCCCAAACCCGTCCTTAGCGCGAAGCTAATCTGCGCTGATTGGACCGATGACAGCCTGTTGCGATTGGTCAACAGCGTTCAGCACGAGACAGAGTGAAATGCCCAGCACAGCTTATCAACAATATAGAAGTAGTCAGAGTGCACACACGCTTCATATTAGTGTAAGGCGTGGATTTCGGCAGTGGGTGAATGTAAATACAGACGATCGGCTTGAAAATACTGGCGACTAACTATTTTATTAAGCAAAAACTCCAAGAACTGGGGAGGAAAACGACACGCGTCTCCTAGCCTGTCACACTCTACCTCAGTGTTGCCAGATGTAGCTGACTGATTCCAGCCCAAAAACTATCCAAAACCCGCCAAAATGCAAAAAAACCCGCCCACTCATCTGGAAAACACAGTTGTGACAGTCGCGAAAAACACGACAAGTGTTTATACCCGCACAATCGAGTTAAAAACAGTCCAATTGAACGGGAAACCGCCCAATCTGGCAACTCTGCTCTACCTGCTCTTTTTTCACTCACACACACACACACACACACACACACACACACACACACACACACACACACACACACACACACACACACACACACACACACACACACACACACACACACACACACACACACACACATTATCCTCCTCCTCAGAGGACACAACACAAAAATAAAAGTCCTTAACAGAAACATTCAAAAACAGAATACATAAGAATGTACATTAAAGAAACAACTTCACATTAGTTACTGACACCACAGAATACAGTACCCAGTTCTCACCAGTGTTATTAGGGTCGGCGCCTCTATAGAATAGTGAGGGCGGCGTCCGTGAACTCCCCCGGTTTTCCCGTTCATCCGCGACGCGCACCCCCTCCCTCCCAGTCCTTACTTTCCCCCAGTCTCCTGGATTTTTTGTGTGTGCATGAGTGCATTAAAGCAGTTCAGTTAAACACATGACAAACGACAGGATTGCAAGCTCACAAACACGTTTAAATCCGCAAAGAAAGCGGCATGCGTCGCGTTTTTAGCGTGTTTTTAGTCACGATATGTATAAGTGTTATATGTTGTCAGGGCTTACCTGTACTCTGCTTTTCCCAATGATCACCAACCCTCATTACAAAATGGAGGAATAATCCATGAGCTGTGCATTGACAGTTCCTGTGGAGCTCTGTCAAAGTCTCATACATCAGTAGTCTTTTCTGATCCTTCCTTTTTTGCAAAAAAAATAATCCTCAACCACTGACTCTTCACAGCTTCATCTTTGGGTAGAGAAAATAACAAAAACTTTCCCTCAAACTTCCAATAATATCCAGCTAAGCACAGCGTCTTCATGACTTCAGGATCTGTTTATCTTCCTCTCTTAGCTGCTGTGTTAGTGGGCGGGGCCGCAGGTTTAAATTCGCGGGTCTGCGCGCGCAACCATTATGTTTCGTGTCTACGTCACGCCGAAACGGCTAAAGACTCGTTATCAAGACGATTCGTTTAAACCACTATGAGTCGACTCTTTTATAGATGAATCAATAGTTTTAAACACTGTCCACTTTCAGATTTAAGCTTTAGCTGGATATTTCACTTCACTAAGAGCTGTGTTACACACTACATAGAAGGTCATTTTCGAAAACCCATAATAGGGGCACTTTAACATTTTGTGCTAATTTAACTATTTATTGATTTATTGCTCCATACTAGCTATTCAATAGTATTTAAGATACGATATTATTCAAAAGTCTTATAATGACAGGATAAAAACTATCACGAAACCGCACTGATTTGCTCCTCAGGCCTTCCTGATGGCATGAGAGTGAGCATACTATGGCCAGGGTGGGTTGGATCCCTTAAAATGCTATTTGCCCTAGACCAGGGGTGTCAAACTCAGATCCTGGAGGGCCGCAGCCCTGCACAGTTTAGTTCCAACCCTGCTTCAACACACTTACCTGCAGGTTTCAAACAAGCCTGAAGGACTCAATTAGTTTGATCAGGTGTGATTAATTAGAGTTGGAACTAAACTGTGCAGAGCTCCGGCCCTTCAGGAACTGAGTTTGACACCTGTGCCCTAGACAGTCAGCGTTGTTGATGCAGCTCCTCGATAGATCCCTTTCAGCTGACTTTATTATCTTATTAATGGTGTTCTTGTCAGATACACTGCTATTCTCATACCAAAGAGAGCTGCCATTAGTGAGAACACTCTCAACAGCTCCTCTGTAAAAAGTTGTGAGGATTGATGGGCTGAGGTGTGCTCTTTTTAACCTTTAACCAACTCCTTGGTTTTTGCGCAGGTCTGTGCAGGACAAAACTTTTAAACCCCGCTCCCGCCGTGAGGTTTTATTCCTCACCCGTCACACCCCGTAAATTCAGTCTTTGTTCACCCTCTGCCTGCTTAGGATCATTTTCTCCCTGACCCAACCGTTCCCGCTAAATTTAGATCTGGTTTCCTAAATCTCACGTTTAAATTGGGCACTACCAAAAGAGAGAGATAACAGATAAAAGTGTAGGTTGTGCAAGCTTTGTGATGAGACATGAGTGCCGCCTTCATCCTGAGGTTCCAGTCGTGTGATTGCTAAAGGGTAAAACTTTGAGGTATTATCACATCGCACAAAGAGTAATATTTTTACATTAGCATCTATGACACATGAAAAAGACTCCCATACATCAGACTTGCCTGATGTGGGTTCCCAACAGTAAACCGACATGTTTTCAAATGCAAGCTGAAGGACAGCGCATCTTCACTTTGCTTGGTCATGGTAAAGCCCGCTCTGAAGACCATTATGCAGATATAATGTAATGTAATGTGTATTTATATAGCGCATTTATTGTGTATGGCCATACACCCAAAGCGCTTCACAATCATGAGGGGGGTCTCTCTACACCACCACCAGTGTGTAGCATCCACTTGAATGATGCGACGGCAGCCACAGGACAACGGCGCCAGTGCGCTCACCACACACCAGCTATTGGTGGAGTGAAGAGACAGTGATGGAGCCAATTCGGTGAATGGGGATGATTAGGAGGCCATGATGGGTAAGTGCCGATTGAGGGACTTTGGCCAGGACACCGGGGTTACACCCCTACTCTTTACGAGAAGTGCCATGGGATTTTTTAATGACCACAGAGAGTCAGGACCTCGGTTTAACATCTCATCCGAAAGACGGCGCCCACTAACAGTGTAGGGTCCCCTTCACTATACTGGGGCATTAGGATTCACGCAGACCACAGGTTAAGCGCCCCCTGCTGGCCTCACTAACACCACTTCCAACAGCAACCTAGTTTTTCCCATGTGGTCTCCCATCCAGGGACTGACCAGGCTCAGCCCTGCTTAGCTTCAGTGAGTAACCGGTCTTGGGCTGCAGGGTGATATGGCTGTGGCATAATATAGATGATGCATACACTTGCAGAAAGCACTGGTCATGCGTTCATTGTGAGCCCTGGCTGTACCAGTGCTCAATAGGAATGAAGAAAGATATGCTGTTCTGAAATAACATCAAGAATCGTGGTCGGGTCAATGAGCTCCCGCGGGAATGTAGACCTCTACCCGAGCCTCTGCATTGGTTGTGGAAATTCATAATTCACCCAAAATAAATGAGTATGATGGCAGATGAATATTCCGAAATCAACGTACTAAGAGTCGTGGAAAAAACAAAAAATTTTATCAACTGAAATAAAATTGAACTAACTAGTTAACTGAAACTAAGAACGGTCACTGAACAACTAACTGAAACAAAATAAAACTGAGCAAAAATAATAATCGTCTTCATTATTATTATTATTATTATTATTATTACTATTAGGCGGTCAGTCTTTGTTGGAAAATCTGACCTGCGACTGTTTAGAGAAATAACAGTAGAAGCGCTTTTATTTTTGTTTACCATAAACTGTAAACTACCCATATTTAACTGCATCTGTCAACTTTTGTTTTTTTTTTTTTTTACAATATCAATAATTTACACCTTTTTTTTTTTTTTTTTTTTTTAACAATAACTAAGGGTAAACAAGAACATTCAAAAACCCTCAGTCCCCCATCCCACCCCCAAGGAGGAGAAAAAAATAAATAAATAAAAACACACACAACAACATTAGCACCTACAAGAATTGTCAAAGCAACTAAATAAATATACATAAAATATAAATAACACACGCACACATTCATAAAAAGGGCGGAGATCTTTCTTGAAAGAAAAATAAATAAAAAATTCTTATAAATCAGCGATGAGGTGTGTTGTATTCCTGACAAAATTAATTAGAGGATCCCAGTTTTTATAAAATTTTTCAGTGGAACCTCTTAATGTAAACTTAATTTTTTCAATGTATAGAAAAGACATCAAATCTTCTAACCATTAGACAGTGGGAGGACGTTTAGAAGACTTCCAGTGTAATAAAATCCATCTCCGGGCTATCAGTGACGCAAAGGCTAGAACATTAGCATTCTTATTTGAAAGCTTATCCAACAAAGCCGTTACACCAAAAATAGCAATCAAAGGGCATGGTTCGAGAGAAATGTTAAAAATTATAGAAAAAGTATCGAAGAAAGAACTCCAAAAATGTTCCAACTTTGGACAAGAAAAAAACATGTGGGTATGATCAGCTGGAGCCAGAGAGCACCTATTACAACAAACATCCACACCTGGGAATAGCTTATACTTAATTTGACATTCGTTAGATGAATTCAATGAAGAACCTTAAATTGCATCTGCATCTGTCATCTTTAATATGAAGAAGTTTGTCTTTAATCGCTCATAATTTTTACTTTTTTTTTTTTTTTTGAACTTATTTTTATTAGAAAATACAACATTGCATAGAGTACAATATAGTGTAACAGTGTTTTGCATGTTAGACCATCAATTTCTATCTACCAAAATGGTTGTAAATACATGTACAGAACAAAAAGCATCCTTAGGACATATAAAAGAGAGAGCATTTTAAAACCATAATACTAATAATATATATATATATATATATATATATATATATATATATATATATATATATATATATATATATATATATATATATATATATATATATATATATATATATATACACATACATACACATACATAAAAAATTATTAATAAAAAAAAATAATAATAAAAAAAATTTTAAGAAAAGGTGAAGAAAGGAAGATAAAAGTGGCCTTATTCTCCGATACTACACAGGGTTCGGTATGGCTCATTATTGAAGAATTAGAGGCATGACAGGAGACCATCTCTTTAGGAAAATAGTTTTTTGAAGTCGTAATGTATATGTTATTTGTTCCATTTGATACAGTTCCCACACTTTTTGAATCCAAGCATTATATGATGGAGGTTCAGAATTTTGCCATCTGCATGTGATGCACTTTAAAGCCGCAGCAAGTAAGATTTGTAATAAGTAAATTTTTGATCTGCCATCGAAGCCCTCAGGGCATACACCTAGCAGAGCAACTGTTGGATCTTCAGAAAATTCATAATGGAAGATTTCTTTAAGGGCATTAAATACTTCTTTCCAATAGTTTCTTAATTTAGGACACGACCACAGAATATGGGTGTGGTTACCAATATTCTGACCACAATTTCTCCAGCACTTGTTAGAGCAGGAAGGGTTCCATTTTGAAATTATTTGTGGAGTTCTGAAAAATCTAGTTATAACCTTCCATTTAAATTCTCTCCAGATGTTAGAATTGGTCACAAAATGTACTTCACTGCAAACTTCCTCCCAAGTTTCCAGAGAAATTGTTCTATTCATTTCAGTTTCCCATTTCTCCTTTATCTGTATGGTGTTATTTGTGTTCTTAGATAAGAATATAATTTTTACTTTTATTCTAGTTGTATTTGTGTGCTTTTCGGTTCAGTGTCTGTTCAAACCATTATTTGACTTTTATTACTAAGAGTTTTGCATAAGAGTTAATATAAGCTGTGCAAACACTAAACTTTGCTCTGGTCTGAACAGGTCCCATTAAAGGGACAGTTCACTCAAAAATGAAAATTATGCCATCATTTACCTGTTTTAAACCTTTATGAGTTTCTTTCTCCTGTTGAACACAAACAAAGATATTTTGAAGAAAGCAGAAAACCTGTAACTATGTAAACATTGACTTCCATAATATTTGTTTTCCTACTATGGAAGTCAATGGTTACAGCTTTCTAACATTCTTCAAAATATCTTCTTTTGTGTTCAACGGGAAAAAGAAAAGATCTGGAACCACTTGAGGGCGAGTAAAATGTTCAGTTTTGGGTTAACTATTCCTTTAAGTTGGCACCAAAGGCGTAGTGGTTAGTGTGTTAACACCATAGACTATAAAAGATATCCGTGACGTCACCCATAGGTTTCTGAACACTGCAAAAGAAGCTACAAGTAGGCGAGGCCAAACGTTGCCATTTTGTCTGCGCGTCATCGCACCAAACGCGGGATACCAAATAAGGGCAAAGAGGCGGAGAGTGAGCGGAGCTACAGACGCATGCTGGATTCTCAGCATTTTGCTTAGACCTGGCTTAGACAGACTTTTTACTTTTGGAGAACGCTTAATACTTCATTTCCTGCGACTCGTTTGTGTTCTGACCACACGTGCTTGGTTGTTTACTATATAAATAAAGTGTTTAGACTTTTAAAAACACTGTTGTAATACAATGACAGGAGGAAAACGCGAATTACTATCAAACACTTCAGATATAGTCTGTGTTAGTAAATGCAAGGCTGTTTATAAAATCCAGCACTAACACTGTATGACAACGCTTCAGATGACTGTTTTATAGCCTGCAACTAATCAATCTGTCAGATTCTGGAGTGCAATACTGGTCTAAAGAACATTATAAATGATCTTAAATAAAACAAATACATTCATAGATATGGTATGTAAGTATATAATTTCTCTCACCTGTGAAATGGAGGCAACTTGAACGGTTTGTGAGCACAATTAAGTGCACACAGCATGCTATGTCATCTGAGAATTGCAGGAAATAATTCCAAAAGGCAAATGACGGTGTAAAGAAACATTAACCAAAACAAAAACACAACGTATATGCCGAGCTCAGCGGCTAATTAGCCAGAATCAGCTGTGACGACGAGACAGCGTGTAGCTAGACCTAGCTGTCACTCAAGTGGCCACGCCCTTAATTATGCAGACTTAATATAACTTAATAAAAACGAAACGGATGAGTTATAAAAAAATTCACCCCCCTCAGAATTGTCATGAAGGGTAATCATAGCTATATGCACCAAAGCCATCGTTTGTACCAGGCTGTAAACATGTTTTTATCAGCTGTAAAAATGGCCAATTTACCAATGCAGAAAGAAAGCGCTTGGATTTCCTTGAGCCAGCCCCCCAAGGCGAGTCGATGAATTGCAGTTTTAGTTACTTCCATATTGGCTTCCCGAGGGAGAGCGGGAGGTTGCCGCTTGGTTGACACATGGCACTCACGGCGACCCAAGTTCGATTCCCACCTTGAGTTCCTATGCCGATCCTTCCCTTCTCTCTGCTCCCGACTCTGCTCCTCCTCCCTTTCCTTTTTTTCTAGCTATACTCTCCTACTACATTTTAGATTCCCTGCCTGAGCCCAGACATGACCTGCCTCGACCCTGCCACTTTCTTCAGGCTGGGCCATGATCAAGCATTTGTGTTTTTCTTTGTTGTCATTACTTAATTAGCCTAATTGGGTGGAAAGCTATGACATAATTAGCAATATTATACAAATATTTTAGCAAAGTCGGCCTAAGCCACATATGTCATGCGCAGCAACGCTCTAGCTCCTGCAATAGCATCTCTTCCACTGGCACACATTCACACCGCACGCGCAAGCAGAGCTGAAGCAGCATGAATGTAGAGCAGAAACATGCATAAAAATCAGTCGTGCTGATCAATGCGGTAAATGGGTTAAATTGGTACTTTTTACTGTCATTCAGTGTGTTTTGGTCATTATCAATGCACTGTCACTTTAATTGAGCCTGAGTAGCGGCAAAAAATAGACCCAGCACGGAAATGATGCCGGCACTGCTGCTTCAGCTCTGCTCACCCTCCGTGCTGACGCGCTGCAATCGCAGTGAAATAGAGGCTTCTGCTGTAAGTGTCAGTGAAACACTGTCCAGCAAACACACATGCAGGGAAATTGTGCAGAGTTTTTAAGTAGATGGAGCGTTGTAAATACTCACACTCGCCTCCATTGCCATAGTAAGCTACGGAGACAGCGCAAATGAGATAAGTGACGTCAGTACATAATCACCGGTTATGATTATTACTGAACCGATACTGAATTTTGCACCAAAGAAACAATTTAATTTGACATCCCTACTCATTTCTGTAGCTCAAACAACTCGGAATTGAAGTTAAAAATGTCTGTTATAATGGCCCACGTATTAAAAAATGGTTTGGATTTCAATTGGGCTCATGTGTCGGACCGGGTCGGGCTCAGACACGAGGTGCACAGGCTCATGTAGGGTCGGAATTAATTTTTTGGGCCCGATCTAAGCTCCTACTGTCCTATTAAGGTGAAAATATAAAGGTGAAAAAAAAAATAAATAAATAAAAAAAAATCTCTTTAACTCTAAACTATAAATTATATTAAATCATTTATTCATATTAAAACTATTTAACTATAATTACTAAAACTGAATATCAAAAATAAACAGAAATGTGTAAAAAATTCAAACGAAACTAAAACTAGCAAAACCATGAATCGAACAACAACTACACTAAAATTTACAGCCAATTTTAAAAATAAGATTGAAATAAAAACTCATTTAACAATGTGAAAAAGAGCTTTTGTACAAAGTGGGATGTAAAACTGTAAGAGACCTCCAAAACAAAAGGAGGAAGATTTAAAATATCATAATCAGTGCAGTGTGAACGTCCAGCTCTTAATTCAATTCAAGTGTATTTGTACAGCGCTTTTCACAATAATTACTGTTTCAAAGAAGCTTTATAAAACCTGTACAATATTGCATCCCAAACAAAATCAGAAAAGTGAAGATTATTAGTTACCATAATTCACTGAAATAAAAACTAATTTAAAAATGCTAAACTAGAATAATAACATTGCAAATCCTGTGTCTCCATCTCCAGGCCTGCCGGCATTTGACCGCTCGCTCAAGCCCAGTGTTCCAGTCAGTGCAGGACACAGTGAGTTTGCCACCGTTTGCGCTTTCATCACTGACTTATTAGACATATTGGTGTGTTCTGAAGCTGAGATTATTTGTGTGTTTTAGGTGCGTTGGTAAATGGCTTACGACAGCTCTTTGTGCCCGCTGAACTTTGCCAAAGGTTTCTAAAGCTGGCAGAAACAAACACGGCACGGGCGGTGGAGACCTGCGGGATCCTCTGCGGAAAACTGGTACATGCAAAACACTCCAGACACCACAAGCAGACGTATAAGGACAGTTCAGTTTGTTTCCCTACACAGTTTTAGTGTAATATGCTAAAACATTTCATCTTGAAAGGCAAGTAATATTATATATTTTTCTTACTATAAAGAACATTGAGGCTATTTGGGATTTTAATTTTCAATAATGAGCAGATTTTAAACAAATATTTATTTATGAAATTGTTTTGGATAGTTTGAAAAAATATTATTGTAATAAATAGATTTTTAAAAATGTGAGCGTACATTTTAGACAACACAACTGCTTTGATGCATTAATAATTTACCATTTACATTTTTTATATATATTTTTTTTTTATATTTAATATTTTATTGTATTACCTGAAGCTCATTAATAATTTATTTACTGTAATAACTTAATAAATGCACACACACACACACCGGCCACTTTATTAGGTGCACCTAATAAAGGTTGTTAACGCAAATTTGTAATCAGCCAATCACATGGCAGCAACTCAATGCATTTAGGCATGTAGACATGGTCAAGACGATCTGCTGCAGTTCAAACCGAGAAAGGTGATTTAAAGTGACTTTGAGTGTGGCATGGTTGTTGGTGCCAGACGAGCTGGTCTGAGTATTTCAGAAACTGCTGATCTACTGGGATTTTCACGCACAACCATCTCTAGGGTTTACAGAGAATGGTCTGAAAAAGAGAAAATATCCAGTGAGTGGCAGTTCTGTGGGCGCAAATGCCTTGTTGATGTCAGAGTTCAGAGGAGAATGGCCAGACTGGTTCCAGCTGATAGAAAGACAACAGTAACTCAAATAAGCACTCGTTACAACCGAGGTCTGCAGAAGAGCATCTCTGAACGCACAACACGTCCAACCTTGAGGCGGATGGGCTACAGCAGCAGAAGACCACACCGGGTGCCACTCCTGTCAGCTAAGAACAGGAAACTGAGGCTACAATTCACACAGGCTCAACAAAATTGGACAACAGAAGATTGGAGAAGCGTTGCCTGGTCTGATGAGTCTCCATTTCTGCCCTTGTGTTTATGACCACAGTGTACCCATCTTCTGATGGCTACTTCCAGCAGGATAGATGTCATAAAGCGTGAATCATCTCAAACTGGTTTCTTGAACATGACAATGAGTTCACTGTACTCAAATGGCCTCCACAGTCACCAGAATTCAATCCAATAGAGCACCTTTGGGATGTCATGGAACGGGAGATTCACATCATGGATGTGCAGCCGACAAATCTGCAGCAACTGCGTGATGCTACCATGTCAATATGGACTAAAATCTCTGAGGAATATTTCCAGCATCTTGTTGAATCTATGCCACAAAGGATTAAGGCAGTTCTGAAGGCAAAAGGAGGTCCAACACGGTACTAACAAGGTGTACCTAATAATGTGGCCAGTAAGTATATATATATATATATATATATATATATATATATATATATATATATATATATATATATATATATATATATATATATATATATATATATATATATATATATTCATTCATTCATTTTCTTGTCGGCTTTGTCCCTTTATTTATCTGGGGTCGCCACAGCGGAATGAACCGCCAACTTATCCAGCACGATTTTACGCAGCGGATGCCCTTCCAGCCGCAACCCATCTCTGGGAAACATTCACACTCATACACTACGGACAATTTAGCCAACCCAATTCACCTATACCACATGTCTTTGGACTGTGGGGGAAACCGGAGCACCCGGAGGAAACCCACGCGAACGCAGGGAGAACATGCAAACTCCACACAGAAACGTCCAGCCCAGCCGAGGTTCGAACCTGCGACCCAGCGACGTTCTTGCTGTGAGGCGACAGCACTACCTACTGCGCCACTGCGTCGCCTATATATATATATATTCGCTCAGACATTTGGGTTTGCTAAGCATTTATTTAAAATGTAATTTATTTTGTAATATTACAAATAATTGTAAAAAATAATTGTACTAGCATAATAAATTTGTGATAAAAGTCATATAATGTATTGTGTTCATAAATCTCACTTAATATCTCTTGCATATAATTAAATTCTGTCAAACAGCAGCCTTAGTCCACATTAAATCAAAGTTTACAATGTTTAATAAATAATAAATATAATTATAATAAACCCCACCCCCTACTTGATATTCTGTTTCATTTGGAAATACATCATCATAATGAAATAAAATCTGCAGCAACTGCTGAAATCTGTTTAGTCACAAATAAAGCGGTTTGCTTGTGTTTGCAGATGAAGAACGCCTTCACCATTACCCACGTGATCGTGCCCAAGCAGTGTGGAGGACCAGATTACTGTGACACAGAGAACGAGGAGGAACTTTTCCTGATCCAGGATCAGAACGATCTCATTACACTGGGCTGGATTCATGTATGATGTGCAGTGTTAAAAGGAGACTTCACCCAAACATGATAATTATAATCATTTACTCTCCCTCATGTGGGGTTTAAACCTTTAAGAGTTTATTTCTTCTGTCAGTGGGTGCAATGAGCATCTTCAAAATATCTTTCACATATTTTGAAGAATGTTAAAAATCTGTAACCATTGACTCCCATAATAGAAAAACAAATACTATGAAAGTCAATGGTTACCGGTTTTCAACTTTCTTCAAAATGTCTTCAGTTGGGTTCAACCTAAGAAAGACACTCAAACATGTTTTGAAATTTTGAAGAATGTTAGAGACCGGTAACCATTGACTACCATAATAGGAAAATAAATACTATGGAAGTCAATGGTTACCGGTTTTCAACTTTGTTCAAAATGTCTTCATTTATGTTCGACAGAAGAAAGACACTCAAACATGTTTTGAAATTTTGAAGAATGTTAGAACCCGGTAACCATTGACTTCCATAATAGGAAAACAAATACTATGAAAGTCAATGGTTACCAGTTTTCAACATTCTTCAAAATATCTTCTTTTTTTGTTCAATCTAAGAAAGACACTCAAACAAGTTTGGAAATTTTGAAGAATGTTAGACACCGGTAACCATTGACTTCCATAATATGAAAACAAATACTACGGGAGTCAATGGTTACCGGTTTTCAACTTTCTTCAAAATGTCTTCATTTGGGTTCAACAGAAGAAAGACATTCTTAAATGTTTGAAACAAGTAAAGGGTTAATTAATGATGACGATTTTATTTTTGGGTGAACTGTAAGTGTAAATGTAGTATTACTGTAATTGTATGACTTGATAATAATCAATCTCTCTTGTATTCCTCAAGACGCACCCGACGCAGACGGCCTTTCTGTCCAGTGTGGATCTGCACACACACTGCTCCTATCAGATGATGCTTCCAGAGTCCATAGCCATCGTCTGCTCACCCAAATTCAATGAGTATGTTCTCTGAGATGCATATAATTCAGTAGGAGTGTAACGGAACACAGAAGTCTTGGTTCGGTACGCACATTTATTTTGGGGTCACGCTTTGATACAGGTTCAGTACCACTGGAATGGACCTTTTCCACATGTACAGGTTTCTCAGCGAAGTCACAGAGACAATGAATACTTAAATACATTATTGCACATTATATTATATTATAATAGTTGATCATGTGTGGCGCATGGAGTTATTTAACTGCTTATTTAAAGGCTGCTTGTGATACAAAAGTGCAAAATGATTAGAATAATGATGAACAATAAGGAGACTGTATTAAATTTCAAAAGTTAAGCTCAACTAAGATTGAGTAAGCTTCAAAACTGAAATGTCTTTTAATAAAAATGCTAGCACTGTGTCCATCCATAACAGCAGGTGCAGCGGACAACAACTGTTTAATCTTGTGTGTGTGCACGCGTGTGTATACAGAATGGACTCATACTGACTTATGTGTGCATTAGATTGGACAGGGTTTCATATTTCCATTGTTTTTCTATGTAATTGTGTTTGACTCTAAGGTGTTGCACATCTGGACTGACTTGTACATGTACTTTTACACTCCTATTTTTTTAGTGATAGTTAGCAGGCCTCAATAACACTCTGACATATGCTGCAGGACGGGCTACTTCCGGCTGACTGATTATGGGATGGACGATGTCGGTACCTGCAAACAGAGAGGATTCCACCCACATCCGAAGGACCCGCCGCTCTTCGCTGTGAGTAATTTTGGAGAGTATATACTGTTTTTTCCACTGGCATGTCACTGTCTAGTTGTCAGTAATTCCTGCATGAACTGATGCTGGTTTGTTACTAGTTTGCATAGTGACAGTCTATGGATTTTATTGGCTGCCTGCAAAAAATGACTATTTTGATGTCAAACACTGTAGTTTTGCTGTGACTGGAAGAGACTGGATTAGAGCCATCTGACCAATGAGGGCAGAGTAGACAAATCTGACCAATCAGAGCACAGTAGAGCCATCTAACCAATGAGGGCAGAGTAGACCCATCTGACCAATGAGAGCAGAGTAGAGCCATCTGACCAATCAGACTGAAGTAGAGCCATCTGACCAATGAGAGCAGAGTAGAGCCATCTGACCAATCAGACTGAAGTAGAGCCATCTGACCAATGAGAGCAAAGTAGAGCCATCTGACCAATCAGACTGAAGTAGAGCCATCTGACCAATCAGACTGAAGTAGAGCCATCTGACCAATGAGAGCAAAGTAGAGCCATCTGACCAATCAGACTGAAGTAGAGCCATCTGACTAATGAGAGCAAAGTAGAGCCATCTGACCAATCAGACTGAAGTAGAGCCACCTGACCAATGAGAGCAGAGTAGAGCCATCTGACCAATCAGACTGAAGTAGAGCCACCTGACCAATGAGAGCAGAGTAGAGCCATCTGACCAATCAGACTGAAGTAGAGCCATCTGACCAATGAGAGCAGAGTAGAGCCATCTGACCAATCAGACTGAAGTAGAGCCATCTGACTAATGAGAGCAGAGTAGAGCCATCTGACCAATCAGACTGAAGTAGAGCCATCTGACCAATGAGAGCAAAGTAGAGCCATCTGACCAATCAGACTGAAGTAGAGCCATCTGACCAATGAGAGCAAAGTAGAGCCATCTGACCAATCAGACTGGAGTAGAGCCATCTGACCAATCAGACTGGAGTAGGGTCATCTGACCAATGAGAGCAGAGTAGAGCCATCTGACCAATGAGAGCAGAGTAGAGCCATCTGACCAATCAGACTGGAGTAGGGTCATCTGACCAATGAGAGCAGAGTAGAGCCATCTGATCAATGAGGGCAGAGTAGAACCATCTGACCAATCGGAGTAAAGTAGAGACATCTGACCAATCTGTGCAGAGTAGAGCCATCTGACCAATCAGGGCAGAGTAGAACCATCTGACCAATCGGAGTAAAGTAGAGACATCTGACCAATCTGTGCAGAGTAGAGCCATCTGACCAATCAGGGCAGAGTAGAGCCATCTGACCAATCAGGGCAGAGTAGAGCCATCTGACCAATCTGGGCAGAGTAGAGCCATCTGACCAATCAGAGCAAAGTAGAGCCATCTGACCCAACAGACCAGAGTAAAGCCATCTGACCAATCAGACCGAAGTGGAGCCATCTGACCAATTAGGGCAGAGTAGAGCCATCTGACCAATCAGACCCGAGTGGGGTCATCTGACCAATCAGAGTGAACAGGTCATCCGACCAATCAGAATGGAGTAGAGCCATCTGACCAATCAAAGGAGAGTAGAGTTATCTGACCAATCAAAGCAGAGTAGAGCCATCTGACCGATCAAGAGTGGAGTAGGGCCATCTGGCCAATCAGAGCAGAGGCATTTGACCAATAAAAACAGAGTAGGGTCATCTGACCAATCAGTGCAGACTAGAACCATGTGACCATGTGGCCATCCAACAAGCAAAGTAAATTAGAGCCATCTGACCAATCAGAGTGGAGTAAGGTCATCTGACCAATCAGAGCAAAATATTAGTTTAAAATATTAGTTTAGAGAGAACTTATTCTTGAATCAAACATTTCAGGCACTGTGAAAAAGAGCTGCAGCAGTGAATATTAAGAGAAAGTCAAAGCATTTCTGAAAATCTGTCTACTGATTACAGGAAACCAACACATTAACATTTGAAACCTTTCTAATAGAATAATAGCATTTTCACCACTGTAAAACCTCAGATCTCTTCAGCATTAGAACACTACATGACATGTTTTGTGTGTTTCTGGCCTCGTCTTGTGTTTGTGCTCAGGCTAGTCATCACGTCAGCATCACAGACGGCAGCGTGAGCATGCTGGACCTGCGGTGATGTCATCGCTGCTGCTGCTGCTTCAAACACGTGCCTTTGCTCTCGACCTCACAGCGACAGATAAACTTGCCAAGAAGCTCCTAAACGGCCGGAAACGTCCCTGCGCTGCACACCGGGCCTCTGTTATCGTGTCTTACAAGTCTGTATTTATACCTTTAATTCTGAAACATATCCAAATGTGACCAATAAGAGCTTAACGATGAGCATAGCGGAGACATCCAAATGCATGCAAAGGCTTCGGGTTTTATTTGATTGTGTAAACACACTTCAGCTACAATCAGACCTTTCAGTATTCAGTAAATATCAAATAAAAGCTTTGTTTTCCAATGCAAATATGTAAACATTCCTAAATTAACACGCTGAAGTTTTGCTTTCATAAAAATGCATCAGAATTAACTGTTTAAAACTGGAAAAACAAGAAATCCATCAGTTTTTTGCTCATTTTAAGCATAAATGTGCTTAATGTTGATATATTTATTAATATCTTCATTCATTTGTAGCCGTGGTTTAAGGATTTTTACAGATTTGTACTGTAAAGCATGACAGCAATAGTAATAATAATATCATATTTAGCATTGTTGTCGTTTGCCATCTCATGTTGAAGCCCTTTGAAAGACTGAAGGTTTAGCCGTGCACTTAATACTCTTCTGTTTTATTTAAATATTCTGATATTTTCCTTAGCTGTGCCTCTGTTAGAAATGTTTCAGATCTCCGTGTTGATTAAACAGATCCTCCTCTGCCATCCGTTTCAGACAGACTGCCTTTTGTTTTCAGCATGTGACAGTGAGACGGCTGCTTGTAAACTGACTGAGAGACTGACTGTAAACAGGATGACAAATCATCATATGGAGGAAAACATTCATTCATATCATGGGTCTCAAACTCAATTCCTGGTGGGCCGCAGCTCTGCACATCTGATCCAAATAATCAAGGTTTTCAAAAGAGTCATGTATACCACCTCATTGAAGTTGGCACCCCATAAAAACAGAACTAATCCCCAGAACTATGCCATTCGTTTGTGCTGATTTGTGCCGCAAAAACGAATGTTTGTGCTGGTTTGGGGTCTGAGATATTAAGCATTATTTTTTTTTGACCGTGTGACGTCACTTTCCACCCAATGTTGCTCAAATGACTTCAAATCAGCACAGGTCGTTTGTGCTGGTTTGTGTCGTTAAAACAAACACTGTATCTGTTTTCCTCGTTTAGATATAAGCTAAATATTTCAGGAGCCGTGACGTCACTCTTCAACCCATTTCCTCTAAAACGCACCAAACTGGTGTCATTAGTTTGTGCCCGATTTGTGCTGGTTTGTGCCGTTAAAAGAAACACTTTATCAGCTTTATCAGTTGTGCTTGAGGGTTGGAGCAAAACTGTGCCGAGCTGCGGCCCTCCAGGAATTGAGTTTGCCTTTTTCATAAAATGAATGCATTTTTTGCATATATATATATATACAGTTGAAGTCAGAATTATTAGCCCCCTGAATTATTAGCCCCCTTGTTTATTTTTTTCCCCCAATTTCTGTTTAACGGAGAGAAGATTTATTCAACACATTTCTAATCATAATAGTTTTAATAACTACTTTCTAATAACTGATTGATTTTATCTTTGTCATGATGACAGTAAATAATATTTGACTAGATATTCTTCAAGACACTTCTATACAGCTCAAAGTGACATTTAAAGGCTTAACTAGGTTAATTAGGTTAACTAGGCAGGTTAGGGTAATTAGGCAAGTTATTGTCTAATGATGGTTTGTTCTGTAGACTATCCAAAAATATATAGCTTAAAGAGGCTAATAATTTTGACCTTAAAATGGCTTTTAAAAAATTAAAAACTGCTTTTATTCTAGCCGAAATAAAACAAATAAGACTTTCTCCAGAAGAAAGAATATTATCAGACATACTGTGAAAATTTCCTTGCTCTGTTAAACATCATTTTGTAAATATTTAAAAAAAAAAAAAATCCAAAGGGGGGCTAATCGTTCTGACTTCAACTGTGTATATATTTATTTATTTTTATTTATTTATTTATTTTTTGGTCATAAGATTTATTTATGTAACTTCAAAGCTTTGCACCCTTTATTAATATGAGCATATCTTCATTTAAAGCATTATCTGTTAAGGCAAGACACTATAGGAAAATCACAGTTTTTGGTCAATTTAGTTTATATAGTTGAAGTCAGAATTATAAGCCCCCCCTGATTTATTAGCCCCCCTTTTTATTTTTTTCCCCAATTTCTGTTTAATGGAGAGCAGATTTTCTCAACACATTTCTAAACATAATAGTTTTAATAACTCATTTCTAATAACTGATTTATTTTATCTTTGCCATGATGACAGTAAATAATATTTGACTAAATATTTTTCAAGACACTTCTATACAGCTTAAAGTGACATTTAAAGGCTTAACTAGGTTAATTAGGTTAACTAGGCAGGTTAGGGGAATTAGGCAAGTTATTGTATAATGATGGTTTGTTCTGTAGACTATCGAAAAATTTATAGCTTAAAGGGGCTAATAATTTTGACCTTAAAATGGTGTCTAAAAAATTAATAACTGCTTTTATTCTAGCCGAAATAAAACAAATCAGACTTTCTCAAGAAGAAAAAATATTATCAGACATACTGTGAAAATTTCCTTGCTCTGTTAAACATCATTTGGGAAATATTTAAAAAAGAAAAAAATTCAAAGGCGGGCTAATAATTCTGACTTCAACTGTATGTAATCATTTCTTTTCTCTAAAATATACATTTAAGTATTTATTTTATTTTATATCTGTTTGTGGCTGTAGATTTCAATGACAATGCATATTGTTTTATTAAAAATTTTCTTTCTCACATAGTATTTGTCAATCTCCACTTCAGTAGCACATACTACTTTTTATTCATTTTCTTTTCGGCTTAGTCCCTTTATTTATCAGGGGTCGCCACAGTGGAATGAACCGCCAACTTATCCAGCATATGTTTTACGCAGCGGAAGCCCTTCCAACTGCAACCCAGTACTGGGAAACATCCATACACACTCATACACTAGTTTAGTTCTTAAATTCATCTATAGTGCATATGTTTAGACTGTGGGGGAAACCAAAGCACCCAGAGGAAACCCATGCCAACACGGGGAGAACATGCAAACTCCACACAGAAATGACAACTAATTCAGCTGGGACTCAAACCAGCGACCTTCTTGCTGTGAGGCGATCAGGCTACCCACTGCACCACCGTGCCACCCATATCATAAATAAATATATTCATATTTATTTGTACAGAGAGAATTAGTATTCTCTTTATATATATATATATATATATATATATACATACACACACAGGGACCCTGTTGACTATTTTGAATGAAACGCTTGATTGTTCGATGATCACGCTTCAGAAGCTTGGCAATTTTAAGAGTGCTGCATCCCTCTGCAAGATATCTCACTATTTTTGACTTTTCGGAGCCTGTCAAGTCCTTCTTTTGACCCATTTTGCCAAAGGAAAGGAAGTTGCCTAATAATTATGCACACCTGATATAGGGTGTTGATGTCATTAGACCACACCCCTTCTCATTACAGAGATGCACATCACCTAATATGCTTAATTGGTAGTAGGCTTTCGAGCCTATACAGCTTGGAGTAAGACAACATGCATAAAGAGGATGATGTGGTCAAAATACTCATTTGCCTAATAATTCTGCACTGCCTGTATATTAATATATGGGTCAACGTTTTAATTTATCTTATGTAAAGATATGCAAATGAGTGCATATTTAACTGTCACGCATCATTTGCATATTCTGCTGTGAATAATGAGCTGGGGAAGTATTAGGACATCTGTTAGTTGTTAAATGTTAATCCTGTTCGTGTCATTTGTGCCTTGCCTTAACGTAAAAAGGCTTTAAAATTATTAAATCATTGACAGAAAATAAGCAGTATGTTCAATGCCTACCAACAATCGCTCTGATTAAATACTGTTTTTGGGGGGAGTTACTTTTGAAAGTAATGCATTGAGTTACTCCCCAAAACTAGTTGTGTTACTTAGTAACTTGCATTACGTTACTTTTGCGTTGCTTTTATTAGCTCTGCAAATAATCATCAGTGGTGTAAAGTAACTAATTACAAATACTCTAATTACTGTAATTGAGTAGTTTTTCTCAGAAATTGTAATTTACTAAGTAGTTTTAAGAATGTGTACTTTTACTTTCCCTTAAATACAATTTTATTGCAGTATCTGTACTTTTACTCCACTACTTTCCTTCAACCTGCTGTCTCTACTTTATTATTATTCAGTCCTGTGATTCCTGCCCAATCAAATCGCATATAGAAGGTAAGTTACATCATAATGAACTACCTCAAGACATGAGGGATTTATAATAGCAGCAAACTGTTTGGAAGCATTAAAAGTGTCCAAGAAGATGTCCAAAATCTTTACACGCAATGACCCAGAGACTGTTTAGATGCATGTCACTGATGAGAAGATGATGGATGTTTACTGTATGATGATCAAAATGGCCTTAAACACCAAGCAGGCACAAGACGTCAACATGACGTCAGATTGACGTGGTACCCTAACGTCATGGGGACGTTGCATTTTGTTTGGAAATGAAACTCGGGTTGACGTCAGAACTCAACGTCAGGCCAACGTCAATATCCAACCAAATATCAACATCTAATGATGTTACAGCTTGACACTGTGTGGACGTTACCATATGACGTTTATCAGATGTTGAATTTTGGTTGCCGTACCTGATGAATAAATGTCAGTATTTGACGTCAATATGATGTTGGCTCGATGTTGGATTTTGGTCACTTTCTAACAACCTAAAATCGACCAAATATCAACGTGATTTGACGTCATTATTGGACATCAAAATTGTCCTTAAACGCTGGCTAGACATTGAATTTTGTTCACCTGACATCACAACTTAAATCTAACCTAATATTAACGTCTCATGATGTTGTGCGCCTGCTGGACAATAACTAGATGCACTACAGAATATTACGTTTACACACTTCCACAAATAACATGTAAATGCATCAGCTTTTCACAGTGTAATACTCACTACTCTTGAGTACTTTTGAAAGGGCTACTTTTTACTCATACTTTGAGTAATATTTACAGCAGATACTTTTACTCTACTTGCACTAAATTTTTAGGCAAGTAATGGTACTTTTACTTGAGTATGATTTTACAGTACTCTTTCCACCACTGTTAATAACACACTTTATAACCTTAATTTACCGTAAAACACACACACACACAGTAGTAATAGTAATAGTATAAGTATAGTAATGTAGGATAATGATTTCTTCTGATAACAGAGCAATAGGCTACATGCCCGATAAATGAAAGTTTAAAGCAATGCCTTTGCTCCTTTTTTATTGTCTTATTAGTGAAGTAAAATCACCATTCTATGGGTCCATTAAGACAATCAAGGGGATTCCTGTCATTCATGCGTTCAAAATAATGATACTTCCATGGCAGAAATGTTCTGCCATCTTGGCTTCGGTCTGTTCCCGCTGGAATCCCAATCTCTCACTGACTGCCTGACGACCTTAATTTTAATTTAGCAATTTATATTTTAAAGCTACTTAATTAAACTAAAAAGTAACGCAAACGTTATTAATTTTTTAACTAATGCGTTACTTTACTCGTTACTTAGAATAAATAATATTACGTAACTCACGTTACTTGTGCATTACCACAACAATGTAGGCTGTCTATCCACCCCCAAATCCTTTTGGAACCATATTCCTCATAATCTTTTTAACCAAATAGTTGGCTTAAATTTTTTTTTAACATGTGATTATACTATTTCTAAAATCCCCTTTAAACTCTCTAAATTCCATCAACAAGCCCTTCTTGCTTGGAAAATTTGTTACTGTCACAATTTTTCTCCTCACACCTCTTTTATTTGGAATAATGGTAATATAACCTCTTCAAAAAAATCTTTATTCTTAGTAAATTGGTTTAATAGAGACATTAATCATCTTTTAAAACTTTTTGACAGTTCCGGGAATATTCTATCATATGAACAATTCATGTCTATTTACAATTTCCCAATATTGTTTAGAGAATTTAATTTAGTTGTTAAATCTATCCCTGTTAAAATGATTCAACTGGTTAAAAGTCATATTTGCTACAATTCCATATCGGTTGTAAACCCAAAATTACATTTAGAAGGTGTTGAGTTGACTGATAAAAAATGTACTAACAAACATATTCGTAATATTTTTCAGAAGCAAAATAAAATTTCTCCTAGAGGCAAATTTTTCTGGAACTCTATTATAGTTAATATTAATTGGAAAAGAGCCTGGTTAACTCCCTTCAAATACACTATTAATAATAAAATTAAGGAAATTAATTTTAAAATACTACATACAATTTACCCAGTAAAATCGTTTATATCAAAGTCCATTGAAATGGAGGATATCTGTGGTTTCTGCATTGTGGATAAAGAGTGCCTTTGTCATTTATTTTTTGAATGCAACGTTGTAAACAATTTCTGGAAGGATCTAGCCAAATATATTTTTAAAAAGACAAAAATTAGTTATTATTTCACATTAAAAGATATAATTTTTTATTATGAAAACAAATCAAACAAATGTCTTGAATATATTGTTAATCTCCTTATTCTACTGGCAAAGTTTTACATACACAAACAGAAATTTTCTAAATCATCTCCCACATTAACAGTTTTTTTAATCGAGTTTGACTTCTTTATTTCTACTGTGAAATTGTTGAAAAGCAAAAAATCTGAGATATGCATCAATTATTATGACACTTTTTTTGATTCCCCTGTCAACTCTTAAAATCATTTGATCTACTGTAGAAATGCTGTACTCTATACTTTGTGTAATTAATTAATTTTTATTTATCTTTGTTTTTTTACTATTGTTATTTTAGTTTTTTTATGTTTCAATTTTTAGATTGTATTGTATGTTTGTTCCTGATGGTTATGCAATAAAAAATAAAAATAAAAAAACAATAACAATGTAGGCTAGCCTACGTGTGCAAAATAGCGATACCCAACTGCAGACCCACACACGATTCAGGCCACTACAAATTCATAATTAGATTGTTTTTAAAACTGATATTCATTTTGATCAATTTAATGAACCACATTTTGACTGTATGATGAGATATGATCAGGATAAGATGGTTTAACGTCTACACCTACCCCTTACAGTGACATGTTGTGTTTTATTATTGTCTACAGCCACCCCAACCATAAACTTACAGTTATGAATAAACATTATTCATTGTTGTACCGCGTCACAAAAATTACGATAAATAGTTATTTATTTTTAGTCTATGACATTCACACATCAGTTCATGTACAGTCGTTAGTCAAAAGGTGTCACTAGAGAGTCACTGTTGTTCATTTTTACTGAAAATCACCCGAGGAAGAAGATGCTTTTCCTGCGTGCGATGTGACGACGTTTTGTTGATATTACATTTGTTTTTTGTTCTTTTTTAGCTCGATAAGATCATTTTTACAATCACAGTTTATCGCAAAATTTGGTTAAAATACTACATTTAATGTCATGTAGATAGTAGTAGAAGAGGGAGCGCACTTAGCGTACAGCTAACGTAAACAACTTGCGCAATAGGAGTTTAAGTCGGTGTAAAAGAACAGTTTCGTTCATTAAATATAATTATGGCCGAGTCTAAAGAGAAAGCTGTGTGTTTGAGGTCTGATGTTACTACAGTCGCTGTCAGGAATCCTGTGGAGGAGAGCAAAAAACCCAAGAGGAAGATTCTCGATGAAGAACAGTATATAGAGGTGAGAAAACACCACAAAACCATTCTTAATAATTACAAAAAGAATATATTGTGTTATTCATTATTAGTGTCAGTGACAAATTTAGATTTAATGATAGTAATGCAGAATAAGTGTTTTATTATTGATTATATATATATATATATATATATATATATATATATATATATATATATATATATATATATATATATATATATAGACATACATAGAGTTGAAACCAGAAGTTTACATACACTCTAAAAAAAGGAACATAACCATTTTTTTCATACTAAACGTTTACTATTTTAGGTCTGTTAGGATTACCTAAATCATTTACATTTGCTAAATGCCAGAATAATGAGAGAGGATTTTTTTGGAGAATTATTTTATTAATTTCTAGTCAGTCAAAAGTTTACACACATTTCCTTGGTATTTTTTTAGTTTTGCTTTTAAACTGTATAACTCTGGTCAAATATTTTGGGTATCCTTCCACAAGCTTCTCACAATAGTTTGCAGGAATTTTGGCCCATTATTCCTGACAGAATTGGTGTAACTGAGTCAGATTTATAGGCTGTCTTGCTCGCACAAGCTTTTTCAACTCTGCCCACAATTTATCTATAGGATTGAGCTCAGGGCTTTGTGATGGCCACTCCAAAACATTCACTCTGTTGTCCTTAAAGCACATTTTAACTAATTTGGCAATATGCTTAGGGTCATGGTCTGTTTGGAAGACCCATTTGTGGCCAAGTTTTAATTTCCTGGCTGATGTCTTGAGATGTTGCTTCAGTATTTCTACATAATGTTCTTTCTTCATGATGCCATCTATGCTGTGAAGTGGACCAGTCCCTCCTGCAGCAAAACAGCCCCACAACATGATGCTGCCGCCCCCATACTTCACAGTTGGGATGGTGTTACTAGGCTTGTAAGCTTTCCCCTTTGTCCTCCAAATGTAACACTGGTCATTATGGCCAAACAGTTCAATCTTAGTTCCATCAGACCACAGGACATGTCTCCAAACATTAATCTTTTTCCCAGTGTAATTCAGCAAATTGTAATCTGGCTTTTTTGTTGATTCTGGCTTGTTGATTTTCCCATGTTGTCACACATCAGCAGTGTGTTTGAGGTTTTCCTTCAATACTATTCTACAGTTGTGCCTCCAATTAACTCAAATGTTGTCAATTAGCCAATCAGAAACTTCCAAAGCCTTGACATCATCATCTGAGCTTTTTCAGAGGCAGAATAATCTTATTGTATGTAAACTTGACTTTCAAGAAAAGTTATAACATTCATTCATTCATTCATTTTCTTGTCGGCTTTGTCCCTTGCGGGGTCGCCACAGCGGAATGAACCGCCAACTTATCCAGCACGATTTTACGCAGCGGATGCCCTTCCAGCCGCAACCCATCTCTGGGAACAAAGTTATAACAATTTCTCAAAAAATATCTCTGTCAATATTCTGCTATTAAGCAGAACAGAAACAAATGTGATTATCCTAACTTACCCAAAAAAGAAAAAGTTTAGTCACATTAACATCTGACTTTTTTTAAATGGTTATGTGCCTTTTTATAAAGTGTATGTAAACTTCTGCTTTCAACTATATATAATATATTGTTCAAAAGGTCTTGCTGACAAATAGTGACAAAATATAAAGATTAAAAATGTAAAGATTTATTGTAATGGTTGAAAACACCTTTTAGTCCTTGACTCATGTACAGACGTGTTCTACAGCTACAGCTGCTCCACTTTCATGTGTCGCCTGTAAACATCAAGCTTGTGTTAGGCTAATGACACATTTTTCCCCCCCATAGAGTTTGGAGAAGATCATCCAGAGGGACTTTTTCCCTGATGTCTCCAAACTTCAAGCGCAGAAGGATTATCTGGAGGCGGAGGAGAACGGAGATCTGGAGCGGATGAGGGAGATCGCCATCAAATACGGCTCTGCCATGGCCAAATACACACCACGTACTTATGTGCCTCGTAAGTAGAGCTGCTCGATTACAGGAAAAATCATAACCATGATTATTTGAAACCATTATCAGTGGGCCATATGACCAAAAAGATTTGGAGATTTTGGAGATTTATATAGTTCTCCCCCACCTGTAAATAAGGTTGATAGTACACCTATACATTTCATTTATTCATTTTCTTTTCGGCTTAGTCCCTTTATTAATCTGGGGTCGCCACAGTGGAATGAATCGCCAACTTATCCAGCATATGTTTTACACAGCGAATGCCCTTCCAGCTGCAACCCATCACTGGGAAACACCCATACACACTCAATCACACACATACATAAACTACAGACAATTTGGCTTACCCAATTCACCTATACCGCATGTCTTTGGACTGTGGTGAAAACCGGAGCACCTGGAGAGAACCCACGTCAACATGGGGAGAACATGCAAACTCCACACAGAAATGCCAACTGACCCAGCCGAGGCTCGAACCAGCGACCTTCCTGCTGTGAGGCGATCGTACTACCCACTGTGCCACCGTGTCACCCCTATACATGTCAAAGATTATTAAATTTCACATTTTTTTAATACTGAAGCAGAAACTAGTGATGGTGAAATGAAGCTTTCTGAACCAGTGAACAGTTCAACTCAATTGTATCGTGAAAAGGTTTGTTACTCGAAGCTTTCCAAATCAGAGCTCGACGAGGACCTCTGCTGGTAGCAATACAATAGTGATGTAAACAAATTACCCAATTACTGTAGTTTTTTTTTTACAAATAATGTTACATTACACCACCGATGACTGTAGTAAAATCCAAGGTATTCTAAAGTATTTACCTTTATCTATAGTATATACAGTTGAAGTCAAAATTATTAGCCCCCCTGTTTATTTTTTTCCCCAATTTCTGTTTAATGGAGAGATTTCTTCAACACATTTCTAAACATAAAAGTTTTAGTAATTAATTTCTAATAACTGATTTATTTTATCTTTGTAATGATGACAGTAAATAATATTTTACTAGATATTTTTCAAGACACTTCTATACAGCTTAAAGTGACATTTAAAGGCTTAACTAGGTTAATTAGGTTAACTAGGCAGGTTAGGGTAATTAGGCAAGTTATTGTATAATGATGGTTTGTTCTGTAGACTATTGAAATAAAAATAGCATAAAGGGGCTAATAATTTTGTCCCTAAAATGGATTTTAAAAAAATTCAAAACTGCTTTTATTCTTGCCGAAATAAAACAAATAAGACTTTCTTTAGGAAAACAAACATTATCAGACATACTGTGAAAATTTTCTTGCTCTGTTAATCATCATTTGGGAAATATTTAAAAAAGAAAAAAAAAATCAAAGGGGGGCTAATAATTCGGACTTTAACTGTGTGTGTGTGTGTGTATATATATATATTTTTATATTTAAGACCAGAGTTGTCCAAAGTTGGCCCATGATTACCTTTGATTTGTCCCACCATGCCATCTGTGAAGAGAAGGAAAATGATGAGGACGGTTTGGGGAGTGTAGGTTCTAGTTTAATCTAACATTTTTGTTTGTTTTATTGCTAAGCTACAAGAAGCTAACTGAAATGAAATGTTTCAATAAATGTTGTAAATAAATCAGCTTTTTTTCAAATGTGCATACTGTCACCCGACAGATAGAGGACAACGCAGAGACATCAGTGAGCAAATTAACCCAAAGGCAGATTCTGCTTGCCTAAAGTATTCAGCCTTCAACTCCACTGTGATATAAATTGTTTATGTTTTTATTGTGATGCGTTATCATTTAAAATGATGCTGCATTAGTTAATAGGATTTAAAGTAATGTTTTCTATTTTTTATTTAAACATTATGAAATAAACTAGGAAATTACCTATGGCAGCTTTAACTTTCGGCCCATGGCTCTCAATGATATTTGGGAGTTTAAGCTTAAGACAAACATACTGATACTGACGTCTAAATTTCACAGGGATTTTATTCTTTATAAATGTGAATCTTTTTGTTCCTCTACAGATGTGACGCCTTCAACATTTGAGACTCCTGATGGACGAAGTGCATCTCCTTCATCTTCACAGAGTAAAAGCAAAGATGGTAAGAGTCTGAATTTTTATTGGGGTTTTTTAAGCTTTAAACTAATAAATGTCATCAGGAATCCCCACATATTTAATCACAGAATATTATAACAGCTGTTTTGTATAACAAGGTTTCTGAAATGTGGCAATATTTATTAAAATTTGCACATTTTGCATATATTTTCAGAGAATTGGGCAAAGCCAGGCTGAAAATAAGCTTTTAAGCATTTTATATTGCTCTTATCTCACTCCATAATAAACAATTACTGTCAACAGCCTGATACAAATACATTTTCACCATGTTTTAATGAAAAAATAATGTATACAAGAGCCAGATATATTTAATAGGAGGAGATTTTATTAAAATTCCATGACTTTTTGTTTATACAAGTAATCGAAACTTAAATAAACATCATTTATTTAAATATTATTTTTTATTTTGTTTGTTCATTCATTCTTTCATTAATTTTTTTTATTTTATTATATGTATTTAATTAAAAACAATTGACATTTGTAAAAATCTTACATACTTTTTGTTCAGGATTTTGGACACGAGTATATTTGGAGCCTCTGTCAGAAACATGTCTTGTATAATTAGCTATAAAGATAAGGATTAATGAAAGATTAATAAATTTAAAAAAGTGTTTAATGCAGCAGCAAAAACATGGTTATATTAAGAGATTTTTACACATTAATGAGAGAACTTGCTGGTGTTTTTCAACCATGTTCCTGGAGGCCCACCAGCTCTGCACGTTATCCATTGCTGCGTCCCAATACGCATGCTATCCGTCCTAAATAGTATGTGAAAGTAGAATTAGTATGTCCCAAATCGTAGTATGTTGAAAAGAGTATGCCAAAAACTCCCGGATGATTTACTATTTCCGGTCAAAATTTTAAGTGTAGAAGCGTCCATACTCTAACCGCTGATATTACCCACAGTACACTGCGCATTGGACGTAAATCCGATTAGATCTACAAAACGCGGGTGAAAAGTGTAAATAAACTACAAACACGATGGATGCGCGAGACCAACCGTCAAGCAGAGAGGCTTCAGTAATGAC
Organism: Danio kyathit; assembly: GCA_903798195.1. Taxonomy (NCBI): domain Eukaryota; kingdom Metazoa; phylum Chordata; class Actinopteri; order Cypriniformes; family Danionidae; genus Danio; species Danio kyathit. The sequence goes on along the minus strand of LR812528.1, from coordinate 49,338,084 downwards.
TGTTAGTTAATATCTAGCCCACTGGAGAATATTTAAATGGTGTTGTCTGTGTTATATTTCATCTGCAACAACAATACTGAACTTATATAAAGACGTGTTTGGACATTACCGTCTGAATGCAGAATTATCCAAAGACCTGAGGAGATTTCTCTGCATGAAAGACTCGTGAATGTGAGATTATCCTGCTGCTGCTTCTCTAATAAGGTAGGAAATTAAATACGACAGAAATGTGGATGATTGACAGGGCTCTTAACTAAGCAACACAACTGTTTAACGAGGAAGTAGTATGTCCCAAAGCTTGCATACTCTTCTGTTACACACTCAGAAGTATATACTTTTCCTTCACAAAAAAGTACATACTTTTAGGGCGTAGTATAAGTATGCGAATTGGGACGCAGCACATGTCTCCTTAACCAAACACACCTGATTCAGATCATCAGCTCATTAGCAGAGACTGAAAGACCTGTAATGGGTGTGACAGACAAAGGAGACATCCAAAACATGCAGTGCTGGTGGAACGTGGTTGAGAAACACAGAGATGGACAATAGGGTTTTAGCCTAGTTCTTGATTAGGACTTTTGTTTTAGAAAATAATAGTTATTCAGGTTGAAATGGACCTATGTTATGAAAATAGTATACAAACCTTGAAATCATGAGGATGGTTTATGTGTATTTAGTATATTTCTATTCCATATGTAATATCCTGCATTAAAGTAATTAGAGACCCTTTGTTTAATTAAAGGAATCACAGAATAACCACAGTGAGCTTTGAAAGCAGCTTTTATTTGTGATGTTTCAGGAAAAGATGGTGAAAAAGCAGCAGAGAAGGATCTTCCATCTCTAGACCGATTTCTTTCTAAAAACACGAGTGAGGATAACGCCTCCTTCGAGCAGATAATGGAGCTTGCAGAGGACAAGGACAAACTGCGGCACGCATGGCTTTATGAGGCGGAAAATGAATACAAAGAGGTACAACACAATAATAGTTACAGGCAGAACTGGGGAGTAGCGGATTATATGTAATCTGGATGACGTAATCAGATTCCAGAAATCAAGTACTTGAAATTAAGTGTTAACCCTTGTGTACTGTTCAAATAACTACCCTTTCATTATGTTCAGGCCTGTTTTAGCCTATTGACTTCCATTATAACCAAATTTTTCGATTGCAAAGCCTTGACAGCATATAAATCATGCATTCTTGATTGTTGCTGGTTTTTCCTGTTGGGGATAGGTAAAGTGTTTAATTTGGACTGTTGATCATCAGTTGGCAGCATTAACCCTTTAGATCGGCATGCGCAAAAAGGTTTCTGGCTCTTATATGGAGTTCTGTGGAGTAAAACAGCAGATTAAATTGTCTGTGCAGAAATACACTTACTGTGTTTATTACTATGAGATGAGGGCCTTATTTTTTATTTTCTCAAACATATCAAGGTCAGTTTGCAAAGGTCTTTCTTTCTTACACACACACACACACACACACTACAGGGAGTGCAGAATTATTAGGCAAATGAGTATTTTGACCACATCATCCTCTTTATGCATGTTGTCTTACTCCAAGCTGTATAGGCTCAAAAGCCTACTACCAATTAAGCATATTAGGTGATGTGCATCTCTGTAATGAGAAGGGGTGTGGTCTAATGACATCAACACCCTATATCAGGTGTGCATAATTATTAGGCAACTTCCTTTCCTTTGGCAAAATGGGTCAAAAGAAGGACTTGACAGGCTCCGAAAAGTCAAAAATAGTGAGAGATCTTGCAGAGGGATGCAGCACTCTTAAAATTGCCAAGCTTCTGAAGCGTGATCATCGAACAATCAAGCGTTTCATTCAAAATAGTCAACAGGGTCGCAAGAAGCGTCTGGAAAAACCAAGGCGCAAAATAACTGCCCATGAACTGAGAAAAGTCAAGCGTGCAGCTGCCAAGATGCCACTTGCCACCAGTTTTGCCATATTTCAGAGCTGCAACATCACTGGAGTGCCCAAAAGCACAAGGTGTGCAATACTCAGAGACATGGCCAAGGTAAGAAAGGCTGATAACGACCACCACTGAACAAGACACACAAGTTGAAACATCAAGACTGGGCCAAGAAATATCTCAAGACTGATTTTTCTAAGGTTTTATGGACTGATGAAATGAGAGTGAGTCTTGATGGGCCCGTGGCTGGATCGGTAAAGGGCAGAGAGCTCCAGTCCGACTCAGACGCCAGCAAGGTGGAGGTGGAGTACTGGTTTGGGCTGGTATCATCAAAGAATAAATATCAGAAATATTCAAAAATATTCAGCTTTGATATTAATGAGTTTTTGGGTTCATTGAGAACATGGTTGTTGTTCAATAATAAAATTAATCCTCAAAAATACAACTTGCCTAATAATTCTGCACTCCCTGTATACTCCATATAAAAGCCAGAAACTAAGCTTTTTTGCACTGTAACAAATTAAACATTTTACATCTTCCCAACAGGGGAAACCAACAACAATCAAGAATGCATGGTTATATGCTGTCAGATTTGCTATTAAAAATAGGGTCACGAAACACCAAAACACATTTGTTGAGCTGTTGACAGTCATATCTGTGTCCCACACTGCTATAAACACTATTAGGACACATATATCTCACTAAAAAGTGAAAACTGGTTGTTTTTGCGTTATTTCGAGCAAATTCGTTCTTCCGGTTTGAAACAAATTTTTGAAGCTGCGTCACGGCGATTAGATACTTGTGTGTATTCCAGCGTGGAGACTGGATGTCTGTACCTGCGAGTGGATCATGACGTCTCAGTGTGCAGCATCAATTCTTGACAAAGACTTCAAACCAATCAGCGGGCTCTGTTGTGTATGCGGTGGAACTTCATTAATGTGCATGATAGCTTCGAAGACAGTTTTTACCTGTTACAGTGTTCAGACGGCAGAGAGACGCCACGTTGTGTTGCTAAAACAAGTGGAAGAACAAGAATTTGGAGACACTGGTTTTGTTTTCAATTTCCCGCTATAAGAGCGCAGCTGGACTCAAAGTGTGGATTACAGTGCACGCGACACGCCGCAGAAATACGTTTGTATGGAACAGTGTTTACCCGAGAGCTTTTCACATCTGGAAATGGTGAAATCCCGATTTGCTGCTCGTCTCCTTTTAATAAAGACGCGGCTCCAGTTGGTGTTGATTGTCAGCGATCAGTTGATCAGTGGTGTTTGTTTGTTCATTCAGATGGTAAAGTTAGTTCGTATCGTCAACAGTGCTCTTTCAGTTTTTAAAGACATCCCTTAGTCAAAATTATTTCTAAGATTTAAGTTTACGGTACGTTAATATCACTACAATATTATGGACTGAAAGATCCGCTGTAAATGCTGCTCTCTGAGTGTAAACATGTAAACACCGCAATCAAACTATTACCGTCATGTAGGATTTTTGCCGCATTTTGTGACAGGATAGTCTATACACGGCTTTCTGACGCTACCTACCGAGTGCATCTAAGTTCATTCATTCATTTTCTTGACGGCTTTTGTCCCTTGCGGGGTCGCCACAGCGGAATGAACCGCCAACTTATCCAGCACGATTTTACGCAGCGGATGCCCTTCCAGCCGCAACCCATCTCTGGGAACTTCCACACACACATTCACACTCATACACTATGGACAATTTAGCTTACCCAATTCACCTGTACTGCATGTCTTTGGACTGTGGGGGAAACCGGAGCACCCGGAGGAAACCCACGCGAACCCAGGGAGAACATGCAAACTCCACACAGAAACGCCAACTGACCCAGCCCAGCCGAGGTTCGAACCTGCGACCCAGCGACGTTCTTGCTGTGAGGCAACAGCACTACCTACTGCGCCACTGGGTTGCCCTGCATCTAAGTTACTAACTTTAATTTTAATTAAAGTAAAATTTATTTAAATTTAATAATAATAATAATTAATAATAATAATAAGAATTTAAATTTATATAAAAATTTAAATTTATAATTGATTTAATTTTGAGATTAATCTAGATTTTAAAAAAATTATCTATGTCCACCTTTAGTTGATATACATTTTTTTATGTTTATATACTACTTAAACATTTTAATCCAAAGTAGTCAGATTACATTACTATAAATCAGTAACTGATGTCTTTTGTAATCAGTAATCTCCCCAGCTCTGGTTACAGCCGGTCACTGCTGTGAGTGTTATATTGAGTGCGTCTTAAATTCTGATTGGTTTCTGTTATTATTCTGTTAAAGAGACACGAGCAGAACCTGGCTCTGCCGTCCTCAGAGAAACAGGCTTTGGAGTGCACCAAAGCGGGACTGGAAACATGGCAGTACAAGGCCAAAAATTCACTCATGTATTATCCTGAAGGTAAAGCTTCCCTCTAACACTAACCTACAACGAAAATCTGACATGACCTTTTATCAGGATTATGGTTGTCTACATGTTTTTTATGTATAGTCCTTTATTATTAAGAAATCTTTATGATCGTAAATTAATAAATGCATTTATTTTACAGAGTACTACAGGTATATTGTTTTTATCTCACGTTATTACATTCAAATAAATGACTGCCAGGGTAGTTCTAGTGCTGATGAGCCATTTAGCTTTCTGAAACTGTGATGCATGTTTGTATTTAGTAAGTTATTGTACAAGGAGGCTCACAGGAAAGTCTGTCTGTTTATTTTATTCCCCAAAAGGTGAAAAAGACGACACGCTCTTTAAAAAGCCACGGGAGGTTCTGTACAAGAACACACGGTTTGAGGACGACCCTTTCTGTAAAGCCCTAAACAAATCCCAGATCCAGCAAGCTGCTGCGCTCAATGCACAGGTAACGCTGACATGTTTATTATAATATCATTCATTCATTCATTCATTAGGCTTAGTCTCTATTTCAGAGGTTGCCACAGCGGAATGAACCGCCAACTATTCAGATGCCCTTCCAGCCACAACCCAGCATTGGGAAACACTCATACACACTCATTCACACACACACTCATACACTACGGCCAATTTAGTTTATTCAATTCACCTATAGCGCTTGTGTTTGGACTGTGGAGGAAACCGGAGTATCCAGAGGAAACCCACGCCAACATGGGGAGTACATGCAAACTCCACACAGAAATGCAACTGGGCCAGCCGGGACTCGGAACCAGTGACCTTCTTGCAGTGAGGCGACAGTGTTAACCACTGAGCCACCGTGCCGCCCAACAATATCATAATCTTTGTTTTAACAGTGTACAAGCTGACTTTATGAATTAATCATTTTTTGATTCACAAATCTTTTGAGTCCGTGATTCAATGATTCATTCAAAAAGTGATTCTGTCTGAATCAGCCGTTTTGTTGTTGTTTTTTTACTCATTATTATTATTATTTACTTATTGTGTTTTTTAGACATTTAAACACGACGACTTACAAATTTGGTCCAACATTCACAAATAATTTCCAAACAATTCATACATAAGTATAGTGATAATAGATTAATACAGTTTACAAAAAGGAAACAAATAATAAAATAAATACAAAAATAAATAAATAATAATAATAATAAATAAAATCATAATAATCTTCTGTTTTTATCTAAATGAGTCTGACCCTCTTCAATTTAACTATTTCTTGTAGAATTTATATTTTTAAAATAATTAAACAGGAGAAAGAAGGTTGCCAGATTTTATAGAATTTGTCTGCCTTCTTTTTAGGGAGAAACTGATTTTCTCCAGTTCCAAATGTTTCATTACATCCATCATTAGATGTAAATACAGTTGAAGTCAGAATTATAAGCCCCCCTTTGATTTTTTTTTTCTTTTTTTAAATATTTCCCAAATTATGTTTAACAGAGCAAAAAAAAATTCACAGTATGTCTGGTAATATTTTTTCTTGGAGAAAGTCTTATTTGTTTTATTTCGGCTAGAATAGAAGCAGTTTTTAATTTTTTAAACATCATTTTAAGGACAAAACTATTAGCCCCTTTAAGCAAAATTTTTTCTCGATAGTCTACAGAACAAACCATCGTTATACAATAACTTGCCTAATTACCCTAACCTGCCTAGGTAACCTAATTAACCTAGTTAAGCCTTTAAATGTCACTTTAAGCTGTATAGAAGTGTCTTAAAAAATATCTAGTCAAATATTATTTACTGTCATCATTCATTCATTCATTCATTTTCTTGTCGGCTTTGTCCCTTGCGGGGTCGCCACAGCGGAATGAACCGCCAACTTATCCAGCACGATTTTACGCAGCGGATGCCCTTCCAGCCGCAACCCATCTCTGGGAACTTCCACACACACATTCACACTCATACACTATGGACAATTTAGCTTACCCAATTCACCTGTACTGCATGTCTTTGGACTATGGGGGAAACCGGAGCACCCGGAGGAAACCCACGCGAACCCAGGGAGAACATGCAAACTCCACACAGAAACGCCAACTGACCCAGCCTAGCCGAGGTTCGAACCTGCGACCCAGCGACGTTCTTGCTGTGAGGCAACAGCACTACCTACTGCGCCACTGGGTTGCCTTACTGTCATCATGACAAAGATAAAATAAATCAGTTATTAGAGATGAGTTATTAAAACTATTATGTTTAGAAATGTGTTGAACAAATCTTCTCTCCGTTAAAAAGAAATTGGGGAAAAAATAAACGGGGGCGAATAATTCAGGGGGGGCTAATAATTCTGACTTCAACTGTATGTAGGAGCAGCTTTCTGTTTCTTTTTTTGTTTGTTTTTTTGCATGTTAGTCCATCAATTTCTAGCAACCTTAATTGTTGTAAATACATGTAGAGAACCAAAAACATCCTTAAGACATACAGATGAAGTCAGAATTATTCGCCCTTCTGTATATTTTTCCCCCAATTTCAGTTTAACGGAGAGAAGATTTCATCAACAACATAATAGTTTTAATAACTCATCTCTAATAACTGATTTATTTTTATCTTTGGCATGATGACAGCACATAATATTTGACTAGATATTTTTCAAGACACTAGTATTCAGCTTAAAGTGATATTTAAAGGCTTAACTAGTTTAATTATGGTAACTGAGCAAGTCATTGTATAACAGTGTTTTATTTTTAAAACAATTTTAAGCTCAGTATTATTAGCCCCAATAAAGATCTTTTTTTTCAATTGGCTACAGAAAAACCCACTGTTGTCTAATGATAAATTTCCCTTCTTTCTTCTGTCTAGTTTAAACAGGGTAAAGTCGGTCCGGACGGGAAAGAACTTCTTCCTCATGAATCCCCCAAAGTGAACGGATACGGATATGAGGGCGCACCGTCACCCGCTCCCGGTGAGATGACAGAACCACTGCTTTTGTTTATATATTAATAATCAATATCTTCTTAAACATTGTTTTAGTTATATTTATGGTAACACTTTAGTTTAGGTCACAAATTACTGCATTAAAAAACCATTAACTAACAATACTAGCAGTAGGTGATCTGCCGGAATGCTAGCATTAGCATAAAAACTTAGAAACTTTACGTCCCTCCCCTGTCGTCCAAAGCCACGCCTCCTTAAGTCATGATATTACGCCCCACGTCTAGGGGAAAACAACATGGGCATAATAAACGGAAAAACAAATGTGTTGGGGTGGTGGATTTCCCAAACAAAACTAAAACTTAAGACAAAAGATCCCCTTCGGTCGACAACCAAACTCAGACCCTCAGTTGAGAGTAATTGAATAGATTTATCATAGAAAAATAGTCATTTTTAAGTGAGCATCTCTTCAGGGTGTCCCAAGGCCTAAACAACAAACAAAAGAGTCTGCAAAGTAAATGAACTAAATTACCTATAAATATTTAAAGAAAAAGACAGGAAGCTTACCTTCCTCCCTAAACATAAACATAGTCAAAAGTAATCAAATAAATAGGCAGGCCACCCCTACAAGCTCAAAACTCTCAAAAAGATTAAACGTATGAACAAGGGTAACAAGACTGAATGTTGGTCATCGGCCGGAGGGGTAAAGGAAATCCAGGAGCTCCACTCCCAGCAACCGTCGCAACACGAATGAGCTCCCTGAGCCCTGCCGGATGTTCATTTTATATAGGCCTCCGAGACCAGCAGCCAATCAGAGCACGAATCACGCCGGAATGGGAACCTATGGGATAACACAGAAAACAACAAAGAGGCGGGACAAAGAAAAAGACATATGCAATGCGCAATAAAGAAAAGAAAAAAAATAATAATAAAACTTCGTAACACATGAACTCGCGAACGCGCACTGATTAGATATAACACTAGATCATGTCACTCACCAGTTAGAAAACTCTATGGAGACACGCACTTTATCAAGCGTAGTTGTTGACAGGCCAGCGTGTGCAGGAATTATATTTCCCCAATACTGTGTCACAGGCTGTCACTGCTCAAAAATGAACTAATGTGTGAATATAAATCAAACTTCACCTCAGTAAAGCTGGTTAGGCGGAAGAGCACATTTACTTATGTTTTGACTCATTTTCAATTGTGCTCGCTGATCCTCATACATTGCTTGTTTTCAGCTCCTTTTGCACTACTAAATAACTAAACGAATGCTCAGGTCTATTTAACCGACTATATTATCGATGCTGTAAAAGGTACTTCATGAAAATAGCCGATCTTTCTCCGGGCTTTTTCAGTGGCTAAACAACACTTCCGTGCCTATAAACCCATTCATAAACAAGAACACAATCTACATCAGCTGTGCGTGGCTAAAATAGTTTTAAAACAAACCAGAATGTAATACTTCAGCCGTGGTGTCACCCTTCAGATCCTTGTTTTGAACTGTATAACGTCATTGCCCTCCAGTGTGCAAAAGTAATTCCAATATTGATTCAGGGTTTAGAAAAGTTTTGATTCTGCATTTTTGGCAGAAGCCCTTTCAGAAACAATCTTTCTTTTCATGCATACCTGGCCACGCTGGTCTTTCAGAAAGAAGTTCAGGTTGATGCAGAGTTTGCCTGATGATGTCTCTCTGTCAGTGGTAGATCCATGCTTCATGTGTATGTGTGAGTGACGTATCTGTCTTAGAGCTGAAGATCTTTGCCCGAACCCGACGGCGGGACCCGACGGGTTCGGGTGGGTTCGGGTTTAATTTCTATCATTTTAGACGGGGTCGGGTCGGGCCGGGCTTGGCTTGCGCAGTAAATGAATAGTCATGTGATGCATTTCGATTAGCGCGAGAAAGTGTTACAACATTAAATCCACCCTGCAAAGGTGAAACAAATGATGACGGAGAAGTTAAAAAAAGCGAATTTTGACTGTGGTCAGGCCAGCCGCCAGTCCAAAAAGAACGGTCATTCTAGCCGCCAAGGTATTTCGGCGATCACTCATACACTGCATATTACAGTAGAGCACTAAACAGCAATGTATGTAGGCTATAGCAAGCTGACAGGGAAGAGGACGAGGTCATTGCTACATTGAAACTGCTGTCATGGAAAATTAAACAGATGTTCTTGGCAGGTAGAAGATGAACAAACAATCCTACCCAAAACTTGCAAAATTAGCCAGATCAGAACTCTGCATCTCGGCTTGTAGCAGAAGCAGTGAAAGGTATTCGGTACGCAGCATCCTGAGCGCAGGACTGCGCTAAAGCCATTTACAGTGGATTCAATAATGTTCCTCCACAAAAACACGTAGCCTAATCTTGGCGAGTAAAGGGTTTTTAAATTATGAATAAATATTATTAAACCATAAAATCATAATGTATACAGGCTAATGTTGGCATTATTCGTTTGTTAGATTCAGCTTCACCGTCGCCTTAGGGGAGAGCGGGGCACAAAGTAACACTTTTTGGTTTTGGTCAAATAATGAACACAGTAATGGGGTTAGACAAACCATATATTTTTACAAACAACACACAAGCCTCTCCTACAAATGAGTACTGGAATGATGATCGCCGGACCTGTGGTTTCTGTGCAGTATTGCCAAAAGTGCCAAGAGTAAAAATGTTACTTTTTACCCCACCTGCGGGGCAAGTTGTAACAGACAGAGGGTTAGTTGTAACACATGCTTATAAAGGCAGATTTCACACAGTTAATTTAAATTCAGTTTACTTTAAATAGTAGCTGTATTTCCTCAGTAATCGGCTCATTTCTTTTTTTATTCTACATAGCACAGTATGTTTATTTATTTATTTTTGTTTATTGGATAAACACATTTGAATTTATTTGCATTATTATCCATTTATTCATTATTATACATGCATTTATTTGCATTATTAGCAATAAAATATTTTTTTTTCTATAAAAAAAAAATATTTTCTATTAAAAAACATTTTTATTTAAAAAGTTCTCAACATTACACTCAAAATTCAAAAAATTATTTTGTTAGTTTAGTTGGTGTTCAACAGTGTGTGGCTTAATTGTAACACCCTGTTACAACTAACCCCGCTGTGTCATGTTTTACTCAAAACTGGCTAGCAGTCACTGTGTTTTATACATCTTTCAAAATGGTTTCATCTTTTAGCCTAGAAGACGGTAATCACGACAATATAAGATTTTACGTTCATACTTTCACAGATTTTTTTTTTTTTTTTTTTTTTCAAAATAGAAAAATATCGACTGTAATAAAAAATAGTTTTATGCTGCAAAAATGTTTTTTCCTGTGTATCTCATCCATATTTTGCCGAAAATTTTCAATAATTGGCAGGAAGACGTCTGGCGACACTGTCTGGCGAAACCTCGGAAGCATGCCATGATTAACCCTGAGCAAATACCTTAAAACTCTGTTACATTTAACCCCGCGTTACTTTGTTCCCTGCGCTCCCCTAATGCCAGATTGTGAAGAGAAGTGGCGAAACAAATCCTGCAGAGCCTGTATCTTAATTTTGTTATTGCCAAATACCCGTCATAATTTAGAATTTATTTTAATTTAATTTGTTAAGAAAGACTTCTTTTCGTTGGTGTGTTGGCCAATTTAAAGGCTAAGTGTATGTACCTAGGTCTAAGAGTGCTGAGATGTTACAATGTTACAGAGGACTTATTTTATTTCTTTGTTCCGCCTTCCAAGTGGCCTATAGCCTGTGTTTGTTATGAATAAATTATGTTAAAACATATAAATGACTCGTTCTTGAAAAAAGGCAAAAGAGCTGTGTGCATGTGCACATTTGAATAATGTCGGGTTATTAACGGGTTCGGGCTTTATAAAGCTGTCAATCAAAATGTCGGGCTCGAGCTGAATTCTGTCGGGCTCGGACCCTATCGGGCCTAATTTTTATGGCCCGATTACAGCTCTAATCTCTCTGCTTAAAGAGGCTGCGCAGAAATTCACATTTAAATTTGTTGACAGACGGTTTGAGATGTCGTAATTGAGTTATTTGTCGGTCCGGCAATATTTAATTGGATGAACATTTTTACCCAGAATATAAAAATACATATAAATGTATTCGAACATTTACTTTAATCATTACTATTGGAATGTGAAGAGACTTTCAACCAGCACAACAAAACATGTTTCTGAAGACGATCACCTACTGCACCTTTAATAGCATGAATTGTGACCTGAACTAAAGTGTTACCGTTTATTAGGTGAATGCGCACCTTGGCACTAAGGGTCAAAAAACAAAAAATAAGGTCAAGAATCTTGGTGTGACTCTGGAGTCAGATCTGAGTTTCAATAGTCATGTCAAAGCAGTTACTAAATCAGCATACTATCATCTCAAAAACATTGCAAGAATCAGATGCTTTGTTTCCAGTGAAGACTTAGAGAAACTTGTTCATGCTTTTATCAGCAGCAGGGTGGATTACTGTAACGGCCTCCTCACGAGCCTTCCCAAAAAGACAGTCAGACAGTTGCAGCTCATCCAGAACGCTGCGGCCAGGATTCTGACTAGAACCAGGAAATCAGAGCACATCACACCTGTCCTCAGGTCTCTACACTGGCTCCCAGTTACATTCAGAATAGATTTTAAAGTATTATTACTTGTCTATAAATCACTAAATGGTCTAGGACCTCAATACATTACAGATCTGCTCACTGAATACAAACCTAACAGATCACTCAGATCTTTAGGATCATTTAAACTAGAAATTCCAAGAGTTCAGTCAAAGCAGGGTGAATCGGCTTTCAGCTACTACGCCCCTCGCTGCTGGAATCAGCTTCCAGAAGTGATCAGATGTGCTCCAACATTAGGCACATTCAAATCCAGACTGAAAACACATCTGTTTAGCTGTGCCTTTACTGAATGAGCACTGTGCTACGTCCGACAAATTGCACTTTTACGTTTTTCTCTTCTTTTTCATTCTTTTACAACCTGTTTTAACACATTTTTGTCTGTTTTTTATTATCTGTTTTTATTTTATTTTTTCTTATACTTGTCTCTTTTATTCCTGTTTATGTAAAGCACTTTGAATTGCCACTGTGTATGAAATGTGCTATATAAATAACCTTGCCTTGCCTTGCCTTGCCTATTAAACCATTTAAACTGGTTGATAAAATTATGGTAAGTATTTAAAGGGATAGTTCACCCAAATAGGAAAATATACTTATTTCAAACCTTTATGAGTTTCTTTCTCCTGTTGAACACAGAAGAAGAGATATTTCATTTTTAGATGAACTATCCATTAAGCAGGTGTCAATCACATAACATTGTAATAAAATCCTGAATTTAAAAAGTAGTACTGTTTTTTCTGAATGTCCTGTTTTTGTTCCTGAAGGTGTTGCAGAGTCTCCTTTAATGACGTGGGGTGAGATTGAAAGCACCCCGTTTCGTCTGGAGGGCTCAGATACTCCGCTTGTGGAGAGAAGCCACGGCCCATCATTCAAGGTCTGGCCCTTTTCTAGTAAACATACGTTACACTGTTTTTATGCTCCTGTGAATATGAACAAGTTATTTGAGTTTTATTGATGCGCCCAAATCTGTGGATTTCTACATGCCAAGTTTCCGGGTGGGCCTGATAATTACTCATTCTCATGTCATTCCAATCCCCTGAGACCTTCATTAATCTTCATAGAGCTCATCATCTGAGAGCTCTCTCATCCTTCATTGATAGTTTTCAGTCACGTGAGCTGTGCGGAGACCTGGCTGGCAAAAAAAATAATCGTACGCAATGGGATTTCCATAGAAACTAGGGATGCACCGAATATTCGGCCACCGAAGTTGGCCATCAGTTTTTTGGAGATTTTTTTCTCTATCAATTAAAAAACTATCAATGACAGCAAGGGTCTCGAGATGCTCAAAGTCTAAAAAAGGAACCAAAAACATTGTCAAAACAGCCTGAGAGTGGGTTCGGTGGGTACAACGGTAATCATACGAAGCTCCAAGAACACTTTTGTGCACCAAAAACTGTTCGCCTGTGTCTTTTCTTCTGCATCAAGTCATCAGGGTGTTCGTTTCTATTAATGATGTATTGCCATTAGAGTCAACACAAAAGCATCTTAGTAAATGAACCACCGGATCTGATAAGGAACGCATAGATGAACAAAGTTGTTAGTGTAAGATTTGAGATACCATAAATACTTTGATGTTTTTGACAATTCAAACATGAGCTGGAAACACGGAGACAATTAGCTCCACACCTCACCAGGTGGGAATGCGGGAAAGCCAACTCCTCTCCTTTCCTTCCTTTACATTTGAAGCATCCCCACAACCCCCAATGTTCACTCACCCTCTCTTCATACATACACAGAATGGTATTTTAATGAAGTAAGAATGTTCTATATCAATCCAAGTGACTTTATCTATCATGTTTGATATGATTTAAAATGTCTCAGTGCGACTGGTACAATGGTCTCATTCTCTCAGAAATAGACATAATCAAAATAATAGATATATAACTTATATCTTTTGAACCACTGCTAAGGGTGTGCCTTTACTTAGGGGGTTTCATTCAACTTACCTTTTGTCTCCTATAGGCAGAAACTATCAGATTTAACATGTCACTAAATGCAAATGCCTTTTGTTATTCGACACACGCCCCACCTTAGTTTGACTACTTAAGGGAAAGTTTCAAAATGTTAGTGGCGATTCTGTACCCAGATTAGCCCGTAGTGTGGAGCTCTCATGCTCCATACTATGTATATTTTGAAGTCAGGTATGCATCTTTTGATCTTGGATTCATCTTTGATAATTTGATGTCTTGTATTGATTGTTTATGAATTGACTGAATGAATTGGCATAATACATATTTACCTGACTAATAAATTATGTTTTGAATTATTCAAACAGAGTTCGTGTTATTATCTCTAATAGATTACGTTAAGTCCATAACACCACAAAGCCCCTGTACAGGTTAGTAACGGACTAAAACACGATAGACGGAGCAGCGTGGCACGCTATACGATGTTCTTGGAGCTCCGACTAACACATTGGTATTAATTAAAGTATACTTAGACTGTAAAAGGCCAATAATGGGTTTTCTATTAAGAACAACAAAGTATTGTTGAGACCAATCTGATTGTGGGTAGGCCTTCATCTCTAAACTTAGGGCATACTCACACTATGTACAGTTGCCTTGAACCGGGCCAAAGCACGTTTGTCTCCCCTCCCGTGTTCCCAGCCACATTCGGGTTTGGGCTAGCTTACGTCATCGATGAGTAAGCGCTTTCGCTCAGCACAGTGGAGATTTCTTTAGTTATATCGTTTTAGTCGTTTGATATGCGGTGACACGCAGTCTAATATTTCGCCAAACAGATCAGCCACTTTTGACGCTCATAAACAATCATAAAGTCCTCGTGCTGCAGGAATTAGGAGGTTTGCTGAAGGTTCAGCTGTGGTGCAGTGAGGGGTTTGCGTCTTTAATAAACTACGACAGTTTGCGTTCATTGAACAGTGCGAATGATTAATAAATCCCTAAGAAACAGTCCCTTAAAAGTCATGCCTCGCTTTCAGTTTCAGCCTCAGGCGCATTTTGCACTCACACACAAGCGTACCACGCCAAAGCCCAAGTGAACCATGCTCTGGCACACCTCTTCCAACCGGGTCAGGGCCGGCCAAGTGAACCGTGCCTGAGCCCGATTCAGAGCACTCACACTTCTCAAACGATCCTGGGCACGGTTCGGATAGCATAGTGTGAGTACACCCTTATAATACTATTTAAATCATATGGTGATTACTCAAAGTTACTAATAGTTTAAGTAAATTGGTCTGCTTGATTCTATAGTAATGATCATGGTATGATTAAATAGTTTTGTTTTGATTTAGTAGATAGCAGATCTATGGGGACCACACAATAAATATTCTAATCTGAGTAAGTAGGGTTCTGCCTTTTAGAATAGTGGTTAATCGCCTCTGTTTAGTGACCAAGACTGACATGTTTGTGTTTAAGAGATTGTATACTCGGCCGGTACAAGACTCAGGATGTTATAGGAACCCGAATGAACTAGAATAATATACAATAACGAATCGAAGAGAATATTCAATCATAATCTAAAGTAATGTTAAAAAAAGCTAAATAATCTTATCAATGTTTTATAATTGGAGTCAGATAAAACGAGAAGGAATATTTTAATATTCTAAACCACCTCATACTCAAATTGGAGTCAGATATGAGTTAAATTTAAAGTAAATCAACATTGTGCACTGGAAAGACCGAACAGGCAATAAACCTCCGTCCAGCAGTAGACGCCGTCGTTGGACTAACTGGCTGGACCTTACATTAGGATCATTAATAACTGATTTTTCTGAATTTTGGTTGAACTAATGCTTTAACTGGTTTTATGAATGTTTTCAGATTCCAGAACCGGGCAGAAGAGAGCGTTTGGGGCTGAAAATGGCCAATGAGGCTGCAGCCAAAAACCGAGCGAAGAAACAGGAGGCGCTGCGCAAAGTCACTGAAAACCTCGCAAGGTAAACAAATCAGTACCAAACCCTACAGTCTGAGTGTAAAACAATGCTTATTTTTAAGCTTTTTTTCTAGTTTGGAAGTTGCTAATATTTTTAATCAGTTCATTTCAGGTTTGTGTAGTACTTTACACCATAATTATTGTTTTAATGCAGCTTTAGACAATACAGGTGTTATTACATTACAATGAAAATCAGTTCTACAATATCATGTACTTTTACAAACAGGTCACATCTGGTTCTATTCAATTTTTTTTATTTGTTTACTATTTTTTAGTTTTCTTTGTAACTGTGTTCTGTTGGACTTTCAGATTAAAACATCAGTCAGAGGCTTTAAATAGCTTTAATCAATTTAATTAGTTAGATGAATAAAGCATTACAGAGCTCCGGGTGTCAGAGTACAGCAACACAGGCAGTCTGTATCAGCTGAGCACACACACTTCCTTCCCCTTCCCACTTATCCAATATGTGTCCATATGTCTGAAATATTCTGAAGCGGCAATACTGTTTTGTACTGTCGTTATAGTTAGCATGAGATTCCCTTTTGAGTAGGGCTGTCAAAATGAATTGTTTCTTCAATGCACCGCGATGCAGATTCAGTATCAGTAATAATGATCACCGGTTATTTTGTACTGACGTCATTTATCACATATGCATTATATGGCGGTAGCTTACTATAGCGAGGGAGGAGACCGTGAGTAACTAAAATGCTCCAACTACTTAAAAACGCCACAGCCATATCACCCTGCAGCCCAAGACCGGTTACTCACTGAAGCTAAGCAGGGCTGAGCCTGGTCAGTACCTGGATGGGAGACCACATGGGAAGACTAGGTTGCTGTTGGAAGTGGTGTTAGAGAGGCCAGCAGAGGGCGCTCAACCTGTGGTCTGCGTGAATCCTAATGCCCCAGTATAGTGAAGGGGACACTACACTGTCAGTGGGCGCCGTCTTTCGGATGAGACGTTAAACCGAGGTCCTGACTCTCTGTGGTCATTAATAATCCCATGGCACTTCTCGTAAAGAGTAGGGGTGTAACCCCGGTGTCCTGGCCAAAGTCCCTCAATCGGCCCTAACCCATCATGGCCTCTTAATCATTCCCATCCACCGAATTGGCTCTATCACTGTCTCTTCACTCCACTAATAGCTGGTGTGTGGTGAGCGCACTGGCGCCGTTGTCCTGTGGCTGCCGTCGCATCATCCAAGTGGATGCTACACACTGGTGGTGGTGTGGAGAGACCCCCCTCATGATTGTGAAGCGCTTTGGGTGTATGGCCATACACAATAAATGCGCTATATAAATACACATTACATAAAAAGTAGATAACTGTGCACAATTCACAGCTTGTGAGTTTGCTGGACAGTCTTTCACTGATAGGGAAGTACATCAGAAACCAGCTATGGAGAAAATGAAAGCTGAAGCTCACTCTCTCTCTCTCTCTCCCTCTCTCTCCCTCTCTCTCTCTCTCTGTAGCCTCGGCGTGTTCGTGAGGTAACGTTTTATCTCCGCTCTCGACTGTTAAGACAGTAACGTTACGTGTGGATCCAGACACAAGCTTGTCTGCAGGGTGACTTTTCTCCACTGCGTCATCGTCTATAATGGATCAGCTGATCGCCGTGGCCGTTTAACATCAGTGTCCGTGTTACTGTTTGCTGATCAGCGCCAGAGCTGCGCTGACCGTAGAGACAATCGAAGCCCTTTCTGTTGAGCACGTGATGAATCACAGGCGTTTAAGAACTTGATCAACAACACTCAAAAAGCAAGCATGATAATGTTTACATTAGTTTATTTGCTATAAATGCTCATGTTGCTCTGTGCATGTACTTGACTTTTGTTTGATATATTCTAAAAGAGTGTTTCCTTTGAGCAGGTAAATATAAAGGTACAATTCATATATCTGACTGCTTGTATTAAAAGACAAAATTGTATTACAAATTGTATTTTATTAAATTATAAATTTTAATACAAGAATTATTGTGTTGCTAAGTAAAATATTAAATATCGTCGATGCACTGAGATATCAAATTGAACCGAATTGATGGCATGATAATCATAACTGAACTAAACCATGAGACCAGTTTAGGTTGGGGGATGGGTACCGAAACTCGATACTTTATCGGTATCGGTGCTAAATTATAAAAGACCGAAGTATCGATAAGCTCTGACGTTAACAGTTCTGCTATCGGTACTGGAGAATTATTGCTGAATAAGCATTACTTACAGTTGCATAATTTAACTGACCAATCTTTTCTAATTTGCCATATTCCATATTCGTCTGCACAGTTGGCAATCTCACATGAAAAAGGCTCTTGTTTCCCGCGAGCGCGTCA
This sequence comes from Danio kyathit, assembly GCA_903798195.1. Taxonomy (NCBI): domain Eukaryota; kingdom Metazoa; phylum Chordata; class Actinopteri; order Cypriniformes; family Danionidae; genus Danio; species Danio kyathit. The sequence goes on along the minus strand of LR812528.1, from coordinate 49,320,033 downwards.
ACAATAAAAGCCTTCACAGTTTTCAGCTGTGCGCACGCACTCAGCGGAGGCTCGTGCTAAGCGCACACACATAGCTCGCGGACTTGCGCACACACAGCTTGTAAGACTGCGGAGTAAACCAAACAGGTTGTATTTCCCGATTGGACAGCGACAATGCCCTTTGCAACAACGCAACAAGTTGTTTTCTTGTATAAACGGAAACGCAAGCAACCTGGCTAAGTGAAAGTCTCTTTCAAAAGTGCATTAACTGCAGAAAGACAAAAGTTTTTGAATGCCTAGCTACTAACAGTAACGTCACATCTTTCTGCCAGCAATCAATCACCTAAATTAGTATAATATTAATAGTTAAATAAACACACACATGCTTTGCTAAAAAGATAAGTCTTTAATCTAGTTTTGAATTGCGAGAGTGTGTCTGAGCCTCGGACATTATCAGGAAGGCTATTCCAGAGTTTAGGAGCCATAAATGGGAATGCTCAACCTCCTTTAGTAGACTTTTCTATTCTGGGTACTACCAGAAGCCCTGAGTTTTGAGATCTTAAAGAGCGGGTTGGATTGTAGCGAGACAGGAGGTTGGTTAGATAAACAGGAGCTAGATTATTTAAGGCTTTATAGGTAAGAAGCAATATTTTATATTTAATACAAAACTTAACAGGCAGCCAGTGTAAGGAGGACAAAATTGGGGTGATATGATCATATTTTCTAGACCTGGTAAGAACTCTGGCAGCTGCATTTTGCACTAGCTGGAGTTTGTTAATAGAGGATGCTGGGCAACCAGCAAACAGAGCATTACAGTAATCCAGCCCAGAAGTCATGAAAGCATGAACTAGCTTTTCTGCATCTGATATGGATAGCATACTTCGCAATTTAGCAATATTTCTCAGATGTAATTTCAGACATCTCATCAGGTTTAGTTGAAATATATAATTGAGTATCATCTGCATAGCAGTGAAAGCTGATCCCATGTCTTCTAATAATGTCTCCCAGGGGTAGCATGTACAGGGAGTGCAGAATTATTAGGCAAGTTTTATTTTTGAGGATTAATTTTATTATTGAACAACAACCATGTTCTCAATGAACCCAAAAAACTCATTAATATCAAAGCTGAATATTTTTGGAAGTAGTTTTTAGTTTGTTTTTAGTTTGAGCTATTTTAGGAGGATATCTGTGTGTGCAGGTGACTATTACTGTGCAGAATTATTAGGCAACTTAACAAAAAACAAATATATACCCATTTCAATGATTTATTTTCACCAGTGAAACCAATATAACATCTCAACATTCACAAATATACATTTCTGACATTCAAAAACAAAACAAAAACAAATCAGTGACCAATATAGCCACCTTTCTTTGCAAGGACACTCAAAAGCCTGCCATCCATGGATTCTGTCAGTGTTTTGATCTGTTCACCATCAACATTGCGTGCAGCAGCAACCACAGCCTCCCAGACACTGTTCAGAGAGGTGTACTGTTTTCCCTCCTTGTAAATCTCACATTTGATGATGGACCACAGGTTCTCTATGGGGTTCAGGTCAGGTGAACAAGGAGGCCATGTCATTAGTTTTTCTTCTTTTAGACCCTTTCTTGCCAGCCACGCTGTGGAGTACTTGGACGCGTGTGATGGAGCATTGTCCTGCATGAAAATCATGTTTTCTTGAAGGATGCAGACTTCTTCCTGTACCACTGCTTAAAGGTGTTTTCCAGAAACTGGCAGTAGGACTGGGAGTTGAGCTTGACTCCATCCTCAACCCGAAAAGGCCCCACAAGCTCATCTTTAATGACACCAGCCCAAACCAGTACTCCACCTCCACCTTGCTGGCGTCTGAGTCGGACTGGAGCTCTCTGCCCTTTACCGATCCAGCCACGGGCCCATCAAGACTCACTCTCATTTCATCAGTCCATAAAACCTTAGAAAAATCAGTCTTGCGATATTTCTTGGCCCAGTCTTGACGTTTCAGCTTGTGTGTCTTGTTCAGTGGTGGTCGTTTTTCAGCCTTTCTTACCTTGGCCATGTCTCTGAGTATTGCACACCTTGTGCTTTTGGGCACTCCAGTGATGTTGCAGCTCTGAAATATGGCAAAACTGGTGGCAAGTGTCATCTTGGCAGCTGCACGCTTGACTGTTCTCAGTTCATGGGCAGTTAATTTGCGCCTTGGTTTTTCCACACGCTTCTTGCGACTCTGTTGTCTATTTTGAATGAAACGCTTGATTGTTGGATGATCACGCTTCAGAAGCTTGGCAATTTTAAGAGTGCTGCATCCCTCTGCAAGATATCTCACTATTTTTGACTTTTCGGAGCCTGTCAAGTCCTTCTTTTGACCCATTTTGCCAAAGGAAAGGAAGTTGCCTAATAATTATGCACATCTGATATAGGGTGTTGATGTCATTAGACCACACCCCTTCTCATTACAGAGATGCACATCACCTAATATGCTTAATTGGTAGTAGGCTTTCCAGCCTATACAGCTTGGAGTAAGACAACATGCATAAAGAGGATGATGTGGTCAAAATACTCATTTGCCTAATAATTCTGCACTCCCTGTATATTGTAAACAGCAAAGGGCCTAAAACTGATGAGAGTTATCAGAACTATTATGTTTACAAATGTGTTTTTCTCTCTGTTAGACAGAAATTGTGGAAAAACTAAACAGGAAAGCTAATAATTCTGACTTCAGCTGTATATGTTGTGCTGTTTTCCAGCCTCACACCGAAGGGATTGAGCCCCGCAGCGCTGTCTCCTGCTCTCCAGCGTCTGGTGAACAGATCGTCCAGCAAATACACAGATAAGGCTTTGCGAGCGAGCTACACACCGTCTCCTGCACACAGAAGCCTCGGCTCCAAAACTCCATCCGGAGGCCCGACGACTCTCACACCCACACCCACAAAAACACGCACACCGGCCAGCCAAGACCCGGCCTCCATCACAGACAACCTGCTGCAGCTGCCCAAGCGGAGGAAAGCCCAGGACTACTTCTGAAAACACACACTGGAACATGGCCTGTGCGCTGTATTTATTATTTTTTTAATTACGTTTATTTTAAAAACGTGAAAAAGAGTGAATCGTCATTGCTTCAGATATGATGTTTGTCAGTTTACAATAAGGTTGTGTTAGTTAATGCATTTACTAACATTATCAAACAATGAACAATTACATTTATTACAGTATTTGTGTTAATGAAAATACAGTTGTTCATTGTTAGCTCACGGTGCATGTTAACAAGCATGAATTTGGATGGTAATAATGCATTAGGAATGTTGAATGATGATTAATAAATGCTGTAGAAGGGTTGTTCGTAATTACTTCATGATAGTAAATGCATAACCTAACATTAACTAATGAAACCTTAAAGTGTGACCATTTTAAAAGCTGCAGATAATTGGACTTTACAATAAGGTTTCATTAGTTACTGTATTTACTAACATGAACTAATTGTGAACAATAGTTCAACATTTACTAATGCATAATTAAAGTGCGTGTTAATGATAGTAACTGTGAATTAACATGAACAACTTGACTTAGCATGAATAAATACTGTAATAAATGTATTGTTCGTTGCTTGTTGATGTTAGTAAACACATTAACAACCTCATTGTAAAGCGTTTTGTTTTATTTTATTTTGTTTTATATGTTTATTTTAGCTAGCATGCACACTTTGATAGTTTCAGACGTCATCCGCATCAAGTGATTCAATAAGGCGAATCATTTGATCCAATTGAACTTTACGATTCTTGATTCATTTTGGACAAAGGTGATTCAGTGCTCCTGAATATTGATCTTGTAAGGTCTCGGGGGCACAATAAAGAGAAAATTTACACGCATGTCTGCGTCTCTGTGTCCTTTCACAGTCCGTATTGTGTATTCTGGGATTAAAAATGTAATTAATTTCCTCCATAGAGAAATTGATCAGCTAGTGAACTTTTAAAACAGATATTTTGAGTGCATTGAGGTTGCTAATAGTGTGTATCTGTATACGTTTATTTTTGGTTTGCATAAACTTATTTTTGGGTGACATGGTGGCTCAGTGGTTAGCACTGTGGCCTCACAGCAAGAAGGTTGCTGGTTCGAGTCCCAGCTGGGCTAGTTGGCATTTCTGTGTGGAGTTTGCATGTTCTCCTCGTGTTGGCGTGGGTTTCCTCCGGGTGCTCCGGTTTCCCCTACAGTCCAAACACATGCGCTAGGTGAATTGATTAACTAAATTGGCCATAGTGTAATGTAATGTGTATTTATATTTATATAGCGCATTTATTGTGTATGGCCATACACCCAAAGCTCTTCACAATCATGAGGGGGGTCTCTCCACACCACCACCAGTGTGTAGCATCCACTTGGATGATGCGACGGCAGCCACAGGACAACGGCGCCAGTGCGCTCACCACATACCAGCTATCGGTGGAGTGAAGAGACAGTGATAGAGCCAATTCAGTGGATGGGAATGATTAGGAGGCCATGATGGGTAAGTGCTGATTGAGGGACTTTGGCCAGGACACCGGGGTTATACCCCTACTCTTTACGAGAAGTGTCATGGGATTTTAATGACCACAGAGAGTCAGGACCTCGGTTTAACGTCTCATCCGAAAGACGGCACCCACCGACAGTATAGTGTCCCCTTCAATTTTACTGGGGCATTAGGACTCACATAGACCACAGGTTGAGCGCCCCCTGTTGGCCGTCCTAACACCACTTCCAACAGCAACCTAGTTATTCCCATGTGGTCACCCATCCAGGTACTGACCAGACTCAGCAAGGTAGTGTATGAGTGTGTGTGAATGAGTTTGTATGGGTGTTTCCCAGTGCAGCTAGAAAAAGGCATCCACTGCATAGGCTGGATAAGTTGACGGTTCAATTTTTCTTGTCAGTGTTCAGCAATGTTGGAGGAAACGCATTACAGTCTGATGAGACTAAAATTGAACTCTGGAGTGAATGCCAGGAGTTACGTTTGGAGATAACAAGGCAGCGCTCATCACCAGGCTAATACCATCCCTACAGTGAAGCATGGTGGTGGCAGCATCATGCTGTGGGGATGTTTTTCAGCAGCAGGAACTGGAAGTCTAGTCAGAATAGAGGGAAAGATGAATGCAGCAATGTACAGAGACATCCTGAATGAAAACCTGCTTCAGAGTGCTCTTGACCTCAGACTGGGGCGATGGTTCATCTTCCAGCAGGACAAAGATCCAAAGCACACCGCCAAAATATCAATAAAGTGGCTTCATAACAACTCTGTAAATGTCCTTGAGTGGCCCAGCCAGAGCCCAGACCTAAATCCTATTGAAGATCTCTGGAAAGATCTGAAAATGACTGTACACCGTCGCTTACGTTCCAACCTGATAGAGCTTGAGAGGTACTGCAAAGAGGAATGGGCAAAGATTCCCAAAGACAGGTGAGCCAAGCTTGTGGCATCATTTTCAACAAGACTTGAGGCTGTAATTGCTGCCAAAGGTGCATCAACAAAGTATTGAGCAAAGGCTGTGAATACTGATGTACAGGTGAGTTTTCAGCTTTTTTATTTTTGATGAATTTGCAACACTTTCAAAAACTCTGTTTTCACATTGTCATTATGAGGGATTGTGTGTAGAATGTTGAGGAAATGAATGAATTTAATCCATTTTGGAATAAGCCTGTAACCAGTGGCGCAATTCCCGGGGGGGACAGGGGGGACATGTCCCCCTCACTTTTTTTTTTTAGATAGGCCTATACCACTTTACTTCATGCTATAATGTCCCCTCGAGAGTCGAAAAAAGGTTATTTTTTAACTCACGATGTGTACGCAAAATTAAGTTCGCCATCACAAGTATCACCAACATTCCACAACTACAGTATCACCATCACTCAGATTTGGCCCCCCTCCCCACCTCTTAGACCAGAATTACACCCTTGCCTGTAACATAAAAACATGTGGAAAAAGTGAAGCTCTATGATTGGTTAATGATGGTTTAATTTAAACTGCTGAAAGTCCAAACAGTGAAGAGCAGATCCATCAATGCCCAGCTCCACAAGTCCCAAACCATGCAAGACAGTGGCGAGAAACAAACTTCACCAATTGACGGAAGTGAAGGAAAAAAAAACCTCGAGAGAAACCAGGCTCAGTTGGGCACCACCATTTCTCCTCTGGCCAAACTTCTTGTGCAGTCTAGGCGCCAGAGGCTGGAGAAAGCTGCAGGTGGGAGTGGTCTCCGGCTGGTGTACAGACTGGCCCTTCAGAATCAATGCGAGGACTCATCTGTCACTGGGGTTTTACAGGAATCTCATGCTCTCCACTCCTCCATGACCACCACAGCAGCTGCTCAGGATAGGGCCTGGTTCAGGATTATGGAAACCTCAAGAATAATAAAACAGACTAATATAAGTGCAGATGTCGTTCAAATTATATTGTCTTTTGGGATGTGTTCCCCTATATTGCACATCAATATAGCAGCATTTTGTATGACACTGTAAAACAATAATATTTTTACAGTTCTGTGATGGTTGTGTTTAGAGTTGGGGTCGGGGTAGATGTTAAAAAATACAATTTATTGGGTAATTTATTAGATAACTTAAATAATACTCTGTACAACTAGTGTTTTTACGTTACTGCTATGGTTAGGGTTGGGGTAGACGTTAATAAAATACAATTAATGGGAAATTTAATAAATAATATAAATCATTTTAATTAACTTCCGGCCGCAACCATATCAGATCTAGCAACAACTGACTGTTGGCCAAATCAAATGTTACCATGGGCCCTAGTTTGGGCATCTCTGCTTTAAACGTTCATTAATTTGTATATACGGTATGTATACAGTAGCTCTGGCCTCAGGAAGTTCTCACAAGATAGAATTATCCTTCATTATTATTTTTTTATTAAAGTGTTTTTTAAAGGTAAATGAAGGTCATACAGTGCATTGTTAATTACAGAGCCCCTCTGTTAAAGAAAAAACCCTACAAGGTCTGGAAGAGATGCGAAACGTAACGCAAAAGTAGCTCTAAAGGTAACGTAACGAGTTACCATAAAATGTAACTAAGTAACGCAATTAGTTACTTTTTGGGGGAGTAATTCAATGTATTGATGAATTACTTTCAGATGTAACTTTCCCTAACACTGTTTGTCAAATGTGTAATGTTGGCAATATTCCCTGGAAGCTGTGAAGGAAATGTCACGTGTGTTATTATGAGGAGCGGAAGTAGCACCTCCTCCTCCGGCTGTGGGCTGGAGAACATGGTTGGGATTGTTTTGATGGGACGGTGGCGGAGCCATCTTGTTTTATATCCGTCCTAAGCCCGTTTACCGAGCCAGAGGAAACAACTATGGAATATAACACTTTCCCAAACGTAGACGCATGAAATAAAGAAACTCGGGTACCGAAGCTCGTTTACATTCGACGGGATAAACCGAGTGGGCGTTCATTGTGATTAATCGGTGCATTTTCTCTCGCACATTTTCTCCGGTGTAAGATACTATGAATGGAGGATAAATGTTGCCGAAGGCTGACAGCGGTGGTTTTGTGCTTCTCCTCTTCATTCTGACAGTAACAGACCCGCCACAGACAGGTAAAGGTGTTGTTTTAATCGGTGTATTTGCTGAAAAGGTGTTTTGCTGCAGTCGGTTTTGCTGGAGCTGCGCTTGTGTTCGGTCATGATAGGAAGATCAGCCGCTGAGTTGCAAAGGCCTTTAACTGGCGCTATATTATATTTTATTTGTCCAATTTAGTTGACCAGTTCTTAGTATATGCCATACAGCACATTTTTAAACGTTATTTCCGTTAAAAATACGTTACGTCTGATTATGTTACTAGCTTTAAGCTGTTTATTGCATACCATATGGCAAGCCGCTTTAATATTTATCCATTAAAACTACATAACAGGCCTGCTTTCATACTTGCAGGCTTTGCACTTGTGTTTACTGTATTTGAAGGCTTTAAATGTGCATAACCTCGCTCGATATAACCTTTTATTTTAAATATGTCTTAATTTTAATCGTTTTTAAATCAAGCTTTCAGTAGGCCGAATAAATAAGCTTTTGATGTATGGTTTGTTATGATGGGTAATATTTGTCTGAGATTCAACTATTTGAATATCTGCAATCTGAGGATAAAAAAACCCCGAAATATTCAGAAAATCGCCCTTAACGTTGTTTAAATTAAGTTTTTAGCAAAGCATCACTCCTGAATAATCCAGCTTAAACCAGCCTAAGCTGGTTGGCTGGTTTTAGCTGGTCGACCAGCCTGGTTTTAGAGGAGTTTTGGCCATTTCCAGGCTGGTTTCCAGCCGTTTCCAGCCTGGTCTTAGCTGGTCAAGCTGGGAGTTGACCAGCTAAAACCAGCTTGAACAGCCAAAACCAGCTATGTCCAGCTTAAACCAGGCTGGAAATGGCTGGAAACCAGGCTGGAAATGGCCAAAACTCTAAAACCAGGCTGGTCGACCAGCTAAAACCAGCCAACAAGCTTAGGCTCGTTTAAGCAGTTTTTTCAGCAAGGATATATCAAAACAAAGCGGTTTTGATTTATTTACACTAGAAAATGTACAAAATATCTTCATGGAGTAAGATATTTACTTAATTTTTAATGATTTTTAGTATAATAATAAAAAAAAAAATTTGACACACAAAATGTATTGTTTTCTTATGCCCAAACTCATTCATTTTCTTTTCGGCTTAGTCCCTTTATTAATCTGGGGTCGCCACAGCGAAATGAACCGCCAACTTATCCAGCATATGTTTTACGCAGCAGATGCCCTTCCAGCCGCAACTCATCTCTGGGAAACATCCATACACACTCATTCACACTCATACACTACAGACAATTTAGCCTACCCAATTCACTTATACCGCATGTCTTTTGACTGTGGGGGAAACCGGAGCACCCTGAGGAAACCCACGTGAACGCAGGGAGAACATGCAAACTCCACACAGAAACGCCAACTCACCCAGCTGAGGCTCGAACCAGCGACCTTCTTGCTGTGAGGCGACACGCTTTATGCCAAAACTATACCTGTGCAACGATTTGGATTTGGATCGGTCCCAGCTGTCCAATACCTGATCAAGCAAAAATATGTGGTATTGAACCGATATCCGATCCAAGTATCGGATCGGTGCATCCCTAATTTACACATTTTCTACATGTAATAGCTTTTGTTTTCAAACAAGCCAATACATTTCTGTTAAGTAATAGTTGCTTTGACAGACACTTTAATTGCGGTGCTTCTAATTTAGTGATCTAAAAAGGCTTTTGCTAATACAGTCTTATCAAACTTAACAAATTAACATGCTACGTTTTACACAAACTACATGTGATATCTAAGTAAATTAGAACGTTTTTCCTTGACGTCTCGTAAATTTGAGGTGCTTGAGTTTCTGAAAATGTTAAGTACGCTTTGCTTTAGATACCACTCTGAAGTGATTATTAAGAGCTGGCCACGCTACACTTTAATTTTCATTCACTTCTATTCATGCAAGTCATGAATTGCGTATTTGATAGTAAATTCAGGCTTCTGTAAAAAAAAAAAAAAAGTTTGACTGCGTCTGAAATCGCCTACTACTCAGTAGGTACTACATTTAAATTTAAATGTGCTACTCTGCCGTTAGAAAAGTACGTTCTATACAGTATGAATGTCATTAGTATTAATGGAACTCGAACATACTACATACCACCCTTTTGTCATCATCACGTGACCTATTTGCATCAGTTGCGTCGCTTCACTCCCATTTATGAATTCTCTCGTGGTGCATCATGGGATAGCGTAGTGTCCATCCGATGCGCACTTCAAAATCTCGCCGGACGTAGTAGGTCATCCGGGTACTTCTCCCATACTGATTTTTGAATTCTATGAATTCGGACATTTTACTCGGCTCGCATACTGTTTTTAGTGTACTATATAGTATGGATTTCGGACGCAGCATTCAAGTTTGGTGTAGTCAAATTCTCATCAGCTGACCTATAGAATAATACAGCGACCTCTTAAGAGAGCACTAACTTTACCATGCACATGTAGATCGCCTGTTAATTTAATATATGTTGAATTACATTATGACTGTTGGAGTGTTTATAGATGCTTTGCATAGTCAAAGTCTTGTGTGATGATCTGGAGTTACTGTGGCTTAATTTGAGCAGTTTTGTGGCCTTTTATTTATTTGAACTTGAGTTCTGTGCTATAACTTTCAATCAGAGATTTTGACTTGGTTTTCAAAGTGATTTTGACTTTCAAAGATTTTCAAATGGTCAAGACTACAAGAAGAGTGGGTATTGAGACAACCCCCAGTACCTGTTTGTTTTACTTGTTTTAAGACTGATATGTGGGAAGCTGCTGTAATCATCAATCCTGCATGCATATATTGACACATAGTATTTGTTTGTTACTAATCTTACTATATATAGTCTCGAAGTATCCATATTGATCATTTTAGTTTATCTAGAGCTGTTTTTAGATACTTGTGAGGGATTCTTGGTGAAAACTAAAGCATATGTTAAAGTATAAAGTATATATTTACATTTATATATGTGTATATAGTGGATAATTTGTATTATTTGCAATGCTTGATGGGATTGGAGGTCTTTCTCTTGCTAAAATATTTAGGTGACACAATTACATTTTTGGTCTATCTTTCAAATACCTGAATTTATTTAGATTATTTATTTGTAAATGTACCTCAAATTCGCCCAAAGGCTAGTTTTCATTGGTAGTCCCCTTTGCCAGATTGTTTTGCTACTTTTTGGTTGTTTTGCATTCATCAAGAAAAGCTAGTGGAGCGAGAAGCGATACTTGTAATAGTTGATGGATGTAAATACTGATAGCTGCACGTTTTCATATAGTTTGTTGATAAACTTAGCAAGTTACTTCTATTGCTGGGCAATTAATTAAAGACGGTTTTCATGCTTTTTATATGAAACAAATGTGAATGAAGTGTGTAGTGTCATCAGAGTTTGGACTAGTTGTAGATGCAGTGTTCTCCTATGTTTACAGTATTTTTGGGGGGAGGGAGGGGGGGTCTGTTTGGTGGTGTGGGGCAGTGCGGCTGTTCAGACTGACACCGACAAAAACACAAGGTGTCATGGTGTTAATTTGTTTCTTTTAATGACAGCAGTAAATAACTGAACAATTATTTGAATTGTACAATCGTGCAAGCTAACGATTAACATTTATTTGTATATGTATTTTTTATCCACAAAACGTGCAGCTTTTACATTACTTAAAATGAATGTAATTAATTTTTAAATTACAAACAATGTAATTTATAAACATTGCAAATGATGAAAAAAGAATTCGACATGTCTCAATCAAGAAAAAGTTTGGAGCACACTTTTGATGCATAAGAATTAAAATGCACACCTATAAATCTAATACTTCTTTACTAAAAGGAAACAGGCCTCAAGGTTTCCGCTACATTCATTTTACCATGGCGGGGCGCCACGCCAAAATTCATCCCACCACGGCTACATATTACAGCTTCTCATTTAAAACATTGTCGTTTTTTTTTAAATAGCGGGTTATAATCGCACCAAAACGTATTAAAAGGTAAGTGAATTATAACAGCGCAAGCTTTTCTGTAACCGTAGTAGTGCTGTGCGTCATTTGTTTAACCCTTTAAGGTGACATGCTGACTGACAGGACGCATTGTGAGGCTAGCAAACACGACGTAGCTTTCAGTTAGGATGAACACAGTATCCATAATTATACACTTTATTTATAGATAAAGGTCTATGGCTCTGCATACAACAAACAAAGACTTTATCTTGCTGGAGTTTACAGCCGTTTCACTTTACCTCAGGACGCATTAATGCCGTTCTGTTGGTCATTCATAAATATTCCTAGCAAATCTAATAAAGGTTGGAGACAAATTCACTACGTAAACGCTCTAAATTGCATTTGAGCAGCGTATATTTGAGGACGTGCAAGAAGTTGTGCACGAACAGAGGAAATCCTAGCGCAAGCAAAATGCTCGTATTACACAAATCCGATCTCGACTGCGTCCCATTTGTCATTGAAATACCGCCAAAGGTAGTTGGTAGATCAAAAGGCCTGCCGCCACAGCTGGAAAAAATCCTAGAGGAAACACTGGGCCTATACGCTTATTTCATGCGGCCGCCGTTTTAAAACAAGAAAGCGAGGCTGCGGTGGGAAGAAACCCGGAAATATAGGATCAGCACTGTAAACATTGCAATAACATGCTGTGGACTACAAACCTCCAGCTGTTGCCACGATTTCAAAATGCAGAAACGGTGTAAACATCACTTTAATATCGTTCAGTTTCATTTAAACAATTAAAAGCATATTAGGCATCAAACAACATCACAATCTCTTTAAGAGTGATGCGCTTAAGTGTCCTCCTAGGCTTCAGTTCATGGCTTCAGGTAAACACCGTGGGGACGCTTCCCTGCTTCAGCCTATGTAACCCAGTGAGCGATAAAACAATGCAGTCCTCTGTAGCACATCCTCGTGTTGTCTGTAACAGTGTTGTCCCGGTACTGAAGTTTTAAAAACATCCAACATTTAAGCGCCGCTGAGCGCGTTCATAAACAGCGCTGATTTGCCGTATTCACCAGTGCTCAACAGAAATGAATGTGATTGGCTGTGAAGGTCATTAGTGTACCGCTCTTCACAGATTGCAAACACAGATAGACGGACACTGGAACGTTTTAAAGCCGTGAAGATCAGTCGATTCATCAGCGGATCACTCGTCTGTGTTTGCACTCGGTAAACATCGGTGAAGTGCGGTGAACTGATGACCTCCACAGCCAATCACAGTCATTTCTGTTGAGCACGTGAACACCATGGCAAATCAGCGCTGTTTAAGAACTCCATCAACAGCGCTTAAATGTTAACGGGAAATGGACTGTTTTTTTATTTCAGTACCGAAATTTTGTATCGTGACAAATCTAATATAGGAAAGATTCAGTTCATTAACTTAGGTTTGATAAATGACATCTAAAACGTGTGTTTGGGAAAGAAAACGTTACCTAACTAGTGCCATTTCCCTTACCTTAGCTGAAAATGAGGTCAAATATCCCTTTTTATTTTCACTATTCATTCAGAACGGACCCTTGGGTCACTTGGAAGGCGGTGAAATGATAAATTTGTGTCACTTTGTCTTCGCTGATGAGATATACAGCCAGGTACACAACCTGTGTGACTTAGGCGATACTTCCCGGTTTCTTCCCACCACAGCGTCGATTTCACTGTTTAAAATGGGGCTGCGTGAAATCAGCCTAAAAACTACTGTTTATTGCAATAAGTGTATTACAGGAAGTTATATTATTTAATATTCATGTTAAAATATATTTTTTAAGTTTTATCCAATAATTCCAGTCAACTTTTAGTGAACTTGCACAGAACACAAAACTTTCAGTTGTTATATGTAAAAAGGCCTAAATACATGCAAGGCCATTCCAATGTTTTACCCGTCTCCAACTATTGACGGCAGATCAATCGATGAGAGAAATCTAGGGATTTGCACTCGCGATGTCTTTACTGCTCTATTCATTTAACCTAAGAAATGTAATGCTTAGACCATTTGTGCCTCTCGCGATCTGTTCTCTTGCTCGTTCACTCTCGTCGCCATGATTTCCGGCTATTTTAACAAATTTTGAGGGATCACAGAGTCAGTATAAATTTGTGGGAGACTTGGGGAGAGGTCAGAATGTTGGATGAGACAGTAGACAGAAGGGCGATCACTCCACTCGCGTCACAGTAGCTCAAAACAATGGAAAACAATGGCTACACTTGCAACAAAGAGAGCATCACTCACACAATTCGCGCCAATAGACTTTATAAACAGGTCGCACCACATCTGTATATATTTTAGCTGTGGTGATGCGAGCTCATTGATCGCTTACGCCCCCCACACATCATTTACCTGCAGGGCTTTACATTAACACCTGCCAACCCGCCAAATGCGGGTACATTTTAGCTCTGGCGGGTTAGACAGACACCTCCACTAGCCACTTTGGCTGGTTGGAAATCATTTTTAAAATTTGTAGTTTTCTTAAAAGCAAGGTTTGACAATAAGCTGGGCCCAATATTCGTGCAAATGTGATCTTAGAGTCAAGAAGCAGCACGGCTGACAAAAATAACTGTTCGCGCGAGCACAAGAAAGCAGGTAAATACCGAACGAGTGGATGATCACTCGCACGCACAGGTGATGTGATATGCGCGACTGTTAAAAAGTGCGCGCGCTCCCGTTTACTGGCGTGAAGCAACCGTGCCTAGAAGAAGCGCAACTGGTGCGATCGGTTCCCTTTGAAATAGACTGGACAAAGAGTGACGATCGTGCACCCACAGTCCTGCTGCTTTCAAGAGCTCAAGATTTAAAATAAAATACACATATTCTTTTGTAAGCAGCAGCGCTCACTGCTTTCATTTTAATTATTCTTTGAACAGATTATTAACAGGCCTATATTAACCGTGTACGCGTGATCATCCTTTCATTATTAAACACGGTATGTTTCACCTGCTTTTTTTTTTGCTTACAGTTATTTATTTAATGGGAGATTACTCCCTGTTTATGTGTAGTTAACTGATGATCTGGGACCTTTAGCCAGGACAGATTACTGTGCAAATGTTAGATACATGACAATAATTCTTTTTTTAAATGTAAAAATTTTTTTCAGAAAAGTTTTGCTGAATTAAAAAGTGCACCTATACAGCTATATTTTCCATGTTTTGACACATTAAAAAATTGTGGCTAAGAAACACTTATTTGGTGTGGTCAGAGATAAATTTGGTTTTATTATTATTATTATTATCATTATATTGCTATTAATAATTCATCAAATTGTTAGTTAAATTCTTTTTTTAATATTATTCTTTACTTTAGGTTTTTATTATTTGTATATTATCATTATTATAGTAACGTTTCTTTTTCTTATTATTCTCATTGTTTTGTTAACAGCACTTTATTTTTCTACTTTTCTTTTCTTCCACTCTTCCCCTTCCTTTTCAGTTTTTTTTTCTTCTCCTATTTCCTTTTCTACTTACTATTATTATTATTATTATTATTATTTATTATTATAATTTTTGGTCCTCTTCCTGATTTCCCAACCTCCCCTCACTTCCTCACTATTATCATTAATAGTATTACTTTTACTCTTGTTACCATTATTATCATTTTTATCGGTTAAATGATTCAAACTTCCCATTACTAAAACCAAGCCATAGTTCACCTTCATTCAAAACTGAAGATAATTTATGCAGTCAATAATGAAATTGAGATAATCTTTGTGTCATAATGACAGCTGATAGTGTAGCTTCTCATGCATGATTTTCATAGTTGTCGTGTCACGGATGTTTTCACACTGCATGACTATCTGGGTTAGCGTTCTGTCGGCGCTGTGTTTACACTGTAGGATGAATCGGCGACAGGAGAGTTCACACTGCATGACTATAAAATAGGAAGTATCGCCGACAACTTTGTCCAAACTACGACTCACAACCCAACAAACGTGAGAAATAACATGTAAACAACGAGAGGTCACGTAATATATCTTTCGTTATTAACGACATAATTGAAAAAGAAGCTTTTAGCTTTAGAAACTTGTGTTGCTCACCTGGCTTTTGAAGAGAATTAACAATCCTCAACTTTTTTTTACTTTTCAACCTGGTTGTGGTTTTGCTCAGATGATACGTCAAACAGACACAGCGCTCCCGCCAAATTTACACTAGTTTTTCCTCCATTTCTTGGGTCCAAATAAACTGCAAATGAGCGCTTTTAACTTCTCCCCCAGCCTCCCGCTGGCCTGCAGGTAGCCGTACTAGTGAATGCTGCTCTCTCATTGGCTGTAGGTGTTCGCCGGTGTTATTTTAAATCAGAACACATTCACACAAGTTCACACGGCATGATTTGAATTGCCGACAGTTCCAGATATTTCGCATGCCAAATATCTCACGGGTGTCGGCGACTCATCGGCGATTCTCTCATATCGCGTCCTTGATAGTTCATACTGTGTGATTGTTACTCGCGTGAACGAGCGCCGATTTGCCTGTGATTTCAGACATTTGTCGGCGAGTCAAAATCAGGGATAAGGCCGTACTCACACTACAGTTGCCTTGAATCGGGCCAAAGCACGCTTGTCCCCCCTCCCGTCTCCCCCGACGGCTCGCACTCATATTACATTCGGGCCTGGGCGTGCTTCCGTCATAGATGACGCGCTGCTCAGTAAGCGCTCTCGCTCAGCACAGTGGAGATTTCTTTAGTTATACCGTTTAAGTTGTTTGATATGCGGTGACACACAGTCAAATATTACGCTGAACAGATCAGCCACTTTTGACGCTCATAAATAATCATAAAGTCCTCGTGCTGCAGGAATTAGGAGGTTTGCTGAAGGTGCAGCTGACGTGCAGTGAGGGGTTTGCGTCTTTAATAATCTACGACAGTTTGCGTTCATTGAACAGTACGAATGATTAATTAATCCATATGAAACAGTCCCTTAAAAGTCACGTCTCGCTTTCAGTTTCGGGCTCAAGCACGCTTGCACTCACACTGTAAGCGTACCGCGCCTGAGCCCAAGTAAACCGCGCTCTGGCCCACCTCTTCCAACCGGGCCAGGGCCGGCCAAGTGTACCGTGCCTGAGCCCGATTCAGAGCACTCACACTTCTCAAACGATCCGGGAAACGGGCCAGGGCACGGTTCGGATAGCATAGTGTGGGTAAGCCCTAAAATCATGCAGTCTGAACTCGGCATCAGAGATATGGCTCTGTGTAGTAAATACTGCTACATCTGAAAATACCAACATGACCTCATGGCAATTTGTAGCTTTTTGATGATCCAGGGCTGCACGATATTGGAAAAATTACAATTTCCACTGTACATTCTCTGTGCATTAATTTTTTTTTACTGCAAATGTTGCATCCATAACACTAGAATTGCTCACTAGTTTGGTTTTAAGGAATGCTAAAACAGCTTGCCATACAGTGTATGCCAACCAGTCACAGACCATCTAGTGTGTCTGGAAAGCCACAGTTCAATACAGAGCAGACAGATTGAGCCGGACGGCGTGTCTGGGATTGATGTTTCTTTGTTAGATTTATTAATCCTGTTTTTATAAGGTGATGCGTAGAAACCCAGTGGATCGGATAAATAGGGCAGTATTTAGGTTAATGGCCTGTGATGTGCTTTTCTGCTTTTATTTCCATGGGGAAACACGGGTTATGTGCTCATCTGCACTTGTTTCCGGGCAGGTTCTGGTGTTTCTGTGATGAACGGCATTAAATAAACCCACAGCTGCGGTTTGAGCTTTTGTTAAAATGAATATTACACCATCACTGATGTTAGCATTAATGGAGCCAGGAGTGGCGTATAATTACTGCGAGATAAACTCAATAGACATTTTAGAGTAAGAATATTAATCTCAGCAGACTAAAGATAGACGTTTTATTACATTAACAGAATGTGCTGTTGCCTTGTGTTAATGTTATTATGGTTAACAGAAACAAACATTTAAATCTATAAAAAATTATCTCAAAGTCAATTAAAAACTAAAGCTAAACACAAACTTTTAAGACAAAACAAAATATTTTCAGCAATTTTAAAAAGTGAATATTTAATATCCTATATAAAATGTTCCCTTGCTAAGTAATTTACATTTAGAAAACTGACAATGATCTCCTCGGGTACAGCTCATGTGCTTTATTCAGTGTTAAATGCTAATAATGTTAGTTTGATTGCCATTTTACATGACATTTATTGCCATACTTCTGAAAGCAGCAGCAGACAGTTCACCTCAGATCTGGAAAATAAAATAAACCTTTTGAAATTGAACTTAGAACTGGGTCTCGCATATCAGTGATTCAGCATCTACATTTAACGATGTTAAAGAGGTTTAATATGTATTAATTAGATTATAAATCTTACCATTTGGCTGGAGTGCAGTGAGTAGGGGTGTCAAAATTAATTGTTTCTTCGGTGCACCGCAATGCAGACGCGGACAATTTGGAATCGGTTCGGTAATAATCATAACCGGTAGGGTTGGGCGATATGGCAAAAAACAAAAAAAAATCTAGATTTTTTCATGAAGTTTGACCGATTCACGATTTCGATTGCGAATTTTTTATTTTATACTGTGTAACTATAGTCAACTTAAAACATTACAACAACATGACTAAAGTAACAATCTCTTTATAAGTAACTTGAAAAACCATCTGGTTAAGGAACATGTATTTTTAATAGCCATACATACATAAATTGGTCAACAAGGTGTAGCCTATTACATTCCTATAGACAAATTCCTGCTTGATGTTTTAGAAAATATTTGTGCGTAGCTGCACCACCCAGTATATATTAAAGATCACCGTGAACAACAAAAAAACCAGGGCCGGAGCGAGCTGAACTGGCGCTTTAGGCGAACGCCCTCAACCCGAAAGTGAAATAGAAACTTACCGGTTTGCAGATGAAAGAGGACCGGGAGGGGGTAGGTGTCGCGGATAAAAGTGAGAACCGGGAGGTTCTCGCTCACTATTCTGCCTAGGTCACCTCTATGGACGCGCCGGTGTCGTATCGAAATCTGACTCCCCGGACAAATCTGACTCCCCTCGCGTGCACGCACGTCCGTCAGCGCCTGCAGTTAAAGTCACAGCGGTTTATCATAAACCTTTTATCGATCATTTCTTCCGCAATTGACAGCAAGAACGAACACAGAAGCCTTGTCAAATCGACAAGCAGCACCTGAATGTGTTCAAAGGAATTTAAAACGCCAAATCGGACGGGCTCTGAGTGTTAAACTTGATTTATACTTTCGCCTGGTGCCGCATCGCGCGCCTCCGCTGACTGCGCGCGCACCTCGCGACAATGGGCTAGCGCGCTTGCGCTGAGCCAGCTGTTGTAGCTCATCAACAGAGCCGCAACGTCAACACAGAATCTGTCAGCACAATTCGGTACGGTTGTCTAACAGTTTAGAACGGTTTGGCACGATAGTGGAAAAGCGGCTTTAATATTTTTATTAAAAAAAAATTGCAATACCTCGATTTTATAAAAAATCAAATCGTCTTAAATCGTAAATTCGATTAATCGATATTCATATTTGTTTATATTATTTGCTATAAATGCTCGTTTTGTTTAAAGGTACAGTTTATAGGACTGTTTGTATTAAAGGACAAAATTGTATTACAAATAGTATTTAAATATATTTATACATTTTAATACAAGAATTGCTGCTGTGAAGAAAATAAAAAACTGTGTATGGAAAGCATCGTCAATGCACCGTGATGCACCGAGATATCGAATTGAACCGAATCGATTGCATGTGTTGCTCACAGTCTAGGGATGGTGCACAACATGAAAGACAAGACAAAGAAAATGAAATCAAAGATTTATTGGGGTTTGAATTCGGGAGCTGACAAGGCCAAAATAACAAACAAAAATTGCTTTATTTTAAATCTCTAACTTACCTGTTCAAAAATGAAAGAAAAGAAAATACAATTCACTAGCCTAACTACCTAACACAAAAACAGAGATCAAAAGGTTTTACAAATCAAATGGCGTCAAACTCCTTACTATCCCAATATATATATACACTATTTACAAACTATTTACAAAACAGACAACCATATTTAAAGGACAATCCAAAAATCATAGTCAGGAGGCAAAAAGGTCTAACAAGCCAGTGGAACAAAGTATAAACAAAGCAAACGCAAAACAAACAGTATTCACAAATCTCTAGTCACACCAAAAGAAACAGTACTCACAAATCTGTAGTCACAACTTTAACATTCAAAATCTCTGCACTATACCACAAACAACCGTTTCAACAAACACAAAGCAAGTGACCAAAACAAGATGTGGGCCAATCAGGAACTAGCAATCAGCTGGAAGTGGCCAATCAGAGGTATTCTAGGTAAAGCAGAGAAACCGATAAGACGAGAGAATCATAGGGTTGTAACACATGATAATCGTAACTGAACCGAACCGTGAGACCAGAGTAGGTTCTCAGCAGTGAGTGAACTATTCTGTTCTTCTGAATTGCTGTATTTTCATTTCTGTCGTGTTTCGTCTAGTGCAGGGGTGCTCAACCCTATTCCTGGCGATCGACCGTCCTGCAGTTTTCAGTTGCAGCCCTTATCAAACACACCTGCCTGTAATTATCAAGTGCTCCTCATGTTCTAAATAATTAGTTCAGGTGTGTTTGATCAGGGTTGGAGCTGAAATCAGCTGGAAGGTCGATCGCCAGGAACAGGGTTGAGCACCCCTGGTCTAGTGCAAACAGCCAAATTGCTTATCACTGCAAATCTCGTCACATAGCATGTTGTTAGGTTAGCAGAATCAATGTAACCTGCTCACCTGATGTTCACCTTCGTAATATTTATATTATTTGCTAATAAATCTGCGTCTCATTTTGAAGTCTGCTACTGTCTACTGGAGGTCGCATTTCGGTCACGGATGCATACTTCAAGAGCCTTTCTGACTGAATGAATGAAATACACTGTTTTCCACCAAGGCAACCCGGGGTGCTGAAATATAATTGCCTAAACTGGCATTCGGTGGATTAAAAGACCAAAACAAAGACAGTGTTTTGGCACATAATGCACATTTTCAAAGCAGGATATCAGACTTCAGCATTGTTATTCAGATAAACAAGAATGTTCACTTAGCAAGTTTCTCAAATATCTGCAAATATAGTATTTTTATGCTTTAGACGAGTTAGAAACTTGCATACAGCCCCTTTAGGTAAATAATCACTTTTTACAATGTAAACAATATGTAATTTATACCATGTGTTAAGTGAAACGAATGAACTAACGTAATTAATGAAGCTAAAAGACACTAAATGATTTGAAACTCAATAAGAAATAAAAATTCTAAACTCATGCGCTGCGTATTCAAAATACTTAATTGAGACATATACTATCAAAAACTATTCTTGCTGCCTTAATTTTTTTAGTTGAATCAAATAAACGTCTTTATTTCATGTATTTATTTCAACTTTCATCAGTCAAACTGACTAAAATATTAAGTTAAGCTTTGTATAACTCAGAAAATTTAGTTGAAACATGATTAAGTTTAAGGAAACTACAATGTAACACAATGTATCTTGATGTACAAATCTATGCCCCTTAAAAGAATTGATCATGGCAGTAATTTTTATTTATTTATTTTGTATTTTTTTTTATTTATTTTATTTTTTTTTTTTTAGCATCTGTATGGGGTTAAATTGTTGGGCAAGGGGTTGTTCTGTAAAAAAATAAAAATAAAAATCATACATAAAAAGAAACCTGATTAACTTATTAAAATAAGCTAAAGTAACTTAAGT
Organism: Danio kyathit; assembly: GCA_903798195.1. Classification (NCBI taxonomy): domain Eukaryota; kingdom Metazoa; phylum Chordata; class Actinopteri; order Cypriniformes; family Danionidae; genus Danio; species Danio kyathit. Next base: position 49,298,822 of record LR812528.1, on the reverse strand, counting down.
AACTTTTTCATTCATTCATTTCCCTTTCGCTTGGTTTCAAGTTTATCAGTGGTCAACACAGCGGAATGAACCACCAACTTATTCAGCATATGTTTTACACAGCTCTTCCAGCTGCAACCCAGTACTGGGAAACATCCATACACACTAGGGCTGTGCGATTAATCGAAATCGCATCGCTATCGCTATTTGAAGCGTTGCAATTAGCTAATCGCAAGAGGCTGTGATATGAAATAAATATTGTCTAATTTCCCCCACCCAGAGCAAATGCGTGACTGCCGTCTGTGTGTGATAGTCTTACTAGCCAATTGAGTAAGCACACTTTCGTTCTGCCCAATCAAAATTGCGCAGACGAACTATGCAGAATGCCCACAATAAAAACAAACAAACAGGAAAGTGTGAATGAGTGGGATGATGGCGTCTGCCGCTTCAGACGCATTAATATACAAATTAATAGTTGTGTAACGGATCACAAATTTGCAGTTCGGATCACACTACGGTTTTTTAGCAAAAAAGGGAGGAGACAAATGTCGTTTGCTTTCCATTTATACAAAAATATTACTGCAAAAGCATTGCTTTTAACAAACAAAAAACAAATAAACAAATAAAAATAAAAACCAAGAAAGAACTAGCTGAAAAAAGAAAAGTATTCGAATACAAAAATTGATCTTGGCTACTGTTGCTGATAATGCTAACTATAGAAATCTAACATCTTGTACAACAGATCATATTTATCTTCCAATTAATGATTCAACAATTCACACATAAAACTTCATGTTTCATTATAGGTGTATTATTTTTGAAAATCTATTCAGTGACATCATTTTGATGTTTGTTTGTCGCCATCTGTTGGTTGCTCAATGTAATTGCTTTCACCAGCGTCAAACATTCTCCAGCGTCGTGTTTCATTAAACAGTTTAATCTTTACCATAAACATCAGTGTTTATATCTGAACTATAAACTGTTCTCCCAGTACTTCTGTGTTATTTAATTGTTAGTACCAAACTGAAAAACTGTAGGCTTAAAAACTGCAGATTTAAATGCAGCGCTTTGAAGGATTAATAAACATATGCAAATCATTGTCATTTATCGTTCATGTTTCACGGGTTTGAACTGAGATCACGATCTTTTAATGTGTAATTGTGCAGCTTTACACTCAATGCATTAATGCAGTTAAGATGAACACAGTTTCCATAGAAGTATACTTTATTGATAATTTACTTCAGGACGCATTAATGTCGCAAAACACACAAAAGTGCACTAAATCGCACTTCAGCAGTGTTCATTTGACAGCGCACATAAAGATCTGCATTTGAGCAGAGTATATTTGAGGGCGTGCAAGACGTTTTGTGCACGAACAGAGGAAATCGGCGTGCAAGCAAAGAGATTCGCATGCTCGTATTACATGTATGCGATCTCGACTTGATACCGCGTGTAATATTTGTCTTTAAAATAGTTGGCAGATCTGTGTAAAAAAAAAAAAGCCTGCCGCCACAGCAGGAAAAAATCCTAGAGGAAACACTGCAGGCTAAACAAGCAGTGACAGAAAACACCTTAAATTAATAGACAAAGAAAGCATTTAGGTACAGTAGGTCCCACACACAACTTTTTCCGTCATCATTATATCTTACAGGGAAGTCAAAATGCTTTCATATGCGTGATTTGAATGATGCGGAAGGCGATCTCTCTGCTATTGTTATAATGTTGGATTAACAAGTTCAAAAAATGTATTAATCCGCGGGTCACGTGCGTTCCGAACCGTGGGTTGTGATCCGTACGGATCACGGATCAACAGTGATCTGTTACACCCCTACAAATTAATATCAAAGAAAAACAGCATGTCAGTAATATTGGAATATTTTGGTTTCAAAGTCACAGACACCGAACAAAAACAGGTCATTTGTAAGAGCTGTCACAGAATTGTTGCCACATCACGAGGAAATACAACAACCAGCACCTAAAAAAGCACCACAGGCTGTTATATCGTAGCGTCTTGCTGAAAAGTCAAGTAAAAGTATTGCCAGTGACACTCAATCTAGTAATAGCAAACTACAATTTTAGAGTTGTTTGCGGCTATTACACTATATGGAAAACATCACGAAGGCACCAAGAGATAACTAACACCATGACTCACTAAAAGAGGGATTTAAAAACTTCATCCAAATGCTGGATAGGAGATGTACACTTCCGCCTCACACATATTTTTGCCATTTAGCAGTACCACTTTTTTGGTTGTATAATAAGCTACACTATCTCCCTAATTTGAGTTGAACTTGTTTACAGAAAGGTGAGGTCATTTTATTTGTGTTTACTGTTTGCTCTAGAGAAAAATGAGGGTTTAAATAAATACGTTTAATTTAAATTTGAATAAATGTTGGAGTTAATATCTTTTTTTTTTTAAACTAAAACTCACTGCATTTTAGCAGAAAGAAGCTACAATGCAGATTATTGAGCTGAAGCTTGACTACAAAATTAAATCGCAAATCTAATCGAGATCACAATATCTGTTAAAAAAATTATGTATTAGGTATTTTTCCCAAATCGAACAGCCCTAACACACACACACACACACACACACACACACACACACACACACACACACACACACACACACACACACACACACACACACACACACACACACACACACTACACTACGGCCAATTTAGTTCATCCAATTCCCCTATAGTGCATGTGTTTGGAATGTGGGGGAAACTGGAGCACCCGGAGGAAACCCACGCCAACACTGGGAGAACATTCAAACTCCACACAGAAATGCCAACTGACCCAACTTAAATTTGTAAAAACTAATAAGGTAACTTAATTCCTTTATGTTGCCCTGGCACAAATTGATTGTTCCACACCAGTGTTTCTCAGTCTCAGTGTAATTTATACTGTAGATCCACAGGGACGGTGTTATTTTAGCAATGGAGCAGGTGTTCACCTGTTCACAAGACCCTTTCTGTAATGTGCTGTAAGTCTGCTCCGCTAATCTATCCGAGTGAAGCAGTGTTTGGTTAAGCGTAACTTTAGACTCACGGGTTGAACGGATGATTGATTGAACATCTGAACGTCTGGACCACCCAAGAAGCTCCTCTTAAAAAGTCAACAGTTTGCCTGTGAAATCATTCGTTTGTTTTTTTTTCAGGAGATTTTTTAGTAGTCATTGGTTGGTCAAGTTAGCTCAGTTCCATTAAATATTTAGTAATACATTATTTCTGCCAAATTGCACATTTTAAAATACTGTCGTTTCTTCATAATTTTTTTTTTATTCATTAGGTTCATTCTTTTGTTAGTTTGCTCATTCCTTCATTTGTTTATTCAACAGTTTGTTTGTTGAATAATTTAATTGTTTATTTACTCATTTAATTTTATTCAGTGATTTATTTATTTATTTATTTTTACATTTATTTAAAAAAAAAATTTGCAGAAAATGTCAATTTGTTAGGATAAATATTCTCATTTCATTCATTTAATGAAAAGTTTTTCCAAAATATTTATTTGTTTATTTTTTTACTCTTCTGATGTTAAAACACTGGTATTGTGTGTTAAAACTGAATTTACGCATGTCTGTAAACATCATAGTGCTGTTTAACAATTAATTGTGACCAATCGCTAGGGCCAGACGGAATCTGCAGACGTTTTTTGCAATTTCTGCGGAGAATTTTGGTAAAAATCTGCGGATTTCTGCAGAATTATTTTGAGAGTCTCATAACTAAAACCTTAATATGTGAAATATGTGTAATATGTGTAATTTAAAAATTTACTTAAAATACACACATTTACTTAAGTAAATTAACAGAATTAATGATGGGCTAAAAACCTGCGGAATTCTGCGGAAAAACTTCGGAATTCTGCGCGCGCAGATTCAGTGTGGGCCTAACAATCGCATACTATGGCTGTGCGATATGGGCAGAAGAAACCTATCACAATTTTCCTGAAACAATATTGCGATTTCAAGTTCAATATCGATTTTGTCACACACAGACGTTTTACACTAGAAATCTAAAACATATTGCCGTAGGAAAACAATTAGATCTTTCGAAGACCTGTAACATAATAATAATAATAATTCCTTACATTTATATGAGTCAGGACCTCTGTTTAACGTCTCATTCGAAAGACGGCGTTCACTGAGCAGTATAGAGTCTCCTTCACTATACTGTGGCGTTAGGACCCATACAGAATGCAGGTTGAGCGCCCCCTGCTGGTCTCACTAACACCACTTCTGGCAGCAATCTAGCTTTCCCATGTGGTCTCCCATCCAGGTACTGACCAGGCGCAGCCCTGCTTAGCTTCAGTGGGCAACCATGTGAGAGTCGCAGAGCTAGCTGTTGGCTCTAAACGTGTCTCTAAAACAGACATAAGACAAAAAATAAATTAAAAATCACAAGGGAGGGGAATGTGAAGACTCTTGCTGGAGGGTGACGGGGCAAAGTCGGTGGTTGGCTAGAGCATGGGGGTGGCAGCACTATATATAGATATATATTTCCCTTCCTTGCTGTTTTATTTGACAGTCTGGGTTGTTCTTGTTCTGGCGGAGAGATGGTGGGCTGAGGGTATGGAGCGTGGCATTGGGCTAGTGTCCTGGAGATTCCTCTTGAATGCGGGGTAGTGCAGTGACGGTGGAGTAGAGTTTTAAGCCTTTAGCAATTCTGTAAATTAGCTTAAAATGCAAATGTATTTGTGACAGAGTCAACGGATAAAACGTTAGAAATCCATTCGTCAGAAATGTCCTCCTCTGATTCATCACTGTTAAGCGGGAAGTTTGTTTGTTCGTTTTTTGTACCATTATACCTCCAACCAACTTGCACATGTAAACTCTCTCGTTATGCTCTTTGTGTATGGAATGGACGCATGAGTTGCATGTTAGTCTTTAGAACAGACCTATGGCAAACAAATAGACTACTCTGTGTGTTTGCGTTTGCGTGTGTGCCGTCAAACTCAAGGCTCCGATGTTCTGCTTGACCACATAAGAATTTTTGCCATGCATAGATCATAGACCTCTTTGTGATGCTGCCATGAAAAAGGCTTTTCGCATATCGCGTCTTTTGCGCGCACGCATATTGAGAGCGACTCACGTATTCCAGGCACACCCAGTTGAAAACATCTCTTATCAGACAAAATTTAAATTGAACTTCAGAATGCCGCACCGCAAGTCACATAGCGAGAACTGACTGATCAGCTTCATACTTTGTATGGAATATACACTAATTATCTCAGGCAAACACAGAACACCCAAACACTTCAGTTCCTTTTCCTTTTCTCAATGAATAAAACTTGTATCAGAGCTGCAGCAATGTTTTGTGAGTTTGTCATCCTCTGAGAAAACAGTTGATTGGAAACGACGTGCTTTCCACACGCTTTTAGACGCAATATATGACTGACTTACAAATTACCTGGTTCTGCCATACATCAGCCTTCCTTTATCCAAAGTAATCCCACACCACAGATGTTAAGTTTTTTTGGCACCAAGTCCTCCTGTGCTGAACTCATCATCCCTGTTTATGCAGCCTATTCAGTCTCCTGTTCTCGCGCTCTGTTTAGGCGCGCTGCGTTATGATAAAATATGGGAAAATTGTGCTGTAAGGCGATTTAAAAAAATCTCCAAATCATGATTTCGATACGATTTCAATTAATCGCACAGCGATTGTGTATAAATATACACAATACACGCACGTTAATATTGTATCAATGCAAAGTTTGGTTTTTGTACCCAATTAGTTGAGATTACTCATTACATGACACTAACACATTGAATATTTTAATTCATTTTGACTAATTGTCATTGCGCTTTCTTGCTCTCCAAACGATAAGAGTTTAGCTTTCTTGAATTGTAATTTGAAGAGCATTTCAAAGCTCACATAAGAGATTACTAGTGAATTGCATCGACTGCTTGCATATGCAGATGTATCTGTGCCATCTATTGATATTTAAAGCATGATAACCAGGAGACAGACTGTCTGTTTAACCTGTAAATGATTAGTTGATGAAAAATCAGCCTCTTCAATCAGTGAATGTGTGTGTTTCCGCAGGTCCACGGCTCGCTCTGGCCAGACTGTTGACAGGTAAGAAGAAATTTTTCACATTCCTTAAAGGTGCAGTATGTGGGATTGACACCTTGTGGTTGAGCTAGTTATTGCAGCTCAAATTTAAAATATTGGAGAGGGTTTTTTTCCACTCTGCCCCGCCTCCAACGACTTGACTCAGAAGCACTTTGCCAGATTGACAACACAAACAGGAGCCAAACATGCCTGAAAATCGAGGCTTAAGGTGCTCTTAAAATGAAGGTATTTTTCCATCTTCGTTTGAGGTCAAATAGAGGTTTGAAAAGGCTGAGTGACGATATACTCGTTCCAAAATTTCCAATACCTTCGTGCTGCAGTAGGTGTGGTTGTAAGTGCGTCACACTGCTAGGGTTGTCACTAGGGGTGTAACGGATCACAACCCACGGTTTGGAACGCACGTGACTCGCAGATTAATAACTTTTTTTGAACTTGTAGGTTAATCCAACATTTAGAACAATTGCAGAGAGATCGCCTCCCGTGTCATTCAAATCACGTGTATGAAAGCATTTTGGCTTCCCTGTAAGATATAATGATGACGCAAAAAGTTGTGGTGGGACCTACTGTACCTAAATGCTTTCTTAGGCTACTAATAAAAAATTAACAATAAAAAATTCACCAGCGTCATGTTTCATTAAACGGGGATTTTAATCTTTACCATAAACATCAGTGTTTATATCTGAACTATAAATTGTTCTCCCACTACTTCTGTGTTATTTAATTGTTTGTAACGAACTGAAAAAGTGTAAAAACTGAATCTCTCTCGATGCAGATTTGAATGCAGCGCTTTGAAGGATTAATAAACATATGCAGATCATTATCATTAATCGTTCATGTTGCGCGGGTTTGAACGGAGATCACGATCTTTAATGTCTAATTGTGCAGCTTTACACTGAATGCATTAATGCAGGCTGAACAAGCAGTGACAGAAAACACCTTAAATTAGTAGCCTAAGAAAGTAAAGCCAAAATGCTTTCATACGCGTGATTTGAATGACGTGGAAGGCGATCTCTCTGCAATTGTTATAATGTTGGATTAACCTACAAGTTAATAATCCGCTGGTCCTGTGCGTTCCGAACCTTGGGTTGTGATCCGTACACCCCTAGTAGTTTAGTTTAGTTTAGTTTGCTAATTATAAACCACGTCCTGTGGATTTTTATAGCGCTGAATCTGCATCTCATTTCGAAGGCTGCTTCTGTCTTTTTGAGTTCACATATTCAGCCACGGCCACATTAAGACAGCGTTCATGTTTGTCACTAACACTCAAAGAATATATTTTTTTACTTGTTCAAACTACTTAATTAAAATGAGCTGAAACAACACAATTCTTGAGATTTCATTGTGTCAACTTAATTTTTTTATGTTCAATCCACATAAATTTGTTAAAAGTGTTAAGTTACCCTAATCGATTTGTGTTGGGACAACATGAATGAATTGTGTGGAACCCTACATTTTTTACAGTGAAGGCAACCCGGGATGCTGAAATGTGATTAGGTAAACTGGAAGTGGGCTGGTTATAGAGATCAAAACAAAGCCAGACATTCAGACACGGAACGTACATTTTCAAAGCACAATAACTGACTTTAGCATTGTTTTTCAGATGAACAAGTATGCCCACTTAGGATAATTCCTAAACATTTGATGTTTTCTTCAAACATGTTATGGTATTTTTATGCTTTATAAGGATCAAAACAATAGATACAGCACCTTAATGTTTATCCTCAGTGTTACTTTGACACTTTAACCCTGTTTGCTTCTATTTTGCCTGACATTGGCACTGTCCTTGATGCTGTAAGATGGTTCTTCGTCTAAATTTGGCTTTGCAGACCGAACTAGAGACTTTTTGCTGTTGCATAATAGAGCATTTGTGATCACACATAATGGAGTCTGTCATCCAGGTCTTTCTCTTACCAGATTAGCTGCGCTCGGTTTATCGTCTGACCGCTGTGTTTTTTCAGATCTGCGCTGCAACCCTGGCCAGTTTGCCTGCCGGAGTGGAAAATTGCAGTGTATCCCGTCAACCTGGCAGTGCGATGGCTGGACAGCCTGCGAGGACAAGAGCGATGAGATAGACTGCCCTAGTAAGTGCACACTAGCACACACAGCCACATTCTTGTGCTATAAAGTGGGCTTGCGATGCTATTTTGAAAGGTCATGGCTTGTTTTAAACTAAGGAATAAATGATGACTGATCATCAGTGGTGTAAAGTAACAAATTACAATTACTCAAATGACTGTAATTGAGTAGTTTTTTCAGGAATTGTAATTTACCTAGTAGTTTTAAGAATGTTTACTTTTACTTTGAGTACATTTTTAATGCTGTATCAGTACTTTTACTCCGCTACTTTCCTCCGCTACTGACCTGCAGTCATAATTTTTTCATGTCTATGGGGATTAGATCCTGTCCAATCAAATCGCACATAGAAGTAGAGGTAAATCGCATCATAATGAACTACCTCAAGACAAAGGTGCTTTATAATTGCAGCAAACTGTTTGGAAGCATTAAAAGTGTCCAGGAAAATGTCCAAAATCTTTACACACATTAACCTAGAGACTGTTTAAATGGGTGTCACTGAGTAGAAGATGACGGATGTTTACAGTTTGATGACCGAAATGACCTTAAACACCCAGCCGGCACAAGATGTCAACATGACGTCAGATTCATGTTGTACCCTGGCGTCGTGGGTACAGTACATTTAGTTTGGAAATGAAAGTCGGGTTGATGTCAGAACTCAATGTCCAACGACCAACCTAAAAGCAACCAAATGGCCCGTTTCCACTGAGTGGTAAGGTACGGTTCGGTTCGGTACGCTTTTATGGCCGTTTCCATGGTCAAAAGGCGTACCGTACCACTTTTTTGGCACTCTTTCGAAAGAGTACCAAACATGAGAAAGGGTACCAAAAGGTGGCGCTACACGCGCAGCTGAACGGTGATTGGTTACAGAGATACCTCACTAGCCAGAATCAAAACAATGGAACCGCCATGTTTTCAATACACAGCCGAGACATTATCGTAATACTTTATGCATTTAATAACGAGCCATGGTTGACCCGAGCTCAAACAAACCTTGTCGTTGTTTTGATGAACAGCCACAAAGCCAAGAAGAACAAATTCTGCCGTGTCCTGTTGTTGTTTTACGAGTTCGTCTAAAAGTGCGAGCGGTTTCTCTTCGTCCAGAGAGCTCGCGATCGCCTCTATATTTGAAATAACGAACTTTTTGAGCTCATATTTGTAACGTGCGCGTGACCACTGAAGCGCTCTGATATCCGATCCATTCAGATGCGGACAAACCCGAGAGTGAAGAGCGAAATAACAAAGGAGAAGCCTGACAAAACAGCAGCAAATCATGCTTCTGCAGCCTAAAACATGAACAAACTGTCATGTTTAACTATTATCATCACCTTTTGGACTATTATGAACTCAGAATGACAGAATTACTTTCTAACAAGAGGCTACACGTGCTGGTGAATATTAAAGACACAGATGAGAGGTTTGCACTGACTGTGGGCTATATTTAGTGTTGTTTTTGAACTCAAATAAGGACTAAATATATGCTGTGTGTAGTTTTTCTGTAATTGGTAACATCAGAGACTGTAAGGGTCTGTATGTGTTCATATATGTTGCATTTATTTATTAATTTTATGTAATTGCAGACGTTACAGTAGGCTGTTTCACACTATCATTGATCTGCAGTTATAATCAAATTCTGTTCATAGAAAAGTTAGTAATGAACATTTATACACAAGTATTTATGTGTACAAAGCATCTGTTTTGTGAGAAGTGCTTCTCATATGATATGTGAACGACCTGTATGGTGTTACTGTGACATTTCCTTGAGTAAACATGACGTCGTCTGAAACCTTCTGTCGTACACCACACCCACCAAAAGGGTACCCTTGGTAGTGAAAACGCAAGCTTGATAAAGGTGACCCGTACCGTACCGTACTGTACCTCTCAGTGGAAACAAGCCAAAATATCAACGTCTAATGAAGTTACAGCTTGACATTGTGTGGACGTTACCACTATGACGTCTATCAGACGTTGGATTTTGGTTGCCATACCTGACGAATAAATGTCAGTATTTGACTTTAATATGACACTGATTTAAGATGTTGGCTCAACATTGGATTTTAGTCGCTTTCTAGAGCCTCATTCACACTATGAGCGACTCGCAGCAGCAAAGCAACAAGCGACCGTTCCTCTCAGCGGAGAGTGAGCGACTTCCTTTGGTGACCAGGTGGGTGTGTCGAGTGGCGCGACAAAGTTGAGAATCCTTCAACTTTATGCATATGAAGAGCGACTTTCTTGAGCGACAGCCAATAAGAGCACCAGTAGAGCTCACATGATCCTTTCTCAGCTCGCTCAGAGGCTGGTTGTATTCTCCGTGCTGTGAACCTACACAGACCTGCCCACCCAGAGCGACAGGCAGCTACAAAGTCGCTGCTAGTGTAAATGAGGCATAGCACAACCTAAAATCAACCAAATATCAACATCATTGGACATCAAAATAATGTCCTTAGATGCTGGCTAGACAATGAATTTTGTTCACCTGACGTCACGACCTAAATCTAACCTAATATTAACGTCTTATGATGTTGTACTACACGTTTTATATAAACAGATTCTATTATATATTAACACTATAATCACAACTAACAAATAAACAAAAATCTGCATGCGCTCACCGGCCCTGCACGCACTGCTTGACGTGAATGAGATGAACTGTGCCGTTCTCACGGGTGCTGTCTGATATTGCACAGATGATATTGACATATAACTTTACTATTTGCATACGTCATCTTAATAGCAATAACGGTCTTTTCATGAGCTGCAATATTAGTTTCATCTCAGTGAATGCATGCTCTTTAGCGATGGTGAACGCGGTGTCAGTATCGTGACGATTAAATAACGTTAGAACATCTCGTGCTTAAAATGTGTAGATTCAGTGGCAAACACTGTTACCTAAAAACTCCGTCCCACTGGCTTTACGGTGAATGGCTTTAGTCGTTTTCATAGTGGACTTTAAACACTGGAAGCCTTTTATCCACTCTTCGATAAGTGTAAATGCTGGATTGACATTCATTACATAATCAGTAATCAGATGTGCCATTATTTGCACACTAGATCTGCACCTATTTAACTTTAGGTGGTTCTAAAACTAAAGTGTTGTTTTCATTCTCTCGTATCCAGACCCTTTACATTTTTGCGGCTCTAGCTCCCTGTCATCGAAACTGAGTGATTGACAGCTGGTATTAACCAATCCATTCTTGTTCTGTTCTAGTGCAGTGGGCCAATAAGAAGAGCTTGAAGGCGGGGCAAGCATTGCGGGCTTTGTTTACTGCAGCAAGTTGACATGTCAACTGTTTTAAACCATTCCTGAGCGCTGCGTTTGGTGTTTTTAGGTGCAAAGATGCCTGATGCATGAATGCCTCCTAAATCCGCGCATGTGGTGAACATTTTGCTGTGAAAACTGGTCGCATGACATCAATTTTATGCACTCGCACAAATGCTCCCAAATATATTTTGAGGTCGCATAGGTAAAATTTCGGGCGCATCCAAAACAGTCGCAATTTCGAGCCCTGTTGTGTGCCTGCTGGGCTATCACTAAATGCACTACAGAATGTTACGTTTACACACATCTACAAATTACATGTAAATGCATCAGCTTTTCACAGCGTAATACTCACTACTTTTGAGTACTTCTGAAAGGTCTACTATTTACTCATACTTTTAATAATATTTACAACAGATACTTTTACTCTACTTGCACTACATTTTTAGGCAAGTAATGGTACTTGAGTATGATTTTTCAGTACTCTTTCCACCACTGCTGATGATTGAGTTATCAGTAAATAATGCAGCCACAATGCAAAGCAGTATGCATTATTTTCTTACATTTCAACGCACTGGAGTCTTTTATTTCGTTTATACTCATCAGACATTTGTCAGGTTTTTATCCTCAAACTGCTCCTGTTTTTAGCACTAGGTTCTTCCACATCTCCTCCAAAGCTTTCAGTTGTGTTTTGATGTGATTTTTGACTGTTTATAGGCTTTAAAATGACTGAAATCATTCAGTGCAGTGATATGGAGCTGTAGTGTGCTCAATACCTGCCGGAACTACTTTAGCTGTGCGTTTATCTCAAAATTACCGTACACCTTAGCATGCTCATCAGCCAATTCAATTCACCTTTATTTCTATAGCGCTTTTACAATGTAGATTGTGTCAAAGCAGCTTCACATAGACGATTATAATAAATTGAAACAGTGTCAGTCCAATCAGAGTCAAGAATTCAACAGACCTTCAAATTAGGGTTGGGCGATGTTGACAAATTTGGCATCGTACGATGTCTAATGTAAACATCGGCGATGGACGATGGCATCGTCGTCGTAGGCGGGGTGGTGGTGGTGGTTGTTGTTAAATATCAATAATTCATAACAAATTTAATAATTGTAGCGTATTGTTTTCACTACCTGACCCACATGGTCTTTGCTTTACCCATAACCAAACCATAAATAAATAAAGTTATACACAAATTACCAGCTGTCAATCACTTTTTTTCCGCGGGACTCTGGCATGATCAGGCGGAGTGATCTGTGTCATAATGGCTTTTCCCCACAGCTGGTGGCGGAGACGAGACGAGAGTTGGTTTGGAGTTCACTGTAATTTGTATTGTGATTAATGATAACTTCCTTATTTTATTATTATTATGAGGAAATAATAACAGTAATGATGCTAGGGCTCGACCGTTTCGGCGTATGCGCCCGAAATTTTATGCGACCTAAAATATTTATTTGAAAGCATTTGTGCGAGTGCATAAATTGTTGCCGTGCGACCTGTTTTCACTGCAAAATCCTCGACGCGTGCGCGGATTTAGGAGACATTTATGCAGGATGCGTCTTTGCACCTAAAGACACCAAACGCAGCGCTCTGAAACAGATTAAAACAGTTGTCATGTGTACTTGCTGAAGTAAAAAAAGCCCTCAATGCTTGCCCCGCCTTTGTGCTCTTCTTATTGGCCCACTGCGCTAGAACTGAACGCGAATGGATTGGTTAATATCAGCTGTCAATCACTCAGTCAATGCCTTCTGCCTTCACATGACTGGAGCTGCAACTGCGGAAATGTGAAGCGCTGACAGATTTAGAGAAACCATAACGTTACTAATAATGGCACATCTTATTAGTGATCATGTGCTGAATGTTAATCCACCATTTACACTTTTCCAAGAGTGGATAAAAGACTTCCAGTGGCTTCAAGTCCGCTATGAAAATGACTAAAGCCATTCACTGTAAAGTCTGTGGGACGGGGTTTGCAGGTAACAGCGTTTGCCACTGAATCTACACATTTTAAGCGGGAGAGGTACTGTATAATCCTCACGATGTATTTAATCCTCACGATGCTGTCAGCCGTGCAAACAGCAGCTATAAGCAGGGGCGCCTCCAAGGGGTGGCCACGGCCACCCCTGGGTAAACTCTGGCCACCCCTCTGGCCACCCCAATATGATTTTGCTGTTGACATTATTAATTTAAATGTACTTATGTAAATTCCCAATATTTCAATAAATAAAATGCAGCCACTAAATTATTGTTGGTGCCACTGACGTAGCTGATTCACTGCTCTCCCCCTCAGCGCTGGTTCAACGCTGGTGAAAGCAAACTGATGCATGCGCACAGAAAACCATTCCCGTGCGCCTCACGCACTCCTGTGAGAATCCCGGTTGTTTGCATGCATTCCGATAAAATAGGCGCTGCTCATGCGCCGTTAAACAGGAGTAACAGCCTTTTGTGCAGAGGTGTCGGCACGCATCGAGTTTTGCAAGTCGACTAAACTAAAGTTTATATAATATGATGATGTAGTAACTTTCACTAAGCATGGCTTTAAAGCAGAAAGGAGGGATAAAGAGTCAGGGAGGTAAGACTTCATACATTATGTTGTGTATAGGTTGGTTCGCCCATGGTGTCATTTAAACTAGAACCACCACTGCCCTCCCCGATCGTCGTTGACAGCACACACACACCTTCAATAGACAGCAATGGCAATTTAATATTTACCTTAAGGTACATCAATAGAAGAAGCTGCATTAATAATATTGTGGCTCAAAAAGGAATATGGATAAATGATATTATTAGGGTCTGTATAGTGAATGTGTGTGTAGTAATGCCTTTTGTTCAGTTTGTTCATTTGTTAGTTTTATTAATTAATTCATGAATCTTCATGAATTTTAGACTTGGCATATACCATATTCTGTGCAATAAAAGTATGTGAAAAATAACTAAAAAGTTTTATATATATATATATATGAAAAGTGTTTTTAAACTAAATATTGATTTTTATTGGATTTGCACATGTACTTGCTGAATTATTTCAAGGAATAAATTGCAATATTTTAAGAGTAATTAATTAAATGAATTAAAACCACATTATTTAATTTACCAGAAACAAAAATATAACATTACACTGAATTCATAATTTTTTTTTTTTTGTGTGCCACCCCAAGATTTGGTGCGGCCTCTTCTGGCCACCCCTAAGAAAATTTTCTGGGGGCGCCACTGGCTATAAGTATAATATAACACAGCTCATGAAAAGACTGTTATTGCTATTAAGATGACGTGCAAATAATAAGTTATATATCAATATACATGTGGGGCGGGGCGATGGATCGCGATGCCGGCTCAGCATCGTGAAGTTTATTGGCCATCGGCGATGGATGATAGCATCGTCTATCGGCCCAACCCTACTTCAAACAAGCATTCAATGCTGTACATAGTATTAGGTGTAATTATTTACAAAGTAGCTAGTCACTGCATTCAGGTTTTAGGCAATTTAATTACAGTTTTTTATTTAATGTTTTTTTTTTTTTTTTTTTTTTTTTTTTTACATTTTTGAGGATGATGCTAATGGTCTAATCCGATTTAATGATCTATGCTAAGCTAAGCTTAAAGTGCTCCTGCTAGTTTCAGAAATTGGCTAAATGGATTAAAAAATTGTAAAACTCAGTTGTTTTCAAAATCTCAATTATCTTCAATCTCATTTTTCTAATTTTATTAGCTCTGAAAAATATTTATTGTCTCTTTATTTTAGTATGTTCATAAGAATAAATAGTTTTATTTAAAATTGGTGATAAAATAGTGTTTTTTTTTAAGTTAGTTTTATTGTGAGAAATATTGTTATCTTAACACTCAACAACAATATTGCATATTTTACCAGTATCGTGCAGAGCTAGTACAGATTGGTCTTGGAGGAACTTTGCTAATATGGTCACAGAGTGAACAGACTCTCCTTATGAACTGACTTTGGTTTTGTACAGCCCCTGATTCAGACTTCACTTTAGTATTGTCATTTGGCTAGTTCTTGGCTCGGGGGGGTTGTTTGGCTTGTGTCTGAAACTGGAGCTCGTCGTCTGATTCTGCTCAGGATAACAAGACTTACTGAGTGGATTTACTGAGCATGTGATCTGCAGCTCCTTTAAGCTAATCAGACTCAAGAGTACAGGAAAGAAGGACTCCAGAGCAGCAAACACAGCCTCATTCATTTAAAATATTTTTATTAGTCTTTTGTATGACAATACAAGTTGGATGTGGATAGAGAAGTAAAAAATAATATACTGTGCATTATTAATCCCATAATATATTATTCACTATTAATCCTATGATCCCCAATTCCCTTATCCATATTAGCTCAATTAAACAAAGAAAAAGAAATGAATGCCAAACACTGCTGATATGGCATTAAAACAAATAAATAAATACCAAATGCTGCTGATATGGCGTTAAAACATAAATAAATATATAAGTAAAGAAATGCCATACACTGCGAATATGGCATTAAATAAATAAACACCAAACACTGCTTACATGGCATTAAAACGAAAATAAATAATCAAATAAATAAACAAATACCAAACACTGCGAATATGGCAATAAATAAATAAACACCAAACACTGCTTACATGGCATTAAAACAAAAATAAATAATCAAATAAATAAACAAATACCAAACACTGCGAATATGGCAATAAATAAATAAATTAATACCAAACACTGCTGATATGCCTTTAAAACATAAATAAATTAATACCAAACACTGCTGATATGCCTTTAAAACATAAATAAATAAATGCCAAACACTGCTGATATGCCTTTAAAACATAAATAAATAAATGCCAAACACTGCTGATATGGCATTAAAACATAAATAAATAAATGCCAAACACTGCTGATATGCCTTTAAAACATAAATAAATAAATGCCAAACACTGCTGATATGCCTTTAAAACATAAATAAATAAATGCCAAACACTGCTGATATGCCTTTAAAACATAAATAAATAAATGCCAAACACTGCTGATATGCCTTTAAAACATAAATAAATAAATGCCAAACACTGCTGATATGGCATTAAAACATAAATAAATAAATGCCAAACACTGCTGATATGCCTTTAAAACATAAATAAATAAATGCCAAACACTGCTGATATGCCTTTAAAACATAAATAAATAAATGCCAAACACTGCTGATATGGCATTAAAGCATAAATAAATAAATAAATAATCAAATAAATAAAGACCAAACTATGCTGATATGGCAATAAATAAATAAATAAATACCCAACACTGCTGATATGGCATTAAATAAATAAATGAGTAAATAAATAAATAAAGACCAAACTATGCTGATATGGCATTAAAGCATGAATAAATAATCAAATAAATAAATACCAAACACTGCCGATATGGCATTAAAACATAAATGAATAAATAATCAAATAAATAAATACCAAACACTGCCGATATGGCATTAAAACATAAATGAATAAATAATCAAATAAATAAATACCAAACATTGTCGATATGGCAATAAATAAATACCAAACTCTGCTGATATGGCATTAAAGCATAAATAAATGAATAAATAATCAAATAAATAAATACCAAACTCTGCTGATATGGCATTAAAACATAAATGAATAAATAATCAAATAATTAAATACCAAACTCTGCTGATATGGCATTAAAACATACATAAATAAATAAATAAATAAATAAATAAATAAATACCCAACATTGCTGATATGGCATTAAAACATACATAAATAAATAAATAAATACCAAACACTGTCGATATGGCATTAAAACATAAATGATTAAATAATAAAATAATTAAATACCAAACACTGCTGATATGGCATTAAAACATAAATAATCAAATAATTAAATACCAAACACTGCTGATATGGCATTAAAACATAAATAATCAAATAATTAAATACCAAACACTGCTGATATGGCATTAAAACATAAATAAATGAATAAATAATCAAATAAATAAATACCCAACACTGCTGATATGGCAATAAATAAATAAATAAATAAATAAATACCCAACACTGCTGATATGGCATTAAAACATACATAAATAAATAAATAAATAAATAAATAAATAAATAAATAAATACCAAACACTGTCGATATGGCATTAAAACATAAATGATTAAATAATCAAATAATTAAATACCAAACACTGCTGATATGGCATTAAAACATAAATAATCAAATAATTAAATACCCAACACTGCTGATATGGCATTAAAACATACATACATAAATAAATAAATAAATAAATAAATAAATAAATAAATAAATAAATAAATAAAAAAGTACCAAACACTGCTGATATGGCATTAAAACATAAATAAATAATCAAATAAATAAATAACAAATGCTGCTGATATGGCATTAAAGCATAAATAAATGAATAAATAATCAAATAAATAAATACCAAACTCTGCTGATATGGCATTAAAACATACATACATACATACATAAATGAATAAATAATCAAATAATTAAATACCAAACTCTGCTGATATGGCATTAAAACATAAATGAATAAATAATCAAATAATTAAATACCAAACACTGCTAATATGGCATTAAAACATAAATAATCAAATAATTAAATACCAAACACTGCTGATATGGCATTAAAACATAAATAAATAGATAAATAATCAAATAAATAAATACCAAATGCTGCTGATATGGCATTAAAGCATAAATAAATGAATAAATAATCAAATAAACAAAATACCAAACACTGTCGATAT
>LR812528.1:49158152-49278152 GCA_903798195.1 Danio kyathit | reverse complement strand
AATAAATAAATAAATAAAAAAAGTACCAAACACTGCTAATATGGCATTAAAACATAAATAATCAAATAATTAAATGCCAAACACTGCTGATATGGCATTAAAACATAAATAATCAAATAATTAAATACCAAACACTGCTAATATGGCATTAAAACATAAATAATTAAATAATTAAATACTAAACACTGCTGATATGGCATTAAAACATAAATAATTAAATAATTAAATACTAAACACTGCTGATATGGCATTAAAACATAAATAAATAAATAAATAAATAAATAAATAAATAAATAAAAAAGTACCAAACACTGCTGATATGGCATTAAGACATAAATAAATAAATAAATAAATACCAAACACTGCTGATATGGCATTAAAACATACATAAATAAATAAATAAATAAATAAATAAATAAATAAATAAATAAATAAAAAGTACCAAACACTGCTGATATGGCATTAAAACGTAAATAAATAAATAATCAAATAAATAAATGCATACCAAATGCTGCTGATATGGCATTAAGACAAAAGTAAATAGCAAATGCTGCTGACATGGCATTAAAGCATAAATAAATGAATTGATTCCAAGCACTGCTGATATTGTATTAAGACGTAAATAAATGCTGCTGAAATGGCATAAATAAATAAATACATGAATAAATACATGAATAAATAAGTGCTGCTGAAATGGCATTTATGCATAAATAAATACCAAACACTACTGATATGGAATGAAAACAAACATAAATAAATACCAAATGCTGCTGAAATGGCATTTAAACAAACAAATAAATAAACAATCAAATAAATAAACTTGATATTAATTAATTAATATCAATCACTGCTGATATGGCATTAAAACATAAATAATCAAATAATTAAATACCAAACACTGCTAATATGGCATTAAAACATAAATAATCAAATAATTAAATACCAAACACTGCTGATATGGCATTAAAACATAAATAAATAGATAAATAATCAAATAAATAAATACCAAATGCTGCTGATATGGCATTAAAGCATAAATAAATGAATAAATAATCAAATAAACAAAATACCAAACACTGTCGATATGGCATTAAAACATAAATGAATAAATAATCAAATAAATAAATACCAAACACTGCTGATAAAGCATTAAAACATAAATAAATAAATAAATAAATAAATAAATACCAAACACTGCTGATATGGCAATAAATAAATACCCAACACTGCTGATATGGCATTAAAACATACATAAATAAATAAATAAATAAATAAATAAATAAATAAATAAATACCAAACACTGTCGATATGGCATTAAAACATAAATGATTAAATAATCAAATAATTAAATACCAAACACTGCTGATATGGCATTAAAACATAAATAATCAAATAATTAAATACCAAACACTGCTGATATGGCATTAAAACATAAATAATCAAATAATTAAATACCCAACACTGCTGATATGGCATTAAAACATACATACATAAATAAATAAATAAATAAATAAATAAATAAATAAATAAAAAAGTACCAAACACTGCTGATATGGCATTAAAACATAAATAAATAATCAAATAAATAAATAACAAATGCTGCTGATATGGCATTAAAACATAAATAATCAAATAATTAAATACCAAACACTGCTAATATGGCATTAAAACATAAATAATTAAATAATTAAATACTAAACACTGCTGATATGGCATTAAAACATAAATAAATAAATAAATAAATAAATAAGTACCAAACACTGCTGATATGGCATTAAAACATAAATAAATAAATAAATAAATAAATAAGTACCAAACACTGCTGATATGGCATTAAGACATAAATAAATAAATAAATACCAAACACTGCTGATATGGCATTAAAACATACATAAATAAATAAAAAAATAAATAAATAAAAAAAAGTACCAAACACTGCTGATATGGCATTAAAACGTAAATAAATAAATAATCAAATAAATAAATGCATACCAAATGCTGCTGATATGGCATTAAGACATAAGTAAATAGCAAATGCTGCTGACATGGCATCAAAGCATAAATAAATGAATTGATTCCAAGCACTGCTGATATTGTATTAAGACGTAAATAAATGCTGCTGAAATGGCATAAATAAATAAATACATGAATAAATACATGAATAAATAAGTGCTGCTGAAATGGCATTTATGCATAAATAAATACCAAACACTACTGATATGGAATGAAAACAAACATAAATAAATACCAAATGCTGCTGAAATGGCATTTAAACAAACAAATAAATAAACAATCAAATAAATAAACTTGATATTAATTAATTAATATCAATCACTGCTGATATGGCATTAAAACAAATAAATAAATAAATGCTGCTGAATTTACATAAATGCTAAATGCTTCTGAAATGGCGTTAATAAATAAATAAATAATTAAAATGCTAGCACTGCTGATATGGCATTAATAAATGAATAAATACCAAATGCTGCTGATATGGCTTTAATGCATAAATGAATAAATGAAATGCAATAGATGTACTTAATGTATACTGTATATTAGAAAAGAAAAAAGAAAATGAAGACTGTCACATTTAGAGGTTTTGTTGTGATTGTTTATTGATTTAACCTTCCTGAGTTTATCAGAGGATCGCGCTTCGTATCTCTCCCCTGATTTATGATGTTCTTCGGACTGTTTTCCAGTCTTGTTAAACAGTTCAGAGAGCTAAAATAAGGCACCCTTTTTATTTCACATTGTTCTATAGGGTTGAGTGTGTGTGTAAATGTATTTTTCACAATATTAATGATTATATTTTGCTGGGGATGTAGAATTAGATGTTGGAATTATTTCAATGGACTTACGGGGGTTGGACAATGAAACTGAAACACTGGCCGTTTTGGTGTTGGAGGTGTCATGGCTAAATTTGAGCAGCCTGGTGGTCAATCTCCATTGATTGCACATTCTACCAGTAAGAGCAGAGTGTGAAGGTTTAATTAGTAAAGTAATAGCACAGTTTTGCCTAAAATATTGCAATGCACACAACATTATGGGAGAGTATGAGTTTAAAATAGGACAAATTGTTGGTGAACGTTGTGCTGGTGCATCTGTGACCAAGACAGTAAGTCTTTGTGATGAATGAAAATGGATATGCAACAGGAGTAACTGTGGATGCAAAAGGAAGCTGCCTAAAAGGGATTTCTAGATGCTTACCCTGATTGTATCCAAAAAACATAAATCCACAGCTTCCCAACTCACAGCAGAATTAAATGTGCACCTCAACTCTCCTGCTTACACCAAAGCTGTTGGTCAGTAGCACCACAGGGACAATATGCATGGCCGACGGCCATAGCCAAATGTTTGACCACTCGTGCCAATGCCAAATGTTGGTTTCAATGGCGTCAGCAGTGAAAATCTGGGGCTGTGGACAATGTGAAACATGTATTGTTCTCCGAGTCCACGTTCACTGACTTTCCCACATCCAGGAGAGTTATGGTGTGGAGAAGCCCCAAAGAAGCATAGCACCCAGACTGCTGCATGCCCAGAGTAAAGCATGGGGGTGGATCAGTGGTTTGGGCTGCAATATTAAGGCATTCCCTAGGCTCAATACTTGCTCAACACTTGATGGGCGTGTCACTGCCAAGGACTACTGAACCGTTTTAGAGGACCATGTACACCGAATAGGTCAAACACTGTATCCTGAAGGCAATGCCATGTATCAGAATGATAATGCACCAATACACACAGCAAGACTGCTGACCTAGTGGTTTGATGAACATGAAAGTGAAGTTGAACATTTCCCATGGCCTGCACAGACACCAGAACCAAATATTATTGAGCACTTTGGGGTGTTTTGGAGTAGCGAGTCAGGAAATGTTTTCCTCCACCAGCATCACGTAGTGACCTGGCCACTTTTATGCAAGAAGAATGGCTCACAATCCCTCTGACCACTGTGCAGGACTTGTATCTGTCACTCCCAAGACTGCAAAATGGGTCAAAAGAAGGACTTGACAGGCTCCGAAAAGTCAGAAATAGTGAGATATCTTGCAGAGGGACTCTTAAAATTGCCAAGCTTCTGAAGCGTGATCATCGAACAATCAAGCGTTTCATTCAAAATAGTCAACAGGGTCGCAAGAAGCGTGTGGAAAAACCAAGGCGCAAAATAACTGCCCATGAACTGAGAAAAGTCAAGCGTGCAGCTGCCAAGATGCCACTTGCCACCAGTTTTGCCATATTTCAGAGCTGCAACATCACTGGAGTGCCCAAAAGCACAAGGTGTGCAATACTCAGAGACATGGCCAAGGTAAGAAAGGCTGAAAAATGACCACCACTGAACAAGACACACAAGCTGAAACGTCAAGACTGGGCCAAGAAATATCTCAAGACTGATTTTTCTAAGGTTTTATGGACTGATGAAATGAGAGTGAGTCTTGATGGGCCCGTGGCTGGATCGGTAAAGGGCAGAGAGCTCCAGTCCGACTCAGAGGCCAGCAAGGTGGAGGTGGAGTACTGGTTTTGGCTGGTATCATCAAAGATGAGCTTGTGGGGCCTTTTCAGGTTGAGGATGGAGTCAATCTCAACTCCCAGTCCTACTGCCAGTTTCTGGAAGACACCTTCAAGCAGTGGTACAGGAAGAAGTCTGCATCCTTCAAGAAAAACATGATTTTCATGCAGGACAATGCTCCATCACACGCGTCCAAGTACTCCACAGCGTGGCTGGCAAGATAGTGTCTAAAAGAAGAAAAAATAATGACATGGCCTCCTTGTTCACCTGTACTGAACCCCATAGAGAACCTGTGGTCCATCATCAAATGTGAGATTTACAAGGAGGGAAAACAGTACACCTCTCTGAACAGTGTCTGGGAGGCTGTGGTTGCTGCTGCACGCAATGTTGATGGTGAACAGATCAAAACACTGACAGAATTCATGGATGGCAGGCTTTTGAGTGTCCTTGCAAAGAAAGGTGGCTATATTGGTCACTGATTTGTTTTTGTTTTGTTTTTGAATGTCAGAAATGTATATTTGTGAATGTTGAGATGTTATATTGGTTTCACTGGTGAAAATAAATCATTGAAATGGGTATATATTTGTTTTTTGTTAAGTTGCCTAATAATTCTGCACAGTAATAGTCACCTGCACACACAGATATCCTCCTAAAATAGCTCAAACTAAAAACAAACTAAAAACTACTTCCAGAAATATTCAGCTTTGATATTAATGAGTTTTTTGGATTCATTGAGAACATGGTTGTTGTTCAATAATAAAATTAATCCTCAAAAATACAACTTGCCTAATAATTCTGCACTCCCCTGTAATTGATGCTGTTTTGGCCGCAAAAGGAGGCCCTAAACCAGACTAATGAATTAATGAGATCTAAAACCAGGAGTCCAACTCCTGTATTTGTTCAGTTTAGCAAAAGCCATTTTAAGAGACATTGTAATAGTGTTTTATATATAAAATTGAGTTCATTATCTAAAAGACGGTGATTATAAACACTCGGTCTGTATTTGCTCATGGATTTTAGCATCTTTAAATACAGCTTAGGCATTCTGCTGTTCTATAATCAGTCCTCATTTGTGAATCTAGTTCAGTTTTCTTCCAATACGTGATAAAGTTGTGTTTCTGTGCCTGTATGATGTGTTTGGGCCTGATTGTGTTGTGCTTGTAGAGTTTCAGCATTATTTGTGACTGTGCGCTCCTTTCTATCTGCTGTTCCTGATATGAGGTCTCATCGCGTCATTTTAGATGCTTGTAAAACTTTACAGCTCTTATCTGGATGCTGATATTGGCCTATTCCAGCTCTACATGACTTGTCTGGTGTAGATTGGTGTACTTTTAGGACGCTCTTACAAATCTCTCTTTCTCTCTCTGAGGAAGGATGTTCTTGGAAACGGTGTTTAGCTTTAGCAGACCTGCTGCCTCTGCGTTTCCCATCCGTTTGCTCAGGATTAAAGATTTAGCCTCATCATTTCTTTGAAAGTGTGTTGCTTAAAATAAGCTCAGATCTGACGCTGGTCATCAAATGTGTATGAAGAACTTTAACAGCAGACAATTATGGATCATTTTCACACATGATTTATCCTCTTCAGCCTGACATTTTGGTCATGTAGCAGAGGATATTGTGATAATCTCTGTCATTCCTGTGTGGCAGCTATAAAAGAGGAGCGCTATCGATACAGCAATGGCCTGGAGCCGGTGGAGGACGTCATGGGGGTCGCTCAGCCAGTGCGCTTCAACAGTAAGAGCACTGCTTTGTTTTGGTTTTGTTTTTTATGGGGTTTTGTTTTGTTTCGGTTTTGTTATGTTTTTGGTTTCCTTTATGTTATGAGTTTTGGTTTTGTTGTGTTTTTTATGGGTTTTGTTTTATGTCATGTTTTAGTTTCCTTTATGTTATGTTTTTTTGTTTTGTTATTTGGTTTTGTTGTGTTTTTGTTTTGTTTATGGTTTTTGGTTTTATGTTTTTGGTTTCCTTTGTGTTGTGAGTTTTGGTTTTGTTGTGTTTTTCTTTAGTTTTTTTATGTTTTTTGATTTTGTTTTGTTATGTTATGGTTTGTTTTTTGGGTTTTTTTTTGTTTTGTTTTTATGGGTTTTGGTTTGGTTAGGATTTTGGTTTCCTTTATTTTATGCTGCGTTCACTCCAGACACAAATGAAGCATCAAGCGCAAGTGATTTACATGTTAAGTCAATGCAAAGCCACGAATAGACATCCTGCAGTGTGATTTGTGCGGATGAGGCGGCGCAAATTGCTCAAGTTGGTAAATCTGAACTTCAGCGGACATTCGCTGTGTTAACCAATCATGAGCTTGCTCTTGTAGGGGCGTGATTATGACGTAGCACCTGTTGTTGGTGTCGAGAGGGGATATCCTCTTGCCGACACCGGACAACAGTTTATCAAACTGGGCTAGGCTCAGTCTGAAGCCCCGCTAAAAGCTTCCATCATCCAGATATAGTTTCTGGAGGAGTTGATGAACTCAGAGTTGGGGCCACTTGTGAAAGGATCTAGTGGACTCACACACGGCACCGAACAAATCTATGCTGTTTTTCAGCCTTTCTAAAGCACATACAGCACAGCTATTATTTGAATAAAATCCATGTTAGCCATTTAGCAACGAACCTAGAGTCACTGGGCAGACAGAAGCTCTGCCCATGATGCTAATCCACATCTATTGTAAAGTGAATTTGACGTGCGAATGAAGCGAGCAAACTCTAAATGTTTGCGCATCTATTTACGTGCAAATATCGCGATTTATTTACTTTTCGCGTCTGGTGTGAACACAGCATTATGTGGGGATTTTATGTTATGCTTTTTGGTTTTGTTTTTTGATTTTGTTCTGGTTTTTTGTTTTGTCATGTTTTTGGTTTCCTTTGTTTTGTTATGTTCTGTGTTTTTGTCATGTTTTTGGTTTCCTTTTTTTTGTTGTTGTTGTTTTGTTTTCTTATGGTTTTTGGTTTTGTTTTTGTTTTGTAATTTTTTTGTTTTGGTTTGTGTCTTGTTTAGTGTTATGTTGTTGTTTTTTTGTGTTTTGGTTTGTGTTTTGTTTAGTGTTTTGGTTTGTGTCTTGTTTAGTGTTGTTTTTTTGTGTGTGTTTTGTTTTGTGTTTTGTTTAGTGGTTTGGTTTGTGTCTTGTTTAGTATTGTTTTTTTTGTCTGTGTTTTGTTTTGTTTTGTGTTTTGTTTAGTGGTTTGGTTTGTCTTGTTTAGTGTTATGTTGTTGTTTTTTGTGTTTTGGTTTGTGTTTTGTTTAGTGTTTTGGTTTGTGTCTTGTTTAGTGTTGTTTTTTTGTGTGTTTTGTTTTGGTTTGTGTCTTGTTTAGTGTTGTTTTTTGTGTGTGTTTTGTTTTGGTTTGTGTTTTGTTTAGTGGTTTGGTTTGTGTCTTGTTTAGTGTTGTTTTTTTTGTTTGTGTTTTGTTTAGTGTTTTGGTTTGTGTCTTGTTTAGTGTTGTTTTTTTGTGTTTTAGTTTGTGTTTTGTTTAGTGTTTGGTTTGTGTCTTGTTTAGTGTTGTTTTTTTGTGTGTGTTTTGTTTTGGTTTGTGTCTTGTTTAGTGTTTTTTTTTGTGTGTTTTGTTTTGGTTTGTGTCTTGTTTAGTGTTGTTTTTTTGTGTGTGTTTTGTTTTGGTTTGTGTTTTGTTTAGTGTTTTGGTTTGTGTCTTGTTTAGTGTTGTTTTTTTGTGTTTTAGTTTGTGTTTTGTTTAGTGTTTGGTTTGTGTCTTGTTTAGTGTTGTTTTTTTGTGTGTGTTTTGTTTTGGTTTGTGTCTTGTTTAGTGTTTTTTTTGTGTGTGTTTTGTTTTGGTTTGTGTTTTGTTTAGTGTTTTGGTTTGTGTCTTGTTTAGTGTTTTTTTTTTGTGTGTGTTTTGTTTTGGTTTGTGTCTTGTTTAGTGTTTTTTTTTTTGTGTGTGTGTTTTGTTTTGGTTTGTGTCTTGTTTAGTGTTGTTTTTTTGTGTGTGTTTTGTTTTGGTTTGTGTCTTGTTTAGTGTTGTTTTTTTGTGTGTGTTTTGTTTTGGTTTGTGTTTTGTTTAGTGTTTTGGTTTGTGTCTTGTTTAGTGTTTTTTTTTTGTGTGTTTTGTTTTGGTTTGTGTCTTGTTTAGTGTTGTTTTTTTGTGTGTGTTTTGTTTTGGTTTGTGTTTTGTTTAGTGTTTTGGTTTGTGTCTTGTTTAGTGTTTTTTTTTGTGTGTTTTGTTTTGGTTTGTGTCTTGTTTAGTGTTGTTTTTTTTGTTTGTGTTTTGTTTAGTGGTTTGGTTTATGTCTTGTTTAGTGTTATGGTGGTGTTTTTTTGTGTTTTGGTTTGTGTTTTGTTTAGTGGTTTGGTTTATGTCTTATTTAGTGTTATGTTGTTGTTGTTGGTTTTTTTTTTGGGTTTTGTTTTATGTTTTGGTCTTTTGTTTTTATTTTGTTGTGGTTTTGTTTAGTTTTTTATTTTTGTTATATTTTTGTTTTGTTATATGAGTGACAGAATGTGAGAGTATATGGGTGTTTCCCAGTACAGTGCTGATTACGACTGGAAGGGCATTCGCTGCGTAAAACATATGCTGGAATAGTTGGCGGTTCAGTTTGCTGTGGTGACCCCTAATAAATCAGTCACTAAGCCGAAGGGAATAGAATCAATGAATGCTATGTTATGGGATTTTTGGTATGCTTTTGTTTTGTTTTCTTATGTTTTGGTTTTGTTTTGCCTTAAATACATTAGACTTTTATTTAAAACAAGATTTGGTTTGTTTTAATGCTTGCAATAAATGTTATGGATCAACTTTTCAGCAGTGTGTTTTTGCATTTGGTGTAAATCCAGCATACAAGACATGTAATCTTCCTCCAAACAGAGAAGTGTCCGAGCGGCTGGCACCACTATGAGAAAACGGCCAGCTGTTATAAAGTCTACCTGCGCAGTGAGAACTACTGGCAGGCGGTGGAAACCTGTCAGAAAGTCAACGGTTCGCTCGCAACATTCGGCACCAACGAGGAGCTGCAGTTCATCCTCAAGATCGAGGTGGACTTCGACGAGAACGTGTGCGAACGCAAAGACCAGTGCAAGTGAGTATAAACGAGAGGAAAGCTGTGCTGTGGTTGAGTTCTGATGCTGAACGCTGTGTTTGTCCTGCAGGTTCTGGGTGGGATATCAGTACGTGATCACTAACCAGAACCACACGCTTGAGGGACGCTGGGAAGTGGCTTATAAAGGTCGGTTTAATGTTTGCTGCTTTGAAATTTGCCAAAGCATGTTGGTATTTGAAAGCATCAAATTAAACACGTCTGCAAATCATGTGTATATTTATTGTACATTTATCTCTCGTATATATGGTGTGTCTGCTCCTCTCAGGGTCCATGCAGGTTTTTCTGCCTCCGGAGGGTCTTGAAGCCCTCGGTGAAGCCAATCCCACCCAGGACAATGTTTTCTGTGCTCAGCTGCAGCGTTTCCAGATCAAGAGCATGAATGAGCGCGGCCTGCACAGCTGGCATGCAGAAAACTGCTACAAGAAATTTCCTTTCCTCTGCAAGAGACGTACGTAAACACACTCACACACAAATTGAATCAAGTTGAATGGCTTGTAATGCCTCGTTTCCACTGAGTGGTATGGTTCAGTTCAATTCAGTATGGGTCAGCATTAACAGGCTTGTGTCTCCATTGTGAATATGTACCCTGGTGTACGACAGAAAGTTGCTGTCGTCGTTATTCTTGCTCAAAGAAATGTAAAAGTGAAGCTGTACAGGTTGTTCACATATCATATGAGAAGCACTTCTTAAAAAACAGATGCTTTATACACACAAACACTTACACTTACCGGCCACTTTATTAGGTACACCTTACTAGTACCGGGTTGGACCCCATTTTGCCTTCAGAACTGCCTTAATCCTTCATGGCATAGATTCAACATGATGCTGGAAATATTCCTCAGAGATTTTGCTCCATATTGACATGATAGCATCACGCAGTTGCTGCAGATTTGTCGCCTGCAGATCCATGATGTGATTTTCCCATTCCACCACATCCCAAAGGTGCTCTGTTGGATTGAGGATCTGGTGACTGTGGAGGCCATTTAAGTACAGCGAACTCATTGTCATGTTCAAGAAAACAGTCAGAGATGATTGGCGCTTTATGACATGGTTTGTTATCCTGCTGGAAGTAGCCATCAGAAGATGGGTACACTGTGGTCATAAAGGGATGGACATGGTCAGCAACAATACTCAGGTAGGCTTTGGCGTTGTCATGATGCTCAATTGGTACTAATGGACCCAAAGTGTGCTAAGAAAATCTCCCCCACACCATTACACCACCACCACCAGCCTGAACCATTGATACAAGGCAGGACGGATCCATACTTTCATGGTGTTGACACCAAATTCTGACCCTACCATCCGAATGTCGCAGCAGAAATGGAGACTCATCAGACCAGGCAACGTTTCTCCAATCTTCTATTGTCAAGTTTTGGTGAGCCTGTGCGAATTGTAGCCTCAGTTTCCTGTTCTTAGCTGACAGGAGTGTGGTCTTCTGATGCTTCCATCCGCCTCAAGGTTGGACGTGTTGTGTGTTCAGAGATGCTCTTCTGCAGACCTCAGTTGTAACGAGTGGTTATTTGAGTTACTGTTGCCTTTCTATCAGCTGAAACCAGTCTGGACATTCTCCTCTGACCTCTGGCATCAACAAGGCATTTGCACCCACAGAACTGCTGCCCACAGAATCCCAGTTGATCAGCAGTTTCTGAAATACTCAGACCAGCCCGTATGGCACCAACAACCATGAGTTTAAAGTCACTTAAATCCTCTTTCTTCCTCATATGATTCTGATGCTCACTTTGAACTGCAGCAGATCGTCTTGACCATGTCTACATGCCTAAATGCATTTAGTTGCTGCCATGTGATTGGCTGAAATTTGCGTTAATGAGCAGTTGGACAGGTGTACCTAATAAAGTGGCTGGTGAGTGTACTGTATGTATAAATATTAAATACTAACCTTTCTACGAACAGGATTTGATTATATCTGCGGATCAATGAAATAGCCTACTTTAACGTCTGCAATTATATAAAATAAATAAAACGTATATATATATAGGAACACGTATAGACCCTTACAGTCTCCAAAATGTTACCAATTACAGAAAAATTACACAGTGTACATTATGTGTGTATTGTCTTGGCTGTGTATTTAAAAATGGCACCTCCTGTGTTTTCATTCTCCTGGTTTGTTGCATGAGCTAGTGACGTTTCTCTGTAAACCAGGTATGCTCAACCCTATTCCTGGCGATCGACCGTCCTGCAGTTTTCAGTTGCAGCCCTTATCAAACACACCTGCCTGTAATTATCAAGTGCTCCTCACGTTCTAAATAATTATTTCAGGTGTGTTTGATCAGGGTTGGAGCTGAAATCAGCTGGAAGGTCGATCGCCAGGAACAGGGTTGAGCACCCCTGCTGTAAACCAATAGCGTTCAGCCTTGCGTCTAGCTCCACCTCGTTTGGTGCCATTCTGTTGTTTTAGTACCCTTTAGAAAGGGAACCCAAAAATTAGCTTTTTGGTGCCTTTTGACAGTGGAAACAGACAAAAAAGTGTACTGAACTGTACTGTATCGCACCAGTCAGTGGAAACGGGTCATAAATGAGAGTCAGAAGTGATTGATGGCATCAGAATCTCTCTCTGCTGTTCTCTCGCTCTCCTACAGGACAGACGTGTGTGGACATCAAGGATAATGTTGTGAACGAGGGCTATTATTTCACACCTAAAGGCGATGATCCGTGTCTGAGCTGCACGTGTCATGACGGAGAGCCGGAGATGTGTGTTGCGGCTCTGTGTGAGCGTCCACAGGGCTGTCAGCACTTCCGCAAAGACCCCAAAGAGTGCTGCAAGTTCACCTGTCTGGACCCCGGTGCGTTCAGAAGCTCAACCCATCACTGTTTTACTCACTGTGCTAGTTGAGGATTATGATATCAATATCGGACTTTATCCGATATCAATATAGGGCTTTAAAGTACACATGAAATCAAAACTAGCCATATTAATTTTGTTAGCTCACATTGCTAGGTTTGTGATGAACAGTTCATCTGTGCATGTCATTAAGAAACAAGAATAGTTTGCCCTTGTAACCTCTAATTGAAATCTGAAGATGCACTTACATTAAATTGTCAGATTAGGTCTGTCTGAGGTATTTGGTGTGGCTAACACACTTAACCCCTCCAGCTGTCAGACATGGTGAGCAGGAGGAATCTGTTAGGTTGTAATAACTCTCCCCAAACCCTTTTGCCCATGTTTCTGAAAGAAACACCTACTTTATTACATCCAATCAGCTCGCAGTAAAAAAAACAAGCCACACCCACTGTTTTCTCATTTAATATTCTCTTTCTGTAAGATTTGCAATATGGAAAGAAAAAAAATGGTTGCACTTTCCAGTTTATGTGGACTTTGTCTACCACATGGGTTTCCTGATGTTTTTGTGAACTGAAGTTCTCATGTCTCACCACTAGGTGGAGCTGCTCTGCTTTTTATGCTTGTAAATCTAGAAGCTCCTGGAATGTTTGGAAAGGCAAAATACACTGTTAAATCAGTAAATATATTAGATATCAGTAGTAGATTTAACTGGGAAAAAAGGTTGATGTAATTTAAGGTTACCAAAAAAACATTCTTCGCTTTGCCATTCTATTATTGTCTTTTTAATGTTTGTTATTTTAATTTTATTTAGAGTATGTTTTTATTTTTATTTAAATCATTTATTTTTATATGTAATATTTTAATATAATCTAAATGAAAATGCCACATTATTTACAAATATTTTATAGTTGTTTTATTTGAACACAAAACATAAATAATACATATAATAATAGATCAAAATAAAAATAGAAGTATTGAAAATGATTTAAAATATATATTTAAATAATAATAATAATTTACTTAGTTGCAATCAGAATTATTAAACCCCCTTTGAATTTTTTTTCTTTTTTTAATATTTCCCAAATGATGTTTAACAGAACAAGGAAATTTTCACAGTATGTCTGATAATATTTTTTCTTCTGGAGAAAGTCTTATTTGTTTTATTTCAGCTAGAATTAAAGCAGTTTGTAATTTTTTAAAACCCATTTTAAGGTCAAAATTATTAGCCCCTTTAAGCTATATATTTTTTCATTAGTCTACAGAACAAACCATCGTTATACAATAACTTGCCTAATTACCCTAACCTGCCTAGTTAACCTAATTAACATAGTTAAGCCTTTAAATATCACTTTAAGCTGTATAGAAGTGTCTTGAAGAATATCTAGTAAAATATTATTTACTGTCATCATGGCAAAGATAAAATAAATCAGTTATTAGAGATGAGTTATTAAAACTATTATGTTTAGAAATGTGTTGAAAAAATCTTCTCTCCGTTAAACAGAAATTGGGGAAAAAAATAAACGGGGGCTAATAAATCAGGGGGTTGAATAATTCTGATTGCAACTGTATTTCCTACAATGTTTTGCAAATATTTTTGTTTATTTCTTTTATATTATTTTACTTATTTACAGTGCTCAGCATAATTGAGTACACCCTATTTTAAAAATGAATGTTTTTATCTATTTCTCAGTGAATATAAGCAATGTATTTTGGTGCATTTAAACAAAACAGATTTATTACACAGATATATTTATTAAAATAATATTTTAGTCATCAAACATATTTAGAAATAGAAAGATAATACAATTAAATTCAAGCAAAATATTGCAAAATAAAATGACAACCTATAAAATTTCAGCAATTCTTTTCTTTTTTCTTTTCTTTTTCTTTTCCTTTTTTTTTTTGATGCTTTTGATTTTAAAATTTGTATTTAATATTTTTCTCTAACATATAAATTTGGCTGTACTAGTTTTTGCACCGTTATCGTAAGATATTTTGTTAGACAAGCTCCAGATTTGGCTTCAGTACTGACTAATCTAATGTTTATGCACAAATATAATATTGTATAGCTTCCTATTAAAAATAGGAATTTAAAAGAGAGATTTGTGAGGGGTGTACTTACTACCAGTTTGTGTTTAAACGTTTGTTTCAGATAGTTAGGAAGATGCGTCAAACATGCAGTTAATCATTTAAAATGTAACGTTTTTACCATGACATTTTAAATTAAAGTTCATATTAATTAGTTTTTTATTGTGTTTTTTTAGTTTATGATTTTCAATATACTTTTTCAGTAATTCTTCCTAGCATTTTTTTTTCCATATTTAATAAATTAAATTAAAATAAAATAAATTGTTTCAGTTTGTTAGCAAGACAAAGTGTCAAATAGTTGTTGAAATTGGTTTGGAATACACATTATACTCACTGAAAAGACTGCAAAATGTGTTAACCACAGATTATTTATTTATTTATTATTATTATTATTATCATATTTTTTTTTTTTTACTGAGACCAGATATCTGTCAGTTTATAGAGTGTGTGCATGCGTGTTGAAGAAAATCTTCTCTCTGTTAAACAGAAATTGAGGGAAAAACATTCATGAGGGCCAATAATTCTGACTTCAACTGTAGTATGGAGTGTATATTATGCAGTGAACAGTGCCTAGAGACCTGTTTCTGGTGTGTTTTCAGACGGCAGCAGTCTGTTTGACTCTATGGCCAGCGGGATGCGACTGATTGTCAGCTGTATCTCCTCTTTCCTCATCCTGTCTCTGCTGCTCTTCATGGTGCACAGACTGAGACAGAGGCGGCGCGAGCGCATCGAGACCCTCATCGGAGGAAACCGTAAGCAAACCTGCGTCAATCAGCAATATAAAAGGACATAAATAATGCAGTTGTTTGCAATAATGAGTTTTTTCATCAATCAATTAGGAATCAAACAGAAAGCCTAGTACTTTGAATCAAGTTTAAAAATGCAGTCTTCGCATGAATATCAAAAGTCCATCATATAAAAACTACATTTCCATTGTGGCTAAATACAATAGTCTTTCCCCAAGTGTGTAGCCGGACAATTAAAAAAATGCACGTTACTATAATTGAGAACACTGAAGCGGTATTCATGCTAGCAGCATCTCTCTCAGCCACAAACTCTAGATTTTTCTCCACCACAAACATTTATTAGACAGAATTAAACAAAATAATATCTAGATATATAATTGAGGACATGCTGCCGTTGTCTCTCACATTGTCTCACAACAAACTAAACTGTCTTTGTTTCAATTCACTATATTCTTCAATGTGAAGCTGCTTTGACACAATCTACATTGTATAAGTGCTATACAAATAAAGATGAATTGAACTGAATTGAACAACATTCCAATAGTGTAGATTAGTGTACAATGTTTTATATTCATTTTATAGTCATTTGACATATTAGATGTTTTTTAAAGTAACGCGACAGTTACTTTCCATGATAATTATGGAGTCAGTCTGCCTAAAGAATGTTCCATATTCACAGCTGAAGCCCGTGCTTTACTTTTAGCATTGGAGTACATAGAAAATGTCCAACAAAAGAAATCTATTATTTTTACAGACTCCAAATCATGCCTCCAAGTGATGGAATCTTTCAAAAATGATCATCCTTTGATTGACAGTATTTTAACCAAAGTTCACCAACTACAAAACCAGTTTTATCATATCATTTTTTGCTGGATTCCAGGACATGTCGGGCTTACAGGAAATGAGCGAGCTGATGCAGCTGCTAAAGACGCTTTGAAGCAAGTGGTGAACAAATGTCAAATTCCTCCTTCAGAGATGAGACCTTTTATCAACGTTTACATTTTAAATAAGTGGCAAGAGGAGTGGGATGCATTGGATAATATTAAATTACATGAAATCCAACCTGAAATCTCACACAGAATTTTAAGACTGGAGTTGATCAAGTGATTTTTACCAGATGTCGTATTGGACATACAAGACTAACCCATGCCTTTTTACTTAAAGGCCCCACACAATGCTTTTACTGCTAAATTCCTCTTACAGTAAAACACAATTTACTGGACTGTCCTGCTTTTAATGATTCCAGAAGACTTTTTTATGAAATGAACTCTCTTAAGGACGTTTTTAACAAAGTGACACCAGGAAAAATTTTAGAATTCTTATCAAGTATTAATTCTAAAAATCTTATTTAACTTGTGTATTCATTTGTTTGTTGTTCTTAATTGTTTATTTATTATTGAAATGTTCTTGCCATGAAAATAGCCTCGGTTGCTGACATGGCAATAAATAAAAAAAATACATTACATTACGTTCCATGATAATTAGTCACTTTTATAATTATGTAACTCAGTTACTATTTGAGAGAAGTAACTAGTAACTATGACCCCGTTTACACTAGTAAGTTTTAGTTTTAAAATGGCGTTTTAGAATGAAAACGATCCGCGTCCACACTAGCGTTTCACCCAGCGTTTCTGAACAGCTCTCCATCTACATTAAAACAGTGAAAACGCACATCACGTGACCACACACACACTCTCTGGCCTGCGCTGCAGCATGCTTTGAGCACACACCCATATGAGAGCTGTGCACATCGGAATATTCACCAAGGATCTCCCGCTGGATCTTATCTCACTATCTTGTTGTCTTTATCTAACGACATATTCCCCGACTTTGGTCTTTTGAATCTATCACTTGTTCTCAGGTAACGTGTTTTGGCTGAGCGCAAAGATAAGTTAAGGTTAATATCTTAATTAATGTAACTGCGGACACCGATTCTGCACATCTGACTGATTGCTTGCCTTTATTGTGCGTTATACTTTTATAATGGTTATTATTAATTATTAAAACTGATATTCAATGAAAGAGATGTTATGTTTCGTATTTTCAATGAAAATGAAAGGAGGCAGTAATGTTATAGGCTCCGTTTTGTGAAGATGACCCTCATATTATGCAGCTACACGACGCCTCAACATTTTTGATGTCTGTTAAGTTGCTAATATCAATTTGAAAATAGGCAGTTCCTCACATCATGTTTTCATTTTATTGTTAAGAAAGTGAAACAGCATAGCCAGGGTGATGTGAATGACTTTATACAGTACACACTCAGGAGTTTGTTTTCCATATCAAACTTGCGAAGTCTGAACATACAAGGAAAGGATGCAGGAATGAACTGTGTGTAGGCTACTTGATATTGAGGAAATGCCCCAATCAGATCCTCCGTTTTCAGATGTCTCCGTTTTCCCCCATCCACCCTGACACGGAGCAGCAGCGTTTTAGAATGAAAACGGCCTCTCCAGCATTTTCAAAACGCTCCGTTTTCGGGGCTCGAAAACTCTGGCGTAGTGTGGACGGATGGCGTAACCGTAGCAAAACTTATGCGTTTTAAAACTAAACTGTATTAGTGTAAACGAGGCCTATAACTGACTAGTCTTTTAGAGGAACAGGCCCAACACTCATAATGACAAAGCAATAAAACCTAAAAAGAATTGAAGCTTTTGAAGCTGTTTACACTAGTACAGGGGTGCTCAATCCTGTTTCTGGAGATCTACCTTCCTGCATAGTTCAGCTCCAACCCTGATCAAACACACCTGAACCAATTAATTAGGACCTGAACAGCACTTGATAATTACAGGCAGGTGTGTTTGATATGGGTTGCAACAGAAATCTGCAGGAAGGTAGATCTCCAGGAACAGGATTGAGCACCCCTGTACTAGTGTAAACAGCTTCAAAAGCTTCAATTCTTTTTAGGTTTTATTGCTTTGTCATCACGAGTGTTGGGCCTGTTCCTCTAAAAGACTAGTCAGTTATAGGCCTCGTTTACACTAGTACATTTTAGTTTTAAATGACGTCGTAGTGAAAATGCTCCTGGACCATATTAGCATTTTCACTACATTTCAGTAAAATGATCTCAATCTAATCTATACAGCCTGAAAGTGTGGGCGCCAGGTTAGCTGTAACAAAACGAATGCGTTTTTAAATTTTATTTATGATTAATAACTTTTATTTTCTTTAATGATTCAGTAGTACCATCAGTAGTACCAATCTTTGTCATTTGTACATCCCCTTTCCCTAAACCACCCCAACAGTGTGTCACAGCTAGGCTGCTATTATAAATTCAATAAACACAAATGAACAAAGCGAAGCAAAAACACAGCTTAAAATAAAATAATCATACTTTTACTGTGAGTCTCACCACAAATACATTATTCAGCCTCCTCCAAGCATGCCAAATATTTTCCCCCACCTTCTCTGATAAACCTCCAATTTAACAAGTAATCTTTTTTTTCATATTCTAAAACTAATAAACGTATCACTGTATCGCTAATGTGTATATAAATCCCAGCAGGTTCAACTCTCTCTTCAGATCCTGTAAGAGTTATCAAGAGCATTCAGCAGGCCTGTACTAAAGCACGTGTTTTTCTGACCCGCAGTGCATCATTTTAACCTGGGTCGGCGGGTGCCTGGTTTCGACTACAGACCGGATGCATTCGGGACAGGCCTGACTCCTCTGCATCTCTCGGATGATGGAGAAGGAGGAGCGTTTCACTTCCAGGAGCCTCCGCCACCTTACGCTGCTTACAAATACCCAGACATCCACCACCCCGATGACCCACCGCCTCCATACGAGGCCTCCATCAACCCCGATAGCATACTCTACATGGACCTCGGTACGCCTCTACAAACATATACATTTATAATTTCTTAACCTTTTTTTTTATGAATTTTAAAGACACAGTATGTCATTTCCACCACTAGAGCGCATGTATTCACAACAAACCAGGCTAAATTAATTGATCACTTAAGTCTAACAGCGTGTGCTAGCAAAATGAACATTGTACAGGGTTTCTGCAGGTTTTATGAGGGTAAATTTGAGACCTTGTTAGGACAAACTAAAGAAAATTAAAAAAGTGAAAACAATATAGCTATATTTTGAGAACGACATACAGGGAGTGCAGAATTATTAGGCAGGTTGTATTTTTCAGGATTAATTTTATTATTGAATAACAACCATGTTCTCAATGAACCCAAAAAACTCATTAATATCAAAGCTGAATATTTTTGGAAGTAGTTTTTAGTTTGTTTTTAGTTTGAGCTATTTTAGGAGGATATCTGTGTGTGCAGGTGACTATTACTGTGCAGAATTATTAGGCAACTTATTTATTGTCACCAGTGAAACCAATATAACATCTCAACATTCACAAATATACATTTCTGACATTCAAAAACAAAAAACAAATCAGTGACCAATATAGCCACCTTTCTTTGAAAGGACACTCAAAAGCCTGCCATCCATGGATTCTGTCAGTGTTTTGATCTGTTCACCATCAACATTGCGTGCAGCAGCAACCACAGCCTCCCAGACACTGTTCAGAGAGGTGTACTGTTTTCCCTCCTTGTAAATCTCACATTTGATGATGGACCACAGGTTCTCTATGGGGGTCAGGTCAGGTGAACAAGGAGGCCATGTCATTAGTTTTTCTTCTTTAAGACCCTTTCTTGCCAGCCACGCTGTGGAGTACTTGGACGCGTGTGATGGAGCATTGTCCTGCATAAAAATCATGTTTTTCTTGAAGGATGCAGACTTCTTCCTGTACCACTGCTTGAAGGTGTCTTCCAGAAACTGGCAGTAGGACTGGGAGTTGAGCTTGACTCCATCCTCAACCCGAAAAGGCCCCACAAGCTCATCTTTGATGATACCAGCCCAAACCTGTACTCCACCTCCACCTTGCTGGCGTCTGAGTCGGACTGGAGCTCTCTGCCCTTTACCGATCCAGCCACGGGCCCATCAAGACTCACTCTCATTTCATCAGTCCATAAAACCTTAGAAAAATCAGTCTTGAGATATTTCTTGGCCCAGTCTTGACGTTTCAGCTTGTGTGTCTTGTTCAGTGGTGGTCGTTTTTCAGCCTTTCTTACCTTGGCCATGTCTCTGAGTATTGCACACCTTGTGCTTTTGGGCACTCCAGTGATGTTGCAGCTCTGAAATATGGCAAAACTGGTGGCAAGTGGCATCTTGGCAGCAGCACGCTTGACTTTTCTCAGTTCATGGGCAGTTATTTTGCGCCTTGGTTTTTCCACACGCTTCTTGCGACCCTGTTGACTATTTTGAATGAAACGCTTGATTGTTCGATGATCACGCTTCAGAAGCTTGGCAATTTTAAGAGTGCTGCATCCCTCTGCAAGATATCTCACTATTTTTGACTTTTCAGAGCCTGTCAAGTCCTTCTTTTGACCCATTTTGCCAAAGGAAAGGAAGTTGCCTAATAATTTTGCACACCTGATATAGGGTGTTGATGTCATTAGACCACACCCCTTCTCATTACAGAGATGCACATCACCTAATATGCTTAATTGGTAGTAGGCTTTCAAGCCTATACAGCTTGGAGTAAGACAACATGCATAAAGAGGATGATGTGGTCAAAATACTCATTTGCCTAATAATTTTGCACTCCCTGTATTAGTGCTGGGCTATTGGTATTTATTGACCGAACACAATTGTCAATAATGATAAAAAAAAAGTTTGGTATGAAGTTTTATTATAATATGTTGGCTAAGCATTCACCTTGGGAGGAATGCCAATAATCTTAGGGTTATTTCTAATTGAGGTGCAGGGCTTGCATGCACAAACAGTTAGCAAGGCGCACATGGTCTGCAAGTAGAGCACATGACGCACTGCAATTTATGTAACTAGAACCAATCAGCTTCACACTTTGTTTGGAATATACACATTTCAGTAACGGCAGACTAATTACCTGAGACAACCACAGCACACCCAAACACTGCAGCGCTTTTTGATTTTCTCCATAAATAAAACTTGTGTCGGAACCGTAGAAATGGTTTGTTCGTTTGTCATCCTCTGAGGAAAAGCTTACTGAACTGCGCGTCATCAATGGCGTAACCGTGCCCAGGCCCGAATGTAATGTGAGTGCGGGCCGTCAGGGGAGAAGGGAGGGGGCGCAATCGTGCTTCGGCCCGGTTCAAGGCAACTGTACATAGTGTGAGTACGGCCTAAGCCCCCTTTTGATCTAATACAGCCATGAGTCTTTTAGGGAAAGATGCAACAAGTTTTTCACACCTGGATTTGGGGATCATCTGCCATTCCTCCCTGCAGATCTTCTCCAGTTCTGTCAGGTTGGATGGTAAACATTTGTGGACAGCCATTTTTAGGTCTCTCCAGAGATGCTCATTTGGATTTAAGTCAGGGCTCTGGCTGGGCCATTCAAGAACAATCCACAGAGTTGTTGTGAAGCCACTCCTTGTTATGTTAGGTTGGATGGTAAACGTTTGTGAACAACGATTTTTAGGTCTCTCCAGAGATGCTCAATTGGGTTTAATTCAGGGCTCTGGCTGGGCCATTCAAGAACAATCCACAAGAGTTGTTGTGAAGCCACTCCTTGTTATGTTAGGTTGGATGGTAAACGTTTGTGAACAACGATTTTTAGGTCTATCCAGAGATGCTCAATTGGGTTTAAGTCAGGGCTCTGGCTGGGCCATTCAAGAACAATCCACAGAGTTGTTGTAAAGCCACTCCTTGTTATGTTAGGTTGGATGGTAAATGTTTGTGGACAGCCATTTTTAGGTCTCTCCAGAGATGCTCATTTGGGTTTAAGTCAGGGATCTGGCTGGGCATTTCAAGAAAAATCCACAGAGTTGTTGTGAAACCACTCCTTATGTTAGGTTGGATGGTAAACGTTTGTGGACAGCCATTTTTAGGTCTCTCCAGAGATGCTCAATTGGGTTTAAGTCATGGCTCTGGCTGGGCCATTCTAGAACAATCCACAGAGTTGTGCTTAGCCTGCAATCATGGAAATTAGATTTTTAATGATTTTAAATTTTAAATATTGACTTCATGCAGACTTTAATAGATTGTAAGCATTAAAAAGTTAATGGTATCATATGTTCTCTGGTCTGTGCAGGTCGGGTAGGTGTTCCTCTGTCATCCGGCCACATGAGCAGCGCCTCAGACTCTCTGCAGAGAGATTTCCCTGCGCCGCCACTGGCTGTCCCACCACCACTGGAGGAGCGCGAGGACTCCATCGACAGCAGCACAATGCTCGTCTCTCCAGACACACCGAGCGGATCCGAGGCCAGCATCACGCAGAGCTCCAGTGCAGACGCACCCTCGCTCAGCACCGTGGTCTAGACGCAAAAACCAGACTTCACAACAGAAGACGCGCACTGGGGGTTTTTAACTCCGCGCTTTTTCATGTGTAAATACTTCCATCGGCCATTGGTTGAGTCTTGAGGATGAGTGATTTTGCACTGTCAAAGACGTTTGTTTATGAAAGATGCAAGTGGACGTCCCGTCACTGGAGTCCTGTCCCGCACACTGACTCTTTCTGGCACAAAACAAGCAATGTTATTTTTCTTGAGCGCTCCGTCCAAACAGATTCTTCTGATGATGCGTTTTTATGAAGGATCTGTTTGGGTTTGAGCAAAACGGTGTTCCTAATCTGCAATTCTGTGACGTCTGCTTGACGTTTTGTTTATTTTGTCTGTCAGGTCAGTTACACAAACTCTAAAACTAAAATAATAATAATATTTTACATCGAGGTACGAGTTTTGGGATACTTTTAAACACCCTGCTGTGACGTGATGATGTTTGTGGAGAAGATTTTCATCAATACACTATTTGTTTTGTTAACTTTTCATTTCATCGATCAGTTTGGCATCTAAAAGGGTGAATCTTATTAAATGGTCAAGAAATTACTCCTTTCCACCCAAAGCTGAATCAAAAAGAATACGAAAATGTTTTTTGGGATCTTACCTGCTCAAACACGGCCAAATTTATTTTACTAGTCTTCAATGGGCCACATATTCTAAAGAAGCCGCTTTTTTATACCGTAATGCTGGAAAAAATTTTACAAATGTGCATAATTTGACTAAAAATGAATATTCTGTCATTATTTACTCATCCACCTTGTTTCAAACCTGTTGAGTTTC
Source organism: Danio kyathit (assembly GCA_903798195.1). Taxonomy (NCBI): domain Eukaryota; kingdom Metazoa; phylum Chordata; class Actinopteri; order Cypriniformes; family Danionidae; genus Danio; species Danio kyathit. The sequence goes on along the minus strand of LR812528.1, from coordinate 49,254,872 downwards.
ATTCTTCTGTTCAACACAAAGGAAAATATACTAAGGTATGTTGAGGAAAAGGGGCCGCACGGTGGCTCAGTAGTTAGCACTTGTCGCCTCACAGCAAGAAGGTCGCTGGTTCGAGTCCCAGCTGGGCCATTTGGCATTTCTGTGTGGAGTTTGCATGTTCTCCCAGTGTTGGTGTGGGTTTCCTCCGGGTGCTCCGGTTTCCCTCACAGTCCAAACACATGCGCTATAGGGGAATTGAATAAACTAAATTGGCCGTAGTGTATGAGTGTTTGTGAGAATGATTGTGTATGCGTGTTTCCCAGTGTTGGGTTGCAGCTGGAAGGTCATCCACTGCGTAAAACATATGATGGAATAGTTGGTGGTTTATTCCACTGTGGTGACCTGTGAAATAGAAACTAAGCTGAAGGAAAATGAATGAATGTTGGGGAAAAAGCAGCCTATGACTTCCATAGTATTTTTTTGTTTTGTTTTTACTATGGAAGTCAGTGTCTGCTTTTTTCCAACATTTATCAAAATATCTTCTTTTGTGTTCTTAAAAGTTTAGAACCACTTGATTGTGAGTAAATATGAGGAAATTTTCATTTTTGGGGCGGGTGAACTGTCCCTTAAAATATAGTTGTGTCTATGTTGATTACGGTAATAATGAGATTTTTCATTCTTGTAATGAGAAATGTTTTTTTAAATGGCTCATGGTGTTTCAAAGAAACTACATGTTCATTACCGTAATGCTAAAAGAAACAATATAATATGTTATACGTTGATTATACTGTACATTTGTAGGCATATGTCATGCTGATATTTGTTATACTGTATTTAGTTTAACAATGTTCATTTTAATTATTATTAGGTTGATTTTTCAATACGTTTAATGTCAGGATTTATTTTTATTTTTAAGCATTATGGTAATGACTGACTGATTTAATTCTGGTAGTGTCTTTTCATTATGTTAATGACTTATTGTCATCTTTCTGGTAGTGTTCGTTACGGTAATGACTTTTTTCATTCTAGTATTGTTTTTTTATTACGGTAATGACTTATTGTCATCTTTCTGGTAGGTTCTTTCATTACGGTAATGACTTATTTTAATTCTGGTAGAGTTTTCTTTTTCATTACGGCAATGACTTATTTTAATTCTGGTAGAGTTTTCTTTTTTTTACGGCAATGACTTATTTTAATTCTGGTAGTGTTTTTTCTTTTATTACGGCAATGACTTATTTTAATTCTGGTAGTGTTTTTTCTTTTATTACGGCAATGACTTATTTTAATTCTGGTAGTGTTTTTTTCATTACGGTAATGACTTATTTTAATTCTGGTAGAGTTTTCTTTTTTCTTTACGGCAATGACTTATTTTAATTCTGGTAGTGTTTTTTCTTTTATTACCGCAATGAGTTATTTTAATTCTGGTAGTGTTTTTTTTCATTACGGTAATGATTTATTTTAATTCTGGTAGTGTTTTTTTTCATTACGGTAATGACTTAATTCTGGTAGTGTTTTTTTTTCATTACGGTAATGACTTAATTCTGGTAGTGTTTTTTTTCATTACGGTAATGACTTAATTCTGATAGTGTTTTTTTTTGTTCATTACGGTAATGACTTAATTCTGGTAGTGTTTTTTTGTTTATTATGGTAATGACTTATCATTCTGGTAGTGTTTTTTTCATTACGGTAATGACTTATTTTAATTCTGGTAGTGTTTTTTTTCATTACGGTAATGATTTATTTTTTCATTCTGGTAGTGTTTTTTTCATTAGGGTAATGACTTGTCATCTTTCTAGTAGTTTTTTTAATATGATAATGACTGATTTCATTCTGGTAGTGTGTTTTTTTCATTACGGTAATTGTTTTCATTCTGGTAGTGTTTTTTTCTTTACGATAATAATTTATTTTATCATTCTGGTAGTGATTTGTTTTGTTTTACAGTAATGAAATATTTTTTATTCTGGTTGAGATTTATTTAGAATTACGGTAAAAAATTATTCTTTTCATTTGTTAGTGATTTTATTGTTTTACAGTAATACAATATTTGTAGTCTGGTAGTGATTTTTATTTTAGCATTGCGGTAATGAATTATTGTTTTCATCCTGGTAATGATTTTATTTTATTTTATTTTATAAATTGAAATAAGATTCATCCAAAACTCCACCAGTACTATACATTTTGTATGTGTGTTTTGAATGTAAACGTTTCACAAAGCTAATTTTTGTCTGTCAGACTGATCTCAAACAGTGTGCTCAAGCAAATCATGCTGTTTGAAATTTATATTTCATGTTGAGGTCCTGATTTTTTGGATTTGTGTGTTTGGAATAATGAGGTGTTTGTTCTGTGTGAGTGTGTATTTTTTCACTGTCTGCACCTACAACAAGTCAAATGTCTTTTTGATGTAAATCACTAACAAGTAAAGCGTTCGTTACTTGACGCAAACTAAATGGGAGTGTGTATTTGCACACACAAGTGCATAAATGTACATGTACGTAAAAGCAAGATGCTTTGTTTTTCTTCGGTTAGTCAATTTTCAATTTACAGACCACTTATTTTTCCAGTTGGACAGCTTATTTCAAGTGAATGAATATATATGTTTAATGGATGATCTAAGTCATGAACTCAAGGTCGCTAAAATGAACACTCTTTTATGAAGTCGTTGTTATTGTTCAGACTTTTGTAGCATATGCACATTACTTTTTCCTTACTGGAAATGCAACAAAAAGCCCAAAACAAATGACAATCAGGCATTTCATACAAAGGATGTTTTTGCGCAACATAAGCCTCTAGTGTTAGTGTTGTGCTTAAAAAAAAAATAATGCAAAGACGAGTTAAAAAAAACAAAACAGATCCCAGTTTCCATCACCAGCACCGAAATAATCACCAGGAGGTTTTCCCATCATCCAGGTCAATGTTCTTTCACTGTACAGTCTTTGTTTTTGCATTTAATTCCAGGGTTTCATCGGCACAGACAATCCTGTGAACGTCTGTTTGCTTTATTTTTTTGATGATGGTGTGTGTGTGTGTGTGTGTGTGAACTGTAAAAGTTGGCATGAATGTTTTGCAGATGTGCGGTTGCATGTTTTACTCTTGCGCATGCAGAGAGGACTCTCTACTCTTCTGCTGATGTTTCCTCATTTCTGCTATGCTTACAGACTGAGCTTTGATACACCGGTACATCCCAATCCTCTCTTCCCAGCTCTCATTTGCAGACGTTTGTTTTTTTAATAATTATAATAATAATGAAAAAGTAGACAATTCTAGATAGACTTTATGGTGCAACGAGGAGAAAATAAAAAGCATCATGAATAGTTTTCTGTAGAATGCAACAGTTGGTGAATTTGTCGATTCTTGATTATTTTTTTTATGTCATGTACTGCTTTTTTCGTCAGAGGGCTTTTGTTTTTCTTTTTCTGAAGTAGATGTACATCTAATCAAATGCCAAATAAATTGTACAAATGAAGCACAGTCGTGTTTGGGTCTCTTTTGTCGGAAAGGTAAGTGAATTCATTTATTATTATTATTTTTATGTTAAATGATCATGTTTGTTGCAGGGTATAAGAGTAACACTTTGCGATAGTGAAAACTTTAGATTGCTTTCATGGATTTGAGTGTTTTTGTTTTTTTTAATTTAGCAACCGAGGTGGCGCAGTGGGTAGCGATGTCACCTCACAGCAAGAACGTCGCTGGTTCGAGTCCTGGCTGAGTCAGTGGGCATTTCTATGTTTGCATGTTCTCCCCGTGTTGGCGTGGGTTTCCTCCGGGTGCTTCGGTTTCCCCCACAGTCCAAAGACATGCGCTACAGGTGACTTAGGTAAACAAAATTTTCCATAGTGTGTGTGTGAATGAGAGTGTATGGGTGTTTCCCAGTGTTGGGTTGCAGCTGGAAGGGCATCCGCTGCATAAAAATATATAGGCAAGGCAAGTTTATTTATATAGCACATTTCATACACAGTGGCAATTCAAAGTTTACATAAGCAGGAATAAAAGAGACAAGTATAAGAAAAATAAAAACAAATAATAAAAATGATTAAAAAAACAGATAAAAATGTTATGAAAGAATGAAAAAGAAGAGAAAGACACAATAGTGTGATCTGTCGGACGTAGCACAGCGCTCATTCAGTAAAGGCACAGCTAAACAGATGTGTTTTCAGTCTGGATTTGAATGTGCCTAATGTTGGAGCACATCTGATCATTTCTGGAAGCTGATTCCAGCAGCAGGGGGCGCTGTTAGCAGCTGAAAGCCGATTCACCCTGCTTTGACTGAACTCTTGGAATTTTCTAGTTTATATGATCCTAGAGATCTGACTGATCTGTTTGGCTTGTATTCAGTGAGCAGATCTGTAATGTATTGAGGTCCTAGGCCAATGAGTGATTTATAGACAAGTAGTAATACTTTAAAATCTATTCTGAATGTAACTGGGAGCCAGTGTAGAGACCTGAGGACAGGTGTGATGTGCTCTGATTTCCTGGTTCTAGTCAGAATCCTGGCAGCAGTTCTGGATGAGCTGCAACTGTCTGACTGTCTTTTCGGGAAGGCCTGTGAGGAGGCCGTTACAGTAATCCACCCTGCTGCTGATAAAAGCATGAACAAGTTTCTCTGAGTCTTCACTGGAAACAAAGCATCTAATTCTTGCAATGTTTTTGAGATGATAGTATGCTGATTTACTAACTGCTTTGACATGACTACTAAAACTCAGATCTGAGTCCAGAGTCACACCAAGATTCTTGACCTTATTTTTTGTTGTTTGGCCTTTAGAGCCAAGGTACGCATTCACCTTGAGAACCTCATCTCTGTTCCCAAACGCAATGACTTCAGTTTTCTCTTTGTTTAACTGAAGAAAGTTTTGGCACATCCAACTGTGCATTTCATCAATGCATTGGCAGAGGGTGTCAATAGGGCTGTAGTCATTAGGCAGTAAGGCTAAGTAGATCTGAGTGTCATCAGCATAGCTGTGGTAGGAGATTTGGTTCTTTCTCATTATTTGGCTCAGAGGGAGCATATAAAGTTTGAACAGGAGAGGTGCCAGAATTAAGTCACATGTCATGGGTGTCCACCTTGACCTATGGTCACCTATACTGACATAGTAACCTCTCCCTTCAAGATAAGATTTAATCCATTTGAGGACCGTCCCAGACAGCCCAACCCAGTTTTCCAGCCTATCCAGAAGTATGCTGTGATCGATAGTGTCAAATGCAGCACTGAGATCCAGCAATACCAGCACTGTTAGTTTACCTGAATCTGTATTTAGGCGGATATCATTGATTATCTTTATAAGAGCGCTCTCTGTACTGGATAATGCTGGATAAGTTGGCGGTTCATTCCGCTGTGGTGACCCCTGATAAGTAAAGGGACTAAGCCGAAAAGAAAATGAATGAATGTATGAATTAACATATTTATACACATAGCTAGGTCTGTATAAAGTGTATCCGGAAAGTATTGATAGCGCTTCACTTTTTCCACATGTTTTTATGTTACAGCCTTATTGCAAAATGGAATAAATTCATTGATTTCCTCAACATTCTACACACAATCCCCCATAATGACAAAAAAAAGAGTTTTTGAAATTGTTGCAAATTATTAAAAATAAAAACCTGAAAACCCACATGTACAGAGGTATTCACAGCCTTTGGCGTGAAGCTCTAAATTGAGCTCAGGTTTATTCTGTTTCCACTGATCATTCTTGAGATGTTTCAGCAGCTTCATTGGAGTTCACCTGTGGTAAATTCAGTTGATTGGACATGATTTGTAAAGGCATACACCTGTCTATATAAGCTCCCAGGGTTGATGCATGTCAAAGCACAAACCAAGCATGAAGACAAAGAAATTGTCTGAACACCTCTGAAACAGTCTTGAGGCACAAGGCTGGGGGAGGTTACAGGAACATTTCTGCTGCTCTGAAAGTTCTAATGAGCACAGCGGCCTCCATCATCCGTAAGTGGAAGATGGAGAACCACCAGGACTCTTCTTAGAGCTGGCCGGCCATCTAAGCTGAGTGATCAGGGGGAGAAGGGCCTTAGTCAGGGAGGTGATCAATAACCCGATGGTCACTCTGTCTGAGCTCCAGCGTTCTTCTGTGGAGAGAGGAGAACCTTATAGAAGAACAACCATCTGTGCAGCAATCCACCAATCAGGCCTGTATGGTAGAGGGGCCAGACGGAAGACACTCCCCACCTGGAATTTGCCAAAAGGCATCTGAAGGACTCTCAGACCATAAGAAACTAAATTCTCTGGTCTGATGAGACTAAAACTGAACTCTTTGGAGTGAATGCCAAGCGTTACAATAGGAGAAAACCAGGCAGCTCTCATGACCAGGCTAATACCATCATTTTCAGCAGGAGGAACTGGAAGACTAGTCAGGATAGAGGGAAAGATAAATGCAGCAATGTGCAGAGACATCCTGAATGAAGACCTGCTTCAGAGTGCTCTTGACCTCAGATTGGGGTGACGGTTCATCTTCCAGCAGGACAATGACCCAAAGCACACCGCCAAAATATCAATGGAGTGGCTTCACAACAACTCAGTGAATGTCCTTGAGTGGCCCAGCCAGAGCCCAGACCTAAATCCTATTGAACATCTCTAGAGAGATCTGAAAATGGCTGTACACCGTCGCTTCCCATCCAACCTGATAGAGCTTGAGAGGTACTGCAAAGAGGAATGGGCAAAAATTCCCAAAGACAGGTGTGCCAAGCTTGTGGCATCATATTCAAAAAGACTTGAGGCTGTAATCGCTGCCAAAGGTGCATCAACAAAGTATTGAGCAAAGGCTGTGAATACTAATGTGCATGTGAGTTTTCAGCTTTTTTATTTTTAATAAATTTGCAACAATTTCAAAAACTCTTTTTTCACATTGTCATTATGGGGGATTGTGTGTAGAATGTTGAGGAAATAAATGAATTTAACCCATTTTGCAATAATCCTGTAACATAAAAACATGTGGAAAAAGTGAAGCGCTATCAATACTTTCCGGATACACTGTATAATCTTTATTGGTGCCGTCAAATGAATTATTAGGTTCCAAAAAAGTTTGTACACATGGATGTATTGAACGAATGTTTGTTACACGCCGCCTTCTGTTTTTCAGCCAGTTTCTTGAACTTTCTCCGTTTATGAGCAAAAATGTTTGGAAGTCTAGAAAAGCTATTTCTCAGTTTAGCCGATTTAAACAATTAGAAGCAACATAAAACAGAAACGTTTTGATGTTCTGATAGCGATGTAAATTCCTATGCTTCCTGTCCTCCATCTAAATTTTGCACGTCATCAATGATGTCATGTGAAAACAACCTACATCTTCACTTGTGTTCAACAGAAGAAAGAAACTCAAGTAGGTTTTGAACAAGTGGAGGACGAGTAAACGATGACAGAATTTTTTATTTTTGGGTGAACTATCCCTTTAAAAGGGATCTATTATGCCCCATTTCACAAGATACTGAGTTTCAGCTCAAAATACCACACAGATAATGTTTTCTAACTCTCTGACCAGCCCCTTTTAGGCTTTGATCCTAATTGTGGCTTTTTGGTGACTGTCGCTTTAAATTCAAATGAGATTGAGCTCTTTTCAAAAGAGGGCGGAGCTACAAATGTCTGTGTGTCAGCATAGTGGCAGATTCAAAAACAAGACTAACGTCCTATGCTAATGAGGGAGAGATGGTCACTAGTGGGCGGGGCTTTCCCTCTCTGATGCCACATACAAAGGGAGCATGTCAATCAAAGTGTTTCTGCAGACTGTTTGTATCAAGTCTGATTATAATAAATAAAATTAATACATTTTCACCATTAGAAGCTGCTTATATTCACAGACTACTGCCACACAACTGTGTTTAAACCCCTTATAAAAGTGATTTCTGCATAATAGTTCCCCTTTAAGATCTCATAACCGTTGTTTGATTCTCTTGAGCGTGGGACGACTCTAATCCAGAATGACTCTTTTGAGCGATTGAATGGCTGTTCATTCATTTCTCTGTCCGTCCTGGAAATCGATCGCTCTTAAATGTCTCGTGAGCCAAAAAGGGGGATCCCAGATGTAAAGACGCACTCCGTGACCCCCATGTAAAAGCCGATCCTCGGGCCCTCTGGGAGTCCCAGTCCGCAGAGATTAGACATCGGTGACAGAGGTCTGACATTCCCAAATAAAGGATTCACTGTTGCACAGATGTGACGTGTTGTATAAGATCTGTGTGGTATATACAGCGGCGAGTGTTTAGACTATTTAGAGCAAACTCAAATTGGTGGGGGGTCATTTCAGTGAATGACAATTCATAGGAGGGCCGCTTTAACATTCAAGCACAAGAGTAAAGTGGAAACCTGACATAATTGATGCATTTTAGGACAACAGATATGACGTTTATATTTCAAGCATTACCTGTCACCAGTGATAATGCAAATCAGCATGTTTATCGCGTCACACATCAGCTGCTGAAATATATCTGTGGTTGTTGTGTGTATGGCCGAGTATTAGGCACACACTCAGTCATTCCTTCACAGAGCATATGCAGTCAAAACTCCAGCTTTTTGTTTCTTGTTGTACATACTGAAGGGGGAGTTTAAACTGCTATGAAAATACTACAAATAATAGGCAGAATAATTATTACTCTCCCAACCAATTGTATTGTCCCAATCATGTAAGAACAGCAGAAAGCAGTTTGAGTAACTTAAGAAGTGACTTTACTAGCGATTGTTCTCAATATCTTTCTTTTTTTTTATAAAACTACAACAAAGAGGGGGAAAGTATGTATATATTCATGTTTACTTGAACAAGTTCAATTCAATCAGCAGTACAATTTTACTACTGTACATAGTTTTTATGCAAATCTTAATAAGCATATGAGGAAAATCTATTAAATGAGACCATTAGAATCGAATATTAGCCCAATGGTCATATTTGTTACACCATCAGCTTAAAGTGTAAGCCATGAAGAAGTGTTTATACAACTAAATACAGGTGGTCTAAAACTGATAATAATCAAACGACCCTTGAATATTTACAAAAGTAGAGCTTTAGTAAAAATAGAGCATTTACGGACATATACTAACGTTTAATTCAGTCACAGAACTTAAACGCATGTGTGTTGCCCGTACACTGAGAGAAAATGAAAGTAAAGCTAATCTGAATGCAGTACTTTAAATGTCCAGTAGGTGGCGGGTCAAAAACACAAGTGGCTAGACGCGACTGCACAACAATGATAGAGGTTGATTTGGCGGGCTGAATCTCGTAATATTTTTGACGTTGGACCATAAATGACCCCTGATTTTAGAGGGAGTTAAAGGGCCACGAAACCCCCTGTCTCAGCAGGGTGTTTTCACACCTCTGTTTTGAAAAAAGTCAGGAAAGTTGGGCGTGTCCAGCTCTGGGAGTGTGGGAGTGTCGGGGGAGGGAAAGAGGGTAAGATTTGCATAGGAGGGAGTTTCCATTTGGGCGCGCGCTAAGTTTCACAGGCAAAACAAACACACAGAGGCTGATTTGATACGGCGAATAAGAGAAAAAAATCCTCCGCATTTCTCTGTAACTTATGTACTCGGTAGGTAGCGTCAGAAAGCCGTGTGTGTATAGACTATCCTGTCACAAATTGCAGCGAAAATCCTGCACGACGGGAATAGTTTGTGTTTACATGTTTACACTCGGAGAGCAGCATTTAAACAAAAGGCACTGCACTGCAAACACTTACCAAATCTGTAGACAGACAATCAAACTGGAGCTGTGTCTTTTTATTAAAAGAAGACGAGCGGCAAATCCGGATTTCACCATTTCCAGATGAGAAAAAGCTCTCGGGTAAAAATGTTCCTTACAAACGCGTTTCTGTCGAGTGTCGCGTGCACTGTAATCCACACGTGAGTCCAGCTGCTCTCTCATAAAGGGAAAATGAAAACAAAACCTTCGTTGCAACACACTAATAACACCTACGACTTTTGTCTTGAAATTCTTGTACTTTCACTTGTTTTGGCAACACAACGTGGCGTCTCTCTGCCGTCTGTACAGTGTAAACTGGTAAACAGTCTCCGGAGCTATCATGCATATTAATGAAGTTTCGCGTCATACACAATAGAGCGCGCTGATTGGTTTGAAGCACGTCTTTCTCATGAATTAATGCCGCACACTCAGATACGTCAGAACGCCCTAGAAAAGACAGACAGCCACTCTGCGGCGGGATTTACACCCAAGTATCTCATGGCCGTGACGCAGCTTCAAAAATTCGTTTTAAACCGGAAGAACGAATTTGCTCAAAATAACGCAAAAACAACCAATTTTCCCTTTTTAGTGCAATATATGTGTCCTAATAGTGTTTATAGCAGCGTGGGACACATATATGACTGTCAACAGCTCAAAAAATGTGTTTTGGTGTTTCGTGACCCTTTAAGAGTTTCTTTCTTCTGTTGAACGCAAAAGAAGATATTTTGAAGAATGCTGGTTGCATCCATTGACTTCCATAGTAGGACAAAATGACTATGGAAGTCAATAGGTGCCAGCAATTTTCTAAATATCTTCTTTTGTACATAAAGATTTGTTTTGAACATATTGGGCCCTATACACCTGGCGCAAGAGGTGTTTGGTGCGTTTTGTTGCTATTTTCAGACCAGCGCAACCCTAATTTTCCAGTTTTGCGCCACGTTGTTTAAATAGCAAATCCATTTGCACCGCTTTGTGTACTCATGGGTGTTTGGGTCTATAAAGGAGGTGTTTAGGCACATTGTTGACATGTTGCTATTTTGAGGAACTAAAATAAACTGCGCAATTGACCAGCTGAAAGCTGCTCTTAAATCCAGCACAGAGCGCGTTAGTCATGCACCCTAAACGCTTACACATTGCTTAATACACACAGGACGTACAGCAATACACACATATTTTTACAGACAAAAACAATTAAAGGATTAAATTTAAAATATTACATAAATTATTATTTTCTACATAAATATAAAAACCACTGCCTCCATGCCTTCTTCTTAGGGGCTTTTTTCAGTTTATTCATGACAATCTGTATAATGTTATTATTATTAGCAGTATTATTTATTATATGCATATTTATATTTGCTTTAATAAAAACAAGTATTGTTAGTGAGGCCAGCAGGGGACGCCCAACCTGCGGTCTGTGTGGGTCCTAATGCCCCAGTATAGTGATGGGGACTCTATACTGCTCAGTGAGCGCCGTCTTTCGGATGAGACGTTAAACCGAGGTCCTGACTCTCTGTGGTCATTAAAAATCCCAGGATGTCCTTCGAAAAAGAGTAGGGGTTTAACCCCGGCATCCTGGCCAAAATCTGCCCACTGGCCTCTGTCCATCATGGCCTCCTAACCCTCCCCATACCATAATTGGCTTCATCACTCTGTCTTCTCTCCACCAATCAGCTGGTGTGTGGTGTGCGGTCTGGTGCAAAATGGCTGCCGTCGCGTCATCCAGGTGGATGCTGCAACCCCCCATGTGTAAAGCGCTTTGATTATCTAGAAAAGCGCTATATAAATGTAAGGAATTATTATTATTATTATTATTATTATTATTATTATTAAGGGGGCAACGCAGTGGCGCAGTAGGTAGTGCTGTTGCCTCACAGCAAGAACGTCGCTGGGTCGCAGGTTCGAACCTTGGCTGGGCTGGGTCACACTTCTCAAACGATCCGGGAAACGGGCCTGGGCACGGTTCGGATAGCATAGTGTGAGTAAGCCCTCAGACTCTGCACCTAGATTGTTAAAATAGAGTCCAATGGTTTAAAACTGAGGGAGGCTAGGGTGGCATGGTGGCTTGGTGGTTAGCACTGTTGCCTCACAGCAAGAAGGTCGCTGGTTTGAGTCCCGGCTGGGTCAGTTGGCATTTCTGTGTGGAGTTTGCATGTTCTCCCCGTGTTGGCGTGGGTTTCCTCCGGGTGCTCCGGTTTCCCCCACAAGTCCAAACACATGCGCTCTAGGGGAGTAAGCTAAATTGGCCGTAGTGCGTGTGTGTGTGAATGAGTGTGTATGGATGTTTCCCAGTACTGGGTTGCAGCTGGAAGGGCATCCGCTGTGTAAAACATATGCTGGATAAGTTGACGGTTCACCCCTGATGAAAAAGGGACTAAGCCAAAGGAAAATTAATAAATGATGAAGACTAATTGATGTATTTTTAATACGACCGATTACCTCCATATGGATGGCTTTGCCACTGTTACAAGTTTGTCCAGTGGCTCGTCGCGTATGCCGCAGGATTTGAGACGTGGAGCAGAGTTGACCACGACGATGGGGTTCAAGTCTGGCAAAGAACAGTTCCAGAAAGCAGGTAAGACAAAAACAGAAGCCCAAAAAATAAACAAGTAAATAACAGGGTGAGAATGTGGTAACATCTGAAAACGTGGTAAGAATCAGGAGAGGGCTTTTCTTTTTCTGGATTGCTTTTGAAAACACTATTGGTTGGGTTTAGGGAAGGAGGAGGGTGGGCCAGTCGATCGGGTCAGTCAGACTGTTGGGGCCTCTAGTGGATTTATGCAAGAACAGCAGGATCGAATGGCACTGGCGAGTGAAATTTGAGATCTGCAAAAGCGTACACAGCGGCCTCTGGTGGATTCGCCAAAACAAAAACTGCAAAAAAGAAACGTACCTTGTGGGACGTATTTGGCGCTCTCCAGAAATGTATGTAGGGGTATGTTTTCAGAATGGGTTGTAAAAATAATTATAAAATAAAACATTGTGCATTTATAAAGTGCCTCACAAAAAACCCCTCTCCCCTCCTTACTCTAGCACTAAATTCTCTGAGCACAAACTAGTTCCTTTGTGTAATCAGCACTTGTTGAGTGTATTGCCTCTTCTTGTTTGATCGCTGAATGCCTCCTCAATTGTAAGTCGCTTTGGGCGAAAGCATCTGGACAAATTACTAAATGTAAACGTTTTTAATAATCATTTTAATGACTGATTGATTGATTGATCTATCATTTCTTCACTGTATTTAATCTCTGTAAGTCATTCTCTCTGTATCCTCTCTCTCTTTTTTTTCCTCTGATTGCAGATGCTCTCAGTGCTCATTTCTCCAGTTCCTCGTTCAACAACTGTTATTTGTGTGAGTCTGTGGATGAGCGCAGCGGCAGCGACACGCTCAAATGAGCACAGTAAGAGGAAGAAAAAAACCCTGACATCCTACCTCCATCTCTATTTAAAGCCAGCACTTCTTTACGTTTTGGATTATTTGGGGTCCAGAAGTGACGGGAACCTGTTTATTAATGATGATACTGATGCTGATTATGATGATGTCTGTGCTTTTATTGGCACGCGGCGATGATGGTGAGTGACAGCAGATTCAATGATTACACTTTTTGAAAAAATGCTGGGTTGTTTTAACTCAGTGCTGTTTCAATTTTTCCATTTATTCATCATTTCCAACCCAATTTGCTGGGTTCAAGCTTGTTCTGATTTGAACATTATCCACTATGCTGAAGTGAAGCATGGCAGCACTTTGTTGCAAACACAGAAGCTCAATTTACAATGGTTTTATTCACATTTACTGATATGTTTGACAACGTTTCAGTGAAAATGGTAAAGAACCATATGAAAATGTATAGAGAACTCAAGTTGATTGTAGAATTGCAAGCTTTAAGTCTAGATTTTAGTTTTAAATGAAGTCTGTCCATTATAATGTCTAGTCGGGTCTAATAATGTGCAATATATAAAACAAAAACATCTAAATGAAGGATAAATTTGATCACTTTCAACTTTGTGATGTTCAGAAAGTAAAGACCAATATTTGTATTATTTCATCTTTAATTTGATGTTGGCATATTGTTTTTATAAAGTACAAACCGCTTTGACTTAATGTATGATGAAATGGACAAAAAAATCATTATTTAAATTATTTAAACATTTTTTATTTAGTTTTAATTGTGGAATTTAGTCTCATTTATGGACAAAAAAAACAATTAAAGAATGTTGATATTTTTATTATTTTATTTAGTCTCAGTTATGGAGTTGTGCCTTATTTATGGACAAATGAAATTAATTAAAGAATGTTGATATTTTTATTTATTTTATTTATGGATTTTAGTCTCATTTATGGATAAAAATCAATTAAAGAATATTGATGCTTTTATTAGTTTTCTTTAGTCTCATTTATGGCCAAAAGAAAATCAGTTAAAGAATGTTGATGTTTTTAATCTTAATTATGGAATTTAGTTTCATTTATGGTCAAAGAAATCAATTTAATATTTTTATTTAGTCTCATTTATGGACAAAAAATAAATTAAAGAAAGTTGACATTTTATTATTTTTTATTTACTTTCATTTACAAAATTTTGTCTAATTTATGGACTAAAAATAAATTAAAGAATGGTAATATTTTTATTAAGTCTCATTTATAGACAAAAAATCTATTAAAAATTGTTGACATTTTTATTAGTTTGATTTAGTCTAATTTATAGATTTTAGTCTCATTTATGGACAAAAAATCAATAAAAGTATGTTGACATTTGTATTATTTATATTTAATGCCATTTATAGATTTTAGTCTCATTTATGGTCACAAAAAATCAATAAAAGTATGTTGACATTTGTATTATTTATATTTAATGCCATTTATAGATTTTAGTCTCATTTATGGTCACAAACAATCAATCAAAGTATGTTGACATTTGTATTATTTATATTTAATGCCATTTATAGATTTTAGTCTCATTTATGGTCACAAACAATCAATCAAAGTATGTTGATATTTTTATTATTTAAATATGGACAAAATAATAAATTAAAGCATGTTAATATTAAGTCTCTTTTAGTGAATTTAGACTTATTTATAGACAAAGAAATCTATTAAAGTATGATGACGTTATTATTATTTATATTCAGTCTCAATTATAGAATTTAGTCTCATTTATGGATAGAAATCTATTAAAGAATATTGGGTTTGTATTATTTTTATTTAATCTCATTTATGGAGTTTAGTCTCATTTATGGACAAAAATAAATAAATTAAAGAATGTTGATATTTTTATTATTTTTGTTTAGTCTCATTTATAAAATTAAGTCTTATTAAATAAATCCATTAAAGAATGTGGATATTTTTATTTGTTATATTTAGTCTCATTTATGGAATTTAGTCTCATTTATGGACAAAAAAAATCACAAGGAATGTTGACTTTTTTATTATAAAATATCATTTATGGACAATAATCAATGAAATTATATTGACATTTTTTTTATTTTTATTTAGTCTTAATTATGGAATTTAGTCTAATTTATAGACAAATAAAATCAATTAAAGCATGTTAATATTTGTATTATTTTTATTTAGTTTTATTAATGAAATTTAGTCTTATTTATGGACAATAATTATTTAAAGAATGATGACATTTTATTAGTTTTATTAAGTCTCATTTATGGACAAAAAATCAATTAAAAAATGTTGGTTTTGCATTATTTTTTATTTAGCTTTATTAATGAAATTTAGTCTCATTTATGGAAAAAAAAAATCACAAAGAATGTTGATATTTGTATTATTTTTATTTAGTCTCATTTATGGACAAAAATAATAATAATTAAAGAATGTTGATGTTTTTATTATTTTATATAGTTTCATTTATAGTTTTCCCTTATTTATGGACAAAACAAAATTAAAGAATGTTGATGTTTTTATTCATTTTATCTATAGAATTTAGTCTCATTTATGGCCAAAAAAACTAATTAAAGGATGATGACATTTTTATTATTTATATTCAGTCTCAATTATAGAATTTAGTCTCATTTATGGATAGAAATCTATTAAAGAATATTGGGTTTGTATTACTTTTATTTAATCTCATTTATGGACAAAAATAAATAAATTAAAGAATGTTGATATTTTTATTATTTTTGTTTAGTCTCATTTATAAAATTTAGTCTTATCAAAGAAATCCATTAAAGAATGTGGATATTTTTATTTGTTTTTAGTCTCATTTATGGAATTTAGTCTTATTTATGGACAAAAAAAATCACAAAGAATGTTGACATTTTTATTATAAAATGTCATTAATGGACAATAATCAATTAAATTATATTGACATTTTTATTATTTTTATTTAGTCTTAATTATGGAATTTAGTCTAAATTATAGACAAATAAAATCAATTAAAGCATGTTAATATTTGTATTATTTTTATTTAGTCTAATTTATGGATAAATAAAAATCAATTAAAGAATGTTGACATTTTTATTATTTATATTCAGTCACATTTATGGATTTTAGTCTCATTTATGGACAAATAAAAATCAGTTAAAGAATGTTGACATTTTATTTAGTTTTATTAATGAAATTTAGTCTCATTTATGGACAATAATCAACTAAAGAATGATGACATTTTATTAATTTTATTTAGTCTCATTTATGGACAAAAATCAATTAAAGAATGTTGGTTTTGCATTATTTTTTATTTAGCTTTATTAATGAAATTTGGTCTCATTTATGGAAAAAAAATCACAAAGAATGTTGATATTTGTATTATTTTTATTTAGTCTCATTTATGGACAAAAATAATAATTAGAGAATGTTGATGTTTTTATTATTTTATATAGTTTCATTTATAGTTTTCCCTTATTTATGGACAAAACAAAATTAAAGAATGTTGATGTTTTTATTCATTTTATCTATAGAATTTAGTCTCATTTATGGCCAAAAAAAACTAATTAAAGAATGATGACATTTTTATTATTTATATTCAGTCTGATTTATGGAATTTTGTCTCGTTTATGGACAAAGAAATCAATTAAAGCTTGTTAATATTTTTATTAAGTCTCATTTATGGACAAATAAAAATCAATTAGAATGTTGAATTTTTATTATTTATATTCAGTCACATTCATGGATTTTAGTCTCATTTATGGCTAAGAAAAAAAAACAATAAAGAATGTTGATGCTTTTGTTTAGTCTCATTTATGGACAAAATAATCACTTGAAGAATGTTGACATTTTTACTATTTTTATTTATGAAGTCATTTATGGATTCTAGACTCATTTATGGCCAAAACAGTCAATTAAAGAATGTTGACGTTTTTATTTATTTTTTGTCTCATTTATGAACAAAAACCATGTCACACTTTAAAATATTTGTCCATTAGTTCATGTATTTACTAACATGAGGAAACTATTAGTAATACATTTATTACGGTATTTATTCATCTCTGTTAATGTTAGTTAATGCAACAACATGCAATGCAACTCAGACTATTGAATAATGTTAACAAGCACAACTTTGGATGTTTATAATGCATTAGTTCATGTTGAACGATGATTAATTAATCCTTTACAAGATTATTCATACTTCGTTAATGTTATAAAAACATGAACCATAATAGACCATTACTCTAAAATGTTACCAAAAATCAATTAAAGAATGATGACGTTATTATTAATTATATTCAGTCTCAATTATAGAATTTAGTCTCATTTATGGATAGAAATCTATTAAAGAATATTGGGTTTGTATTATTTTTATTTAATCTCATTTATGGACAAAAATAAATTAATTAAAGAATGTTGATATTTTTATTATTTTTGTTTAGTCTCATTTATAAAATTTTGTCTTATCAAAGAAATCCATTAAAGAATGTGGATATTTTTATTTGTTATATTTAATCTCATTTATGGAGTTTAGTCTCATTTATGGACAAAAATAAATAAATTAAAGAATGTTGATATTTTTATTATTTTTGTTTAGTCTCATTTATAAAATTTAGCCTTATCAAAGAAATCCATTAAAGAATGTGGATATTTTTATTTGTTTTATTTAGTCTCATTTATGGACAAAAAAAATCACAAAGAATGTTGACTTTTTTATTATAAAATGTCATTTATGGAAAATAATCAATTAAATTATATTGACATTTTTATTATTTTTATTTAGTCTTAATTAATGAAATTTAGTCTCATTTATGGACAATAATCAATTAAAGAATGATGACATTTTATTAGTTTTATTAATGAAATTTAGTCTAATTTATAGACAAATAAAATCAATTAAAGCATGTTAATATTTGTATTATTTTTATTTAGTTTTATTAATGAAATTTAGTCTCATTTATGGAAAATAATCAATTAAATTATATTGACATTTTTATTATTTTTATTTAGTCTTAATTATGGAATTTAGTCTAATTTATAGACAAATAAAATCAATTAAAGCATGTTAATATTTGTATTATTTTTATTTAGTCTCATTTATGGACAAATAAAAATCAATTAAAGAATGTTGACATTAGTTTTATTTAGTTTTATTAATGAAATTTAGTCTAATTTATGGACAATAATCAATTAAAGAATGATGACATTTTTATTATTTTTATTTAGTTTTATTAATGAAATTTAGTCTCATTTATGGACAATAATCAATTAAAGAATGATGACATTTTATTAGTTTTATTAATGAAATTTAGTCTAATTTATAGACAAATAAAATCAATTAAAGCATGTTAATATTTGTATTATTTTTATTTAGTTTTATTAATGAAATTTAGTCTCATTTATGGACAATAATCAATTAAATTATATTGACATTTTTATTATTTTTATTTAGTCTTAATTATGGAATTTAGTCTAATTTATAGACAAATAAAATCAATTAAAGCATGTTAATATTTGTATTATTTTTTTTTTGTCTCATTTATGGACAAATACAAATCAATTAAAGAATGATGACATTTTTATTATTTTTATTTAGTTTTAGTAATGAAATTTAGTCTAATTTATAGACAAATAAAATCAATTAAGGCATGTTAATATTTGTATTATTTTTATTTAGTTTTATTAATGAAATTTAGTCTTATTTATGGACAAATAAAAATCAATGAAAGAATGATGACATTTTATTAGTTTTATTTAGTCTCATTTATGGACAAAAAATCAATTAAAAATGTTGGTTTTGCATTATTTTTTATTTAGCTTTATTAATGAAATTTAGTCTCATTTATGGAAAAAAAAATCACAAAGAATGTTGATATTTGTATTATTTTTATTTAGTCTCATTTATGGACAAAAATAATAACAGTTAAAGAATGTTGATTTTTTTTTTTTTTTTTTATTATTTTATATAGTTTCATTTATAGAGTTTTCCCTTATTTATGGACAAAACAAAATTAAAGAATGTTGATATTTTTTTCATTTTATCTATAGAATTTAGTCTCATTTATGGCCAAAAAAAATTAATTAAAGAATGTTGACATTTTTATTATTTATATTCAATTATAGAATTTAGTCTCATTTATGAAATTTAGTCAACTATGAACAATAATCAATTAAAGAATATTGAAATGTTCCTTATTTTTAGCTAGTCGTATTTATGTAAACAAGTAAGAACAGAGTAAAGTACTTCAGCCTTTTTCTGAAACTTGGAACATAATTCAGGTCTGAAGAGTTCAATATAAATGACACTTTTTAACCCAACGTTTGGCATTGTCCATATTTGACCCAACATTGCGTTAAAACAACCCAACATTTATTTTAGAGTTGAATGCCTTTGATTTAAATGTGATGAATATTTGATAATGATTTGAATATTTTTGCGCAGACTTCTGTTATGACGAGGATCACTGCGGTGAGTTCTTTGAGCTAAAGGAATCATGTGTTTTTCAAAAGGGCTATTTTTGGTGTGATGATATAAAACAAGGCTATACTGTTGTTGTCAGATCCGTATGCATGGGGAGACAGTTATCCTACCTGCCATCCACTTCTGGAGAGCCATCATTCCCCCATCAACCTGGACCATCATCTGATGAGGAACCACTCGCTGGACTCTCTGCAGCTCCATGGCTTTAATTTGACCCATAAAGGTCAATGGTGGCTGACAAACCAGGGCCACTCAGGTACGAGACTCAATATGTTTTTACCCATTGGGATTTTAGAAAAGTCTTTATTAAAGCATTGTAAGCCATGAGCAGAGCCAGACAAAACCTGCAGACTTTATTTGCTATTTCTGCACAGATTTACATACAAAATCTGCGGATTTATGCTGAATGATTTAGTAACTGAACACTTTTATTTACTGTTTTCAGTGCAAATCCAATTAGAACCATTCGTTTGGTAAACAAAGCAAAATCTCTCATAATATATCTACTAAAATATGACTTTACAAACTGTATTGAGAGTAAAACACAAACATTTGCATTTTATTCAATGATATTATTAAAATTAATGTAAAAATAATATATACAGTTGAAGTCAGAATTATTAGCCCCCCTGTTTATTTTTTTCCCCAATTTCTGTTTAACGGAGAGATTTTTCTCAACACATTTATAATCATAATAGTTTTAATAACTCATTTCTAATAACTTATTTATTTTATATTTGTCATGATGACAGTAAATAATATTTGACTAGATATTTTTAAGACACTTCTATACAGCTTAAAGTGACATTTAAAGGCTTAACTAGGTTAATTAGGTTAACTAGGCAGGTTAGGGTAATTAGTCAAGTTATTGTATAATGATGGTTTGTTCTGTAGACTATCGAGAATAATATAGCTTAAAGGGGCTAATAATATTGACCTTAAAATGGGTTTTAAAAAATTAAAAACTGCTTTTATTCTAGCCAAAATAAAACAAATAAGACTTTCTCCAGAAGAAAAAATATTATCAGACATACTGTGAAAATTTCCTTACTCTGTTAAACATCATTTGGCAAATATTAAAAGAAAGCAAAATAAATTCAAAGGGGGGCTAATAATTCTGACTTCAACTGTGTATATTCTGTGTATGTGTGTGAATGAGTGTGTATGGATGTTTCCCAGTGATGGGCTGCAGCTGGAAGGGCATCCGCTGCATAAAATATATGCTGGATAAGTTGGCGGTTCATTCCGCTGTGGCGACCCCAGATTAATAAAGGTACTAAATCGAAAAGAAAATGAATGTTTGAATGATAAATGAGTACATAATTAGACTCAGTGATGGACTAAAAGAATCTGTGGAAATTTGCAGATTGCAGATTCTGTAAGCACCTTAGCCAAATTTGATTTTAACAAACAGTTCGTTGATTTGGCGTTTCCCAAATTCGTCATTCCAACGAACATTCGCAAACTGCATTGCAAACTTTTATGCTTGCAGCTACACCTCTGGAGCTGTAGTTAGAAGCATAGTTCCTGACTGTGTTCTATTCCCAGTTATCCCCCCTATGCCCTATTCATTTAGAACTTGGAATGATTTTTTTAAAAAGCATTAAGGTCATCTCTCTTAGGTGTAATTTAGTAATAAGTATTTTTACAGTTCAGTTTTAGCGATCTTCATGTTTACAATTGCGCTCCCTTTGCAGTGCACTTTGAAAACATTGATGTCATTTTGAACACAGCTATGACTCATGACGAAAGCTATAGGTGACCTATTGTTTAAAAGTGGAATTTATGTTATGTCTCCAAAGCAAAAACACAGCACACGTTAATGCTTTTAATTTATAGTGGGTTATTTATTAAGTATCTGTGCTGTATATGACATGAGCCTGTTGGTTAGAACATTTTTGCAGTGGTTTACATGTGTCAGATTGTAAAAGTAGACTCAAAAAATAAAAAATAAATAAACAATATCCTACTTAATATTAATAATAATAACAATAATAATCGTCATCATCAATAATATTATTAATATTATTATTAAAGTATGATTTTTTTTCATTTGCTAATAAATAATAAATTTCATTTCTTAATAAATCGCCTCATTATTTATTTATTTATATGATTTATATATGATATTAGAATACGTGTTAGCTTTTTGTAAGTGGTTTTATGTTTTAGAATAGAATATGTAATGTTCTCAATAATATTCAATAATATCTCAATGATATTTTTCAATAAACACAGGTCCTATATGAGCTGTTTACATATATGTCAATGAATATGGTAAACGAGTGCACGTTTTTACCAAAACTAATATTGGATTTTATTTTAAATGCGTGTTTGTGTAAAACAATATAATTTGCACAAAGGAATTATGGGGTTCCTCTCTAAAGAAGTTGTTACTCCACCCCGTTTAGAGCATCATTATGGGCGTTTTACGCTATAACTAACGTGGTTCAAGTGATGGATCTGCGACAGAAAAACTAGGGGTTTGGGGAAACACTCGTCACTACATCGTTCTTTTCCAAAACGATGAATCGTACTATGATAGTTCAGCCATGAGTTACGTTGTTGTTTGGGAAACGCACCCCTGTTTGATTTTTTGTGTTCTGTTAAACAAACGAAGGTATTTTGAAGAATGTTGGAATCCTGTAACCACTGACTGCCATAGTATTTGCTTTTCCTCATATGAATGTCAATGGTTACAGGTTAAATGGCAAAATTTGTTCCAAAACAATGACATCACCTGCTGTACAGATTATTCCACCAAATAGGGAGCTGCAGTGATAATAGCATAATATTGCATGTTTATAAAGCACTGTTAATAATAATTGAGTTGGTTTTCCTTATTTATTTATGTTTTTTATTTTATTTATTTATTCATTCATTTATTATTTATTAATTCATTCGGTCAATTATTTATTTATTTAATTATTCATTCATTCATTTATTTATTATTTGTTATTTATTTATTTTCTATTTATTTATTCATTCATTTATTGTTTATTTATTTATTTATTTATTCATTCATTGATTATTTATTTTTATTTATTCATGAATTTTTTTTATGTTTTTAATTTTATTTATTTATTCATTTATTATTTTATTTTTATTTATTCATTCAGTCATTTATTTATTTATGTAATTAATTATTCATTCATTCATTTATTATTTGTTATTTATTTATTTTATATTTATTTATTGATTCATTTATTGTTTATATGTTTATTTGTTTATTCATTTATTTATTATTTATTCATTCATTGATTATTTATTTTTATTTATTCCTTTATTTATTCATGATTTTTTTTGTTTTTTATTTTATTTATTCATTCATTCATTTATTATTTTATTCATTCAGTCATTTATTTATTTAATTAATAATTCATTCATTCATTTATTATTTATTTTCTATTTATTTATTCATTCATTCATTTATCTGTTTATTCATTTATTTATTATTTACTCTTATCATTGATTATTTATTTTAATTTATTCCTTTATTTATTCATGAATTTTTAAATGTTTTTTATTTATTTATTCATTCTTCATTTATTCATTCATTCATTTAATTATTTATTTATTATTTGTTATTTATTTGTTTATTCATTTATTTATTTTATTTTTATTCTTTTTTTAGGCAAGGCAAGGCAAGTTTATTTATATAGCACATTTCATACACAGTGGCAATTAAAAGTGCTTTACATGAACAGGAATAAAAAGACAAGTGTAAGAAAAAATAAAAACAGATAAAAATATGTTAAAACAGGTTATAAAAGAATGAAAAAGAAGAGAAAAACATAGTGCGATTTGTCGGACGTAGCACAGTGCTCATTCAGGAAAGGCACAGCTAAACAGATGTGTTTTCAGTCTGGATTTGAATGTGCCTAATGTTGGAGCACATCTGATCATTTCTGGAAGCTGATTCCAGCAGCAGGGGGCGCTGTTAGCAGCTGAAAGCCGATTCACCCTGCTTTGACTTAACTCTTGGAATATCTAGTTTATATGATCCTAAAGATCTGAGTGATCTGTTAGGTTTGTATTCAGTGAGCAGATCTGTAATGTATTGAGGTCCTAGGCCATTTAGTGATTTATAGACAAGTAATAATACTTTAAAATCTATTCTGAATGTAACTGGGAGCCAGTGTAAAGTCCTGAGGACAGGTGTGATGTGCTCTGATTTCCTGGTTCTGGTTAGAATCCTGGCCGCAGCGTTCTGGATGATTTGCCACGGTCTGACTGTCTTTTTGGGAATTAAATTTGTTTTATTTTATTTTGTCATTTGCAAGGCTTCAGGTAATTATAGTTCTTTCTCCCTCAAAGTCTTTCATTTTTTAAAGATTGATAGATCAAAGTTTGCAATGTTATGATTCTCCTCAAATAATTGATTTAATGGCTTATAAGACATCAACAAACACTTTTCCTATGAAATTAAAATAAAAGTTTATTTAGATGTTCATATCAGTATGTTAGTCTTAAGGTTTTCTATAAGCTAACGTGCTCCAAAACAATGACAAAATTCACATTTAGAAGATCTAAAGCTTACACTTTGTCACTTCAGCCTCAATGGATTGATGATTTTTGTGACGTCACCTCATACTTCAGTTTCTCATGCTCTCTAGTTTCTGACATGCCCCGTCCCCTTCTTCTCATTTGCTTTTCATTTGATGCGCTTGAGCTCGACCACTCTCACTGGCAGAGCTGTGATAAAACAAAATGCTATTGGCTATTTTTAAATGGACGAGTTACTCTATGCCCCGCCCTATTTTCATTTTTTAGTTAAGATTATGTCAAACATCGACTTACAAATGAACATTTCCAAGCATTTAACGGGAACTTTAAAAAATCCCTTGGGAAAGTTCATGTGCACAATAATGCAAAGTTGTTCCTTCAAGTGTCTTCAGGATGTTGGAATAATCCATGGCTCCACTGTTTCTAATCGGAGTTGTGTGTTCGTGTGTAGTTGTGCTGGAGGTTGGCGACGGTATGCAGGTCAGTGGCGGAGGTCTTCCTGCAACTTATCGCACCTTCCAGCTGCATTTCCACTGGGGAAGCGTCTCCTCAAATGGATCTGAACACACCCTCGACCACCTCAGGTTTCCTATGGAGGTTTGTGACTTCATTTGGTCAATATCTAGAATCTAATGGCCTGTTTCCACTGAGTGGTACAGTGCGGTATGGGTCACCTTTATCTGGCTTGCGTTTCCACTGCCTAAAGGGTACCAATGGTGGGCGAAACAGCCTACTGTAACGTCTGAGATTATATAAAATAAATAAATAAATAAATGCAACATACATGAACACATACAGACCCTTACAGTCTTTGATATGTTACTAATTACAGATAAACTACACACAGCATACATGTAGTCCTTATTTGAGTTCAAAAACAACACGTAACATAGCCCACAGTCAGAGAAAACCTCTCATCTGTGTCCGTAATCTTCACCAGCACGTGTAGCCTCTTGTTAGAAAGAATTTCCATCATTCCGAGTTCATAATAGTCCAACAGGTGATGATAATAGTTAAACATGCCAGTTTGTTCATGTTTTATGTTGCTGAAACAATCATTTGCTCCTTTGTTTTTTCACGCTTTTTTCACGTTTGTCCGTTTCTGAAAGGATCGGATGTCAGAAGCACTTCAATAATCACGCGCACGTTACTATCATCAGCTCAAGAAATTCGTTATTTCAAATACAGATGCACGGCGAGGCACTTTAGCATTTTAGATGGCCTTGTAAACAACTACGGGGCACAAGGTAGATTCTGTTCTTCTTGGCTTTGTGGCTGTTCATCAAAACAACAAGGCTTGTTTAAGCTCGGGTTGACCATTATGGTGTAATGCAGGGCTATTCAATTGGCGGCCCACGGGCTGAACCCGGCCCCCGAGGCAATTTGTTCCAGCCCTCCAAATAGTGTGACCAAGACATCAAAAATAAATTTAGTTCAGTCGAAAAACTACCGCTATAGTTATGAAGTGACATGCTTCTGTTCAATACAGAACGAGCTGCATGGAACAAAACTGCTGCTGTAAATGCAATGCAATGCGTTAACTGAAGCAGCAGGCCGTTCTTCTTTTTAGCACTTTTGCGTCTTTTCTGCACACAAGTTCATTATTTCTAATGGAGACGTGCGCATATTGGGAGCGGTGCGCGTGTGACTTGCAAGCAGACCGACGCACTTGCGACCTCCAGCACACAGTAGAAATTCTCTCACGCTGTAGCGGTGAGAGTTGTGCATGGCTTTCAGTGCAATATAAACAAAAGATATGTTAGACAAATGATTACATAATAGCTATTGGCTATTTTTAAATGGATGAGCTACTCTATGCCCTGCCCCCTTTTCATTTTTCAGTTAAGATTGTCAAACATCGACTTACAAATGAACATTTCAAAACATTTAACGAGAACTTTACAAATCCCTTAGGGAAAATGAATGTGCACAATAATGCAAACTGTTAAAATGATTGTGTATGTATGAACGCAGATAATAACATCAGTTCATTTAAATTCTTAGCTAATATATACAGTAACATTAGACAAATACTGTTTTTTGTTTATTTTTAATTTTATTTATTTATTCTTTGCTCTGTCATTTATTTTCATTGTAAAATTATCACTCATGTTTAAATCAAAAACTTTTTCATTTATTTTTAAGTCCAAAGAGAGAAATAAACTACAGTATTGTTTGTTTTTTACTAATATTTTGAGCTGTATTTGTTTACTGAGCAGCAATAAACAACACTAAAATATAAGCATTTTCTAAACTAGTAGTGTTTTGAATTTAATAAATGCATAATAATCGTGATAACCATGATTATTCTTCAGACTATATAATCGAACAACCAAAATCTATAATCTACACAGTTTAAAACGTGTGATGAATGTGTCTGAATGTAGAAGAAGCCTACTTAAGTAATGCACTGATTTTGTTGTGCTTTAAAATACAACATTTAAATATGTTTGTAAAAAAAAGCCACATTGTACAACGCAGTGATGTTATGTAGTTTCAAAATACAAAATATTAACATTTTAATGTAGAAAAAGCCAACATGGATGCCTTAAAGAGCAAAATTACAACATATGGGCTTTTATATTGCTGTTGTCTCATCACTTATATTGCAAGTCATATCTCTCCGGCCCCTCATTTGGGATGCTTTTCATGAACCGGCCCCCATGACAAACTAATTGAATAGCCCTGGGGCCTGTTTCAGTAAGGAGGTTCAACCAACTCGGAGTTTAAACTTGAACTCTGAGTTGATTTACCGAGAGATTAAAAACTTTGTTTTTGGTTTCAGAATAGCTGATCTGGGTTGGATCAATCAACTTTGAGTAGACCAACTCAGAGTTAAGCGCGCACACTGTGACTATAAAAGGGCATCATCAATGGAGCGCAGATATCACGAGTTCTCCAGCTGAATTTGATGTGCTCATGCAAAGTTATAGCAAATATGACCATATATTGAAAAAAGCAACACCACTGCATCAGTGAAACAGAGACAGTTAGCGTGGGAAAACATAGCTGCTCAAGTTAACGCGCAAGTTTACATTTAAAGTATTTAAATAATAAAGTATAATAAAAAAAGTAATGTAATGTGTGACGTTTATAAAATTTTTACTTGAAAAAGTGGGGAATTGGCCATAATTTTGAAGTTATTTCAGATGTAATTGCGTTAAAATAGGCTGGCGCATTTCTACAACAAATCTGACAAAACAAGAATGCAGATAACCTTAGCTTAATGTTCAGTGGAAATGTTTCATTTAAGGTTCCCACTTTTGCACACATTGATCAGTTTTAATAGATTTAAGTGCACTTGTGTGTTTGCCTTTTTTATTGTTCGAGTGGTAGAGGATGATATGACATTTATAATGTAAGCAGAACTAAAAAAAATAGTTTTTAGAAGGAGTAATAATCCCATTAATCTAGTTAGTAACGTTACATGTGCCAGTGGAAGGTAAGTGAATTTAAGCTAATTAATTATTAAAAAAGGACAAGCTATTCTCGTATGTGAGTTTGTTCTTTGTGTGACTGAAATGTATTAGCTATGTTTCCATCCAAAAATGCAAATTAAATTTATGTGCAAAACTGGAATATCGCATAAAAGATGTGTGAATAAAGCAGCGTTTCCATCCAACGAGTCAAAGAGAACAAAATTGTCACTTGCTGATTAACTGTCGCCAAATATCAACAGTAAAAACAGAATTTACTGTTTTTTATTTAATAAATGACTTGTGCCTCAAAAGACAATGCCGACACACAATGAACGCGTGGTGGCGTTTTAGATGCGGAGAACAGACGCTCTTGACACGCTGCAGACTCTCTGGAGGTAATTAATAATATAATAATACTGAAACGGTTAAGGCGTTTTAGAATGACCAAAACAACATTTCAGATGTTTTACAGTGTGCTCAGCCTGTTGGTTTGTCCAGTCACACACATTTTCATCATCATATGATTTCTTATAACATACCTTTTTTAATGCGTATACTGGAATTTGTTCAGTAAAAGTGTTTCCATCGTAGTTTATGCACATCTGTTCTTATCGAATAAAAAGTTTCTCCTACTCAGTTATGCGCATGTTTATTATGCCTATTTTCAAAAGTTATGTGCATCTTGGCGTTTTCATCAATCGATTTTTTTATGCGCATATCCAAAATGCACATTAAAATAGATGTGTGGAAACGTAAGTCTAAGGTGAGAAATACCGCTTCATCTTTAAATAAGGAGAGCAGACCGACAGAAACTCTGAGTTTAGAGAATAAAACCTGCTCCTGACCAGGTTAGGTTCACAGAGTAAGTTACCACGGTAACTGACTCTGAGTTAAAGTTACCTCTCTTTCAGAAACAGGCTTGACTTACCCTACTTTCTCGAGTTTGACAAACCTGCTTTTTGAAACGGAAAACCCAGAGTTTCTCTCATTTCAGGGTTAAAATACTCTGAGTTTTCACTTAACCTCCTTTCTGAAACAGGCCCCTGGTGTAATGTCTTCGCTGTGTATTTAAAAATGCAGCTTCCTTTGTTTTCATTCTCCTGGCTTGTGCACAAGCTAGTGACGTATCTGTGAAAACCAATAGCGTTCAGTTGCACGTCTGGCTCCGCCTTTTGGTACCCTTTCGAAAGGGTACCCAAAAAGTGGTATGATACGGTTAGCTTTTTGGTAAATTTTGACAGTGGAAATGGCCATAACCGTTATATACAGTTTCTGTTTAACAGAGAGAAAAATTTTCTTCAACACATTTCTAAACATAATAGTTTTAATAACTCATTTCTAATAACTGGTTTATTTTATCTTTGCAATGATGACAGCACATAATATTTGACTACATATTTTTAAAGATACTAGTATTCAGCTTAAAGAGACATTTAAAGGCTGAACTAGGTTTATTGTTGTATAACGATAAATCATTGTATAACGATAGTTTTTGTAGACAATCCAAAACAAACATCGCTTATTGACCTTAAAATGGGTTTTAAAAAATTAAAAACAGCTTTTATTCTAGCCGAAATAAAACAAATAAGAGGAAAAAATATTATAGGAAATACTGTGAAAAATTTCTTGCTCTGTTCAGCATCATTTGGGAAATATTTGAAAAAGAAATAAAAATTCACAGGAGGGAGAATAATACTGACTTCAGCTGTACATGTTACATTTGTCAACATATGTTTGTCCATGCTATTTGTGTGCAGATGCACATAGTCAACATCAAATCCACACATCCAAACTTGACGTCTGCACTTGAAGACCCTACTGGCCTTGCTGTGCTTGGAGTATTTGTTGACGTAAGACTTAGCTCTACCTGAAAGAGCATCTCATCGCTATTTAATCAGCATCACCCTCATCTTTAATACTCTCCCGCAGGTGACTTATCTGCACAATGAAAACTTCCAGTCCATCTCAAGTGCACTTCCCTTTGTTGCCTACAAAGGTCAGTCAATGCTGTATATTTGTATATTACAGTGTATTTGGAAGTTTAATCCATATATTTTCATTTTCTTGTAGGACAAACAAAGTCGATTAAACCATTCCCGTTGGTGAACTTGTTACCTCAGAACAACCTGGCGCAGTATTATCGTTATCATGGCAGCCTCACAACGCCACCCTGTTCAGAGGTGGTTTTGTGGACCATTTATGAAGTGCCTGTGTATATTTCATGGGCTCAGGTAAGTCATCTTAACGTTGATCAAACTGCTTGCATCACACCCTCATAGTCTAGTATACGCAAAAAAAATTAGTGACGGCTACTTTCGAACCACTGCTTCATGAAGTTTCAAAACATTTACGAATCTTTTGTTTTGATGCAACGTTTCGGAGCACGAATCAAATTTGGCAAGGTCATATGATTTCAGTAAACTAAGCTTCATTACGTTATTACTAGGGATGCAGGATATATCGGTGTCCATATCATTATCGGCCGATAAAGGTTAATTTTGATGTTAACGCTATCAGCCAAATGTCAAAATTAGCCGATAGATTACGTAATTGTACAGAATACAGCCTTGCGCATGCGTGGGTCGAACTTGTTCAGACTTGTCCAGTGCAAAGAGCTTACCTCACATTGTTTATTCCTTTAAAGCCCGTCCTTTGTGTGGTATTGCTGTGCGTTAATAACTCAGTAAGTAACCATATTCCTTATCATTGTAGATATGTTTGATAGTGTCATGGTGTATTTTGGTTTAAATCGCCTCAGGAAAAATATATATGTAAACATAATAGCAGTGATGCACACGTGCTGAACAACACGTTGCGTGGTTTGTAATCTGATTATTTTTTATTATCAATGCGTTGCTTGCCATTTGTTGTTGATGTAGGATTGTGTTCAGTTTGATCGGCATATTTATAATGATTATAACAAGCACACGTGATGTTTATCATGTTCAAAAGAATCTAAAACACCAAATGGGTCGAATTTATGCTGCATTTTCTAAAGTAATCCTATCTGTATTTAGCTTTTCGCTTGTACGGTGGCTCTGAACTGTCAAAACACCTCTCAAAAAATTTTTTTTGGACATTAAATATTTGTACATTACTGTAACACGTTTTATTCGAGAACATTTGAGCTGGTTTCAGTTCTTTCATTTTCCTTTTATTTAAAATATATTTATTTTACTTGTTTTTTAATTACGTCCCGTTTTGTTATTTTTATGCAACAGTCAAGTTGCATGTTAATTTGCTATGCGAAGAAAAGGAAATCATTTATTTTTGGCATGCTGATTTAGGTGAAATCGTGAAAATATCTTATCACCGTTCAATTGTGAAAATGTTGCTTTTTTGCTTTGAGTAAGCTATTCATAAGATTAGATCACACTTTTATGAAGTCTTTAAAATAAAATCAATTGTTTACTGTATAAAAATATAACATTTTTAAATATTTATCGGCTAATATATCGGTTATCGGCCTCCAATTCCTAACTGTACGTTCACACCGAAAGCAGCGAGAGCGTCAAAGGTCGCTCTGGCGACAACGCTGTCTGCCTTGAGCTCCGGCGGCGAGAGCGTCAAAATTCGCTACACATTGATCTCGTATTTAAAGGAGCCGTTGCAGCATATCATATCAGTTACACTCCCGCATAAAACATGCTTTCTAGCGTGAAGGCGTTGCACACTTATTATCAAATTCACTTAACTACAGAAGATCTAGTTGCATGTGGTGTGGCTTTGCTCCACGATGTGTCCATATGCCTGAAATATTCTGAAGCAGCAATACTGTTTTGTATTGTCGCATGAAATTCCCGATTTTTTTTTTTAAAGAAAAAAAAAATATATAACATTGATGCACATGAGTAACTCGCCAGTAACTTTTTTAATCTACGTTCCAGTGAGAAAACATTGCAAATAATTGGAAATCCAGCGACCGCAATAATTAAACCCTTGGGAACAACTGTGGTTGGAACCAAAGTTCACAGTGACTGTGTTTTCTGACTCCTCTCAAGCGGTGGACTTCTACATTCCGATTGCTTGCCGCCGAACCGCGTCATAGCTCATTACCATAAAGTTGACTTGATTTCAACTCTCCTCGACGCTCACACCGGCAAAGACGCGCCGCGCTGTTCCTCGCCGCTGGCTCCCATTGAAAATTAATGACTTCCGGCTACTTTGACGCTCTCGCCGCTTTCGGTGTGAACGTACAGTAAGAGTTATCGGTAGGGCCAGACGGAATCTGCAAATGTTTTTTGCAATTTCTGCAGAGAATTTTGCTAATAATCTGCCGATTTCTGCGGAATTATTTTGGGAGTCTCATAACTAAAACCTTAATATGTGAAATATGTGTAATTTAAAAACTGAATAAATTCAGATTTACACACATTTACTCAAGTAAATAAACAGAATTAATGATGGGCTAAAAATCTGTGGAATTCTGCGCGCACAGATTCCGTGTGGGCCTAGTTATCGATCAAAACATCCATATCGGTGCATCCCTAATTATTACTGAAACTTTGGAAAATTGAATGGTTCTCCAATTTTAAAGTGCACATTTTCACTTACAATTGGGCCGATTATGCCAGTAGAAAAAATCCTTAGCGTTTAACCCTGATTAGTAAACCACAAACAGATTTTTCTTTTAAAAAATACAACACAGTGCATGCTTACAGAGTGCTGCATCTTCTGCAAAAATAATATTGCCCCATATTACATTAAATCACAACAGAATTTCAAATTTTATCCAAGAACACTGTCATGTAGCATATAATATTTGCAGATTTTTGGTGTGTTTGTGAAGAAATAATTTAAGTATGTTGATTTGCTTGTTTTTGGTCAGTTCGAGCAGTTTGTAAGCGGGATTTATTCCACGGAGGAAGAAGCAGAAACCCCGGCTCTTCTGCATGACAACTACAGACACATTCACCCAACCTACAGTCGACCCGTGTACGCCTCAAAAGATGCCAAGCTGCTCACCAATGGAGTTTCCGCTCTTGCCTGTTTTAATTCTGTGTTTGTAATTGTATATCTGCTTTTAAACATTTAGCATTTCGCAAATAGACCTTAATCAGTGTAGAGCCATACTTAATTTTTGACAGATGAAAATGAGGCTGTGTTTTCAATGGATGGTACAGTTTGATGGACTGTATGTCTGTAAATAGACTGTAAATCCATTAAAAAAAAGAGAAAAAGATAGAAAATCTCTCAGAAACTCTCAATAAAACATTAGGAAAGATGATAAAAATGATATGATCTATAACATTTATTCAGCTCTAAAGCCGCGGTCACACTGGACTTTTCTCCCCATAGACTTCCATTCATACGCACACGAATGCGTCAGACCGGAAACGCAGGGTCATGTGTCGAGTTTCGCAGGTTGCTGCAGTGCAAAGTTCAAGCTTGGTGAACTCTGACCTGCAAAATCGCATCACTTGACTGCGTGAGACCAATCCAGGATCAAAACATGACCAATCTGAACAGAAATTTAAAACATGGAGCAATCGCTCGCTTTTTTTAATGTCTAATCATCTTGTTTAATCCCGCCCTTTTTCGCAGCGCCGTACGACAGAATTTCGCAAGCTCAAACTCTAGTGTGACTGCAGCTTAAGTCTGTCCCTTATAAAAAACACTAGTAATTTATAGTAAATACTAGTTTGTGAAAGATACTCCAGTAAAGTGCATTAAACTGTACATCTTATAGTTTTTTACAACACTTTAGGTAAAGAATCCTACAGCATATACTCAAAAACAATGACTTTTCTGTCTTGTTCAAACTACTTATTTAAAATGAGTTGAAACAACACAATTATTATAGTGTTTTTGGGGAACAACTTAATTGTTTCATGTTCAATCCACTTAAATTTGTAAAAATAATTACGTTGGGACATCTTGTGGAAGTGTTTTTTTAGTGTACTGCAGTATTAACTACACTATCTGACAAATGTCTTGTCGCCTATCTAAGTTTTAGGAACAACAAATAATAACTTGACTTCTAGTTGATCATTTGGTTTCAGAAGTGGCTTATATAAAAGGCAAAGGCCTCTAGATTACGCTTGTTTGACCAAAATAAAATATGATCATGGCTTGATTTTGAATGATTTAGTTAGGACAGTAAGGTCTGGCTTTGCTTAGACAAAAGTCTTGTCACTGAACAGAAATAATGTCCAGTATAGAATATAAAGTCATGCTGCAGTGGAAACAGAATGAATATTGTGCCTGACTCCATCATGAGCTTGGAGGACTGCATCCATACATCTCTGCAATGACTCAAATCACTTATTAATAAAGTCATCTGGAATGGCAAAGAAAGCGTTCTTGCAGGACTCCCAGAGTTCATCAAGATTCTTTGGATTCATCTTCAATGCCTCCATCTTACCCCAGACATGCTCAATAATGTTCATGTCTGGTGACTGGGCTGGCCAATCCTGGAGCACCTTGACCTTCTTTGCTTTCAGGAACTTTGATGTGGAGGCTGAAGTATGAGAAGGAGCGCTATCCTGCTGAAGAATTGTCCCTCTCCTGTGGTTTGTAATGTAATGTTCAGCACAAATGTCTTGATACCTCAGGCTGTTGATGTTGCCATCCACTCTGCAGATCTCTCGCACACCCCCATACTGAATGTAGCCCCTAACTTGACTGATTTCTATGAGAATCTTGGGTGTTCCAGTAGGTCTTCTGCAGTATTTGTGATGATTGGGATGCAGCTCAACAGATGATTCATGGGAAAAATCCACCTTGTGCTACTTTTCCAAATGATCAACTAGATGTCAAGTTATTATTTGTTGCTCTTACAACTGGGAAAGACGACAAGACTTTTGTCAGGTAGTGTACAGTGAACGGTTAAACTGTTCTAAATACTGTAGTATAATTAGTTTACATTATTTGTTGTGTTATCTTAGCACCTATAGAATTACCACAACAGATTCATTCAAGTACTTTACTATAGTATGATTCAAAAACACTACAGCATTTACTATAAATGATTATTTATCAGCCTCATGCTCATCTATGTTAAATTCAATATGGCGTCCTACCCGACTATGGTCTATAGCAGAACTACAAAAGTAACTCTTCTTATCACACTTAAGATACTGTCAAAAGCCACAATTCAGGAAGTGTCATTAGGCTCATTCACTTAAAGATTCATTCATTCACCAATTTTCCTTCAGCTTAGTCCCTTTATTCATCCGGGGTTGCCACAGCAGGATGAACCGCCAACTATTCCAACATATGTTTTACACAGCGGATGCCCTTCCAGCCGCAACCAAGTACTGGGAAACACTCATACGTTCTAACATTCACACTCATACACTACGGTCAATTTAGTTCATCAATTCCCCTATAGCGCATGTGTTTAGACTCTGGGGGAAACCGGAGCACCCGGAGGAAACCCACACCAACACGGAGAGAACATGCAAACTCCACACAGAAATGCCAACTGACCCAGCCAGGGCTTGAACCAGCGACCTTCTTGCTGTGAGGCGACAATGCTAACCACTGAGCCACCTCACTTGAAGATAGATAACTATAAAGGATGCATTATAACATGCAGTTTTTTTATAAACACTGCTGCTTTAAATATTCATAAGCAGGGTGGATTCTGATTGGCTGTCAGTGTTGTGAATAATTCATTAGCTGGGGAACTAAATGTATTCCCTATTTTTATTACAAAATCAGTGTGAGTTTCGCTATTCTTGCAGATTATCAAAACCTATCATCCTTTGTGTGAATGGGCCTAAAATAGTTTTATAATCTAAACATCAACGAATGTGTACAATGTTAGGTAGAAACAAACAGTTTGATCAGACATCCACAACAGTCCCGTTAAAGCAGGGGTGTCCAAACTCGGTCCTGGAGGGCCGGTGTCCTGCATATTTTAGTTCCAACCCCAATTAAACCCACCTGAACCAGCTAATCAAGCTCTTTCTAGGTATACTAGAAATTTCCAGGCAGGTGTGTTGAAGCAAGTTGGAGCTAAACTATTCAGGACACTGGCCCTCCAGGACCGTGTTTGGACACCCCTGCGGTAAAGGGTAGTTCACCCAAAAATGAAAATTCAGTCATCATTTACTTTCCTTTTACTTTCTTCAAACCTTTGAGTTTCTTCTGTTAAACACAAAGGAAGATATTTTGAAAGCTGGAAACTTGTCCCCATTGACTTCCATAGTATTTGTTTTTCCTATAAAAATGATGCAATGAGATGCAAAAATGAAGTGTTATAAATGAAAATAGGAGTTATATAAACAAACATAGAAGCAAACAAGTAATGCATGAGTGTTTCTAAAAAATGTCTGGTGCATTAAGACAGGAGGAGTGTGCCCTACAGATGGTTTGTCAAGCCCACTCACCTGCATGGAGCACACTCATCCATCATACCTCTATGTGATGCACTGAGTGTATGTTTTACTAAAAAGATAGGTCTTTAATCTAGTTTTGAACTGAGAAAGTGTGTCTGAGCCTCGGACATTATCAGGAAGGCTATTCCAGAGTTTAGGAGCCATAAATGAGAATACTCAACCTCCTTTAGTAGACTTTGCTATTCTAGGTACTACCAGAAGCCCTGAGTTTTGCGATCTTAAGGAGCGGGTTGGATTGTAGCGAGACAGGAGGTTGGTTAGATAAAGAGGAGCTAGATTATTTAAAGCTTTATAGGTAAGAAGCAATATTTTATAATCAATACGGAACGTAACAGGCAACCAGTTTGAGGAGGATAAAATTGGGGTGATATGATCATATTTTCTAGACCTGGTAAGAACTTTGCATTTTGCACTAACTGAGAGAAGTCAGCTGAGGTGGCTCAGGCTTCTGTTTCGGATGCTTTCTGGACGCCTACCTTGGGAGGTGTTTTAGGCATTTCCCACCAGGAGGAGGCCTCATGGAAGACCCAGGACACGCTGGAGGGACTGTGTCTCTCGGCTGACCTGGGAACGCCTCGGGATCTCCCCGGAGGAGCTGGAGGGAGTGCCTGGGGAGAGGGAAGTCTGAGGGAAGACTGCTGCACCCTCGACCCAGTCCCCGTAAAAGTGGTAGAAAATGAATGAAGGTTAATAGGGAATGCTGGCAACCAGCGAACAGAGCATTACAGTAATCAGAAAGTCAATGGTTACAGGTTTTCAGCATTCTTCAGAACATCTTTTATGATGTTCAACAGAATAAAGAAACTCTGGTTTGAAACCACTGAATAAAAGGTAAGAACATTTCATTTCTGGATGAACTATCCCTTTAAATACCTTTGTAATACGTCAAATGATTGTGTACAATTTATGTGCAAACAGCCCCGTTTTGGCTTCACAACCAAACTGATATACGTGATATAGATTATATGTTCCCCTCATTTATTTTTATGAAACTTGCTTACTCCACCAGAAGATTTTCCCTAGTCTTGCACAAAAGCCTCTTAAGGAGATTTCAGATGATACCTAATACAGATTGAGTTTTAGCTCACCGTATAGATTTCACGCTACAAGTAGAGCTAATAATAGAGTAGAATACCTTTTATTGTCACTCTACACATTTACAATGTACATTATATAGACAATTTTAAGCGATGTAAACAAAAACAATGGTCCCATCATATTTCCTGTTTTACATTTTTAATTTCTATAGCTTCCGAGAATCCAACCACATATTGATCAATAATGTTATGACAGCTGTTTTAACATTATGTTATGATGGAATTGCATCTTGTTACAGTTCTGAAATAGTTTGATAAGCAGGAAACATGTAAATATATCCTTACAATACAAATCACACTAAACAACAAGTTACAGTGAAGATAACTGTAGAAAAGTAGATAAATAGTATAGTGCAAAAATAGGGGATGAGGGGGGGGGGGGTGTAATACTGTACATGCACCTCTGATAGTGTTATAATCATTCTGTGAAAAATACAAACTTACCTCAGGAGACAAACTAGTCGATGTACAGTTGAAGTCAGAATTATTAGCCCTCCTGTATATTTATTTCCTCAATTTATGTTTAATGGAATGAAGATTTTTTTTCAACATTTATAAACAAAAGTTTTGGTAACACTTTACAATAAGGTTCATTAGTTAATGTATTTACTAACATGAACTAATCATGAACAACACTTGTACAGCATTTATTAATCATAATTCAACATTCACTAATGCTTTATTAAAGGTGCTGTATGTACGTTTTTGACTGTTCTAAAGCATAAAAATACAATAATATGTGTGCAGATATTTAAGAAACATCCCAAGTGAACATACTTGTTTAACTGAAAAACAATGCTGAAGTCAGATATTCTGCTTTGAAAATGGTTTTTCCGTGCCGGAACGCTGTCTTTGTTTAGGTAAATTTAACCTGCAGAATGCCAGTTTAGCCAATTATATTTCAGCACTCCGGGTTGCCTTGTTGGAAAACAGCGTATTTCATTCATTTATTCTGAAAGGTTCTGAAAGCATGCGCCCGTGACCGAAATGGACAGTATCAGACGTCGAAATGAGACAGATTCAGTTCCACATGAGGTTATTACTTAGCAAATGATATAAATATTACGAACGTAAACATTAGGTGAGCAGGTTACTTTGTAATCTCGTGTCCTAACAACACGCAAACAGCAGTTTGACTGTTTGCACCAGACGAAACACGACAGAAATGTAAATACAGCCTTTCAGAAGCACAGAATATGCACTCACTCACGAAACGGTAAGGTTTAGAATCCATTCAAACTCACATTGTTAGCATTTAGCACTGAATAAAACACACGAGGCTTACCTGAGGTGCACTGTCATAGGTTTCACATGTTCAGCTGTGAGAAATAGAAACCGTTTCTAATATCTCAATTCGAGGTGTTGGTTAGAACTAAAACTCCTTTTAATATGGAAAATATTCCCTCTGTCGCGTGTCGTTGATTTTATTTAGAACACAGGTTTAAATCACTCGCTCCTGTACTCAATCTCTGGCATCCCACGCGTGCGTTTATTTTGATCTAGGAGTGCAAAACCTAGTTCAACCACTGGGTGTCAAACTTACATACTGCACCTTTAACATCCAAGTCCATGCTTGTTAACATTAGTTAATGCACCATGAATTAACATGAACTAACAATGATCAACAGTATTTTAATTAACTAACGTTAACTAACATGAACAAATGCTGTAATAAATGTCTTGTTCATCGTTTGTTCATGTTAGTAAATGCATTAGCTAACATTAACTAATGAACCTTATTGTAAAGTGTGACCAGAGTTTTTTTAATAACTCATAATGTAATTCTTCTAACTGATTTCTTTTCTTTGCCGTGATGACGGCACATAATATTTGACTAGATATTCTTCAAGATATTATTATTCAGCTTAAAGTGACATTTAAAGGCTTAACTAGGTTAATTAGGCAAATCATTGTATAACAGTGGTTTGTTCTGTAGACAATCCAAAACAAATATTGCTTAAGGGGGCTAATAATATTGACCTTAAAATGGGTTTAAAAAATTAAAAACTGCTTTTACTCTAGCCCAAATAAAACAAATAAGACTTTCTCCAGAAGAAAAAATATTATAGGAAATACTGTGAAAATATCTTCGCTCTGTTAAACATAATTTGGGAAATATTTGAAAAAGAAAATTCACGAGGGCCAATATCAGTGACTTCAACGGTATATACAGTAGCAGAGCTGGCAGCAGTTTGACTCAAGTCCAAAGTGTTGTTTTTACAAATGATAAAGTCTTGAGAAATAAAATGTCATTGTTTTCAGTGTGTGTTTGTCTATTCTGACTGGTTCACTCACACAAGCAGGTTGTTGTAGTGGGCAAACCCTCCACGTCCTGTTACTGACACTGGGACGCTGCTCAATCACACAAAGAGCCCTTGTTTTGGTCTCTTTCTAGGATTGCTAATCCAGTCGGTGAGGTCATTCCCTGGTGCTCTTTGACAGAACAAAACAGTCACTATTTCAGCCTCAGATTCTGAAGTGGAGCTCATTAAAGATTACCTGCCAATAAATTATGGCGCTTTAGTGAAGCTGGCAACACTTTACAATCCCTTTCAAGCGTAACTATGCTGTAAAATATATCTGTGAATTAAGTTACCGTATTTCACAAGTGTTTTCTATTTATTTACGCATTTAATTTGCATTATGGGATGTTGATCTTTGAACTGTCGACTTTTGATATTAAAAATTCAACTATAGTTTAAAGGTGCTGTATGCAAGTTTTTGACTCTTCTAAAGCATAACAATACCATAATATGTTTCTTATATTTAAGAAACATGCCAAGTGAACGTTCTTGTTTATCTGAAAACCAATGCTCAAGTCAGATATTCTGCTTTGAAAATGTGAGTTAAGTGTCGGAACGGCTGTCTTGGTCATTTAACCCATCCAATGGCAGTTTAGACCATTATATTTCAGCACCCCGGGTTGCCTTGTTGGAAAACAGCATATTTCATTCAGTCATGAAGGCTCTCAAAGCATACATCTGTAACCAAAATGCGACCTCCGGTGGACAGTAATAGACTCCGAAATGAGACACAGATTCAGAGTTCCACCTGAGGTTATTAATTAGCAAATAATAGAATTATTATGAGTGTAAACATTAGGTGAGCAGGTTACATTGTAACACCGTGTCCTAGTAACTCGCTATGTGATGAGATTTGCAGTGATAAGCAATTTGGCTGTTTGCACCAGATGAAACATGACAGAAATGTAAATGCAGCCATTCAGAAGCACAGAATAGTGCACTCACTGCACTCCAACGAAATGGTAAGGTTTATAATCTAATTACTACATATCAGGGTTTCCTCTATATTCATTCTTCCATGGCGCGGCGCCACACCAAAATTTACCCCGCCAGTGCTACATTACTACTCATTCAAAACATTCAGTCGTTGTTTTTTTAATAGCGGGTTATAATCGAACCAAAACTTGTTAAAAGGTAAGTAAATAATAACAGCCTGAACCTTTCTGTAATCGTAGTACTGCTGTGCGTTATTTGTTTAACCCTTGAAGGTGACATGCTGGATGACTGACAGGTGATTGATGCGTGAGGCTAGCAAACACGACGTAGCCCTCAGTTAAGATGAACACAGTTTCCTTAATTATACTTTATAGATAATGCTTTATAATACTTTAAAATTTTTAGATCACTTTATCTTGCTGGAGTTTATGGCCGTTTCACTTTACTTCAGGACGCATTAATGGCGCTCGGTAGGTCTATTGGAGACATTCATAAATATTCCTAGCAAATGTGATAAATGTTGGAGACATACTTGTTACATAAACGCACTAAATCGCACTTTAGCAGTGTTTATTTGAGAGCGCATAAGAAAATCTGCACTTGAGCAGAGTATATTTGAGGGTGTGCAAAAAGTTTTGTGCATGAACAGAGGAAATTGGCATACAAGCAAAAAGATTTGCATGCTCGTGTAACATAAATGAGATCTCCACTTGTAATACTGCGCTCACGACATTTGTCATTGAAATAACGCCTCAGGTAGTTGGTAGATCTGTGTAAAAGGCCCAACAGAGTCTGCCGCCACAGCTGGAAAAAATCCTAGAGGAAACACTGCATATTAAACCTCTTTAACATTATTAAATGTAGATGCTAAATCACTGATATGTGTTGGTTTGCACTGAATCACAGTTCTGAAGCTCAATTTTAAACGGTTTATTTTATTATTCAAGATCTGAGGTGAACTATCTGCTGCTGCTTTCAGTGGCATGGCAATAAATGTCATGTGAAACGGCATTCAAACTAACATTATTAGCATTTAACACTGAATAAAGCACATGAGGTGTACCTGAGCTGATCTTTGTCAGTTTATCCTGTTGATCACCAGTAAGAAATAGAAGCCGTTTCTAATATATCAATTCGAGCTGTTGGTTAGGACAAAACTCCTTTTAATATAAAAATATTCCTTTTATTGTTGCCGTTTCCCAGAGATGGGTTGTGGCTGGAAGGGCATCCGCTGCATAAAAACGTGCTGGATAAGTTGGCGGTTCATTCCGCTGTGGCGACCCCGGATTAATAAAGTGACTAAGTCGAAAAGAAAATGAAAGAATGAATATCGTTGCTGTTGCTTTTATTTAGAACATGATTTCAATCAGCCTTTAGGCTCGAGACTCGCTCCTGTTGGTCGTCAGTCTGGCAACCTGCGCTTGCGTTTGTTTTGATCCAGTAATGCAATACCTCGTTCAACCACTGGGTATCAAACTTACATACTGCACCTTTAACAAAGTGACTTATTTTGAAGTAATTTGAAATAGAAGTTTGAAATAATATAATTTGTAAGAAATAATAAATAGAGAAGTGAATAGAAGAATATAAATAGAAGTGTAATATCAGAAAAAGTGCTGGCAGTTTATTACAAGGTTTTTGTAGCATAATATACAACAACCCAGACAATATATCACTTTACACTATTAAAAAATAGTTTTAATAACTCATTTCTAATAACTGATTTCTTTTCTCTTTTCCATGATGACAGTAAATAATATTTGACTAGATATTCTTCAAGATACTAGTATTCAGCTTAAAGTGACATTTAAAGGCTTAACTAGGTTAACTAGGCAAGTCATTGTATAACAGTGGTTTGTTCTGTAGACAATCATTACAAAATTAAAAACTGCTTTTATTTTAGTCGAAATGAAACAAATAAGACTTTCTCTAGAAGAAAAAATATTATCAGATATACTGTGAAAAAATTTATATGAAAAAAAAAAAAACAATTCGTTACTTAACATTACTTAAGAAATATTTGGCTATTAAATATGACGGCTAATAATTTTGAAGTATTAAATGTTTTATATATATATACATATATATATAGGCAATTCCATGCAAATGTCAACCTTGCCATAAAAATTAAGTTTTCAACAAAATACTGAAACAGTTTCTATGTTTTTTGTGTAAGTAAGTATTTTACAGTACTTTAGACATACTCAAAATGTCTCTGTCATTGTTTTTGAACAATTTAATTTGCTTTATCAAAGTCACGCGAATGGCAATTTCACATTGGTCACATCCATAACGCAGAGGTGTCACATCCATAATGAAGCTTTTTCCTCATCAATGCAAAAATATTAAATAAAAATCAAATAAATGATGTTTGTTTTATAGAGAGCCAACTCTTATCCTGTTGATTAGCATAATTTTTGGGGGGTTGAGCAGTTTAATTGACAGAATTTCTACTAAGTATGATGTTTACTGTAAACTCACAGACTTTTTTCGTCACATCCATAACGCATGTTTATTTTCCTCATTTAAAGTACAAAACATGTTTACAGACTGATATTTTTCTGATCTTATAACTCTGTGGTCAGTAGTTTTGTAAAATATAAACAGATGTTTTAATATAATGTTAATGTAAACTTTGTGAATTTATGTTTTGAGTTTTTACTGCAAATGGCACATCCATAACGCTGGAATTATTTAACTGTAATAATCTATTATCATACATCATCTTTATTTGATACATTTTACATAATGCTCATTGTATTCTGGGTTGGTTGTCCCATGAGAACCTGAACTGGACCCCAGCCCACCGTCACCCACCAATTGAAGCATCACCACTTCACTTCACTAAAGAGTGAGAGATCATTGGGCAGGGATTCGCCATGGTAAGAGTGACTGAGCTGAGCGAGGGCAAGCGAGAGCATCAATCCACCTGACGCCACAAGTCATTCCCATAGATATGGTGTGGAGGAACGACACATCACCATCCAGACAGAGACCCGGGGCTTGCCGTTTTTATGTTATAATAATATTGTTAGTTTTTTTTTTTTTTTGCAGTAATGTAAATATATATACATATATTTTAAACACTAAACATGACGGTTAACACTGGTGCTAGCGTTATCCAAGTTAACATTAACAATCTAAAGAGCGATAAAAATGACACGGGTGTTATATATTCGGTTTTATACAACAGTTCTGTCTGGTTTTTGAATCTGATTATATTCATCAATAACAGCATTTGTACAGCCTCCCCACTCTTCTGTATTACTCCGCCCACATACAGCGACTAGAGGACACTTTACAGTTTGACAAATATTGCAGCTGTTGGACAACACAATGTACTTTTGAAGCTTTTTTTAGTCACAAATGTAGTTGTTTAGATTGCAACTACGCAGTTTATTTATAAGGGTAGTGCCTATTTCAAAATATTTACAATTTCTGAGAGACAGCTAGCGCATTGGGCGTCCAATAATAAGCCCTTGCTTAGATTAAAACAGCGTGTTTTCTAACTACAGCTGATCAAATCATTATTAAACTTGTAAGTGATATTCTAAGGCAATCTCGTTAATACAGTTAATACAGTTACTTTCCTATCCCGGTTCTCAACAGTGTTATTCAGAGACCTCACCCCCAAACACCCCCTCTTTATCGCAAACCCAACAGCAGTCTGGTTGTGATAACGCGATTGCAACAGAGAAATACTGTAGACTGTAACACTAAAGAGATATCTCTGTAGATGGAGGACATTTCATGTCAAGTTCAGCCTTATAATCCTAAAATGGCAGCAAAATCACCTGTTTTGTCATCATTTTAGACATTAGAGAATCATTAAAACACTAGCTCTAAAGTGACGTTGGTGAATTAGTAACGGCTCCTGCTGTTTTGACCTTAGCTGCAGATGTGAATGACTGGCGGAAGAAAGTAGTTCCTAATACAAAAGGGTTTTTAGATTTGAAACTTTTTTTGATTTTCTTTTTT
The DNA here is from genome assembly GCA_903798195.1 of Danio kyathit. NCBI lineage: Eukaryota > Metazoa > Chordata > Actinopteri > Cypriniformes > Danionidae > Danio > Danio kyathit. The sequence continues at coordinate 49,210,790 of LR812528.1, read as the reverse complement.
TATATACACGATTATGCCGTCGAACTGTTGTATAAACTTAAACGTTTTAAATTAGCAATATCACGGTTGTAGCAGTGCAATATGGCTGTATATCAGCACAGGTGCAACGCACGCCTCCCACCAGTGCTGATATACAGCCATATCGCACTGCTACTCGTGTGATATTGCTCATTTAAAATGCTGAAGTCAGTTTTACACTTATTTTTTTGAAGTGTAAGTACATAAAACTTAATTTTATAAGATTTATTAAAGGGTCACGAAACACCAAAACACTTTTTTTGAGCTGTTGACAGTCATATATGTGTCCCACGCTGCTATAAACACTATTAGGACACATATATTGCACTAAAAAGTGAAAATTGGTTGTTTTTGTGTTTTTTTGAGCAAATTCGTTCTTCCGGTTTGAAACGAATTTTTGAAGCTACGTCACGGCCATGAGATACATAGGTGTAAATCCAGCCAGGACTGGATTGGCTGTCTGTCTTTTCGAGGACATTCTGACGTATCTGAGTGTGCGGCCTTAATTCATGAGAAGACGTGCTTCAAACCATTCAGCGCGCTCTATTGTGTATGACGCGAAACTTCATTAATATGCATGATAGCTCCGGAGACTGTTTACACTGTACAGAAGGCAGAGAGACGCCACGTTGTGTTGCTAAAACAAGTGAAAGAACAAGAATTTGGAGACACGGGTCGTCGGTGTGCTGCAACAAGGTTTTGTTTTCATTTTCCCTCTATGAGAGAGCTGCTGGACTCACATGTGGATTACAGTGCACGCGACACATGACAGAAACGCGTTTGTAAGGAACATTTTTACCCGAGAGCTTTTCGCATCTGGAAATGGTGAAATCCGGATTTGCCGCTCGTCTCCTTTTAATAAAAAGACACCGCTCCAGTATGATTGTCCTGTCGCTACAGATTAGGTAAGTGTTTGCAGTGTTCTTTGTTTAACCCAGATTGCAAAGTTTGTCATATTGTCAGCAGTGCTTTATTAGTTTTTAAAGACATACCTCAGTCAAAATGATTTAGTTACTAAGTTTACAGCATGTTAATATCACTGCAATATTACAGTACAATATTATAGACTGAAAGATCCGCTGTAAATGCTGCTCTCCGAGTGTAAACATGTTAACACAAACTATTCCCGTCGTGCAGGATTTTCGCCGCATTTTGTGACAGGATAGTCTATACACACGGGTTTCTGAGGCTACCTACCGAGTACATAAGTTACAGAGAAATGCGGAGGACTTTTTTTTTCTCCCATTCGCCGTGCAGTATCTAATCAGCCTCTGTGTTTCTTTTGCCTGTGATCAGCACATGGCCAAATGTTAACTCCCTTCTATGCAAATCTTACCCTCTTTCCCTCCCCCGACACTCCCACACTCCCAGAGCTGGACACGCCCAACTTTCCTGACTTTTTTCAAACTAGAGGTGTGAAAACACCCTGCTGAGACAGGGGGGTTTCATGGCCCTTTAACATCAAAAATCATGAAACTTACCTTTCTTAACCACCCGCTGCTGCTGTGTTGACAGTTCCGTCGTCCGTGGCAACCGTATACAACAAAACTGTTGGGTTGCCTGTAAAAAAACAGATTTCAGAAAAATTCCAATGTTCTAAAAAAAACTCAACAAACTGATCAAATACACATAACCCAATGGTTGGGGAGATAAAATAACCCCACGGTTGTTAGAGTTTATATAAATAACCCAATAAAGGATAAAAATAACCCAACAAATTTTTAATTCAACCATTGGGTCAAATATATAACTCAAAGTTTTTTTAAGAGTATACAGTTCTGCCCTCATGTGATTTTTTTTCCTTATTTAAATATTTCTTAAATGAAGTTTAACAAAGCAAGGAAACTTTCACAGTATGTCTGATATTTTTTTCTTCTGGAGAAAGTCTTGTTTTATTTCAGCTAGAATTAATTTTTTTTTAAACCCCTTTGAAGGTCAATATTTTTAGCCTAGTTCAGGGTTGCCAGATTGGAAATGTCAAAGTATCGTACCAGAACCTCACAATTATTGTATTTGGAGGAAAATAATCATACACGAGTCAAACGGAGAGTATACAGCTTTTATCTAAACAAATTGCATTTTGACACAATGTGAAAATCACCACAATACTAAAAAATTAGGAGTACCTGAGTGGCAAGGTTCAAACTCCACCTCTGAGCCGCTGTCACTGTGTTGCCAGATGTTGAGAGATTCATTTTTTGGTACAAATTGGATGTCGTCATAGACCGCAACATAGTGCTGGTTAATTTGAAAGCAGTGCTCGCTCCCGAATTTTTAACCCATTCTGAGTTGTTCACCTTTCAGAGTATCTGTAATGAGCCGATTTCGTGGCTTTGTTTTGATGAGATTAACTTTTGAACAACACGTTTACATGATGCATTTGATTAGGGGGAAATGAGAACATCAAGGGCAAACTCCCTTGTATTTCTCACCTTACTTTATTGCTTAAACCAGGGGTGTCCAAACTCGGTCCTGGAGGGCCAGTGTCCTGCATATTTTAGTTCCAACCCCAGTTAGACACACCTGAACCAGCTAATCAAGCTCTTTGTAGGTATACTAGAAACTTCCAAGTAGGTGTTCCAAGAAAGTTGGAGCTAAACTATGCAGGACACCGGCCCTCCAAGATCCAGTTTGGACACCCCTGGTTTAAACGATCAACCTTAAAATGAAAACTACTGACCTAAGCCAAAGACTATATAGTTTTGTTTTTTTTTTTTGCCTTAAAGGGCGCGGCAAGTTGTTGCTAGATCGGATATGGATGCTGCCGGAAGTTAACAAGAATTATTTTATATTATTTATTAAATTTCTCATTTGTAGTATTTTATTAACGCCTACCCCAACCCTACACCCCACCATTACGTAAAAACAGTTGTACAGAGTATTATTTATGCTACCTATTAAATGACCCAATAAATTGTATTTTTTAACACCTACCCCTACCCTAAACACAACCATCACAGTACTGTAAAAATATTAATTATTGTTATACAGTGTCATAAAAAATGCTGCTCTATTGATGTGCATATCGCACTTCTGGCCGGCCGCGTATCCGATCTAGACTTTACCCAATGTTAACTCGTAAGAGAGAGCCATTCTCCATGTTGATTGGCTGAGATGTAACATAAGATGAGATAGAAAACATGCGTAACTCCACCTTCTCCTCACAGACAAGAGTCAAAAGATGCAGCTAGATCAATAAATATAAAGACTTAAGATTACTATGCAATTCATTTTAAATGGCATGAAATTCTGAAATTAACGTACATTATAGGATTTTTTTTTTCATTATTGATCGTACAGAGGTCGAAATGATCGTACAAATATGAGAATTATCGTACGTCAGGCAACGTAAGCTAGTTAAGCCTTTAATTGTCACTTTAAGCTGAATACTAATATCTTGAAAAATAGTCCAAAATTATGTGCTGTCATCATGGCAAAGAAAAAATAATCCAGTTATTAAACATTAACGTTAGTTATTAAAACTATGTTTAGAAATGTAGAAAAATACTATGGAATTCAGCGGCTAACAGTTTCCATCGTCATTCAAAATATATTAATTTTCGTTCGTCAAAAGAAACTCAAATGTGTTTAAAACAAGCGTATGAGTAAATGAGAGAATTTTCACTTTTGGGTGAACTACCCCTTTTCAATTAGGCCTATTCCTACTGATAGAGGTAAAGTTGGTTATATATTCGATTTTCAGACATTCTCCTTAATAATATAATTTCAGAAAAGTATTCTTTGCAAATTCTAAATAGAGAAATCATATTAGCAGCCAATGACTGTCAAAGTACAACATTGTTCACAGTCAATTAGATAGTGTTAATGTTGTTTTGAAGTCATACTTGCATGCTTATTTGGATCAAATATTCAAAGTAACATGGTAAACAATATAGAGACTTCTGAAGGAACGAATGTGCAAATATAAAACCAACTTTACCTCTATTTCCTATTTCACACACACCTAACTTTACATGTACAGTGCTCAGCATAATTGAGTACACCCTATTTTAAAAATGAATATTTTTCTCCATTTCTCAGTGAATATAAGCAGTGTATTTTGGTGCATTTAAACAAAACAGATTTATTAAACAGATATATTTATTAAAATAATATTTTAGTCATCAAACATATTTAGAAACTGAAAGATAATACAATTAAATTCAAGCAAAATATTGCAAAAAGAAAAAATTACAACCTACAAAATTTCAACTACATTTTTTTATTTTTTATTTTTTGCTTCTCTTGATTTTTCCTCTTTTTTAATTTGTATTTATTATTTTTCTCTAACATATAAATTTAGCTGTACTAGTTTTTGGACCGTTATTGTAAGTTATTTTGTTAGACAAGCTCCAGATTTGGCTTCGGTACTGATTAATCTAATGTATATGCACAAATATAATACTGTATAGCTTCCTATTAAAAATAGGAATTTAAAAGAGAGATTTGTGAGGGGTGTACCTTTATTGTCTATTCTAATCAAGAGGAAACTTTAATTTACTGATATTGTTAACTAAATTTTACATTCATAAATGTAAATTTACTAATAAGAAACCTTATTTTAAGGTATTGGTGAATTAAATTTGCATGTATATTACCAGTATTAAAGACTCTCCAAACAAAAAAGCACTACAAACTTTAAAAATTTGTGAACTCTGTAACGTAGTAAGGTGTACCTAATAAAGTGGCGGGTGAGTATATATGTACATATATTTAGATATGAGAAATTCCAGCGTTATGGGATGTGACATTTGCAGTAAAAACTCAAAACGCAAAATCAAAGAGAAAATATGTTAACATTATATTGAAATACTGGTTTATGTTTTACAGAACAACTAACCACAGAGTTGTGGGAGCAGAAAAATATCAATCTGTAAACATTTTTTATATTTTAAATGAGGAAAATAAACATGCGTTATGGATGTGACGAAAAAAGTCTGCGGGTTTGCAGTACACTAGGCATGGGCCGGTATAAGTTTCTGACGGTATGATAACCTTGGCTAAAAATATCACGGCTTCACGCCACGGTATCACAGTATTGTGATTACTGCTCTAAAATATATTCTTTTTAAATGTCTGGGTAAAAAACTAAAACTTTTTTCCCCTTTGAACACAATATATTTTATTTTGAGAAACATTTATAATATTTTGGAGCAGTAAACGTGCCAGGCTAAATAATGAAAATGAATCATTGACATCTGCCGTCTTCATTAGTTTCAAAAACACAGATTTATTTACAATTTAAAATGGCATCTTTGGATAACTTTTCTGCTGGAGATACGGTTGTTAAAAAAATGTAAATAAAAAAATCTTACACATAACTTAGGAACGGTATTAGAGAAAATTTTGGCGGTATGATAACCTTGACTTTTCCAAACCGCGGTATACCTTGAAAACGGTTATCGTCCCATGCCTACAGTACACAACATACTTTGTAGAAATTCTGTGAATTAAAATGCACAAGTTAAAAGAAAAAAATGATAATCATAAGGATAAAAGTTGGCTCTCTATAGAACAAAAATGATTGATTTTATTTTATATTTTTGCATTTATGAGGGAAAAGCTTGGTTATGGATGTGACATCTCTCCATTATGGATGTGACAGATGTGAAATTGCCACTTGTGTTTCCATATTTTGTTGAAAACTAATTTTTTTTAAGGCAAGGTTGACATTTGCATGGAATTGCTCATGTTTTTTCAGGGCAAGTGCATGAAATGCATGAAATTCTAATGCCACAACACCCACAAACATGTTGAATCTATACGCCACGAAGAATTGAGGCAGTTCTGAAGGCAAATGGGGGTCCAACGCGGTACCGTTTAAGTATTACATATGTACATCCTGTATATTTGTCTTTTATTTATTCTTACCCCCTATATTTTTTGTTGTAAAATGTTGCTGCTCTTACAAAAAGCTACACTTACATTCATTCATACAGACTAACCTATTTTTACTTTGCTAAAAGCTCCCTTAATTCTCTTACTTTATTCTTCCTTTATAGTGACATAGTTTTATATCGTATATTTAAGGTTTATGCAGTTAACAAAAAGCCACACAGGCTGAGCCGCTTTAATGGAGTTTTCCATCGTATAATTAAGGTTTATGTTGGTAAAAACGCCACACAGGTTAAGTTTAGTGGTTTATTAATCCCTTTAGGACTTTGTTTGTTGTCTGGAGTGCACACTTACTAGGTTCAACTTCGTGTTTCGGTCGATGTTTGACTGAAGGAGATCCGTCGTCTGCTAGTGCTAGTCACGACTTTCGACTGACAAAACGATTGAATAACGCGCGCACTGCGTATTTAATCACCTGGACGATACCAACTCATAACAACCTCGCGGGGGAGCGAAGATGGAACAAAGCTCATTTTAGGCATGTTTTATTTATCTGAATGAATAACGTTGGTTTATTTTAATACGTTATCAGTTAGAATGATTAATTATATTCACTTTAAATGTTTTAACTCTAAATAATTAGTTTGAATAAAATGCTAATTTGTGCGTTTGTCCGATGGCGTCGTATAGTTAGTTGGTATGATAGTGTCAGCCTACCTTAGCTTCTTTTTACTATGCTAAATACGTTTTTCTATGCACATTTTTTTACCAGAATGATTTATTAAAAACTATTAAATGTTAAAAATGAACATGATCTACGTCTATAGCTTTTATTTATATTAATATCTATTTCTAAATGCTTTCAAATGCTTTGCAAACTTCAAAGATTATGTGTTGAGGGAAATTAAGAGGTAACGTTAAATCTGCTAGCAAAGAAAAACATCAGCAGATAGAAATGAACGTAGCTTTAAGTAAATCCGAACTCAAAAGTTTAATTTTAATTGACATAAGTAAGAAAATGGCAAACATTAAGGAACAACGGGTCTAAAGGAAGGCGTCTATTTCAGATTCAAGAGTGTGTTGGAAATTATATGGAAAAATATATGAAGGTAGAACGAAAGATGTCATTATATAAAGATTAAGAATAGGTCACACAACATTTATTGAACTACAATCTGCATGAAACTGGAAAATGTGATATGTGGACAGTCAGAAACTGTAAGGAATATTCTTTTTGAGTGTCAAGCGTATGAAAGGGAGAGATTTCAATTAATTCAAGAGTTAGGTTTGCTGGGATTTAAAAATTATTCTTTCCAAGTGTTGTTAGGAAATGGATCAATGCAATATAAAGTGCACAACTTATTCATTACCGGAAAGACACAGGAATCATGGATAGAATCTAGTAGAGCTGCACAATATATCGTTTCAGCATCGATTTCGCAATGTGATTATTTGCAGTAGTCACAACGCAGATTTTGCAATGTTGAATTTGTATTATAATTGATGTGATTTTAAGGCCTGTGACTGAATGAGGATTTTAAAAGCATTCAGACAGAATAAATTGTACCGTTAGTAACTTTAAAAATTATTAATTGCATTGAATTATTTTTATTTTTATTATTCAGTTGCTGTAAGGCAAGCCAAAGAAAGTTTACATATATATATATATATATATAGCACATTTCATACACAATGGCAATTCAAAGTGCTTAACATAAACAAGAATAAAAGAAATAAGAATGATTAAAATAATTTAAAATGATTAAAAACAGATTAAAATGTTTTAAAATAAACGACCTGAAAACTGTAAGACACAGAAAATTATAAAACATGGTTTCAAATTGAGTTTCAATAACTTTTTCTTTATTGTATTGATCTACACGTTTAATTTGTTTATTAAATTTTATGTCTTTAATTTTCAATCTAAAATGATCATTTCTTTCCAAGTAGAGATATTCAAGTCATCAGGTGAAATTATGTTCATATCGCAGAATAACAAAATATTGCAATGTTAGATTTTTCCAATATCATACAGCCCTTTAATCTAATTATATATACATATATATATATATATATATATATATATATATATACACACTACCTGACAAATGTCGTCGCCTATCCAAGTTTTAGGAACAACAAATAATAACTTGACTTCTAGTTGATCATTTGGTTTCAGAAGTGGCTTATATGAAAGGCAAAGGCCTCTAGATTACGCTTATTTTACCAAAATAAAATATGATCATGCCTTGATTTTGAATGATTTCATTAGGACAGTAAGGTCTGACTTTGCTTAGACAAAAGTCTCGTCACTGAACAAAAATAATGTCCAGTATAGAATATAAAGTCATGCTGCAGTGGAAACAGAATGAATATTGTGTCTGACTCCATCACGAGCTTAGAGGACTGCATCATACATCTCTGCAATGACTCAAATGACTTACTAATAAAGTCATCTGGAATGGCAAAGAAAGACTCCCAGAGTTCATCAAGATTCTTTGGATTCATCTTCAATGCCTCCTCCATCATCTTACTCCAGACATGCTCAATAATGTTCATGTCTGGCGACTGGGCTGGCTAATCCTGGAGCACCTTGACCTTCTTTGCTTTCAGGAACTTTGATGTGGAGGCTGGAGTATGAGAAGGAGCGCTATCCTGCTGAAGAATTGTCCCTCTCCTGTGGTTTGTAATGTAATGGGCAGCACAAATGTCTTGATACCTCAGGCTGTTGATGTTGTCATCCACTCTGCAGATCTCTCGCACACCCCCATACTGAATGTAAACCCAAACCATGTTTTTTCCTTCACCAAACTTGACTGATCTCTGTGTGAATCTTGGGTCCATGCTGGTTCCAGTAGGTCTTCTGCAGTATTTGTGAGGATTGGGATGCAGTTCAACAGATGATTCATGGGAAAAATCCATTTTCTGCCACTTTTCCAAATGATCAACTAAGTCAAGTTATTATTTGTTGCTCTTACAATTGGCATTGAAGACAAGACTTGTGTCAGGTAGTGTATATATAACTGTTTTACATTTTCTTCCTAAACTATGCACATTTCACACTCCAAATCAGTAGGTGGCAGAAATGCACCTTTTCTGCATTGTATAGCAGCATTATATTAGTGAAATTCTCTCCATGATAGACAAACTCTGCAGTGACTGGATATATGCATGACGCCGGATCTCTACACGTTTATCTACTCACTGCTTGGATTTTGTGTCTTGTTTCTAGTCCAGATAGCTAAACAGATAGCTAAATCAAAGAATTTTCTAGACATGCAAAAAATATGGTCTTGTTTTAAGACGTAATATACCAAAATGAAGTGAGTTTTGCCTTAAAGCAAGCTAAATAATCTGCCAATGTGGCAAGCAAAATAATCTTGTTCCTCCTTTTGACATGAGATTATTTAGCTTACCACATTTGCACATTATTTAGCTTGTTTTAAGCAAAAACTTGCTTGATTTTGTCATATTATTTCTTAAAACAAAACAATATATTTTGCTTGTCCAGAAAATGCTACTTGGTTTAAGAATTTATAGATATTTAGACAAGAAACAACACAAAAACCTCAGTGAAATGATGAGATAACGCAGAGTTAATACTAAGCAGGAATCTGAAATAAGTCGAGCAGCGTTCTGCAGTTACACCTCACAAAAGCTAGGGGGCAGCAGATACACTCAAATGATCACAGATGACGAAAGATTAAACTGTAGTGTGTTGCTTTTGTGTTGATTTGCGTTTGCTTCTTAAAACAAACAAGCAAACACAGTAGGTGGTAGAAATGCACCTTTTCCTTTGTCTCCATAAAACACCAGAGGAAGAAGAAGAAATACTTAATCATCTTTAAAAAATGAAATAAATTGACATTAGTCCAAACATTATAATCACTCCTATTGCTGCTAACTCCATATACAGCAGGGGTGTCCAAACTCGGTCCTGGAGGGCCGGTGTCCTAGAGAGTTTAGCTCCAACCCTAATCAAACACACCTGAATCAGCTAATCAAGCTCTTACTAGATGTACTAGAAACTTCCTGGCAGGTGTGTTAAAGCGAGTTGGAGCTAAACTCAGCAGGACACCGGCCCTCCAGGACAGAGTTTGGACACCCCTGATATACAGCAACGGACTCTGAGAAAACACCTCAACATATTAAACATGTATATGTGATGATTAAAAGATCAGTTCTGAAAGAAGCATTTGAAAAAAAAATCCTTTATTTTTTCCATGATTTTTTTTCCATACATTTGTGGTATAATAAATAGACAGGGGATAAAGGTCAATTTCACCAATGCCCCTTGCCATTTCTCAAAGATAATGCTTTCCCCCCGCCCCGACACTGCAAACAGATTTTCATAGAATTTACAACCCAAAAAATAAAAAATAAAGCTTGACACAAGCTGAAAATACTGCCACCAGCTCTCTGTACTCGCCGTCCGAGAGACCTTTCGAGCCGTGACGCTGTAGCAAATCCTCAGGAACAAAAATATATATATTTATATTTATATATTCACAGTTAAAGTATTTACACATAAGAATCCAAAGGAAAATGGGCCAAAAAAAAAGACGTTTCTACAAGAAACAATCTTTCAAAAAGGAAGTACAAATCTGTTTATGTACAAGATGCATCAATTTCTTTAAATTAGCTATTCAACCCCTTTTTTCGTACAATGATCCCTGAAAAATAGTCATTTTAAATACTCCGTCTGTCGCTCGTAAAAGAAGAACGATGCACCATCATCACTCCCCGTCAAGATAAAAAAAGCCTCATTCCTTTATACAAACCATCATCATAACCTGTACAATATAAACATATTTAAAAAGAAAAAAGCAAAACATAAATCGGGGGAGACCTTACCCTGTGAGTGATTTACTTATAAAAGGACAAGTTTCATAGCTTGTGAGTTTTGTGAGTGCCGTTTGGCTTGATGGGTTGTTGCAAGCCTCTAGTGCATTAATAAACATGACCAAAAATCACAAAGGAAAGCACAGCGACTCAGAAGGTCTTATGCTTTCAAAGGGAAATTTGGCCGAATGAGGCTGTAAATACTGAGCAAAGAGCACCTCGAGAGGGCCGCCTGAAGTACCAGTGAGCTTATGTCATTCATACAAACATACACATACAGGAGAAGACGAGTGGAAAAAGCTTTACCCATGGAGCTGTGACTAAAGTAGATCTTTTGGCACCGTACTGTTGATTTTCGGACATTTCTAATACTCCAGGTACACTTAGACCACTTCAAATCGAGCATCTTTTTTTATTTGGTGCTCGCAGAGAATGTCTAATACGATGTAAACCCACGCTAAGTGGGATTTAGCCATCATAAAGTGAAAGGGTGGAGATTTGTGTTAGAATAGCAGCATTATATTAGTGAAATTCTCTCCGTGATAGACAAACTCTGCAGTGACTGGATATATGCATGACGCCGGATCTCTACACGTTTATCTACTCACTGCTTGGATTTTGTGTCTTGTTTCTAGTCCAGATAGCTAAACAGATAGCTAAATCAAAGAATTTTCTAGATATGCAAAAAATATTGTCTTGTTTTAAGACGTAATATACCAAAATGAAGTGAGTTTTGCCTTAAAGCAAGCTAAATAATCTGCCAATGTGGCAAGCAAAATAATCTTGTTCCTCCTTTTGACATGAGATTATTTAGCTTACCACATTTGCACAATATTTAGCTTGTTTTAAGCAAAAACTTGCTTGATTTCATCATATTATTTCTTAAAACAAAACAATATATTTTGCTTGTCCAGATAATGCTACTTGGTTTAAGAATTTATAGATATTTAGACAAGAAACAACACAAAAACTTCAGTGAAACGATGAGATAACGCAGAGTTAATACTAAGCAGGAATCTGAAATAAGTCGAGCAGCGTTCTGCAGTTACACCTCACAAAAGCTAGGGGGCAGCAGATACACTCAAATGATCACAGATGACGAAAGATTAAACTGTAGTGTGTTGCTTTTGTGTTGATTTGCGTTTGCTTCTTAAAACAAACAAGCAAACACAAAAGAAAGTCAAGCCGAGTGATTTGCAGATGCCACACAGTTCTGGCTGTAATAAAAATGTAGGTGCGTTCATTCGCTTTGTGTAAATTTGCCTGAGACGTGGACCTTTTCTACTCATTTGTTTTGTGGCCGGAGCAGGTGTGTGTGCTTATGTTGAATGTTCTGCAAACTGAACACAACTGATCCGATTCCCCCCAGCATTGGTTAGTGTCACGATGAATGCTAAACCATTTAATTCTAAAGCTTCTTGGACAAGGACTTGAAGAATGAATTTTGATTTTTGTGCGTGCGGGAATTATTTCGAGCAGCTTAAAGTGTTCAAGGGGATGACAGGAGGTCTCTCCATAAGCAAACCGTGGAAGAAAAGGAGATTCGAAGACAGACTGTGCCAAATGGGCAGTCAAACTTAGCGCCCATACATATTTAGGGGAAAATAGAAATCCGTTTCTATTGAGGTCAATGGAAGAGTGGTAGAAAACTCTTGAAAGAGCACCTGTAATTCGTAAACAATCATGAGAAAAGTACAAAAAAGAAGAAGTCCCAGATGCTTAGCTGCACGATACATCCAGTGGATGCGTTGGGTTTCATCCACCGTTCCTCTGTAGCTCCAGAAGACGTGGTGTCTGGGCTTGTCGTGGGGCAGTGCGTGTTTTGTAAGTTCTGACCTATGGTCCGCTGGGGTTAGTTCAACGTTCCCCTGCAGTTCTCGGCACCACACAGGCACGGTATCTTCTCGTCCTCGATGGGGAACTTGTAGTCGTAGGTGATCTCCTCGTTAACATTGATTGGCTGCCGGGAGTAGATGACGATCTTTTTCTGCGACTCCACAGTGATGACCTTGGCATAACAGTTTGGCTGGAGAACAAAAAAAGGACATAATCAGTGTGGGTTATGCCTTTAACAATGGACCCTTTTCACATTTTTGGGTATCTCAGTAGCAGAAGTCGTCATAGTTGGGTAAACTTAAGGCCGATTTATACTTCTGCGTAGAGTAATTAGCGTGATCCACGACGCCTGCCTTTCATGTAGTCGTGCATTTATACTTCTGCACGCTGTTTATGCTGCTCTGCAACAACACTTCCGAAATGCTAGCTGGCAGTAGGTTGTTATGTTCCTCTGTGTCGAGTTTCTTCGCTGGTGTTTTGTTTTTTCTGAACGCTACCTTAATGTAGAAGTAGCTAAAACTCGCTCATTCAGAGGCTGGAACCGGGCGGACGTGCAACGACTTTAAGGTAAACACAAAACAAAAGTTTCCATCTGGAGCTCCTTCAAAGGACTCCACATTAGTAAACACTCACTCCATTGGGCTCGCAGCTCTCTGCGCCGCCCACGTATCACAGATACCAAGCTGATTAATCACAGAGCTTGCGCTACGCGTCGTTGTGACATGTAGTTAAATTTTTCGAGAGGTGCGCATAAGCGTTGCTGTCAGCCATGACAAGAGCTATGTGACCGCTGAAGACTGTGACGGAGCATACGAGTGCACTTGATGCAGAAGTATAAATCAGCCTTTAGATCACAGTGAATGGGAGAGTAACTAATTATTTTTTTACAAACCTATTTGCTGAAATAATCAAAGAAAATCTTGACTATGATATTATCAAGAAATCTTTAGAAAAAAAAATAGTGTGAGACTGATAACGGCAGCCAGAAGAGAACAACGTCAAATTTACTTTCCCACCTCCTTACATGGTGGATCACAAACACCTCATACAAGCGGAAATAAGGTTTTTGTAATTTGATGCAGAGATGATATAATTCATATGTAAATACTAGAGGTGGGCATAGATTAATTTTTTTAATCTAGATTAATTTCGAAATTAATCTAGATTAATCTAGATTAAAATGGCTCATTTGAATTGTGCCGAAGGCATTCAGAATATGTGTGTTACCCAAATGATAAGTCTTTGAGAACGGGTTTCTCAAGCCGGGTGTCGCATTAGACCAGGGTCTCATCTCCAAAATGTTTCCAAAATGCATCACAAACTGCTTTAGGAACGATTCTACTATGAAAATTGGTGATGAAAATAAATGATGTTCAATAAGATGTACTTGTGTTTACCAACTGTTTATTAAGTTAAACATAAATGTTGAACTGTAGGTCTACATAAGCTACAAACAGCGAATTCTGATGAGCTTAATCTGACTAAAGTCATCACTGAAATGGAATTAAGACGTGGAGTATGCAGATATTAGTGGCATTATTGAAGTAAACACCGCGGTCTTTAGGACCTTTCGCCATATTTTCCGACAAGGTCCACACGCGGCTGTCAGAAAGGACGGCACACACACATACACAAACACACACACACATCGTGAAATGCGGAAGATTTTTTTCTTACCATTTGGCATGCGTCATTAAATTACATAACTCTCTCACCTGTCCTTACTCCGTATTTGCGTCTAATACCCCAGTTTGTCACGAAGGAATAAATGAAAAGTGAAACTGCAGTTAGAGCCTCTGCTGATTTGATTCAAAAGAGCAGACGGCTCACCAGTCAGGTATACATCCGCGGTAATATATCAAGGTGAAAGTCATCATAGCTTGCGTAGAATAGACCCAGCTCCCAACCCAACTTTGAGAATAGATTAACGGCGATATTTTTCTTATCGCGCGATAAGAGTCTCGCGTTAACGCAGCACGTTAACGCCGTTAACGGCCCAGCACTAGTAAATACAAATAAATATACATACGTTTTTTTGACATCAAAATTGTTTTGCACTTCTTAAAGGGTCATGAAACCCCTCTTTTTCAGTTCAAGTCTACCTCAGAATATTTTTTAAAAATTCTCCGAGATGGGCGTAAAGCTTTAAGAGCAGAGGAAGGAGTTGGCGTGGCCGGCAGAGCAGGAGAAAAAGAGGGGAGTGAACAAATGTTGTCAGCTGGCTCACAAAATGAGACACAAACCGTTAGGAGACCCATGATATTATTGTTTACAAAGTTAAAATGCAAAGAAATAAACAGTAATTTAATGTCCTGCTACATTTGTTATTCGTAATTTCATAAACACATAATCACAATTTGTTATATGATCATAAAGATAATCTTGTTTATATAAACACTATAAATGAGGATGACCTCTCTCCTCCTGAATCCCGGGTCTGAATGCAGACACAGTGGATAGCAGTGCAGCAGGTCTCTTGCCCTGTCTATTTCAACCATTAGGCCTGCCGGTAATCTGGAGATTTTAAACATAGGTGAACACAGCAGCACGGATATAGGCGATGTGTCTGAATGGTAATGAACTCAACTGATAAAAGACAAAGTCCACCCTTCTCTAATTCTTGTACAGCTCTCCCGACAAAAATGCTTGCTGCAAACCAACAGCTTTGCTGTATCGGCCCTGACAGCATCGCGGGGAAACACATGCAACAAACCTTGTGAATCATCGAAACAAACATACGACCCGTGTCGTGGTCTCATCCAGTCTGGGTCACAGCTTGGCAGGTCTGTCTTAGGAAAAGCACGTGCACTCGTGAATAATTAAGAAGCAGGCTCTTCTCATAGGATAAGAAAACTCCGCTATGAATAATAATGAGAAACTGACATGGAGTCACTTCACTTGCAGTTTTGCGATACGTCACCGATTTTGATCCCGCACCAAAAATTATTTTAAACCCGGAACATGAAATTAGCTGACAAAAGCTCAAAATTAAAGCTAACAGGTGCTAACGTTTTCTTAACTGATGGTCACACAAATCTGTTACAATTTTAAAAAAGTACTCCAGGGTGTCTTGAACCTTTAAGTACCAAATACTTTACTTGAATTCTTAATTACCTTCACATTTTTGCAATATATGTCATTGTGAAAAAAGTAGCTTGAATGTAACTATCTACTTTTAGGAAGTAACTTGTAGCTACATTTTTATAAGTGTAGTTTAGCTACTTTAACTTCCACAACAGTGATATTTAGTAATGCATCAATCTTGATTTTTCATGACTGATTCCAGATGCTGATTTTTTTGCAAGCAGTTAAACAATTAAAACGGACCTAATACAGAATCGTTAGCACCCCTCTGCAAAACATTTATTCATTTGCCTTTGGTTTACTTTATTTATTCATTAGGGGTCACCACAGCAAAATGAACTGGCAACTATTCCAGCATACATGTGTTTTACACAGCAGATGGCCTTCCAGCTGCAACCCAGTACTGGGAAACATCCATACACTGTCATTCACAAACACTCATACACTACGGCCAATTTAGTTCATCCAATTCCCCTATAGCGCATGTGTTTAGACTGTGGGGGAAACCGGAGCACCTGGACGAAACCCATGCCAACACGGGGAGAACATGCAAACTCCACACAGAAATGTGAAGTTCAGCCGGGACTCGAACCAGCGACCTTCTTGCTTTGAGGCGACAGTGCTAACCACTGAGCCACCGTGTCACCCCTAAGCAAAACACATACAGATAAACTCACATTGCAACTGTGATTGATGAAGCGAGCAAAGTTGCCACATTTGGTTGCGTCTATAATGGTGTCGTGATCCACACGGAACATGTAGCTGCTACCGATGCCTTCGTCCTCATAGCGCTTCTCTCGCATATCTGCAATAACCTGCAAATCAGGACAAGACAAGAGTTATGAACTGGACACTCAAAAATAATGATTCTGAAATATTAGTTGGCTTCAAGCTTACCTGTCGGATATTCTGGCCAACGTATTCAATAACCATCTCATCAGCAGCAATAGGCTCCATGGCAAACAATCCCCAGTCATGAATGTGACTTCTACAGAACCGGATCTTCTTCTTACGAAACTGCGGAGACATTTTGACTTAGATGTTGTCTTGGCTTATTTATATTTGTGAAATATACAGTACTGTGCAGAAGTCCTGGTCCGCTAGTATTTTCACCAAAAAAAGGTATTAAGGTATTGGTTATTTCTATATTTTTCTGTAGCATGTCAGTTAGAAATATCAATTGACATTTCCAAACAATACTTTGGCATTAATTGCAATTATACAGTGAGATTATTAATAATACCCTTTATTTAACCATTTACAATGACGACCTGGGTGCATTTCCCAAACAACAACAAAACTCGTGGCTGAACTATTATAGTACGATGCATCGTTTGGGAAAAGAACGATGTAGTGACGAGTGTTTCCCAAAACGTAGTTTCTCTGTCGCAGATTTATCGTTTAAGCCACGTTAGGTATAACATAAAACGCCCATAATGATGCTCTAAATCAGGGGTCTCAAACTCGCTGGACGATAGTTTGTGGCCCCCACCTTAATTTAAAAGTTTAATGTTAGTGCGGCCTGCGAGTTTGATATGAATGGCACTTTACAAGTGTTGTGTGCGGAGCTGAACGATCCCACCAATCATGGTGGGGTATATGGCTCTCGAGGGCGGGACATCGGCTGGGGCTTGATGCAGGAAGAGAAACATTTCCCAATCAGTTCACTTCAAAAAAAAGTTTGTTAAGTTGCTGCCCAGCAGGACATTATAAATATATAAATGTACATAAATCAGTGCTTAATTTGAGCCGGATCTTGTTCCGGGAAATGTCAAATATTTGTGTTTTGCTTTCCGGGATTTACTTTAATTAATTCGGCATGAACCTGTGCGCAGGGAATACCTACACGTGTGTGTGTGTGTGAGAGAGAGAGAGAGAGAGAGAGAGAGAATGAGTGCAGTAAAGGCTGTGTGGATTGTGTGTGCGCGCACGCATTACGGTAGTCAAGCGGTAGTTAAAGCAAAATTCACGTTTAATTATTGGTCCTGAACAATATTTTCAACCAATCATCTCTCTTGCTTTTACAATCACTCTCATTGGTTGATGGTTATTGTTTCGCGAGCAGAAAAGAAATTAAAGTGATGCGCACACGGTGGGATAAAGAAAAAGTAAGAAACTCAATGCAGCCTAATGTAGTCGTCTGCAGTCACATATCGACATCTGTCCATTAACATTAAGAGTCCCCGGTAACCCAGACCAATTATAAAGTCGCATCGTTATTTGTGGGTTATTTTCATCGCTCTACCTGCATTGTATTTGTATTGCCTCACAGAAGGAATATTACATATATTTTTATATGATGTAAAAGTAGTCAAAACAAATGACAACACAGTGTTGCTTTTTCCTGTAACAACAGCACGGCGGATAACAATAAATCTAATTAATAATATTATTATTTATTACTGATTTATTTATTTTCTTATTAATTTTAAATTTGTTTATTTTTTCATTTTATTTTGTGTTAAAAAAAATCCAATCTTCTCAATTCTCTTAATTTTTTAAACACAAAATAAAATAAAAAAAATAAACAAATTAAAAATTAATAATATAATTAATTTCTTGTGGAAAACCTGATGCGGCCCAGCCTCACCCAGACTCGGCCTCCAGCGGCCCTCAGGTAAATTGAGTTTGAGACCCCTGCTCTAAATGGAGTGGAGTAACAACTTCTTTAGAGAAAAAACCCATAACTTTTTTGTGCAAATTGTTTTACACGCACACGCATAAAAAAAAAAAATTAGTTTTAGTAAAAGCATGCACTCGCTTTCCATATTAATTGAAATGTATGTAAATGGCACATATAGGGCCTATGTTTCCTTTACAAATATAATTGAGAATATTCCATATTCTATTCTAAAACATAAAACCACTACAAAAAGCGAACACATATTATAATCTCACATATAAATCATCACGTTAATGCATAGGTCTCAAACTCGACTCCTGGAGGGCCGCAGCTCTGCACAGTTTTGCTCCAACCCATACCAAGCACAGCTGATCCAAATAATCAAGATGTTCAAGACTACTATGGCCCGTTTTCACTGAGTGGTACGGTACGGTACGCTTTTATGGCCGTTTCCACTGTCAAAGGGTACCTGAAAGCAAACCGTACCGTACCACTTTTTGGTTACCCTTTGCAAAGGGTACCTAGCATGAAAAAAAAGGGTACCGAAAGGCAGAGCAAGATGCGCAGCTATTGGTTTACAGAGATGCGTCACTCGTAGAAGCAGGAAAATGAAAACAAAGGAAGCGCCATTTTTAAAAACACAGCCGAGACATTACACCGTAATAATATATACATATAATAACAAGCCATGGTCGACACGACCTCAGACAAACCTTGTTGTCGTCTTTATAAACAGCCACAAAGCTAAGAATAAAAAAAATCTGCTGTGTCCTGTTGTTGTTTTATGAGGCGGTTTAAAAGTGTGAGCGGTTTCACTATCTTTAGAGAGCTCGCCGCGCGTCTATATTTGAAATAACAAACTTCTTGAGCTCATGATAATAACGTGCACGTGATCATTGAAGCACTTCTGATATCCGATCCTTTTAGAAAGAGATAAACATGAGAGTAAAGCACAAAAAAAACAAAGGAGAAGCCGAAAAAAAGAGCAGCAAATCATGCTTTCTGCAACATAAAAGATGAACAAACTGCCATGTTTAATTATTATTATCGATTTTGGACTATTATGAACTCAGAATGACGGAATTACTTTATAACAAAAGGTTGCATGCGCTGGTGAAGATTAAAGACACATGTGAGAGGTTTGCACTGACTGTGGGCTATATTTTGTGTTGTTTTTGTACCCAAATAAGGACTAAATGTATGCTGTGTGTAGTTTATCTGTAATTAGTAACATATCAGAGACTGTAAGGGTCTGTATGTGTTCATATATGTTGCATTTATTTGTTTATTTAATATAATTGCAGACGTTACAGTAGGCTGTTTCGCACTGTCATTGATCTGCAGTTATAATCAAATCATGTTCATAGAAAAGTTAGTAATAAACATTTATACACAAGTATTTATGTGTATAAAGCATCTGATTTGTGATAAGTGCTTCTCATATGATATGTGAACGACCCGTACAGCTTTACTGTGACATTTCCTCGAGTAAAAATGACGTTGTCTGAAACTTTCTGTCGTACACCATGCCAAGGTTGTACACCAAACCAGGCTACCCTTTTGGCAGTGGAAACGCAAGCCTGATAAAGGTGACCCGTACCGACATGTACCGTACCGTACTGTACCTCTCAGTGAATACGGGCCATAATTAATCAGGGGTCGCCACAGCAGAATGAACCGTCAACTTCTCCAGCATATGTTTTACGCAGTGGATGCCCTTCCAGCTGCAACCCAGAACTGGGAAACACCCATACACATTCATTTACACACATACACTACAGCCAATTTAGTTTATTCAATTCACCTATATCGATGTGTTTGGACTGTGGGGAAAACCGGAGCACCAGGAGGAAACCCACGTCACAGAACATGCAAACTCCACACGGAAATGTCAACTGGCCCAGCCGGGACTCGAACCAGCGACCTTGTTGCTGTGAGGCGACAGTGCTCACTGCTAACTGCTGACTAAGTGCTAACTGCTGAGCCACAGTGACGTCCTCAGACAATAATGTCAATGTAGAATTACAATTAATAACAAAAATAATGTCTTGAAATATAAATTGATAATTCAAACTGACATGCTGCAGAAAAGTATAGAAATAACCCACTTTAAACCTTTTTATGGTGACAATACTAGTGACTTTTGCACAGTACAGTAAATAGTTAGATTTTTGCTTGTCCTACCTTGAGCTGGTTGAACTTGAGGAGGTCACTGTCACAGCTGAAGGACGATAGCAAGCGCCGCTGTTCAGATCGCCGTTCTGAACCCGCTCTGGTGGACACTTGGGGCTGTGCTGGTATACTCTTTCCCTGTGAGAAAACACATTAGTGTAAAGCCAGGCAGATTTATTTATACAGTATAGCACATTTCATACACAGAGGTAATTCCAAAATGCTTTACATGAACAAAGATTAACTCTTGTGTGCTGTTGGAGACGTTTTCATCCACTCCGGCGTGATTTTGAGTCTTAATTTGGCCACAACTTTCTCTGTGCTTCAGCAAATGCAATGACTTTTGGTGACAAATCTTATTTTGACACATATTTTGGAAAAATGCTTTGAATTTTTTTAAACATTCATCAATACACTGGGCAAATTGACTACCCTTTCGTTTTGTTCAGGGCTGTTTTTGCCCCATAGACTTCCATTATTAGGGGTGTCCAAATTAATTGTTTCTTTGGTGCACCGCGATGCAGACGGGGACAATTCGATATCGGTTCAGTCATAGATCATAACTGGTTATTACATACTGACGTCATTTATCTCCTATGCGCGAGGTCGCAGTAGAATACTATGGCGAATGAGGCGAGGGCGAGTAGATAAAAACGCTCCTACTACTTAAAAGGTAGATAATTATGCACAGTTTACTGCTTGTGACTTTGCTGGAAAGTCTTTCATTGACACTGAAGAAGGCACAGCACACGAGCCGCTATTTCACTACTAGGGAGAAATGCTGTAAAACCTCATCTCTGCCTCTCTCTCTCTCTCTCTCTCTCTCTCTCTCTCTCTCTCACTTTGGACCCGCTGGCGTGTTTGTGAGGTAACTTTTCCTCTCCTCTTGGCTGTTAAAGCGATACTTGTGGATCCAGACACGAGTGTGCCTGGGGTGCGAGTTTTCTACACTGTGTCTATTATAAATTACCTGTCATAACTGCGTATTATGCGCATATAGACTGTAATTGCAGCTGTTCTTCCCGCGTCACTCATCGGTGAACAGTGCTTTCATTTCTAAAGCCAATCGCAGCCCTTTCTATTGAGCGGGTGAAGACAAAGACCAGTCATAGGGGTGTAAGACCTCGTTTGACAGCACTCAAAAAGCAAGCAGGATAATATTTACATTAGTTTATTTGCTATAAATGCTCATGTTGTTCTGTGCATGTTTTGGCGTTTTGTTTGTTACGTTCAAAAAGAGTGTTTTCTTTGAGCAGGTCAAATTAAAGTCACAGTTTATATATCTCACTGCTTGTATTAAAGGACAACATTGTATTACAAATAATTTATAAATATTAATATATAGATTTTAATAAAAAAAAAAATTTTTGTTGTGAATCTAATTATAAATGTAAATCTAATTATGTATGGAAAGCATCGTCAATGCACCGAGATATCGAATTGAACCGAATCGATGGCATGATAATCGTAACCGAACCGTGATACCAGTGTAGGTTCACACCCCTATCCATTATAATGACCTTTTTTGATCGCAAAGTCATGACAACATATAATCATGCATTCTTTCTTGTTTTCCCTGTGTGTGTGTGAGACCCTTGCGCACTTACCTTGATATGTTTGAGAAAATCAAAATAAGCAGCTCATCTCTCAGAACACAGTAAGTGTATTTCTGCACACACACTATAATCTGCTGTTTTACTTCACAGAACCCCATACAAAAGCCAGAAACCTTTTTGCACAGGCCTATCTAAAAGATTAATGCTGCCAACTGATGATTAACAGTAGAAACTCCCAACAGGAATAACCACCAACAATCAAGAATACATGATTATATGCTGTCATGGATTTGAAATCAAAAAATGTCCTTATAATAGAAGTCAATGGGGCAAAAGCAGCCAACAACATAACAAAAGGGTAGTACATTTGAACAGTACACAAGAGTTAAATGAAGTATAAAATGATCACACAATAAGTATAAGAAATAAAAACAACAAAGAATTAAAAATTTAAACAGATTACAAAAAGTGTTAAAATAAGTTTAAAAATAACAAAAAAAAAAGAAAAGAAAGAAAGGCACAATTACGCCTGTTTCACAGCGAAAGCAGGACGTGCACAGCGCATATTGAGAGCAGAAGCAGCGTGCAGGCATTTGCCTTTTACACCGACTGTGTCTGCAGCGGGTAGCTCATTGGCAGCTGCTGCACAAATCAATCTATCTCTGTCTATTCTATCTAGTTACCTATCTATCTATAAATACACTTTTTTTTTCTTTTCATCAGCACCAAGACCCGCGGCAACTTCCTCCTATGCTGTTTCCTTAACCTGCAAGTCTTTATTTTACAAATGATATAGATCCTGAACAATTGTCTGCTTCTCGCGCTCTACGAGGAGTGTCATTCATGTCTTTTCAGCTGCACTCAGTCAGAAGAAAATCGCCTGTGATATCATGTCATTTTGATTTGATTGTCAGGATAATGCAGGCCTATAGTTATAATAATATTTATACAATATAGTTATAATATTCATACATGATCAAACTAGTGTGCAACTTAAGCAAAACTGATACTAAATTTGTTTAAAATTTTAAATTTTGTTCTTCGGGCCCAAATAAATATTTGTTGCTGTTTTTAATCGTTTAAGTTCATTTGATTGAATATATAAAAATCTGTGGATCTTATCGATGCATTTATTGGGTAAAATTGTTACTTTTTACTGTCATTCAATGTGTTTTTGGTTATTATCAATGCACTGTCACTTTAATTGAGCGTGAGCAACGCGGCAAAAATAGACCCAGTGGCGAAACTATCGCAGCACTGCTCCTTCAGCGACGCTTACGTCTCGCGCTGACGCGCTGCTTCTACGTGCAATATGAAACCTCTAATGTGTTGACATGGACACCAAAAAAAACACGCGTGTGAAACAGGCTTTAATGTGATTTGTCGGACGTAGCACTGCTTATTTAGTAAAGGCACAGCTAAACAGATGTGTTTTAAGGGCTTTTAGTAGACAACTTAAAGGGATAGTTCAACCAAAAAAAAATCTTGTCATAATTTACTTATTATTCACTTTTCACCTGTTTGAGTTTCTTTCTCCTGTTGAACACAAAAGTAGTGATTTAAAAAAATGTTGGAAACCTGTAACTAACAGTGACTTTAATAGTATTTGTTTTCCTACTATTGAAGTCAATGGTTACAGGCTTCCAACATTTTGCAAAATATCTTTTTTTGTGTTCAACGGGAAAAGGAAAATCATAAAGGTATGAAACCACTTGAAGCCAAGTGATCAAATGTTCATCTTTGAGCGAATTGAGTATTAATTGTGAGCAAACTCCTTCAGCTTACCTGAGTGTCCATATCCGGCTCTTCAGACTGCAGGCGTGAGCTGTTCAGGTATTTCATCTTATCTTTCTTGTCGATTTTGTAGTAGCCCTCGCTGCGGGCGCAGCCGGTGACATGATCACGTATACCATCTTCTTTCCGCTTTTTCTTCACCCCTGTTGCACTGCCCATATTGGTAGGTTCAAAGGAGTCAAGGAAATAGTACTTTCTTAACATTAAATATTAGGCACATCTATACTGTGCTTGAAGATAATCAATCTTCCCAATTATTGTGAACTTTGTGCATTTGGTACGTGGAACAATTGTCTGCATTTTGCTATTGTGTTTGGTGCCACTAAGAGCATAAATGTTATACCCCTAGTGGCACAAAAAGGAAACTGCAGGTTTCCGAAAACACTCCATTTTAATTTTTTAATTGAATGAAATTATACACTGATGTTTAATAGAATAGAATTTAACCACACACAAAAAACAGAGACCATAATAAACATAATTCAAAGTTTAAGGCTGTGATAATAAGGATGTGCTCACATTTTACCAAATTTTGAGGGCGGTACCCAGTTATTTTTATGTGAACTCACATCATTTTACATGAGAGATAAACATTCTGCTCATAGTGGGTTTAAGTCGGTCCCACAATCAATTTTGTTGACCAACAGAAAAATTCAATGTTATGTCGGTAGGATTGTCAAAAGTGTCGACTTTGGTAACAATCGGTATAGAAATAAAAAAAGGTGTTATTCCACTAATATTTGAGCGCTGATGAGCAGATTATTTGACATTGCTGACTGGCTCTAATGATCTTTACTTCATGCTGTTCACTAAGAACTTACATGGATACACGAGCATTTGAAAGCCGGGTCTATCAGAGGATCCATCTATGAGCAGAAATACAAGCGATCAGCTGATAGAGGTGGCTTTCGAATACTGCCATGTCTATGTAAGCACTTGGTGAAGAACGTAATTTGATGATCAATGGAGCCAATCACAGCAATATCTGTTGAGAGCGTGAACATAATGATCAATTAGTGGCGTTTAAGATTCCACTCATCAGAGCTAAAGATGCAAGCAATAATGCTTTCATTGCAGTTTTAAAATTTCAGTACTGATTGATACCGAAGTTGGTACTTTTGACAACCCTAGATGATGTTAATTCGAGAGAGATATGGTGAAAAATAGTTCTGAGAAATCAGTTCTGACATAAAAAAAAAAAAAATCACTATTCTCTCTTAATTTGATTATGAGCTTCGTTTTTAACAGCAGACGGTGCTCTAGGCTAGTTTTGAACAGCAGATGGTGTTCTAGGCTAGTTTTTTACAAGCCGATAACGCTCTAGTCTAGTTTTTAACAGAAAATGCGATCTAGGCTAGTTTTAACAGCAGATGCAATCTAAGCTAGTTTTTTAACAGCAGATAGTGCTCCAGGCTAGTTTTTAACAGCAGATGCGATCTAAGCTAGCTTTTAAAAGCAGATGGCTCTCTAGGCTAGTTTTTAGCCATACACTCAAATGCTCACAAGAGCGCTTGTGCATTGCGTAAGTTGGCTTTTATGTCATGAGATTAATGGAAACATAGCTTACTATAAACAAAATTGCTTAAACTCCCTAACTTTACTCCTGATAATTTTACATTTACATGGTATTTGTAAGGAATTGGATGCAAGCAAAGTATGTATGTTTGTAAAGCATACAGCGCCATCTGCTGTTAAAACTTTATCAATCAATTCATGATTCAATCGATGCAGAATTCGACCCAACTCTAGTTTAAGATGTGAATCAATAATAGACAAGAACATTTATTGGTTTGCACTAAAAATCGTAGCAGTAAAGGATATGAGGATGGTGGACCCAGAGGGTGTCGTTGAGCCAGTCGTGGGCATTATCCTGCTGAAGCATCTTGTCGTAGGTGACCTTAAGGTATCGGATGTCCTCCTCGTCAATGCCATCATTCCAGATGTCATACAAGATGGTCATCTCCTCAAAGTCAGAGCGGGGCATGAAGCTGGGACGGCGTGGTGAAGCGACAGGCGAGTGCATAGACAACAATAACTCCTGCCAGCCCCGTCTCTGCCGCCGCGTCTTCTGAATTGGTTCCTCAACATAAAATGACGTCTCCTCAACCTTGGGTATGACCGTCGGCACGTGGCTTTCTTCTTTCTCCGAGACTGCGGATTCACCATCTTCTTCTTTGATGGTTTCCGAAGGATGGTCTGGGTACTGGGTGACTGGGAGTTCTGGAAGTGAAGAGGCCTCTATTAAAGTAACTGGAGGCTCTTCAGAATCTTGAATGGTCTTTTTATTCTTAGACCGTCCTAGTTTCTTCTTTGACGGAGTATCATCTAAGGGCACAGGAACATCTATCATTGGAACAGGAAGTTCTTTTGGAGAAGCGGGAAAGGAATTCTCTACAGAAGCAGCAGGAGAGCCTTGGGGAGGCAAAGCTGGCTCTGGAAGTGAAGCAGTAGGAAGGGGAGGACCAGGGAATGGGGAAGAAGCGGCATTGTTAGGAAGGCTGGCCTGGGGAGAGGCACTGAGTAAAGGCTCTTTAAAGAGAGGCTTCTCCTCCAAGATCTCAGACGAGGCCTTCCTGTGAATAGGAAGGCCTGCAGATAAACCAGCAGAGTCAGGGAAAGCTGGAGCGAAAGTAAGGTCTCGACCTGGAGTCCGAGGGATGCCAGCACTGAGCACAGGGGATTGAGCAGGGTAAGAGAAAGGGCTGCCAGGAATATGTGGCGAACTCAAGCTGTTACCTGTTAGAGGAGTGTCACTACCTGGTGTGACAGGAACCGTATCAGTGCTCTGCAACTTGCCCAAACCTCGCGGTCTATCCATGAGGTCTCTCCCGGGTGTTCGCGGGATGTCCTCTTCCGTAGGCAAGCGCCCACGCACAGGCAAATCCGGCAAAGTTTCAGGGGGTGGAAGAAGGGATTGTGGTTCAGGAACGTGACTGGGAGGAAGTGGAAGGTGCATGGAGGATGTAGGAAGAGATCGAGGCACTGCAGCCTCTGATTCTAGGGAAACTGGGCCTTCATGACCAGGGGTTCTAGGGAAGTCTTCTGCTGGGATCTTTGGTCGAGTGTCCTGATCACTATCTGCAAACGAACCTGTTGGGGTGGGTGGACGCAAGTTACCGACTTCCTCCAGAGTGGCTTCAGTTTTGGGCACCGGAATATTCACCTCCAGATCAACGTCTAGTTCGTCAGCTGGAATGAGATGACAAATAATTACCATCTGACATCAACACACAATTCTCAGGCTACATTTACATGATTACACAATTGCATTAGGCTACAAAAATAGAACATTTTCCCTTGCAATTTTAGCATTCATGAATACTTTAATTCATAGATTAATTCTTAGATTTTTGAATGCATCACGATTCTCTTTAGAATCAATTCTGAGCTTAGTTTATAACAGCAGATGAAGCTTTAGGCTAGGTCTTAACAGGAAGTCATACTTGAGGCAAATTTTTATCAACAGACGGTGATCTAGGCAAGATGAGCAGTACAACATATTCAGCAGCAAAACACGCAGTCATTCATTCATTCATTCATTTTCCTTTCGGCTTAGTCCCTTTATTAATCTGGGGTCACCACAGCGGAATGAACCACCAACTTATCCAGCATATATGTTTTACGCAGCAGATGTCCTTCCAGCTGCATCCCATCACTGGAAAACATCCATACACTTTCATTCACACATACACGCACTACGGCCAATTTTCCTTATTCAATTCACCTGTAGAGCATGTCTTTGGACTTGTGGGGAACACTAAAGCACCCAGAGGAAACCCACACCAACACGGGGAGAACATGTAAACTCCACACAGAAATGCCAACTGACCCAACCGAGGCTTGAACCAGCGACCTTCTTGCTTTGAGGCAATTGTGCTACTAACTGTGCCACCGTGCAGCCCACACGTAATCATATTGCATGTAAAAAACATGTAAACAGCGCTTTAGTGCATCACTTGCTCTAGTTTACTCGCGGGATGTTTTCCACTCATACAAATTTTCAGCTTGAGTTAAATTATTTGAAACAGTAGACGCAAATTCAACGCTCTCTGCAAACGCATCGTGTATCCCGCATAATTCATGCCACTATTTGTGCAGTTACATTGACTTTGTATCTAATTTACTTGTGGAAACACTTAATTCCAGGATTCAAAACAGAATAGGTGGCTAAAGGAAAATCAATCTAAGAAAAAAAAAAACCAATCAAGACTCTGACCTGGCAATCCTTTGGGTGAAGGAGGTCGCACCTCTTCAACTTTGGGCTTGATTGAGCTCACCATACTAGGTTTGGGATCGATCTCTACTTCATCTACAGCCTCCAGTTTGCATAGCTCACTGGGTTCCTCTTCTGGTGGTGGTCCTGTGGGGGTACTGGGGGCTTTTACCTCAACATCCTCCTCTTCATCAGAGGATGAAGTAGAAGAAGTTGATGAAGATGACGAGGTTCGTGCATCTACATCCTCTTCATCATCCATTCCCACTATTCGCTCTTCTTCTTCCTCCTCTTCCTCTTCCTCCTCTGAACTTGATTCATAGTCAGATGAGCTCTTGCTCCCCGAGGTATCAGAACCAGATTTAGAGGACGATGAGCTGGAAGTTTCTGAGGGAGGGCAAATGGTGAAGGTTTATTATCTCAGGGTTATTACAGTTGAACACAAGGGCACAATATTCATCAGCCTCTCGTCATTAAAATCTTTACCATCATCTGATGAGTCAGACGATTCACTCTCGCTGGAGTCCGATTCACTCTTCTTTTCATCCTCTTCCTCCAAATCCTAAGAAGGCATGTTTGCTTTTGTTATATTAAGTTCAAATACAAATGATGGATATAATGCATGATAACTACGCTTAACTAAGATTTATCATTGACAAAAATAACGTTTAAAGGAAAGCGGAGTGTGCTGGACTTTTGAGGTGGTTCAGTGGTTTGAACTTCCAATCTGCAGCTTCAATGCAGCTTTAAAGGGGTCTAAAGAATCTTATCTAGTGAAATGATTTGTCATTTTTGTAAAATAAACAAAAACTATGCACATTTTAACTACAAAAGCTGGTCTAGCACAATCTCTGGAACTTTTGTGGTTTTAATTAAAGAAAATTACTGATTGTTCCACCAAAGTAAAGCCATTATTTTCTGCTGGGATTGTTTAGAGCCCCTTTAAGCTAAATGTTCAAACCACTGAGCACCATAGAAGAGGCTTTCCTCAGATATGAAAAGTGAAAATAAGGTGATGATTAAATTATGAGGGAAATTTTCATTATGGAAGTGAACTAATCCTTTAATCTTTGTAAACTTGTACTATTACTTCCCCCAGTCAAAGAAGAACTGTAGATTGGTGCTCACCTTGCCAGAGGACAACCTCTCAGATGCATCATCCACTGGCTCTTCTTCATGATCTGAAAGCGAGGACTCCTCTTTACCGGAGGTTTCCTCTTCCTCCTCACCTTCGCTGTCCAGCTCCAGAGGCCTGGCTGGCCTTCGCTTGGAAGAAGAACTAGCTGGATCCACTCTGGATCCGTCTGTGTGACCCGTTCTTTCTGACTCTGGAAAACAGAATGAAACCAATTAAAGGCACAATATGTAAAAAAAAATTATTTAATATATTAAAAAAAACACTGAACAGTATTATATTTGCTGACCTTTGTACTTAAATGATCCCAAATGTTTCGAAGAATGTTAAAATCTAGAGAAATAAGCCATTTTAACTAGTGACATGAAGCGTGTGCCGCGTGTTTATGCTAACGCCATCACACATCCTCAATTTCTTGTGTGTTTTATTAGACTGCACAGAGCAGCATTATAACAGAAGCTTAAAATGTATTCAGTCTGATAAAACTGCACTGCTTCTTCTCCACGAGACCATGAGCAGAAGAACCGAAAGTGGTGGACTGTGGCTTAATAAAAGCTCTGCTGCTTTCGTGCCTTTGACAGCTTTCAGCTTTCCTCTGCTTCATACTACCATGATAATAAGTGTTGAATACTTTAGTTCATCAATCAACATGACTTCCGCAGGAGGATGATCAAGACCCCAACTCCCATTTTGTAGTAAATACACACCCTCTAGGGGCGAAAATTACATACTGTGGCTTTAAATGTGCTGAGTTTTTCAGTGGGAATTAGCTATCCTAATAACCTCACAAATTAACCCGGTAAGTGTCAAGAACACACCTTCATCTTCCAGCTCATCGTCGACAGGTGTGGATGGCCGGACCCTTTTGTTGTCACTTGTGGATGTCGGTTCAGGGGGCTGTTTCCTCTTAACCTGCAAACGAATGAGCAGCAATTGATAATGAACAACTTACAGGTATAATGGTGCTAAAAAAAGCAACAACAACACCAGGTGGTGTTCTCGTACCTTGAAGGACGGTAACCGAATAGCACCACGCAGGCCGATGCTGAGACCCATTGCCTCGAAGCCCAGACCCTCAACCTTGTTCCAGCTTTCCAGTAAATGCGAGGATATAGTCTCTTTGGGTTTGGCCCGTTCTTTCTCCTCATCTTTGCCCTCGCCTGTTTTCACAGGTGTAAGCGTAGCCTGCAGGTGCAAAAACACCATGACACCATTAGATAATTCTGTCTGTATAATGGCATGCCTTCAATTTAAGTAATTCTGTAACTTAGCAAGTGGTGGTTTTCAATGGGACTAACTCTTTAAGAACATTCAATTGTGGTTAACATTGGTTAACATTTATTTTTAGAACAAGATTAAACAAGAGAGTTTGGAGTTTATTGCTGTATTAGCGTCAAGGCTTTTTCATGGCAAAAACAGTTTATGAAAGTGTTGTCACAATACTAGAATTCGATACCAATCGATAAAAACGTCCATTTCCTGCAAACATTTGAGCGCTGTTGAGCACGTTTATAAACACAGCTCAACAGAAATGACTGTGATTGACCGTGAAGGTCATCAGTTCACCGAACTCACTGCTGGTTACTGAATGCAACTCCAGATACAGGGACACTGGAACGTTTCAAATTCACGTCGATCAGCTGGTTTGTCCATAAGCAGACACACGAGCGATCCACTGATGAATCGTGACTTTGAAATCCTCCAGTCTCCCTGTATCTGTAGTTACACTCAGTAAACAGCGGTGAGTTCGCTGAACTGATGACCTTCACGGCCAATCATAGTCATTTCTGTTGAGCACGTGAACACAATTGCAAATCAGCGCTGTTTAAGAACGTGTTCAACAGCGCTCAAATGTTAGCGGGAAATGGACGCTTTTAAAATTTCAGAATCGATTGGTACGAATTCCAGTATGGTGACAACACTAGTTTATAAATAACCCTTTTCTATAATACATGTTTTTTACAATAAAATACATAAATGATAATAAATTATACATCAAATGAAAATCTAAAATATTTTTCTTTTTCTAGGAAAACCTCTTGTGATTAGTAATCTCTTTGTTAAGAGTGTACTGAACGGACAAACAATAAACACCACAGACTACACATCAAATTAAAAGAATACAACATACAATTAAATATTAATCATGAGCGTTGTACCGCCAAAACATATCCAAGCTAGGCATGGGACGATAAACGTTTTCAAGGTTTATCGTGGTTTGGAATAATCAAGGTTTTAAAACCGCCAAAATTTTCTGTTATGTTCCTACAGTGTATGTAGGATTTTTTATTTACGTTTTTTTTTTTAGGACAACAGTATCTCCAGCAGAAAAGATATCCAAAAATGCCATTTGAAGTTGTTAAGAAATCAGTGTTTTAGAAACCAATAAAGACAGCAGAAGTTAATGATTCATTTGAGTTATTTAGCCTGACATTTCTACTGTGTTTAAAGGGCCAAAAATTTTAGTCTTTTACCAAGACACGCAAAAAGAATATATTTTAGAGCAGTAATCACAATACTGTCAAACCATGAAACTGTGATATTTTTATCCAAGGTTATCATACTGTCTTATATCTTATACCGCCGCCATGCCTAATCCAGGCTACAAGTAAAATACACAATAAACATAATAAATGTGTATCTAAAAAT
This sequence comes from Danio kyathit, assembly GCA_903798195.1. Lineage (NCBI taxonomy): Eukaryota > Metazoa > Chordata > Actinopteri > Cypriniformes > Danionidae > Danio > Danio kyathit. Next base: position 49,179,033 of record LR812528.1, on the reverse strand, counting down.
ATCATAAGATCATATAATGGTTTAAGATAAATATAAAATACTAAAATGAACAGACTAAGTAAATTAGCATTGACATCTAAAAGATGATAAATCTAAATCATGCAATAAATGGATTTTAATTAAAGAAAATATGTAAAAATATTCACATTTAAAAATAATTCCTTCAAGGTCTCTCCAGATAAGAAACCGTTGTCTTATAACATTAGAAAATAGTGTTTGTTTTATATTTAGGATGCTATTATAATAATAACATTCTTGCATACAATTTCTAATGGATGTGTTAGCCACAGATTGTTTTATAATATGTCAAATGCAAAAATTCACATATGGAAATTCATCAAAAACATTCATGTTCACCCCAGCACAACCCAACACTCCAAATGAAAGGAAGCAATACCTCTAAAAGCTACTAATCAACATGTCACTGATTTTAGACCGGGCACGACTTCAATCGCTTGAAAACCAAATTTGCTGCATTTGTTATGACTCATTTCCAAACGCATTTACATATCCTTCAACGAGTATCGTGTAACATTTAAAACAGGGCTGAGTTTGCAAAATGCTGCTTACAATCGTCAGAAAAATGACAGGAACAAACACAGCACATGGTATACTGTGGTATTGTTTTGACGTTATGATCAATCCCATGATCCCTTGATGTTTGAAGGGAAGGGCATGTTCACGTTTTAACAGATTCGGCACTTTATATTTGATACACTTCATATACTTTTACTATTTACACTACAAAATGGCGTAGACTAGTATATAAGGGTGCGATTTGGGACGCATCGATTGAGTTTCGTGCCATCCTTAGTGCTTACCTTTGCCGATCGCTCCTGTTTCTCCCACCACTCGTCAAACGCCCTGAAGGCCACCACCTCCACCATCTTGCGGTTGAGATCTCTCTTCATGATGGCCTTCAGCTCTTTGACGATAACCATCAGCACTCCATCAATGGTGGCTTTGTGCGGGTCTTCCTTCTGGGGCTCGTAGCCAGGTGGGGGAACAGCGGGGTTGAATTGGGGCATGCTGGGTAGTGGCCATGGTTGCCCATGGAGCGTGTCTGCAGGAGCGCTAACCATTGACAAAGGTGGATACGGACCCCCAAATGGCATGGCGGCAGGATTGGCACTGGGAGCAGGGTACGGGTAAGGGTACGGATGCTGGCTCTGTGCCATGCGACTCAGCATTTGAGTCTGCATCTGAAAGGGCATCTGGAGCCACTGTGGTAAAGAGCTAATTAGATCTACTGGTATAATGGGCATCATGCTATAAGGGTGCAGTGGGTGGAGCATTGGGTGGTGGCCGGCCAGGTGGGAAACGGTTGAATGGTGTGAAAGGTGGTGCGGCGGTAGGGGGAAGCCAGCCGCATGGGGCAGCGGGGGAAACCCTGGTGGAGGCATGGGGATGGTCTGCATTGGAGACAATGCTGAGTTGACCACAATGCTTTTGGCACAGTCCCCGCCGGCGATCGGCGTGCCAGGCATCTCATCGTCAGAAATCTCCATGTCTTCACCTGAAGATTGATGACCCTGTGATAAAAAATAAAATAAAAAAAAGACATATTAGCATTGCACAATATATCATTTCAGCATTGATTTTACAATGTGAGCATCCACAATAGCCACAATATTGAGCTAAAAGTTGACCAGTCACTGCAGAGTTTAATCTTAATGAAGTCAACCTCATTTGCATGTGTTTTAAAGGCCTGTGACTGTGTGAGCAGTTCAAGAACAGAGCCCCCCAGAAAACAATAAATCACTTTTTCACTTTTATCTTTGGTCTATTGTGGTCATCTATCAAGGTTTCCGCTACATTCATTCATCCGTGGCGGGCCGCCACGCCAAAATTCATCCCGCCACGGCTACATTACAACTTCTCATTAAACATTTAGTCGTGTTTTGTATAGCGGATTATAATCGCACTAAAACATATTAGAGGTAAACAGCGCAAACTTTTCTGCAACCGTAGCAGTGCTGTGCGCTATTTGTTCAACCCTTTAAGGTGACATGCTGGCTCTCTGACAGACTGACTGACAGGTGCGTGAGTCTAGCAAACACCGCGTAGCTTTCAGTTTAAGATGAACACAGTTTCCATAAGTATATTTTATTGATAAATGTCAATGGCTCTGCATACAATGACTTTATCTTGCTGGAGTTTCACTTTACTTCAGGACGCGTTAATGTCGGAAAACGCACAAAAACACACTAAATCGCGCTTCAGCAGCGCTTACTGGAGAGCGCACGAGAAGATCTGCACTTGAACGTGTAAATTTGAGTGCGTGCAAGAAGTTCTGTGCACGAAGAGGAAATCGGCGCGCAAGCAAAGAGATTCGCATGCAAAGAGATTCGCATGCTCGTATTACATGAATGCTATCTCGCCTTGCAATAATGCGTGTAATATTGGTCTTTGAAATAGTTGTCAGATCTGTGTAAAAAAAAAAAAGTCCTGCCGCCACTGCTGGAAAAAATCCTAGAGGAAACACTGTCTATGCTTGTAATTTGTTTATTATAATTTTTGATAAATAAGTTCCAAAATCCTTCCAATCAATCTAATTCAATTAATTATTTAAAATTAGAGCTGTTCAAGTCATCTGGTGGTATTGTATTGCAAACTAAACCTCTGTCTCAAATTTTCCCAATATGGTGCACCCCTAGTTTTACGGCAAATGAGGAGATGAACACTATCGTGCAACTACATGTAAATCATCAATTCTATCTTTTTTCCTTGAACTAGATATGAAATTCTGATTAGTTCTCCTGCTGTTGTGAGAGGAGCATAATATTGTGTATATGACATTAATATACCAGCCTGCTAATCATTTGTAATCAACACCAAGCCAAAAACCTTAAAAAAATATTTCATTGAGAAATGACAAAACAAACTGAAACGTTTCTGTTACCATATTAAAACTAAGATAAAGGATTCAGATCTTGAGTGGTTTAAAATGATATGATGAATTGGAGTTATACGGTTATTCCACACTAACTGGACATATACCGTTCTTCCACATTTGAGGAATATAAATGCCAATAACTTTTGATTTTTAATACTGACACTGAAAAATGTTATCTCCTTAGAATTGAGAAGATTTTGTTGTCTATCTTCAAGTAAAATAAAAATATAATGTTCACAATCCAATTAAAAAAAAATTGTATCACTCAAAAATTAAAAATATGGACTTATATGGTTCTTCATCAAGGCCTCAAATAACATTAAAATATTAGGAGTTTTTATGTGATTTTCTAAACTAGTAGTGTTTTGAAATTAATGAATGCATAATATTCTTAATAACCGTGATTATTTCTCAGACTGTAATCGCACAACCAACATCTGTAACCGTTGCATCCCTAGTCTAAAAATTGATTTGAGAATATGAAATACTTTGAAGAGATTTTGTCTGAAACAGGTACGACTGTACAGACATCTTTAAGATCCGTCCATGCGTGATCATAGGGATAACCAGATGACCAATATTTCTTGGCTAGAAATTGCAACAGCTGTTGGTAAGGGAAGAAAGTTTTTGTTCAAAAGTTTGGACAACCTGAGGGATAATAAGTTTGTTAAAGCCAAAAGAGGCCATGGCAAAAGTGGAGACCCAGGTACACTATTACAGAAATATGTTTTTCCACGTGTCATCGGTTTAACACTGATGTAAATATTACAATTTAAAACAATTTAATAGCTACAAAAACTATAATGAAGGAACAAATTATTTCTTTGATAACGGGAAAGGAATATTTGAACCTATTGGTTTACAGTTTACTGATGGCCTGTTTTTCTAGGCTTTATTGGTGATAATGGTCAGGAATGTTGGACCATTATTGACTTTTTAACATAAGTATAGAACACAAACTAGCCAGACAGTAATATGTAAATTGTGGAGCGGGCTAAATCTAAAAAACATCTGTATTTTTTTATTAAGTGTACTTTTTTGCTTTTATTCTTGCCATTATAAAAAATACATTTGTAGAGCAACTCATTTTCTCTTTTCAATAGTATTTTAATAAACTTTATTAGGTAGAACTGTCCGAGATATGAACAAAAGCAAGTGATGCATCAAAGTTTGATAAAAAAAAAAATCTTAAATGATTATAAAAATCTTTATAATCTTTAAAACATTTTACAAAAATTATAAAAATAATTAGTTTACAGGGAGTGCAGAATTATTAGGCAAATGAGTATTTTGACCACATCATCCTCTTTATGCATGTTGTCTTACTCCAAGCTGTATAGGCTCGAAAGCCTACTACCAATTAAGCATATTAGGTGATGTGCATCTCTGTAATGAGAAGGGGTGTGGTCTAATGACATCAACACCCTATATCAGGTGTGCATAATTATTAGGCAACTTCCTTTCCTTTGGCAAAATGGGTCAAAAGAAGGACTTGACAGGCTCCGAAAAGTCAAAAATAGTGAGATATCTTGCAGAGGGATGCAGCACTCTTAAAATTGCCAAGCTTCTGAAGCGTGATCATCCAACAATCAAGCGTTTCATTCAAAATAGTCAACAGGGTCGCAAGAAGCGTCTGGAAAAAACAAGGCGCAAAATAACTGCCCATGAACTGAGAAAAGTCAAGTGTGCAGCTGCCACTTGCCACCAGTTTTGCCATATTTCAGAGCTGCAACATCACTGGAGTGCCCAAAAGCACAAGGTGTGCAATACTCAGAGACATGGCCAAGGTAAGAAAGGCTGAAAAACGACCACCACTGAACAAGACACACAAGCTGAAACGTCGAGACTGGGCCAAGAAATATCTCAAGACTGATTTTTCTAAGGTTTTATGGACTGATGAAATGAGAGTGAGTCTTGATGGGCCCGTGGCTGGATCGGTAAAGGGCAGAGAGCTCCAGTCCGACTCAGACGCCAGCAAGGTGGAGTTGGAGTACTGGTTTGGGTTGGTATCATCAAAGATGAGCTTGTGGGGCCTTTTCGGGTTGAGGATGGAGTCAAGCTCAACTCCCAGTCCTACTGCCAGTTTCTGGAAGACACCTTCTTCAAGCAGTGGTACAGGAAGAAGTCTGCATCCTTCAAGAAAAACATGATTTTCATGCAGGACAATGCTCCATCACACGCGTCCAAGTACTCCACAGCGTGGCTGGCAAGAAAGGGTCTAAAGCTGGCGTCTGAGTCGGACCGGAGCTCTCTGCCCTTTACCGATCCAGCCACGGGCCCATCCATCTGGCCCATCAAGACGGCGGAGTAGGTAGTGCTGTCGCCTCACAGCAAGAAGGTCGCTGGTTCAAGCCTCGGCTGGGTCAGTTGGCGTTTCTGTGTGGAGTTTGCATGTTCTCCCTGCGTTTATTAACTTAACAATAACTCCCTATTTCTGCTGCCTAGTGTGAAAGATACTTTTTTTAGCTCAAAACTAAATCAAAAATTGAACAAGAAGCTTTCTAGGCATGTCCACAACTGTAGACTTGATTCAGATCAGTTTAGAGAGGCCTTCATTAGAGCAATTTGATCCCAGTCCTGCTGTGGACCGCTAGCTAAACTCCATACAGCTTAAATTCATTCATTCATTTTCTTTTTTTCGGCTTAGTCCCTTTATTAATTAGGGGTCATCACAGCGGAATGAACCGCCAGCTTATCCAGCACGTTTTACGCAGCGGATGCCCTTCCAGCTGCAACCCATCACTGAGAAACATTCATACATACAAATTCACACACACTGACAATTTAGCTTACCCAATTCACCTGTATCGCATGTGTTTGGACTTGTGGGGGAAACCGGAGCACCCGGAGGAAACCCACACCAACACTGGGAGAACATGCAAACTCCACACAGAAATGCCAAATGACCCAGCCGAGGCTTGAACCAGTGACCTTCTTGCTGTGAGGCAAACGTGCTACCCACTGCGCCACCACAGCTTAAATTATAAATAATTATCAAATACTATTTATGCGGTTATTAAGTAGAATAAAACCTATTGTACTTATTGTGATCAAATGAATGAAACTGCTTTGCTTCTAAAGATGTCCTCATGTGCCTTTATTAGGCAAAAACACTATTTATTTGGTATATTTTCACTGCGCTCCTAAAATTCTTTAATGTGCTCCTAAATTTTTCAACTTAGGAGTGCATGTGCTACTCCTGAAAAAAAGTAAGCGTCAAGCCCTGCAGTACAGTTATGAGCTTATCACCACATTATATCCTTATAATAACATGATATTGTTGCCTTCAGTGATTTCCTCAAGATAAATACCAAAAAAATAAAGCAACTGGAATAACTATAGCAGTCGCGATCATCGATCTCGTATGAAGTAAGAGACTGCGATGACATTTGATGACGTGTGCAGGTGTTGTAGTGCTGTACCATTTCTTAGGGGTAAATTGTGTAGCCCTTTCCCTTCACACTCTGTTTCAAGAGCCAGGGGGGAGAGGAAGGGGTAAAAAAAAAAATAGAATTGAAATTGGGCCTTTATGTACAAAACACAAACACACACACACACACACACACACTTCTTTTCCATGGGAATATAGTGAGAATTTAAAGAATTAGCACACATCTCTTTAAGAAACAGCAAGTCTTGAGGTATTACTCAGTTTAGTAGTGTCTATCAATAGTACACTAGTCATAAAATCCCCCTTGAAACCCTTCATTGCATGAAACTTCAATGTAGAAACCCAATCACTTTCAGCCAACCCTCTGACAATACAGCTGAATGATGGTTTTGGTGATTTAATAAGAACAGCACTATCCTGACGGTCCAGCTTTTCAAGCAGGAAGTACCGCACAAAAGCAAATTAACGGCTGAGCATTGTTTCTCATGTTGAACGACGTGTAAGAGGAAGTGAAAGTGTGTTGCACATAAGCGGCATCCAAAGTAGGATCATATTTCATGGGTTTGCCTTACAGCGCTGGAGGATGCAATGCAAACCAGTTCATTTACAAGAGAGCCTCATCATGCACTGAACGTTTATGTGCTTCCAGCAAACGCTGAAGATTACTGAATTTAGCTATGGAATGTGATGCTTGGCCTGTTTTTTGGTGCAGATTAACATGTAGGACTTAAAACTGTGCTAGGATAAACTTGCTATTTTTTAATGTGTTGCTGCTGAAGTGTCACAAACAGTCGAGTTACAAAATATCAAGCAAACAAGAAAATTATTATTTAAATGGGTTCAAATATGCACCACAAAACACTGCTTTTTTACATTTAGAAAAAAAACTAGCCTCAAGAATTTTCCCCTTAAGAAAAAAAAAGGTGCAAAACATGTTTGCAGTCAGATTGCACAATTTCTTCTACTGCTAAACTGTGAAACAAAAGGGAAAGCAGGGGGCCGCTTTAAAGGAAGATCAGTACGGTTGATTTCTACATTTCTCCTGGGTCCTAAAACCCTCCAGGCAGCAATTCATACTATCATATTTAACAACACAATAAGATATTTATTTTCACAACAAAACAGCAGGAAATAGTAGTTGATTTGTATGTTAATCTTTACAATTTGGACACCCCAAAAAATAAATAAAGAAAAAATAAGAGTAGAAAGAGTTAGAAACTAAGCAAGTAAGCAGCTATCAATTGCGACTTCGTGCAACTTTTTTGTTGTTGTCCGTTGACAGATTTAGTGGCTTTCTAAACAAACCAATTCGAGACAGTGACAACTAAAGGGATTTTTTTTAAAAACAACATCCAATAAGATCAGTTAATTAACGTGAAGTTCTCAAAAGATGCCGCTTTCGACTAGTGTTTATGCAAACAGTAGAGACAGCAAACAGAACTCTAGACTAGTTTTTAACAGCAGACAGCGCTCTTAACAGCAGATGGCAGTCAAGGCTAGTTTTCAACAGCAGACGGCAGTCAAGGCTAGTTTTTAACAGCAGATAGTGCTCTAGGCTAGTTTTTAACAGCAGATAGTGCTCTAGGCTAGTTTTTAACAGCAGATAGTGCTCTAGGCTAGTTTTTAACAGCAGATAGTGCTCTAGGCTAGTTTTTAACAGCAGATAGTGCTCTAGGCTAGTTTTTAACAGCAGGTAATGCTCTAGGCTAGTTTTTAACAGTAGATGGAGCTCTAGGCTAATTTTTAACAGCAAACGACTCTCTATGCTAACTTTTAACAGCAGACGGAAGTCTAGGCTAGTTTTTAACAGCAGATGGTGTTATAGGATAGTTTTTAACAGTAGGTGGAGCTCTAGGCTAGTTTTTAACAGCAGACGGCAGTCTAGGTTAGTTTTTAACAGCAGATGGCGCTCTAGGCTAGTTTTGAACAGCAGATGGCGCTCTAGGCTAGTTTTGAACAGCAGATGGCACTCTAGGCTAGTTTTGAACAGCAGATGGCGCTCTAGGCTAGTTTTGAACAGCAGATGGCGCTCTAGGCTAGTTTTGAACAGCAGATTGCGCTCTAGGCTAGTTTTTAAAAGTAGATGGAGCTCTAGACTAATTTTTAACAACAGACGACTCTCTAGGCTAACTTTTACAGCAGACGGCAGTCTATGCTAGTTTTTAACAGCAGATGGCGCTCTATGCTAGTTTTTAACAGCAGACGGCTCTCTAGGCTAGTTTTTAACAGCAGACGGCGCTCTAGGCTAGTTTTTAACAGCAGACGGCGCTCTAGGCTAGTTTTTAACAGCAGACGGCTCTCTAGGCTAGTTTTTAACAGCAGATGGCACTCTAGGCTAGTTTTTAACAGCAGACGGCGCTCTAGGCTAGTTTTTAACAGCAGACGGCGCTCTAGTCTAGTTTTGAACAGAAGACGGCGCTCTAGGCTAGTTTTTAACAGAAGACGGCGCTCTAGGCTAGTTTTTAACAGAAGACGGCACTCTAGGCTAGTTTTTAACAGCAGACGGCACTCTAGGCTAGTTTTTAATAGCAGATGGTGCTCTAGGCTAGTTTTTAACAGCAGACGGTGCTCTAGACTAAAGTTTAACAGCAGACGGTGCTCTAGGCTAGTTTTTAACAGCAGACGGTGCTCTAGACTAAAGTTTAACAGCAGACGGTGCTCTAGGCTAGTTTTTAACAGCAGACGGAGCTCTAGACTAGTTTTTTTTACAGCATATGGCGCTCTAGACTAGTTTTTAACAGCAGACGGCGCTCTAGGCTAGTTTTTAACAGCAGAGGGCGCTCTAGGCTAGTTTTTAACAGCAGAGGGCGCTCTAGGCTAGTTTTTAACAGCAGAGGGCGCTCTAGGCTAGTTTTTAACAGCAGATGACGCTTTAGGCAGGTTTTTAATAGCAGACGGCACTCTAGGCTAGTTTTTAACAGCAGACAGTGCTCTAGTTTTTAACAGCAGATGATGCTCTAGGCTGGTTTTTAATAAAAGACGGCGCTCTAGGCTAGTTTTTAACAGCAGACAGTGCTCTAGGCTAATTTTTAACAGCAGACGGCAGTCTAAGCATATACTCGGATGCTCATGAGGAAGAGCATTTTGCGTTCAGTCATGCAAGTAGGTTTTTATGTCACAAGATTAATGTAATCACAGCTCCCAATGAACACTTGTAATTCGCTTAAACCATTCCTAACTTTATTAAATGATTATGTTATGTTAAAGTGGTATTTGTAAGGAATTGGATGCAAGCGGAATACGGCTATTTGAGAATCGTACAGCACCATCTGCTGTTAAACTATTCACATTAGGAGAGAATAGTAAAACCTTTCTCTGAAAAAAAATCTCTGAATCGACGCAGAATCAATTTTTCACCTTAGATAAACAACTTGTTGTGACTTAACAATAAGGTTCAGCTCAAATCTTACCGTGTCCATTTTGTCAATGGGCGTCCGTGGTTCTCCCACACAGCTTTTACTGTGCATGTTGGAGGGCGACATGCCTCTTGAGTTCGCCAACAGTGAAGCAGTACCAAGGATCGGTTCGTCATCTTCTGAATCAGGCAGCGGAGTTGGGCTGATGTCCTCCAGGCCAGTGCTTGAGGGTCGTGAGGGTCGCTCGGGTGGGATTGGGGACAGCTGGGATGACGAGGAGGAGATCGGGCTCCCATCCATCCGCACCTCAGCATCCGAGTCTCCACGCTCATTCAGGAAGGGCTTCAGGAGCATTTCTATGCGGGAGTCCAGGCTGTTACGTTCTAAATCTTGGGTAGGCGATGGACAGGGTTCTGGTGTGGAAGGCGGAGGTGTCGCTGGTTGGGTCTCTGGAGCAGGAGGAGGCTCAGGGATTGGTGGAGTCGTGGGTCTGTCTCTGACAGGCAGGAAGTCAGTGCTTGGGGGAGGTGGAGCTTGAGGTGGTCTCCTGTAATCCACTTCCCGCTGAACAGGCTGGTGGAAGGAGGCCTCTGTGTACACTTGGGGAATTGGGGGCTGATATTGGGGATAAGCAGTTTTAAAATTCGCACTGGTAGGTGGTGGCGGTGTGTGCGCGAATGCAGGCGATGGCGGCTCAGGTGGTTGATGCTGCTTAAAAGAGGGCGGCTGTTCTGCATTACTGCGTTGCGTTGCTCCATGGACGTAGCGCCTCTCTGGTCTACGATTGTAGGCGTCCTGGAATTTGGTTTCATGTCTCCTCGATTTGTAGCCTCCTGATGATTCGGCACGGTTGGCTTGGAACGCTGGCGTGCCCTGCCTGCTGGAGTAGCTGGAGTCCTGAGAGAACGGGGTGCCTGATGGGCGTGGGGTGTGCGGGGTGCCCTGCGACTGGGGCGTATCCTGCCTTAGGCTGGAGTAGGCCGTATCCAGGGACATGGGTGTGTTGGTGCCACTCTGTGTCGCTGTGCCTGCGACTACAGACGAACTGCCTTCGAAAAGTCTTCTGGAGGGCTCGCAAGCCTGCGGACACAAGAGACCAAGTTTTGAATTTCAAAGTGCAAAGCATTCTGTGTATAAAACCACAGCCCCACCCATTTCTAATGGATTTATAAAATAGTTTTCACAATTTTAGTTTTGTTTATTGTTTGCTGGATAGATCTGCAATGGTACAAAAGCACAAAACACCAAAACACATTGTTATACATGTGTCCTCTCTCTACAGATTTGGTAAGTGTGTGATCAGTGTTCTTTGTTTATGTCTATTCATAGGCAAAGTTCACCTAAAAGTTCGCCAAAGTTCGTATCGTCAGCAATACTCTTTCAGTTTTTAACGACATACCTTAGTCAAAATTATTTCGTTACTAAGTTTACAGTACGTTAATATCACTACAATATTATGAAATATGTAAATGCTGCTCTCCGAATGTAAACATGTAAACACCTTCATCAAACTATTGTCCATGGCCCTTTAAAGGGACAGTTCACCAAAAAATTTACATTTACTCACAGTTTACTCACTCTCAAGTGATAATAAGCCTTCATGAGTTTCGTCTGTTGAACTCAAAATAATAGTTTAGTGATAGCAATAGTCAATGGTTACAGGTCTTCAACTTTCTTCAAAATATCTTATTTTGTGTTCAGCAGAAGAAACTCTAATAGGTTTTTGAACAAGTGACGGGTGAGTAAATTATGACAATATTCATTTTTGAGTGAACTATCCCTATAATTCTAGGAGCAAGCCTGGTTGATTTGCATTGACTGTTGCTAATTTCACATGCAAGGTTTCACTAAATCAAAGACCTGGCCTGATCGGGCAACTTTAAATGTATATCAAGACCTGTTTAAAATGATTTAAGATTTATTAACAGAAACCCTGACATGTGATACCTTACTCAATTATTACCATTCATGGATAGAACCAACATAATTAACAAAAGAGAGGGCAGTTGGCTTTCTGTGCATTTAAAAAACACTTATATCAGAAATATAAAATGACAAGGCATTAAAAACTGTACGTGATGGAGTAACTGAGGAACAATCTGTAAAGTCTCCGCCCTCTTCTATAAAAGGGGAGGGGAGCAGAAGCTCATTTGTATTTAAAGTGTTTCTGTATTCACCCAAAACGAGGCATTTATAGTCTAGTGTTATACATTTTTTGTGTAAAATTATGAGCAGAAACATCACAAACGCATTCTGGAGACAACTGAGACATAAAATTTAGGCATAATAGGACCTCTTTAAACATTTACATGCTAATCAAATACATTGTATAAACATTGGTTAATGGCACTGTTTTCAATATGGCCCCTTTGTGTGATAATGGGCATAACTGAGGGGAGACCGTTCAAAGTGCATGTTGTAATAGTCTACAGCTCTCTGCTGGTAGCAGTTATTATGTGCATTTCAGCCGGTGTCCATTTAACCACCTGCTGAACAGATAAACTGGATTAGAGATAAAGAAGTTTCTGTTTCAAAGGGACTCACAGCATGGTGTATGGCGCACTAGTGTAAAATACAATTCTATTAAAACGTTGCATTAACAAGCAGATCCAAATGAATACTTCAAGTCACAAATGATTAAAAACAAAACTCAATACTGCAAGATTAGTAAAGAAAAATACTACTGTTTCGTTAACTAAACCAGGTTTTTGTTGTTAAACTAGCTGCACAAACTAACTGAATTAAATTATGCTAACCAAGTTAATGCATGTGATTATGTTTCTGAATATGTAATACCAATGCATAAAACAAACAAGGTCTTTATAGCAAAATATTGAGCTCATGTATTGTGTAATTAATGTCAGATGTATTGGAATAATGCTTGGGTTTTTACCAGCAGGGCTTCAGCCAAGCTGCGCGGAGAAACATCACAGGCCTCTTCGCCACCGACTGGAAGAGTGAGGGGAGTATAACTTCCATTGATCAGACGCTGGAAGTACCTCTGGCGATTTTCACCTGGACAGATGAATGAGAACGAACACTGCTGTGGTGAACATGATAACTCAAACACAACGTACACTACATCTAAAAGAAATACACATGTTGTTTCTATTTGTTCCATCTAGGCATGAAATTCAAGGGAGAACGGGAGAAAGAAAGAAAGAAAGAAAGAAAGAAAGAAAGAAAGAAAGAAAGAAAGAAAGAAAGAAAGAAAGAAAGAAAGGCCTCATTTGAAAGTGATTACTAAAATAGCATGCTTTGTAAACTTAAATGTTTGTTTACAGCCACATAAGGGGTGAAATTTAAGTTTTTTGATTATCAACACAATAAATACTATACAGACTAAAGGTTTGTGCTTTGTTAATTGTGTACATTAGAATGTGTTCAATTTAAAACTAAATTTTGTTTTGTGCAAACAATAACAACTGCACTAGGGATGCACGATATATCGGCGGCCATATCATTATCGGCCGATAAAGGCTATTTTAATGTTATCATTATCAGTCCGATGTCAAAATTAGGCCAATATCTTTAAGCCGATAAATTATGTAATTGTGCATAACTGCCTGCCTCGCGCAGTGTGGGTCGAACTTGTTCAGACTTGTCCAGTGCACTATAGTGGAGCTTTCCTCACATTGTTTATTCCTTCAAAATCTATCCTTTGTGTGGTATTGCTGTGCAATAATAACTCAGTAAGTAACCATATTCCTTATTATTGTAGATATGTTTGATAGAGTGTCATGGTGTAATTTGGTTTAAATCGCCTCAGGAAATTTATTACATGTGTACACATAATAGCAGCGAAGCACACTTAACAACTCACTGGGTTGTTTGTAATCTAATATGATTATTTGTTATTATCAATGCGTTGCTTGCCTTGTGATGTTGATGTAAGATTGTGTTCAGTTTGATCAGCATATTTATAATGATTATAACGAGCGCACGTGATGTTTATCGTGTTCAAAAGAATCTAAAACGCCAAAGGGGATGAATTTATGCCGCATTTTCTAAAGTAATCCTATCTGTATTTAGCTTTTCACTTGTATGGTGGCTCTGAACTGTCAAAACACCTCTCAAAACACATTTTCGGATATTAAATATTTGTACATTACTGTAACACGTTTTATTCAAGAACATTTGAGCTGGTTTCAGTTCTTCATTCTTTCATTTTCATTTATTTCGAATATATAATATATTTATTTTACTTGTTTGGTAATTAAATCCCATTTTGTTATTTAACCTATTATTTTTAGGCAACAGTCAAGTTGCATATCAATTTGCTATGCAATGAAAAGGAAATCATTTATCTTTGGCATGCTGATTTAGGTGAAATCGTAAATATATCTTTAAAAACCCCTGTCAAACTATAGCTTTTTTTGCTTTGAGCAGGCTATTCAGTTTATAGGATCAGATCACACTTTTATGAAGTTTTTAAAATAAAATCAGTTGTTTACTGTATAAAAATATAACATTTTGAAATATTTATCGGCTAAAATATCGGTTATCAGCCTCCGAATCTTAGAGTTATTGTTATCGGCTAAAAAATCCATATTGGTGTCTCCCTCCCTATACTGCACATTTTTACAATGATTTAAAGAAAACACATACTAAAATGTCATTCAGCTAAACAAAAGTTATGTAAAAAATAATCATTTAGGCACATTTATATTAAGAATAATTTGATGACATAAAAAGATTATATTTAAAGATCATAGTAGGGCTGCACGATATTGGAAAAATCTGACACAGCGATACTTTTTTCCCCTGTAATATTGAGTACATTTTCACCAGATAACTGGAATAGCTCTATTTGGAAAAAAAAAATCATAATTTTAGACTAACTGTGATAAATTTTGTAGCGGAGTGCATCAGCATGAAATACAATAAATCAATCACATGTATTGATAAATACAGTAAAGCAAAAATGCAAGTGAAACAAACTGTTTTCTGGGAGTCTAGAAATATTCAGGTACACAAATTGTGAACAAAAAGTTTAACACAATTACAATTAATATTTTATATAGTTACAAACAGTATTAATTTCTTGTGCCCGAATGATTTACCTGCCTTGAAATGTTCACACAGTCACAAGCCCTAAAACACTTGCAAATGACAAACAGTTCAGTAACTTTACAATTTCATGTGTTTTCTCTATATATAATCTTGATTCGCAGATGCAAACATTGTGATATCGATGCTGAAACAATATATTGTGCAGCCCTAGATCATAGTGCAGCTACAAAATACTAAATCATTGGAATTTTAAATCTTTATACTTTTATACTACACACACTAGGGCTGCACAATATATCATTTCAGCATTGATGTTGCAATGTGATAATTTGCAATAGACACGTCGCAAGATATACGCAATGTTGAGTTTGTATATTATATTTTTTATCATTTATCTGGTGAAATTGTATTCATATCACAATATATAATCGCAAAATAAAAAAATATCGCAATGCTTAATTTTTCCAATATTGTGCAGCCCTGGTACACACACTTTACAAATTTGTCGGCAAATGTAAACAACTTAAAATATAACAATTTATTATGATCACCTGTTATTTTACACAGTAAGTGCAGATCAGAATGAGAGGATTTATCTTTTACATAGCTACATATGTTACACCGAATAATGGAGGAACATTATTTTACCCATTTGATTTTGACAAAAGCTATTTAAAAGTTATTTTAAAGTTTACTTGCACTTTAATATCCTTTCTGTATATAAAACAGTCACTTTGTAAGTTAATTTGATGCAGACAAGTCTCATCTTTGACCACATTATATACATACATACATAACCAGACCATCTCATTTGGATTTCTCATATTGTTTAAAACAATGCCAGACATGATTGACAAATCATCTTGATTCAAAATAAAGTTCTTTTGTAAAATGTTTTGTATGTTTATTAATTATGAGATAAAATAGAATTATAATAATATATTATTATATTAACAATTGTGAGAAAAAATATATATGACAAGGCAACTTACATTTCTCATATTATTTTACATATTATTATTTTACATATTATAATACATAAAGTTGTTGTAGTGTTATCATAAAAACATTACAGAAAACTATTTCAGTGTCAATAATAAAAATGCAAAAGCAAAGCAATTTCACTTGAAAATAAAAAGTTATTAAATTAATTGTACAAAACGCTATTCTTTATTTATATTTAACCATTTATAAATACATATACACAACATATGTGTCACTATAAGAAATAAGAAAATATAATAAAATAAGAAATAAGCGTATAATCTATGAAATGACTGCACTTTGTATCCACATCACTGCTGATAACAGATGAAAGGGTACTGTCTCTTTAAGAGAGAGGAGAACCCGCTACAGCTGTCATCCTGCCTTAAAGATCTCACTTCTACAAGGTTAATGACCATTCAATGTGCCTGTCCTTCAGTAAAGCGTCTAAATGAAAGGTTTAACATTACAAACACTTTCACTTGTACAATTATTATGTTGTAGTCGATGGTAACCACCTCCTTTATCTTTTAAAAGGCATTACATTTTGAATAAAAATATTTAAAGATTATTGTCATAGCTTATTATGCTTAAACATGAATCTTTTGCATGTAACTATATTCTAATAACTTTATTTTTTCAGTAAACAAAATCAAAGCACGCACATCAGTTAATCCCTCTCCAGCTGACATGCTGTTTAGTGGTTACCAAGCAACCAACGTAAATTTACGCACGTGACTTGAAGTTACAAACAATCCATTAAAAACTGCAGACGCGTGTGTAATTTAGGAGCTATTCTGTCCAGTTATAACTTTCCTATTGTTATTGAGTTATATATCCACAGTATCAAAATTAAACAGTTAATTCTCCCCTACCTTTAGGGTCCAGCTCCACGTGGATGATGTTTCCCATAACAGACGTGTTGTGCAAGTTCTGGACGGCATCCTTCGCCGCCTTGACGGTTCCGAAAACAACTTTAGCTATTCCGAGATGTTTTTTGTTCTTCGGATTGTACAATATTTCCACCTCCTCGATGTCGCCGAACTTCTTGCACATGTCGGTGAGGAATCCCTCTCTGACGTTGTCATTGAGTTTGGCGAACGTGACCTCCTTCGGGGGAACACGGCCGATGTAACACTCGTCGATCTGAGGTAAATAAACCAGTAATTAGTATGGTTTCATTTCATAATGCACCCACATAATGTTGTATGTGCGGTACTATACTATAACAACGGCCTCTTATAGTAATCACTAAAAAGCCGTTGACAATTTGAATTTAAATCAGATGACAGTTGAGTAACGTTATTTTGAAATTTAACCGTAAATAATAAACGTTTAATCCCTTACGTGCGTGTGTGCGTGCGTGTGTGTGTGTAAAAAAACACTCAAGAAAACTGCACACATGTGTCAAGGGGGGTGTGACTGAACTACCTTAAATTTAGGAACCGGGAGATCAGTCTCCTTGTACTTAGTCCACAGACGACCGATTCTCGGATCTCGGACGATGTCCACGGGTGACATTCCAAGGCTCTGCAAACAAAAACAAGTACATACACACTTTACACGAGTGTACTTTAAACAGCTCAGCCGCTGTCAACAGAACTAATGCAGCACGACTAACTTAAATGTGCTGGTTTGGTTGAAAAAACGAAGTTAATAGAGTGATTGGTAAAGCAAGTTTGGCAGCGGTGAAACTCTTTGATGTGTTGTGTCAAGTGTTTACAACGCGAGTGATATTGTATCCATTGAACGCGCGACGATACACGGGGGTCCCGTGCATCCGGTTCTGGTCGTTCTAACGGCTGGTTCCTCTCACCGGCATGCTGAATTGATGTCCATCGTAGCGGTACACTTTGTGCGAACCCTTTTTCAACGCTGGGTCAATAATCAACTTGTAACTTCTCCAATGATGACTTCGTTTCTCTCCCGAACTGCAGATAGGATGGCTGTTGTCCATTCCGTTCGCCAAACCTAGCGAAGAGATGACAAAAACATAAAGTACTCTTCATGATACTGACATCGCAAACAGTTTATTTGCACTCAAACTGTACATTGTAAAAAATGGGGGGTTTGAAGCGGTGCCCGAAACAGACATTAGAGGAAGGGAAAAAAAGAGAGCTTACTTGAACTCTGTCTTCTACCGTGATCTTCATTTAGCTTATTTCTTTCTCCAGGTCTGGACATTTTGTGCCCGATCGAGTAGTTTTATATAAAACGGCTTGATCTTGAACGATTCGCCGATCACATTACATGATTTTAAAGATACTGCCTCCTTTTTGCGAGCCAACACATATTGTGTGCCTCTAGTCTGGGGTTTCTGTCTCTTACAATACACCACTATCTCAACCTTCCAGCACATTCGACACGCGCCTTCGATTTATTATTCTGAAGCGTTGAGAAAACGCAGTATTTTTATTTGAGCGTCGATAAAGCATACAAATAGGGTTCAGTGTGATAAACGAAAAGAAAGATGGAATAGCTTGCATTTCGAACAGAAACACGAAGGTTGGGTGCGCGTTGAATCTGCGCGATAGATTTACATGAACGCTAAATACAAGATGGACATGGAGGAGCAACGCTGGGGAAGGTTGTTAAAACTGAATTGGGACACGCGCTGAACGCACATATAATGTGTTTTAAAAATGAAACGCAGATTTAGAGGAGTTTAAACATTTATTCAGAAATACGTTTTAAGTGGTGTATATAAAATACGTCTTTAAAAAGAACTTTAATGACCTTATATAAACAAAAATATATACATATAATAAAGCATTTCCATGTTGCTTATTGTGTTTAAACACCTAATGTCAGGTTTATCTCGTACTAACAGTAGTTGTGATACATTTCTCAATCTGTCCTCAACATTGTTTGATATTCTGCGGTGCTTGGGCAATTGGCTGGTTAACAGCGGTTCCCTCTCTGGCCAATCAGATTGAAGCACCACGGTGGATTCAGCTATTAGAAGCACAGCCTTCAGTTCTTCCTACAGAGAGCAGAAAGAAGGCTGAATGCAGGCGCAGCCATTTTCTCCTACATTGGGACTCAATGGTCAAAATGGGTTTCCTTTGTTCCTAAAGGGATCTAAATCTTGATTTCATCAGCCTTTTATGGACTATTTAATACATACAGTGTTTCTGTTTGCAGGATCTGAGAAGAAGGAAGATGAAATGTTGGATGATATCCCTTTGACATTTTTACACTTTTTTTCTCTTCCTGGAAACCATCTTTGTCCCAGCAAACTAGGTCATGGCACACCCATATAACAGTATTTTATTCTTTAGTGAAATGCTACTGAATAAACATTTTGTATTTTGATTTATATTACTAACTAGAATGGTTAGAAAAAGAAAGAAAGAAAAAACACATGAAAATTGCCAACTGCTTTTAAGGCCCTGCCTTGCTTAGGGCCAAACATTAATCAATAAGTAAGTTTATCTTTGTTGTCTTTGCTTATTTAGCTGCAAAATAAATGTTTTATTGCTATTTAAACTAAGGCATTTTATGGCTGGTTTTTCTATTTCTTTTCAGTGCTCCCTATGTGTGATTTTTAGTTTAAAGCCTAGCTTTGTCTTCAGATACATTCAGATGCATGCTGTTCTCTTTTAAATCTCCATTTAAATTGATTGCTTCTCACATTTCAGCAAACAAGGCAGGCCAAAGAGAAAAAAGGACGATTGGCCTTTTACAAAAATGCTGAATCACAGGTATGATTGATAGGGTTTGTGGCTGTTTTAATGCTCATCCTGGTTGCGCCTCACTGTTTTTAACCCCACAGCAGTACTTTTATAAAAATAATTTTTTTAGGAGGGAAAAGTAAATGTATATTTAAATAAATATGTGGAATTCACTTCTCTTTCATTGTGTGCAGATTGGGATAAATGTATTCCTGGTTTTACAATGGAATTGAAGTAAATCCCTTTGTATTTTTAGTAAGTGAACGTTTTATGTATATCTGACCTTGTGCCAAGGACAAACCTTCATTTCATAACATTATAAGTCACATAACATCGTACAGAAAATGTTTAAATACGACTCTAAACATACACAATTATTAATACACTAGCAGAGATATTTACCTTAACATTTTGTTGAAATAAATCTATCAGGCCTATACGATGGAGAAACAGGAAGGTTTTCATTCCCATCTTCGGATCCTCTAACACACTGGCTTTAAAGATGGGGGTTGGGTTGCAACGCCTAAAAGGAAGAAAACGACAATAACCATTTTCTGCCGTCTTTTTTGACATAATTCACCATTTAACACACATATCTGCGCAGTCTCCAGCGAGTGGAGCTGATGGAAATCTTGAGGCACTTTTAGATATTGCAATATGCAAACAATCCCTCTCTTTCTCTTCCTGAAGACAGAATGACAAGAGAAATTCACTCGTCCTTCACCATTGAGAGGGATTTGCTTTCTCTTTACGAAGGTAATAGTTTATTCGACCTTATTTCACACACAAAAAATGGGAATGTTTGTTTAAACGTTTTACATTTAAAATCACATTTGTCTTAATCTTTATCTAAGTACAATTATTGTATCCTCACTGTGTATTTTTATTATTTGTTTAAGAAAATAGACAGATAAAGGTGTAAAAATCATTATTCTAAACACCTCTCATTGCTGACCCAATGTCCAGGCGACCTCAGAAATAGCCTGTTGTTTAATGGCTTCTCTGCTGTTCTCATTTTCAACATGGCGTCTTCACAAGGACATCATTGTGGAAAAGAAAGCTTGCTGCGCCATTTATGGGCGAGGCTGTCGGTTTCTACTGACACTGCCTTTTTATACGTGGCAATCATTGCAAACAAATCGACAAGATGTGCTCGGATGGGCTCGCTCTTTAAGAAAGCAGGATATTGCACAAAAACTCGCAGTAATTTCTTGTGCGTAAAACGCGCCCTCGACGCAAAGCTCTGGAAACCCTGTGGCACAAAGCACACAGCAGTAATCTGAGAGCTTGGACGCTTGCCGCGAAATGACTGCACCCACCTAACCATTTAAGGTCGGAGAAAGAATCTCAAACACTGTGTGGCATTTCAATCAGCAAGTACAAAGGGAATATCCAGTCCTCTGTGCTCTCTCTCGTCCCCCTTTCAAGAACATTCGATGCAGTTTATTCGCCAGCCATTCAAAGGATCATTTGACGTGATGCTGCATGCAGGATTTGCGCACTGCTTGTAGCTCTCTTAGATCTTCTGCTGAATTTATCACACTGTTGCAACACATACCGGTATGTG
>LR812528.1:48888152-49153152 GCA_903798195.1 Danio kyathit | reverse complement strand
TTGGGCACCTGTTGGAGGATCTAACCGGCCGGTGGACATGACACAGAACGGCGCTGTAGCCGGCAATGGCACACACACTGATGCGCTCAAAATCGTGATCGTCGGTGATGGAGGATGCGGGAAAACATCTTTACTTATGGTGTACGCCAAAGGAGACTTTCCCGAGGTGAGCTTTTATTTAGATGGTCAATATTACACATGTGGGAAAAGTACATGACACTTTGTGTGTGTGTGTGCGTGTGTGTGTGTGTGTGTGTGTGTGTGGAGTACAGCGGGTTGTTGTAAGCCAACGATGGGTCAAATATAGACAAACCCAACCGCTGTTAAAAGGTATAATTAAAAATTATTTAAAAAAACTAACCCAACGTTGGGTTACAACAAATCATCCTTTTTAGAGGGTAGTTTTATTCCAAGTAAAGTCCTTTTTTTTGATATAGTGATTTAAGCAATATAAATATTTTAAATTACTTAAATAAAGACTCTTTATTGGCATTCATGCTTCCACAACCTTTAACATCCACTGGAAAATATGTTCTTTAAATTTATTTAAATAAAAAAAAAAAGATTATTCTGATTATTATTTCTTCTTTGGTATCCAAAATGTTTCTCCTGTGGCTTTGAGGTAAACAAATTCTTTCTGAACCTTTTTTAAACAGGAAATTAACATTCTAATGCAAATTTGAAAACATTTAATTATAAATCATGAAGACAGTTACGCTATAAAGAAATTCTAGGTATTTCAACCCAATTTTGGGTCATTTAAATAAAGAAAACTAAATGCGTGGTTATTTTTTCAAATGAAATTTATAGCACCAAATATAACCCTGTATTTGGGTTTACCCCAAAATAAACACACCTAGATGCACAATTTCTAATTCAGTTTCCTTTCTTTTAGGACATTTCTCCATATCACTAACTTTTACTGCCATTGTTTCTTCGAATTTGAAGAGAAGGAAACATTGCAAAATGTACAACAGTTATTGACACAACATCCTCAGCAAGTTTTTCCACTCAGCAGTTTGAGTTTCAGCCTACGCCTTGATTGCTTCTTGTTAAAACACACACTTTTCATGCATCATCATCATCCATTATGCTTGATGTTCAACAGAAATATGCTCCATCTGTGTTCGACAAATATGTCACCACCGTGTCTTACGGAGGGAAGGACATCCAGCTGAATCTCTACGATACAGCAGGTGAGTGTTCGTCCACCCGTCTGTCTGTGACACACCTCAGTCTGCATTGTCTTCAGTGACACGCCTCATTCGTCAAGTTTTTTAGGCAGAAATGCTGAATGCCAAATGGGTGTGATGCCATTCGTAATAGTTTTCATAGCTGTCATGGCTGTGTTGTGTTTGATCATTAAGTGAAGATGAAGAACATGAATGTTTTGTCCTCAATGATTCCTAACAGTCAGTATATCAGAGCATTTGGTTAAAATAAATGACTTGTTGGCCACTGTGAAATATTGATATGCAGCTCAGTAGATTCTACACTCTAAACAATGCTGGGTTGTCATAACCCAACAGTGGGTCAAACGTGGACAAATAATACATTGGGTTACTATTTTTCAATGTAAATTTTTAATTAAATTAGACTTTTTAACCCAACGGCTGAGTTTTATATTTGTTCCAATGTTGGGTTAAAGCATCCCAGCAGTGTGTAGAGCATATGCTGTGACTTATTGAGCCAGAATCATTGAATCATGCAAAGTCCACCATTGAATGTGTAACAATCAATAAATGTGTTGATAAATGTTGCATGTTTTATAAACTCTACTGATCTACACTCTAATCTACACAACTCTAATCTACACTCTAAAAAATGCTGGGTTATTTCAACACACATTTGGGTAAATATGGGGAAATTTGGGCTATATATATTTGATTTAAAATTTTGTCAAAATTTGACCTAAATTTGGGTTGAAATAACCCAGTATTTTTAGAGTGTAAAAAGGGGACAAATAGAAATAGAAATAAATACACTTTAAAACTTGTTGTAACCAGTGTGTGAATCAGGGGCGGACTGGCCATTGGGAGCACCGGGACTTTTCCCGGTGGCCTGACGGTCAATCTGGCCTGCCACCGTGGGTCTGGCCTGCCGCACCCACCGAAAACCCCCATTCCCTCTGAAGATCGCTTCAGAAGTGGCCTGACTGACAGTCACTTTGGCCCGGTAGAAAATGCGTTCCCAGTCCGCCCCTGGTGTGAATTATACATTGATGATCATGGGGTCAACTATTTGGGTTAGATTGTGTAATACATGCTACAGTCATTTATGTATTTATTAATAAAACATATTTAAGTTTCAGGATTTTGAGGGATATTTAGTGTATTCTGACCTACAGTATTCTCTGATTAGCTATTTCAGATGTTCCTGTAGGTTAAACTACAAATTATGTGTCTAATTTGATTTTATTTTCAGGCTAAATATAGATACAAACACCTATTTTACGA
This sequence comes from Danio kyathit, assembly GCA_903798195.1. Taxonomy (NCBI): domain Eukaryota; kingdom Metazoa; phylum Chordata; class Actinopteri; order Cypriniformes; family Danionidae; genus Danio; species Danio kyathit. Next base: position 49,150,696 of record LR812528.1, on the reverse strand, counting down.
GAAAACAAAGTCTTGTGAACACGATGTCTATTGGTGCTCTGCCAATGCACTGATCGGCGCATATTATGAATTAACAATGGTTTGAACCATTATAGGGGTGGTCGAATGTATATTTATATTATCTATTATTTTAATTATTAACATTATTATTTAAAATACAGATCAGAGTGAAATATTTCTCAGAATTAAACAACTGACCCCCCCATACATCTTGTTTTGACCTCCTTAAGGGGGTTAATTAGGGAAGTTAATCCTCCCAAGCATCTCGTTAATTCACACCCTGGTTGTAACTAAACATTGGGTCAAATGATTGACCCATTGAGTTAAAAAGTATCATTTATATATAATTGAAAAAATTAAATCAATGTTAGTTTGTCCATATTTTACCCAAAGCTGTGTTATGAAAATCCAAATGTTTTTAGAGCTTATTCAACAAGGATGTGTTAAATTGATTAAAACATTATAGTAAAGATTTTAGTCAATTAAAAGTTTATATTTTGTATTTACTTTTTATCAAAGAATCCTGAAAATATATGATTTTTTTCCTCACAAAATAATTAATGTTTTACACAGTGAAAATGATCAACAAATAAGCATTTTATATGATTTCTTAAGGATCATGTATGCTCAAAATTAATATTAAATGAAAAAAAAATTAAATTATTGTTTAAATATACATATAGCCAAACAAAATATATCACAAACTTTAAGTTTTTTTGTGATCTTAGTGTTCAAAAGACATCTTACTGACCCCAAAATATATATTTTTACTGCCATATACTGTAAATTCAACAACTACAGGGTATAATTGAAATATTGAAAACATCCATTAAAATAATGATGCTCAGCATCTCATTTATCCCTGAGGCTTCTATAGCAAATTTAAGCACGATTAATTCTGTGAAATGCATGTTTTTTAGTAATAAACTCATCCACATCTTCAGTAATCAAGCTGTTATCAGAGCCACGTTGCTGCCCAGAACTTCTCAGTAACAGGATGTTGAACACAGGATGTGGTTTTCTACCGCATCTCGTTTTTTCAGCATAATACTTTGTTCATAAAATAAGAAATACAGGAAGGCGCTCGATATGGTCAGAAAGCTCCGCCTCCTCTGCATGAGTGACTTGTTGTCTAGAAGCATCGCTCTGGAAACCGTCCAAAATGTTTTCAATATAACATGTGATTTCCTTCTAATCTGTTTATTGACAGGCCAGGAGGACTACGATCGCTTGAGGCCTCTGTCGTATCAGGAAGTAAATATTGTTCTCATCTGCTACGATGTGACCAATCCAACGTCATTCGACAATGTCAAGATAAAGGTGAAATGAAAACGAATATAAATTATGAAATAAGAGCAATTCCATGCAAATGTCAACCTTGCCATGGAAAAAATTAGCTTTTTTTGTGTAGGCTTATATTTTACAGTACTGTAAAACAGGGGCGATTTTAGGATTTTCATTATAGGGGGGCTCAGCTCTCTCTCTCTCTCTCTCTCTCTCTCTCTCTATATATATATATATACACAGTGCATCCGGAAAGTATTGATAGCGCTTCACTTTTTCCACATGTTTTTATGTTACAGGCTTATTCCAAAATGGATTAAATTCATTGATTTCCTCAACATTCTACACACAATCCCCCATAATGACAATGTGAAAAAAGAGTTTTTGAAATTGTTGCAAATTTATTAAAAATAAAAAACCTGAAAACCCACATGTACAGAGGTATTCTCAGCCTTTGGTGTGAAGCTCTAAATTGAGCTCAGGTTTATTCTGTTTCCACTGATCATTCTTGAGATGTTTCAGCAGCTTCATTGGAGTTCACCTGTGGTCAATTCAGTTGATTGGACATGATTTGTAAAGGCATACACCTGTCTATATAAGCTCCCAGGGTTGACAGTGCATGTCAAAGCACAAACCAAGCATGAAGACAAAGGAATTGTCTGTAGACCTCCGAGACAGGATTGTCTTGAGGCACAAGGCTGGGGAAGGTTAGAAACATTTCTGCTGCTCTGAAAGTTCCAGTGAGCACAGCGGCCTCCATCATCCGTAAGTGGAAGATGTTTAGAACCATCAGGACTCTTCCTAGAGCTGGCCAGCCATCTAAGCTGAGTGATCAGGGGGAGAAGGGCCTTAGTCAGGGAGGTGATCAATAACCCGATGGTCACCCTGTCTGAGCTTCAGCGTTCTTCTGTGGAGAGAGGAGAACCTTACAGAAGGACAACCATCTGTGCAGCAATCCACCAATCAGGCCTGTATGGTAGAGTGGCCAGACGGAAGACACTCCCCACCTGGAATTTGCCAAAAGGCATCTGAAGGACTCTCAGACCATAAGAAACAAAATTCTCTGGTCTGATGAGACTAAAATTGAACTCTGGAGTGAATGCCAGGCGTTACAATAGGAGAAAAGCAGGCAGCGCTCATCACCAGGCTAAAACCATCCCTACAGTGAAGCATGGTGGTGGCAGCATCATGCTGTGGGGATGTTTTTCAGCAGCAGGAACTGGAAGACTAGTCAGGATAGAGGGAAAGATGAATGCAGCAATGTACAGAGACATCCTGAATGAAAACCTGCTTCAGAGTGCTCTTGACCTCAGATTGGGGTGACGGTTCATCTTCCAGCAGGACAATGACCCAAAGCACACCGCCAAAAATATCAGTGGAGTGGCTTCACAACAACTCTGTAAATGTCCTTTTAGTGGCCCAGCCAGAGCCCAGACCTAAATCCTATTGAACATGTCTGGAGAGATCTGAAAATGGCTGTACACCGTCGCTTCCCATCCAACCTGATAGAGCTTGAGAGGTTCTGCAAAGAGGAATGGGCAAAAATTTCCAAAGACAGGTGTGCCAAGCTTGGGGCATCATATTCAAAAAGGCTGTAATCGCTGCCAAAGGTGCATCAACAAAGTATTGAGCAAAGGCTGTGAATACTGATGTACATGTGAGTTTTCAGCTTTTTCATTTTTAATAAATTTGCAACAATTTCAACAAATCTGTTTTCACATTGTCATTATGGGGGATTGTGTGTAGAATGTAGAGGAAATAAATGAATTTAATTCATTTTGGAATAAGCCTGTAACATAAAAACATGTGGAAAAAGTGAAGCGCTATCAATACTTTCAGGATGCACTGTATATTAGCCTAATAATACATTAAGTAACAATTTTAAAGTATAACACTTAAAAATGTTTGACTAATATGGTTGTATACTAAACTAGTAATATTTCACTGCATTGCATTGACAGGCATAGCCATTTGCGTTCTGAATGAGTCAAATAGGCTCAACACACCTGTTTACTGTAGTAAAAACTGCGTATTAAATAAACAAAACTGACCATTTCTAATTCAAAATGGCATAAATATAAACATTAGGCTAATTTACATATTTCACGATCATAAAAATGGCAAAATGTTTGATAAGAATTACATTTTCGCTGGAGGAAACAGCTGTAATGATGAGGGGAGCAAGAAACAGAGGAAACATCCTCCATGATGAGTGTTTTTCATAGCAGAGAACTGCAAATATGCAGATATTATAACAATCTATCGATAAGCATATAAATAAAAGTGAAGGGAGGAGGGGAAGTCTGCCGCCGTTTTCATATACAATTTAAAGGGGACTGAGGCGATAATTTAGTAGTGTACAGTACAGTTCAAGAGCTAATCGCAAAAGTTTTGGGGGGGCTGAATAGAAATATGGGGGGTCTAAAGCCCCCCTAAAAGTGGCCTAGCAACACCTCTGCTGTAAAATGCTCAGAAATGTCTCTGTCAGTGTTTTCAAACAATTGTATTTGATTTCCTAAAGACACACAAGTGGCAATTTCACATCTGTCACATCCATAATGAAGCTTTTTCCTTATAAATGCAATTAGTTAAATAAAATCAATCATGTTTGTTCTATGGTGAGTCAACTTTTATCCTTTTGATTGGCATTATTTATTTTGGGTTGTGCAGTTTAATTCACAGAATTTCTACAAAGTATGTTGTATACTGTAAACTCGCAGACTTTTTTGGTCACATCCATAACGCATCTTTATTTTACTCATTTAAAATCTATAATATGTTTCCAGATTGATATTTTTTCTCATCTTATAACTCTGGTTAATTGTTTTGTAAAATATAAACAGATGTTTCAATATAATGTTAACTTAAATTATTAAAGTATTAAAATATATTAAAATATAATGTTAACTTAATATTACTTAAAGCATTTATTTTATAAGTTTTTACTGCAAATGTCACATCCGTAACGCTGGAATTGCTTTTAAGTGTTCATCAGGTGTAAAGCAGCCGATAAACTTTGACCCGATCAGTAGATTGTACAAATAGACCACCACTGACATGTAAGCAAACTGTATTTCTATAGGGTTGATGTCACGTACGCTTGGAGGAATGTGCCGAGCCTTGTTTAAATAAAGGGAAGGTTCATCTAGAGCCTAAAGACAGATATAGTGCGCTATCAGAGCATTGAGGAAGACATTTACAGTTGAAGACAACATTATGAGCCCTCCTGTGAAATGTGTTTTAGTTTTAATAACTCGTTTCTAATAACTGAGTTCTTTTATCTTTGTCATGATGACAGCACATAATTGACTAGATATTTTTCAAGATACTAGTATTCAGCTTAAAGTGACATTTAAAGACTTTTAACTTAAAACTAGGGTAATTAGGCAAGTTAGGGTTATTAGGCAAGTCATGTATAATTTTTACAATCGAAAAAAATATTGCTTTAGGGGGCGAATAATATTGACCTTAAAATGGTTAATATTGGTTTTCATTCTAGCCTAAATATAGCAAAAACGACTGCAGAAGAAAAAATATTATAGGAAATACTGTGAAAATTTCCTTGCTCTGTTAAACATCATTTGGGAAATATTTGAAAAAAAAAAATATAATTTCACAGGATTTTGACTTCAATTGTACATAAAAAAGTTAAAAAGGGGTTCATATCACAGTTCTCATTTGCACTTCTTACAGTGCGAAGATCAATATTTTTAGCCCCCTTAAAAAAAAAAATCAAAATGTACAATGCTATTTTGCTAGCTCACATTGTTATTTATACTTCTGCCTCGAGGGATCGACGTGACCCACGGCATCAGCTTTGCTCATAGACATGCATTTTTACTTTTGCATGCTGTTTGTGTTGCTCTGCAATAACACTTCCGAGTTTTTAAATTCCTCTGTATTGAGTTTCTTTGAGGGTGTTTTGTTTTTTTCTGAACGGTACCTTAATGTACAAGTAGCTAAAACTTGCCGGGAACCAGCTTACGTTCAACAACTTTAATCATAAGGTAAACACAAAACAAAAGTTTTTATCTAGAGCTACTTCACGGGACTCGACACTTGTAAACACTCACTCCAACGAGTTTGCGTGGCTCTTGGTCCTGTCCACACTTGTCACAGCTACCAAGCCGACCAATCACAGAGCTTGCGCTACGTGTCGTTGCGACGTGTTGTTACATTTTTTGAGAGGTGCACATCAGCGTCAGCCACAGCGAGGGTTATGTGAAATATGAACAGTGTCTTGAGTCGTAGCTGGGCGCCGCAGACTGTCGTCAACTTGCGGCGCCGCTGTGCATACCCTGATAGAAATCTATGTTTAGAATTGTAAAATGCATGGCGCTGCGTGGCCGTTTAAAGTGAACAATTAGTCTGTGCATGTTATTCCACTGAAAAAATATTTTTGTTTTGGTATTCTTTAATGAAAATCTGACCATTTGCTTCTGCATTTGGCGGTCCTTCTGTTGACATCAGTTTGATGGCTTCCATAGCAACTGTACAACAATATTCATAACCAAGCCTCTCTTACTGTTAGTTTGCTATGAAGCAATGATGCCCAAAAAGAAAGTCCCGTCCTCTACTCAATATTCCATTTCAGTTGAAAGTACAGCAACATACTGAAATAAAAGTCTCAGCAGTCTTGCTGACTTATGCTGATTATTTTTCGATTTTCTACAGAACAAACCACTGTTGTCCAATGACTTGCCTAGTTACCCTAATAAAGTCTTTAAATTGCACTTATTACTAGTATATAGTTTAATAACTAGGAAAATATTATGTACTGGCGGCACGGTGGCTCAGTGGTTAGCACTGTCGCCTCACAGCAAGAAGGTCGCTGGTTTGAGTCCCAGCTGGGTCAGTTGGCGTTTCTGTGTTCTCCTCGTGTTGGCGTGGGTTTCCTCAGGGTGCTCTGGTTTCCCCCACAGTCCAAACACATGCGCTATAGGGGAATTGAATAAACTAAATTGGCCACGGTGTATGAGTGTGTGTGTGAATGCGAGAGTGTATGGGTGTTTTCCTGCACTGGGTTGCGGCTGGAAGGGCATCCGCTGTTTAAAATATATGCTGGAATAGTTGGTGGTTCATTCCACTGTGGCGACCCCTGATAAATAAGGGACTAAGCTGAAGGAAAATGAATGAATGAATGAATAAATATTATGTACTGTCATCATGGCAAAGAATGAAAAGAATGGCAAAAGATCTCTGTTGAGCAACACTTTGGAAATGTTTGGGGAAAATCTTTTTAAAAGAGGGTTAATCATTTTGCCTTCAAATTGTAAATGAGAGGTTTAGTTTGAACTATTTTTTCCTGTCTTCCTCCAGTGGTACCCAGAAGTCCGTCATTTCTGCAGTGACACCCCTATTATACTAATAGGCTGCAAGACGGACCTGCGAAAGGACAAGGAGAAGATGAGGAGGCTCAAAGCTTTAGATCAGGCGCCCATCACCTACCTCCTGGTAAGAGTTGTTTATTCATTTAATAACATCACTTTTGATTGATTTAATGCATCCCTGTGACCTAATGACCGGCCAAAAATGTGTGTATACACTCACTGGCCACTTTATTAGGTACTTTCTTGTAAACTTACCAGGTTGAACTGTTTTTGCTTCCAGAACTTCTTTAAATGGATAGATAGTTCATTCATTCATTTTCTTTTCGGATTAGTCCCTTCACTAATCTGGGGTCGCCACAGCGGAATGAACCGCCAACTCATCCAGCATGTGTTTTACGCAGTGGATGCCCTTCCAGCTGCAATGCCATCTCTGGGAAACATTCACACACACTCATTCACACTCCTACACTACGGACAATTTAGCCTACCCAATTCACCTGTACCGCATGTCTTTGGACTGTGGGGGAAACCGGAGCACCCGGAGGAAACCCACGCGAACGCAGGGAGAACATGCAAACTCCACACAGAAACGCCAAATGACCCAGCTGAGGCTCAAACCTGCGACCCAGCGACCTTCTTGCTGTGAGGCGACAGCACTACCTACTGCGCCACTGCGTCGCCGGGATAGATAGTTTACCCCCAAAAATGTAATTTAGTCACCATTTACTTATGCTTTACTTTAAGCTTTCTTCTGTTAAACACAGAATAGGATATTTTGAAAAATGTTTTAAACCTGTAACCATTGACTTCCATTGTATTTGTTTTTGTATGGAAGTCAATGGTTACAGCTTTCTTTTGAAAAGTAAAAAAGAAACCTATAAAGGTTTGGAACCACTTGAGAGAGGGTAAAAAGAGAGTAAACTATCATTTGTGGATGAACTATCCCTTTAAATCACCTTTGTTCTTGTTTCTGATACCTGAGTTGAACTTTAGCGAGTAGGTACTGCATTTAAATTGGAGTTTACTACATGATCAGTAAACTACATGATACGTTAGTAAAATCCGTTATATATAGTATGAATATCTATATATAACCTACGTTAGTTGTGTCGCTTAACTCCTATTCATGAATTCTCTTGCGTGGCAACATAGTATAGTGTAGTGTCCATTGGATGCGCACTACAGAATCTCACCAACTGTTTTTTGAATGCTATGCATTCGGACATCAACTCACATACTATACAGTAGGAATGTATGTAAATTCGGACAGTGCCCATGGTTAGATGCACAAATGATGCTATGTGATTGGCTGAGCTAATATTTGTGTTACCAATCAGCTTAAAAGGTGTACCTAATAAAGTGGCCAGCAAGCTCATATTTGTGGGTTTGTTTGCAAAAATTAGGCTTAGTGATAGAAGTATTAAGTAACCAACATTAATTTTTCTCCTACAGGGTGAACAGACGCAAAAGGAAATGAATGCTGAGATTTACCTGGAGTGTTCGGCTAAATATAGAGAAAACGTAGAGGACATTTTCAGAGAAGCAACAAAGCGAGCGCTAGCTGCCAGAGCTAAAGCCAGACATCGCAGCAAGAAGAAGAAGCGCTGCACCGTTTTGTGACCTTTCCTGGAAGACATACATTTTGTATATTTGAACTATGATATGTTGTAAACATTCAGGAATCATCTGCAGAGCTTCCACGAAGTTTTAAGCCTTTTTGAAGGAATATTATCAGGACATTGAGTGCGTGTTTTCAATCTACCCACCTAGCAAGGCATACTGTTTGACAGAGATCACAACTGTGCACGTGATATGTTTGTTATGATCCACTCCCTGTCTTTCTGGTAGTGTTACTCATTTGACTGAATGGAGGTTTATCTTCCATGTTGATCATGGAGGTGGAAAAACTGCTGCTGATGTCTCAGGGATGACCATACGCATATTAGATGGTCACATTGTAAGTTTGGTTACGATTTGTGTCATTTATAATGCTAACTAGGCATGGGCCGGTATAAGAATCTGACGGTATGATAACCTTGGATAAAAATATCACGGTTTCACGGTGTCATGGTATTGTGCTCACTGCTCTAAAATATATTGTTTTTAAATGTCTGGGTAAAAAACAAAAAAAAAATTCACTTTTAAAAAACAATAAATTCAATTTTTGAAAGATTTATGATATTTTGGAGCAGTAAGCACTTCAGACTAAATAATTCAAATGAATCACTGACTTTTGCTGTCTTCATTTGTTTCAAAAACACAGATCTCTCTACTATTTAAAACGGCATCTTTGTAAATCTTTTCTGCTGGAGATGCGGTTGTCCAAGTAAACAAAACAAACAAAAAAAAAACATAAATAAAAACACCTTACCTTAGGAACGGTATTACAGAAAATTTTGGCGTTTTTAAAACCTTGACTTTTCCAAACCGCTGTATACCGCATGCCTAATGCTAACCGCTATTATTATGCACTTGGTGTAACATGTTTCTAATTCATGTTATGCACAATAGTATTAAAATTAAATTTTTACATCACTGTTTAATACCAGCAGACCACGCCACAATAATCATCTAATTTTTGCAGTGTATAGACAAAATTTTATTTAAAAGACCACATAAGAAATCCAATCGTAATATCGTACGTAACATATCATTAATAAATATATATTCTGAGACAAACAGTTCAGTCACATAATCTTGAATGGGGTCCGTCAACTACTTAATTAAAGTTTTAAGTGGAATTGCACAATTTAAAAATTAGCATATAGTGTCACACCAGAGGATATGGTCTGTATTAAGTTCCTATGTTTTTAGAAATAAATGGATGAAAAAGAATGGCCATTTACTAAAATAGCCACTTGTAAAATTAGCCAATATATATATATATATATATATATATATATATATATATATATATATATATATATATATATATATATATATTACAAATCACATTTTTTAAAACCAATCTTAATTGGTTAATATTTGTTGTTCTTCAGTGTTACACCCCTATTTAGTCATGGAGATAAAATATTCATAATTTCACATAAAATTAATGGCACTATATGAAGATATGTGTCCAACAATAAGGATAAATCGCTTTCACGCTATAATGTATATTATTCTTAATTTTTGCAGTCACACCATATGACATTTTTAAGGTACAGTTCAATTAAAAGGAAAGAAAAATGAAAGAATTGATAAAGTTAGTGACATCAAACACCTTATTTTCTCAAAAATACCTCAAAAACAAACTATAATCATAACTTTTTTCTTCAAAAATGGTGTAAAAATCGTTTTTTAATGATTGTTTGTCAACTACCCTCATGTAATTAGGCTAGCTGCTAGACGAAATAACAAAGTGCAGTGAACTGTAAAACTTTCTGCGATAAGTCATTGCCTTAACGATTATGATAGATTAACATTTAAAGATAATTCCTACCTGTTTGCGATGTCAAGCAGTGGGAAAACTGGAAGCTAGCCTCGTATTCAGGAATGGTCGTTCGCGTATATGTTTAGCAATAGGATCCCTCACATTTACTTTTTCCACAGCTGAGAAACGATAAACATCAACCGCCAAATGATTTAAAAAATCCAAACCGTTCAAAAGAGCGCGAATATTCAAAAAGCAGATGGTAAAACTGCAGCGCGCGATTATTCTAATAACAACAACATAGTGCGTTTGGTGTGGACGCTAACGTGCTTATGTTTAGAATTACAGTTGATTTTGTTAACGGACCTTTGCAGTATTATTATGTCAGTCTCTAATATATAACGCTTTCTACATTTTAGATACAAAATGTAGCCAAATTTGGAGAAATATATGCTATGAATGTAGCTGCAGAACACCGCCATTTTCTTCACTTTGTGTTGCTTCCTATTAACAGTATCGCACATGCCAGAAAGTATTGGTTAATATTTGTATCTGTTCCACAAGTGTTGCACAAATAAACCTTTTTATTTATATACGCATGATTAGATTCTTGCCTGCTGAGGAGAATAATGCCACTTTGTTAAGTCTGTAGCTGTCTTATATATAACAGTGTGTTCTTTTGACATTGAAACAGGCTGCATGATGCAATTCTTATCAGATTTTAGGCAGATGTTACTGAAAATCTCTGCTTTCTCTGCAAAACAAACTTGGTCAGAATACAAAAGTGATCTTACTGTGGTTAGAAGAACTCCTCCTGCACATACAGCAGGATATGACTGTGGTAACGGAAGCTTTGAAATACTGCTGCAAGTGACATCTACAAAGCTAAAAATTCTGTTATTTTTATGTTGCATTTGCTCATGAATTTGGCACAAACTTCTGAGGGTTTTCAAGCTTCACACTATTAAGTGTAGCTTAATATATTTATTTATTCTTGTACATTAAAATGCATCCTGTTTGATGATCATCATATATTTTTATAAAACTGAAAGAGTGCACTACATATCAAAATAATCTTATTTGTAACAAGATGGCATGTTAAATGGCATATTTAAAAAAAATATTTAAGAATCACAGTTAATTTGGCCCTGAAATACTTAAATACATAAATCTTTATAATCTGCTGCTATATTTAAAACCAATCGATTTCACCCATTAGTGAAGATGTTATAAATAAAGTAAAATATACTACATTCGATAACATATTCTTTCATATATTTCATTACAGATAAGAATCAGTTTTTCAATGTCACATAATATACACACTCACCGGCCACTTTATTAAGTACACCTGTCCAACTGCTCGTTAATGCAAATATCTAATCAGCCAATCACATGGCAGCAACTCAATGCATTTAGGCATGTAGACATGGTCAAGACGATCTGCTGCAGTTCAAACCGAGCATCAGAATGGGAAAGAAAGGGGATTTAAGTGACTTTGAACGTGGTATGGTTGTTGGTGCTAGATATACTGGTCTGAGTATTTCAGAAACTGCTGATCTACTGGGATTTTCACGCACAACCATCTCTAGGGTTTACAGGGAATGGTCTGAAAAAGAGAAGATATCCAGTGAGCGGCAGTTCAGAGGTCAGAGGAGAATGGCCAGACTGGTTCCAGCTGATAGAAAGGCAACAGTGAGTCAAATAAGCACTCGTTACAACCGAGGTCTGCAGAAGAGCATCTCTGAACACACAACACGTCCAACCTTGAGGCAGATGGGCTACAGCAGCAGAAGACCACACCGGGTGCCACTCCTGTCAGCTAAAAACAGGAAACTGAGGCTACAATTCACACAGGCTCACCAAAACTGGACAATAGAAGATTGGAGAAACGTTGCCTGGTCTGATGAGTCTCAATTTCTACTGTGACATTCGGATGGTCGGGTCAGAGTTTGGTGTCAACAACATGAAAGCATGGATCCATCCTGCCTTGTATCAACGGTTCAGGCTGGTGGTGGTGGTATAATGGTGTGGGGGATATTTTCTTGGTACACTTTGGGCCCATTAGTACCAACTGAGCATCGTGTCAACGCCATAGCCTACCTGAGTATTGTTGCTGACCATGTCCATCCCTTTATGACCACAGTGTACCCATCTTCTGATGGCTACTTCCACCAGGATAACGCACCATGTCATAAAGCGTGAGTCATCTCAGACTGGTTTCTTAAACATAACAATGAGTTCACTGTACTCAAATGGCCTCCACAGTCACCATAGCTCAATCCAATTGAGCACCTTTGAGATGTGGTGGAAAGGGAGATTGGCATCATGGATGTGCAGCTGACAAATCTGCAGCAACTGCGTGATGCTATCATGTCAATATGGAGCAAAATCTCCAGGGAATATTTCCATTACCTTGTTGAATCTATGCCATGAAGGATTAAGGCAGTTCTGAAGCCAAAAAGGGGGTCCAACCCGGTACAAGTAAGGTGTACCTAATAAAGTGGCAAGTGAGTGTATGTTATGCTAAATGGTGGTGCAATATTAATTCCTATTTTGCTATTTTATTCTAACACTTTATTTTAAGGTGTTGTTGTAGGCTATTTACTACAGTAATTAAAATTAATTATACACAATCACATGCTACTAAGCCTAACCTGTATTCAAACTATTCATATAGTAAGAAATTGTAATGAATTAATATTACTCAGTAGTTAAATGAATAGGTATACACAGGAACCATTTTCTATCCATACATTCTAGAAGATTTCAATGTATATTCAATCATATAATAATAATAATAATAATAATAATAATATTAATAATAATAATGATGATGATGAATAACCATAAATATAGCTTGATATCTGAAGAGATGTTTTATTTAAAAGGTCACGTACAAAACTATCTGTTTCTCAAATTTCAATCGCAGGCCCATATAAAAAAAAAAACGCCCCTTCAAAAACAGTCTAAATGATTGACAGGTGGATGAAAATTCTGATTGGCTAAACCGTCGAGGGCGGCTTCTTTTGATGTTTACAGAGGATGTTTGTCTGTTTTTGCACGACATCTAGATCAGTGTAATTCATCAGGTAGCATTAATGTTGTAATTAAACAGTGAAACATGTTATATCCATCATGTTCTGAATGATAAACAAATAAATATAAAGCAACATATCGCCATTTATTTCTACCACATTTATATGCTTCACACTCGCGCCCTCTGGTGGAGAAGGTGTAAATAACACTGTGATTTTCCACACAGATTAATTGCAACAGTTTGTTTTTATTGGCTCTACAGTAACAGAAAGAGAATAAAAATCCAGCCTGTTATCTAATCGGTCCTTTGGAAACCTTTCCCTCCAGTCTGAAGGCTTATTTTGCGTTCAAACAAAAAAAGTGCAGTAATTTCGCTCAACACAAACACTTAAAAACATTTACGCAGTGGTTTAACTGTGCAATAAAGCATTTCCCAACATGAGAAATCCTTTTAGATACAGCTTTCAGTTACAATTCGCTGAGCCGCTGAATTTCCAAACAACTTGTAACACTTATAGATTAAACTAAACCACGTGAAAAATATACTATAGTAATTTATATTAAATACAAGGGTTTTGAACCATACTCATTCATTCATTTTCTCTTCAGCTTAGTCCCTTTATTAATCAGGGGTCGCCACAGTGGAATGAAACGCCAACTTATCCAGCACGTTTTTACGCAGCGGATGCCCTTCCAGCTGCAACCCATTTCTGGGAAACACCCACACACTCATTCACACACATACATTACGGACAATTTAGCCTACCCAAGTATATATAGTGCATGTGTTTGGACTGTGGGGGAAACTGGAGCAGACGAAGGAAACCCCCGCCAACACAGGGAGAACATGCAAACTCCACACAGAAATGCCAACTGACCCAGCCGGGACTCAAACCAGCGACCTTCTTGCTGCGAGGTGACAGTGCTACCCACTGCGCCACTGTGTTGCCCTAACTAATATTTTCTTATGATACTATTCTTCTTTATACGTATATTCATGAACACGCACTTGTTTGTGGAGGGAGTAGCTTGACCGGTTTCTGCGGTTTATTATTCCTAGTCATTTCTCCCATAGGGAACAAGTAAACAATCGAAAAAACGAACGCACTTCCGGTCCATACTAAAGTAAGGTTCAAAAACAATACAGTATTTACTACAAATTACTATATTATTTCTTCCTGTGGGAGGTGTAAAAGAGAGCTTAAGGCAAATAAATCAGCCAGCAAACAAACTTTGCCTTGGTAAAATCGCATGGAAAGGTCTTGTCAGCAAAAAAAAAAAAAAAACTCCCTGATGGAAAATGAGCAACACAGAAACACATACCGGTTCATATATATAATCTTAAAACAGCTTTCATTAACATAATGCAGGTTAGCATTTCAGCTGTTACTCGCATTTAAAGAGCCTCTATTATGGGTTTATACAGTGTGTAACACAGCACTAAGTGAATGAAAACATCCAGCTGAGTGTTAAATCTGAAAGTGCACCGTGTTTAAAACTATTGATTCTTCAAGGAAAGAGTCGACTGAATGATTCATTTTGTGTTCGGATCTTTTGCCTGCCCATATCAATGTTGATAAATATGCCAAATATGAAGTGCTGGGCCCGGTAAAACGTGAACGCGTCTTTTCTTTCAGACACTAGCAGAGTGCAGGTGTGTGTGGGACTGATCATGGCTGAAGATGAGTGAACATTAATGAGGGAACGTTCTGGAGATTAATGCAATAATCTACCCTGCAACGAGGGATTCGTCAGCCGTTTGTTAAAGCAAGGATCAAAAAAGACTATTGATGTATGGCACTTTGTCAGAGCTTGACAGGAACTTTATCAGTACAGAGCTCATAGATCAGTTTCTTCTTCCATTTCACAAGTGTAAGTGCAAATTAAATTAAATTAAATTACAATTAAATTAAATTAAAATGGTTGCCTCCTTGTTTTCTCTAGCTTGCTAAGTATGTATTTAATTGTGTTTTGTTACTTGTAATCACTCCGTGTTAGCGATGCTCATTTTGGTTAATTTTACCAACCGACAACCGCCGCTCGTTAACCGAATATTAACCGTTAACAGATAAAATATTATTTAATTTAAAAAATAATTGACGTGTCTATTTTGTGTGACACATTAAATATTGCATTTTAAAATACTGATTTATTTTAACATGAACAGCAGCATACAAAGCATAACAGAGCATCTTCATGCACCTGCTGTGTTTCCAACAGCATAGAAAAAAAACTAACTAAATAAAAAAAATAAAATAAATAGTCCTCCCCTAGATATTTTTCACTTAAATGATAAATTTAGATTACAAAACAAAAACACTGACTGAATCCTTGTTAAGGGCTGTCAAATAAAAATAGCAGGCTACCTCAAAGCGATCGCTCCACAGAAAATATGCATTTAATTAATGCTTCGCTGTTAATATTACATCACAAACCTCTGTCAACATTTTTAATAGAAGTCATTAGTTTAAAGATTATGTCATAATGACTTATTTCCTCCGTCTCACTCGTCGTTCATGTGCGCGCACTGCGTGTGATGAAAGACAATGACAATGAACCTTAAGGCTCATTTGTTAACTTTTTGTAAAGTATAGGCTACTATAGAATATAACAATTCTATTGTTTACATATGATATTGCATTCATTTGCATACATGTTTTATAAGCTGTAAAATTAAAGCCTCAGTTTGGTGCGGAGTTATCATTATTCAAAAATCAAGAAAATCTTTGGATTTGTTTGATTCGTAGATTATGCTATATAGGCTATTTTAAAAAGTGATATTAAATAAGAACTATTAATAACTGTAATTTTCAGAATGGAAAAAAAGGTTGGTTGGTTTGTTGGTTGTACACTAAATCATCAATAGGCTGTTTGTTGAGTTTATGGCGCGGCTCCATGCAGCACAGAGGCGATCAGCATCATCGCTGGTTTGTGTCAACTCGTCTTGTGCATATTACGGTTCAGCGAGTTTGTTGATATTTGTTGCACATCAGAGGCCAATCACACCGATCATTTTAAAAATGTGAGGCGCAAAAAAAAAAAAAAAAACGCAGTGCGCCTTTTATGTGACTAAACGACTTAAATCAGCTGGTCTATTGTGCACGAGTGTTGCTGTCCATATTGTTATAATTGTAATATTTAATAACATTGTGATATTCAAGATTTATAAAGTCATACAGCTCTGGATAACTCGAAACAGCAACCACAAGTCTCTCCTCCATTGTTTAAAGTTCTCCGTCGTCTTTGCTTTCATTTGATTGAAGAATGAAGACTGACGTAACGCGCTTTTACCGCTCAGAGTTGACTTTTATTTCAACTGGGAGCACACATAGCGCGCAATGGCAATACGTGATGTGCACAGGGCGCATAAGCAGCACGCAAAACACTCGTGGCCATTAGTTAACCATTCAAAAAATTCCCCTCTCAACGCAAAAAAACGATTTCGGTGATCGGCCCCTTATGCAGCCAAACTTTAAAAATATATAAAATAATATCTTTTAATCGTTTAAAGGCCCGTGCACACCGGGGCACTTTTTGCTGGCGTTTTCAGTCAACGTTTAACATCTCGTGACTAAATAAATGGCGCCAATGTGATCGTGCACACCAACGCGCAAAACGCCAGACATAAAAGCGTCATTTTTTAAGAAACACCTCATGCTTGTTTTTTTTGTTTTGATGCGCCGCGTCAAAATCTTCTCCACCAATCAGATTGCCACTTTTGTTCACATGCATGGAGCTCCTGAAGTTACAGTAAACAGCACTTGGAGGAGCTCAACTGTCAATGCGAGCGCACATTGAAGAAGAGGCCCAGAGGCGATGAACGTGGAGCTGCTTATTGAACTGGTCAACAATAATAATTTCTTCATCGCAAGAGCTCGAGCTGCTACTTGAACCATCCAAGCTTGTTCAAATCGCCAGTAACTTTAACAGCAAGCGTGTCAACTTTCTCTTTTCTTCTTCTGCTGTGTTACAAGCAGGTGTCAGTAGTCTAAAGTTGTGTAGCGCCATCTAACGTCAAGGAGTGATTTTGCATACTCTTCTGCTTGACGCCTGTGAAAATCGATTGGGTTTGAATCCGGAAAAACGTCTCGAAAAACGATGACGATAAACAAACAAAAAGCGTCCCGGTGTGTACGAGTCTTTACTAATACCATTAATCGGTTACAAACGCACCCTTTCTGTTAACGGTTAATCGGTTATTTTGAGCATCCCTACTCCGTGTGGCTTGTGCTGTATCTGGTTAACTCTTTATATTCTCATATCGCATCTAAAGCCACTTTGAAGATGTGACGTGTGTCGCTTTGTTTATGGATTTAAATGCGCTTGTGAGCTAGCGATCCTCTGCCGTTTGACCTTGCTATGGCCCCCATCAGCTCTTTCTACACAAGTGCGGTGGTCAAGTTTCAAAATAGTTCAGCTTTTGCCACTATGTGGATGGATACTGAATGTCATGGTTAAGAATAGAGCAATATGCTGGTGTTAACCTGCATCGCTTTAATGCACTCCTGCATTGGGCTCACACATACACTCTGAACTCTGACTACTTCAACAATGTTGATAAGCCGTGGTGGGCGATTCTCTCTGTCTCGCGCTGAACGCAGTCGACCAATCACAAGAGACTGGGTCATCGGACCAATCAGCGCAGTTTAGTCTCGTGCTAAGGAGGGGTTTGGAACGAATGAATCGCTGAACAAATCATATGGGAGACGTTGGGATAATTAGATAAAAATAAATGCATATTATAAGACAATGAAAGTGTTTTTTGACCTTGCATGCAGATCAGCCTGTTGTTGAAGACCCCCAAAACCAAAATATGACTCTTTCTAATGTATAATAGGGGCTCTTTAAAATATAGTCACGCGTTTATGCCTTCAAACACAAAAGGTGGACAATTACAAGAGGCGTGATTTTTCATTCAAACGTACTACGAAAGTGTTACTTTATTGCCATTGTTAAAAACACAACCCCCCACTTTCATCATGTGACCTTAATTCAAGAATTTGGCCTTGCTGAAACACAGTACTAACAAGCCACGACGTGCAAAACACACCTTTCCCTTCAAGTGGCATTAAGTATCAATGCTTTCCCACAAATCTGTAACGTCTGCTGCAGCTGAAATGTGAGTGTTTTTAATGAACAGCTTTATTAAGAACGGTAACGAATCCCTTTGAGAGTGTGCACTTCTACAGCCGTCCTGCTGCATTGCATAAAGTATAAATGTGGCTTTTTTTTGTAAACATATCCATGCACAGGAACGAAACAATCCTCACAGATTGGGTATACAGTGTCTGAAGTTTTTCAGTGGTTTCTGACCCCAAACGTTGCTTGAGATGATGTGAAAAAGAGCAAAAACAACACGGCAGAACGCAGGGCGACGTGACACGGAAACTTGATTCTCCAAACGAGTTGAAGGAGACGTCAACATCTCCCTCAAACCGCTGGAGGGACGAAAGAGTTTTGTGCGCTTTTGAGTTTCAGTTCTCGGAGTCTGACACAGAGACTCAGTTGTTTTTCACCTTGTCTTTGTTCTTCAGGAGCTTCTGATGAACCACTTTCAGAGTTGTGAGGAAATTTCCCAGGAACAGCACAAGAAACGTCAAGGCCAACATGAAGACCTGCAGGCACAAGCATTCCAGAGCTATTTGTTTTTGCTGAACAAACTAAATGAATCAATAATTAATGATTGAATTATTAGAAGTGCCGGGCAGAGATTAATCGCATCCAAAAGTTTGTTTTGACATCATATATGTGTGTATTATATATATATATATATATATATATATATATATATATATATATATATATATATATATATATATATATATATATATATATATATATATATATATATATATTTATTTTGTATAATAAATAAATCAATTAATTAATGTATTATATGTGAAACACACAAACGCATAGAAACAAAATTATTCAAAAGTTTTGCTACATAAATATTTATATATAATTTGTATCATATATGTGGTGGAAATTCATTTTATTCATCTTATATTCATTTTATATACTCATTTATATACATTATAAAGGTCTGTTCTTTTATTCTTCCATGAATGTACTCTTCAAGTTAGACCAAGTGTGACCACTTTAACATCTGTTTATCACCAGATAAGATCTGGATAAGTACATGGTGATTTAACAAATTTCATGTTTGGATGGAAGGTAAGACTGAAATATAGATGGTCAAAAATTAAGTTTGAGCGCTGAAGTAACTGTGATTCGTCCTGTATGTCACTGATGACCTTGTGGGCATTACGAACTAGATAAAAAGAGAACACACTCTGATTCTGCGTCTCACTGTCTGCAGAAACTGTTGTTGATGTATGATTGTCTGACCTTCTTTGCAAGGAATAAAACTTTAAAAGACACTTTGGGTAAGAATTTGTCTTCTTGACCACTGAGAGAGCCTCCTTAAAGAAAATTGCCACTACAATATACATGTACATATACAAAATATGTTTTATATCTAAATACAAATAAACATTGCATATAAATAAAACATGCATGTGTGTATTTATATAGCCTATACATAATATATATACACAGTACACACATATACAGTTGAAACCAGAAGTTTACATACACTCTAAAAAAAGAAACATAACCATTTTTTAAATGTCTGATGGTAAATCATACTAAACGTTTACTATTTTAGGTCTGTTAGGATTACCTAAATCATTTACATTTGCTAAATGCCAGAATAATGAGAGAATTTTTTTGTGTAGAATGTTTTATTAATTTCTAGACAGTCAAAAGTTTACACACATTTCCATGGTATTTTATTAGCTTTGCTTTTAAACTGTATAACTTTGGTCAAATGTTTTGGGTATCCTTCCACAAGCTTCTCACAATAGTTTGCAGGAATTTTGGCCCATTCCTCCTGACAGAATTGGTGTAACTGAGTCAGATTTGTAGGCTGTCTTGCTCGCACAAGCTTTTTCAACTCTGCCCACAAATTTTCTATAGGATTGAGCTCAGGGCTTTGTGATGGCCACTCCAAAACAATCACTCTGTTGTCCTTAATGCACATTTTAACTAATTTGGCAGTATGCTAAGGGTCATGGTCTGTTTGGAAGAGCCATTTGTGGCCAAGTTTTAATTTCCTGGCTGATGTCTTGAGATGTTGCTTCAGTATTTCTACATAGTGTTCTTTCTTCATGATGCCATCTCTGCTGTGAAGTGGACCAGTCCCTCCTGCAGCAAAACAGCCCCACAACATGATGCTGCCGCCCCCATACTTCACAGTTGGGATGGTGTTCCTAGGCTTGTAAGCTTTCCCCTTTGTCCTCCAAATGTAACACTGGTCATTATGGCCAAACAGTTCAATCTTAGTTCCATCAGACCACAGGACATGTCTCCAAACATTATTCTTTTTCCCAGAGTAATTTAGCAAATTGTAATCTGGCTTTTTTGTTGATTCTGGCTTGTTGATTTTCCCATGTTGTCACACAAGGAAGCAGTGTGTTTGAGGTTTTCCTTAAATACTATTCTACAGTTGTGCCTCCAATTAACTCAAATGTTGTCAATGAGCCAATCAGAAACTTCCAAAACCTTGACACCATCATCTGAGCTTTTTCAGAGGCATAATAATCTTATTGTATGTAAACTTGACTTTCAAGAAAAGTTATAACAATTTCTCCAAAAATATCTTTCTCATTACTCTGCTATTAAGCAGAACAGAAACAAATGTGATAATCCTGACTTACCTAAAAGAGAAAAAGTTTAGTCACATTAACATCTGACCTTTTTAAAATGGTTATGTGCCTTTTTATACAGTGTATGTAAACTTCTGGTTTCAACTGTATATTATGTCTAAACAAACTATTACTTCGCTTGCGATTAATTTCTGCAAAGCATTAGCAAATGTAAGTTTACCAAAACGTATATTCTTTTTATGTTCTTATTACTTTATAGTTTAAAAAAAACATACAAATTTTGAAGTAAAAAGTAAATTTCAAACTATTATTTACTTGAATTATATATATATATATATATATATATATATATATATATATATATATATATATATATAATAAAACTAATAATAAAGCATAGTAGCTTTAAGATGATATGTATAATTCTTACTAAAACTAATAATGATAATAATATTAATTATTATAAATAATAATTACCTTTATGATTATGATGATAAATAATAATAATAATAATAATAATCCTTACTAAAACTAATAATGAATGACAATAATTTATGATGATGACATATAATTAGTAAAATTAATGATAAAGCATAGTAACTTTATTATAATAATATTGATCATGATGATGATGATGAAGAAACTACTACTACTACTACTACTACTACTACTAATAATAATAATAATAATAATACACACTAAAAATAATAATAAAGCACAGTAGCTTGATACGATAATAACAATAAAAACATGATAGAAGAACAGTAATTGGACAATAGACATTAAAATTATAACCAGTTCAATAAGTGAATATAGATATAATAAAAGTGATAGTACTTTCTCTGTTCAAACTCAAAGTTGTGATTTGGGGGATTATATTGGGGGTCAATATGTGGGGTTTGTCAGCTTTTACCTGCCACTCCTTGCAGTCGTCAAGAGCAGACAGTCTGAAAAGAGTCACAGCGTTGTAGAGCTGCCAAAACTGAGCACAGGACAGAAAAATAGACTTTATTCCTCAAAAATACAGTAATATTCTCAAATATAATGATAATTTAAAGGAACACTCCACCTTTTTATGAAAGCTTGTCATTTTACAAATCTCCTAGTTAAACTGTTGACTATTTTTAACCATTTTTGAATCCTTTCAGACGATTTCTTGTTCTTATTTGAGGTTGCTGTTAGCTTAGCATAATAAATTGAAGCAGATTAGACCATTAGCATTTCAGATTAGACCATTAGCATTTCATTCAAAAAAATGTAATTTTCCAATTTAAAGCTTGAGGTCTTCTGTAGTTAAATTTTTTTTTCAAAAAAGGTGGAGTGTTCCTTTAAGAGAACAGTTTTCTATGTGAATATACAAACAGCATTTGATTTGATCCTGTCAGTCAAAATAAAGTTTTCATTATCATTACTCCAACTTAATCCGGCATCTTAAAAAAATTAAAAATACACGAGGCACGAGTGTAAAGGCCTATTCACACCAAGTGAGAAACAATTGTAGAGTATTATTTTTTGTTCGTACTATTGATGTCAATAGCTGCTTTTAACACAAAAGAAGATATTTTGAAGAATGTTGGTAAAACTAAAAAAAGAAACGCATAAAGGTTTAAAACCACTTTTAGAATGCAAGTAAATGATGAGAAAACTAATTTTTGGGTGAACTGTCCCTTTTAAATTGTGTTTTTTTGTTCCTACTATTGACGTATATAGCTGTATTCTCCAACATTCTTCAGAGTATCTTCCTTTGTGTTTAACAGAAGACAGAAACTCAGAAAAGTTTAAACCCATTTTAGAATGCAAGTAAATGATGAGAAAATTGTCATCTTTGGGTGAACTGTCCTTTTAAAATTGTGTTGTTGTTTTTTTTCTCCTAAAACTGATGTTAATAGCTGCTTTTTTTAAACATTCTTCAAAATATCTTCCTTTGTGTTGAACAGAAGGCTCAGAAAAATTAAAACCACTTTTTTAGAATGCAAGTAAATGATGAGGAAATTGTCATTTTTGGATGAACTGCCTCTTTGAATTGTATTTTTGGTTCCTACAATTGATGTCAATGACTGCTTCTTTTCCAACATTCTTCAAAATATCTTCTTTTGTGTTCAACAGAAGACAGAACCTCAGGAAAGTTAAAACCCATTTTAGAATGCAAGTAAATGATGAGGAAATTGACATTTTTAGGTGAACTGTCCCTTAAAATAGTATATTTTGTTTCCTACTATTGATGTCAAAGACTGCTTTTTTCCAAACATTCTTCAAAATATCTTCTTTTGTGTTCAACAGAAGACAAAAATTCATAAAAGTTTACAACCACTTTTAGAATGCAAGTAAATGAATTTTTGGGTGGACTGTCCCTTTAAGATGACTGTACAGTTGCATAAGGATGAAGATTTATACAAGGAAAAGATGCACAGGAAATGAAAGGCAACACTCACATGGCCGAAGAATAGAAAAGGAAGGAGGAAAGTGAGGCCTCTCCACATCCAGGACTGAAACCCCTCTGAAAAAAGAGAGAAAAACACGAGAAGTGAAGCTAGGCTCTGACATCATACAGATCAACACTTCTCCCATCATTCAACTCTGTCCGGCCTCTCACCCACTGTCAGGTCCAGCTGGTTTCTTTCCCCCAGAGCCCGTAACCGATACAAGCAGCCGCTCTGATAATAATACTGAAGAAACTGCACACAACCTGCCACAGACACAAAATCTCACACATTCAAGCATCTCAAGTCAACTTATATTCTGATAACAATAGTCATGAATTATTAGCCCCTCTGTATATATTTTTCCCCAATTTCTGTTTAACGGGAAGAAGATTTTTTTACAACACATTTCTAAACATAATAGTTTTAATAACTCATATCTAATAACTGATTTATTTATGAAAGTTTATTTATATTTATTTATAACTGATATGTTATTATATACACACAGACCACAGGTTGAGCGCTCCCTGCTGGCCTCACTAACACCCCTTCCGGCAGCAACCTAGCTTTCCCATGTGGTCTCCCATCCAAGTACTGACCGGGCGCAGCCCTGCTTAGCTTCAGTGGGTGACCATGTGAGCATACTCCACACAGAAATGCCAACTGGTCCAGCTGGGACTCGAACCAGCGATCTTCTTGCTGTGCTACCCACTGCACCACTGTGACGCCCTAAACAACTACATTCTCGCCTAAAAAAGCCTCAAATGTACATTATGTTGTCCAACAGCTGCAATATTCATCAAACTGTAGTGAGTTTATTGATCTGCTGTCACTCTATGTGGGCGGAGTAATACACAAGGGTGAGGAGGCTGTACGAGTGCTGTACTTGCTAAATAAAATGCTAAATATAATGATTGTATATTAAAATATGCAGTTTTTCAATTTATTAATGCTGCTATTCAGGTTTTTCTCTGCATCCCTTTGGTGTAGCGTAAGATTATAGTCAAAATAATCTTGATCTAGCATTACCATAAACAATATATTTCACAACACCACTGAATAAATGATAAGAGCATAACAGACTTAAAAAAAGACTTCCCCCCCCACAAATATGATACTTATTGTCATATTGGACAGCCCTAGCTGATAATACAATAATGATACACACTCTGATAAATGGAGAAAGCCAGGAATTGACTTCTGAACATCTGATACATGGGACCTTCTGGCCTAAAGGGACAAAAGCCAAGAGTAAAGATGAAATAAAAGCTGGGCAAATAAAAAGGATTGAATTTGAGCATGTAAAACACTTACCATGTCAACATAACCCCTGATAAAAAAGTTGAGACGTAGTGATGTGACACCCACCATCCTTTAATTCTAGAAATCAATAAATGAGACGATAAGCATTCGTCATAACATAATAAATACGTTTAACAAACTTAAATACACACAACTAAAATATTAAACAAATAATTTCAGCACCATAACAATAAACGAATAATATAAATTACACATACTTTTTCTGATAACAATGTATATCATGATAAAGTAGCTTTTCAGCAAGCTCAAATAATAGTTTTTTTATAGAGCCGAAGATCAAATTATTAACCTTCTGTTACATAGTATAACAAAATAATAAAGTAAACGCAAATAAAACACATCAAATGATAAAAACAAATCATACTATTCATTCTGATAAATAAATAAGTAAATAAATAAGTAAATAAATAAATATTTCCCATTGATGGGTTGCGGCTGGAAGGGCATCCGCTGCGTAAAACATATGCTGGATAAGTTGGCGGTTCATTTCCCTGACTAGTAAAGGGACTAAACCGAAAAGAAATAAGTAAAAAAATAAATAAGTAAATAAATAAGTAGACAAGTAAATAAATAAATAAGGAAATAAATAAGTAAATAACAATAAAAAATAAATAAATAAATAAGTAAACAAGTAAATAAATAAGCAAATAAATAAATAATTAAATAATTAAACAAATAAACAAATAAGTAAATAAGCAAATAAAAAATAAGTAAATTAATAA
This sequence comes from Danio kyathit, assembly GCA_903798195.1. Lineage (NCBI taxonomy): Eukaryota > Metazoa > Chordata > Actinopteri > Cypriniformes > Danionidae > Danio > Danio kyathit. The sequence goes on along the minus strand of LR812528.1, from coordinate 49,125,532 downwards.
GATATATTATAAGATAAATAAATAAATAAGTAAATAAGTAAACAAGTAAATAAATAAATAAATAAGGAAATAAATATAAAAATAAATAAGCAAATAAGCAAACAAATAAGTAAATAAATAAAGTAAATAAGTAAATAAATACTTAAATAAATAAGTAAACAAGTAAATAAATAAGCAAATAATAAAAGTAAATAAGTAAATAATTAAATAAACAAATAAATAAGCAAATAAATAAGTAAATAAACAAACAAGTAAATAAATAAACAAATAAGTAAATAAGTAAATTAATAAGTAAATAAATAAGCAAACAAATAATTAAATAAATAAATAATGGAACAAATAAGTAAATAAGTAAATAAGTAAGTTAACAAATAAATAAATTAATAAATAAGTAAATAAATAAACAAACAACTAAATAAGTAAATAAATAAATAAGTAAATAAATAAGCAAATAAATAAGTAAATAAGCAAAAAAATAAATAAGTTAATAAGAAAATAAAATCTCAACCAATTTATTAAGAACAAACAAACAAACAAAAAAATGCAACAAATAAATAAAAATAATTAAACAACACTTATTTAAAGGAATAAACATAAAAAACAAAAATACACAAGAACTATCTCTCTATATATGAAAAGGCAACACTGTTTATAAATAAATATATATATATATATATATATTTTTTTTTAGACATAATTGTGAACTTACCGTGAGCCATTGCTTCTGAGGATACTCTCTCTTATTGTCAATGTGCAATAATACCACACCAATAAAAAGTTGAAGATTTCATCTGTGACCCTGTGAACGTCACATCGGCCTGTTAGACTCCAAAAGCACATTTACCTCCTCAAAACAACATGAAATTAATTACCCAATTCTCTTTCTTACCGGTAGTTCAAAAGGAAGAGGCAGGTGACGGCACCAAACATTAGGATTATAGTCATATAAAGTTTGAACTTCTCATATTCATCTTTGTACGCAAACCTGTGGAAAAAATAATAAATAAAAATCAGCAATTTAGCATTGGGAAATTTCAATGCACACGCTCACATCTGACTCACTTGGCTTGATTGCTGAGAAGTGTTACATTCACATTTCCAAGGACCAAATTTAGGTACAATCTGAAAAGAGAAGGCCATTATTTATCATTAATCATTTATCCATGCATGACGTACAGTATTATAAGATCTGTCAATTACATGAGATTGACTAATAGCAAACCAGAACATTTTAATCAATTGCCATTGGACAAAATTTAAAGGTTGCACAATAAATGGTTTCAACATCAAGAGGAGAATGTGTGCATGTGCAAGTCGCAAAATGTGCAATGTTTAATTGGGATTATAGTTTAACTGCAAGTATAAACCATTACAATATAACCATAATGGAGTGAATGATTACCATCTGCACGTGTCTTTAAGGTCTGTGACTGCATGTGTGAGCAATTCAAAGGGGTTTAAATTATTCAGACAAAAGAAATTGTACTATTTGTAACTTTAATTAAGACTATTTTTTGGTCACACTTTACAATAAGGTTTCATTAGTTAATGTATTTACTAACATAACTAATTATGAACAACACTAGTACAGCATTTATTAATCATAGTTCAACATTACTAATGCATTATTAACAAATTCATGCATGTTAATATTAGTTAATGCATTGTGACTTAACATAAACTGATGACGAACAACAGTAATTTCAATAAATAAAAAATATATATTAACATTGCATCCAAAATACAATATATAGTAATATAATTTTTATTTATTTATTTATTTTTTTTTTTTAGGGGTTTTCACCTTTACTGACAGGACAGTGGAGATTAACAGACAGGAAAGTATGGGGAGCAGAGAGAGGGGAAGGATCGGCAAAGGACCTCGAGCCGGGAATCGAACTCGGGTCGCCGCGAGCACCTGGGTGCTATATGTCGACGCACTAACCACTAGGCTATTGGCGCCGACATAGTAATATAATTTTATTTCATAATGTAATTATACTCGTTGTGTATATATATATATAATATAGGGTTGGACGATGTCGACCAATTTGGCATTATACGATGTCTAATGTGAAACATTGCGATGGACGATGGCATCGCCGTCGTAGGCAGAGTGATCTGTGTTGTTATAATGGCGTCGACAAACTTGGTTGGTACAAAAAGTGCACAACAAACAGCACCCAACCAACAGTATCTGAGGTTTTCACTACAATTACTAAGTACAAGCGTGAAAGTGAAAGATTAAAGCAGCATACTGACGCTGTGACACATTACCTGATAGATTCAAAAGACCGAAGAGTCGTTAGATAGAGACAAGAGGAATTAAATATCACGTTTAACAACTGAAGTGAGGCGCGATCCAGCGGTACATCCTTGATAAACTGTCAGACGTGCACTGCTCTCTGGGGTTTTGTGCTAAAAGTACCTGCTGACTGCTGGAGCTCAGACGCACATACACGCTGCAGCGCATGACTGTGTGTATGTGTGTGTGTGTGTGTGTGTGTGTGTGTGTGGTCACGTGATGTGCGCTTTTAGCAGTGTAGTGTGGAAGGAGGGTTTTTCAGAAACGCTAGATAATACTCAAGTGTGGACGTGGTCTGTTTTCGTTCTAAAATGCCATTTAAAAAAAAAAAAATATATATATATATATATATATAAAACGCAAAAAATACAAAACCAAAGTATTTATATATACAGAGTGCTCAGCATAATTGAGTACAGCCCATTTTGAAAGTGAATATTTTTATCCATTTCTCAGTGAATATAGGCAATGTATTAGAAGCATTTACACAAAACAGATTTATTTATTAAAATAATATTTATATAAAACATCCTTAGAAATAGAAAGGTAATACATTTAAATTCAAGCTAAATATTGTAAAAATAAATGACTTATTATACTTAATTATATTTTTGGTCTTTTTTTCCATTTTTATTTAATATTTTTCCATTATTATTTAATTTTAACCATTATCTTAAGTTATTAAATGGATATATAAAGGAAATGTTTGTTTATATTAAGAAATTGAATTTTTATATCTAAAAACTATTTATACATATAAATAAGTCTATGTAAATAAGTGTGTAAATAAAACCTCATTTGTATAAATCATTAATCATTTAACAGCACAATTTTCTTTGCGATTTATATATAGACTAACAACTATGCAGTGCTATTTGAATATTCATGCTCTGTATATGAATATGGTTAAACTCTTCAGAAAAGCACTGCTTATTTTACGTTCATCTTTGCTCTGTTGTATTTATCTGTGCTTGTTAATTGATTCACTCACCTACAAATAATCTCAATCAATCTATGAATGAATTCTTTCCAATATAGAGCTATTCAAGTCATCTGGTGAGATTGCATTTATATTGCAATATATATTGCAGAAAAACAAAATATGATTTATCAGATTTGTCCAATATCATGCAGCTCTACCACACCAAATTTCTTCTCACTCTAAAAGTTCATTTATTTTCCTTCAGCTTAGTCTCTTTACGTCAAAGTTGCTTGACTTATAAATACATCATAATAGGGAAGAAAGGACTATTGCGACTTCTGCTTCACACCAATTTTAAGATCGTAAAAAACCTCAAAACCAGACCACAGAGCTGTGGTCATTAAAAATATCAGAAACAAAATGAAGAACTTGAACTCACCCGTTCCTCTTTGGCAAATAGGCCTCCATGTCAAAAAAGACATTTTGCCTTTCTTTAATTTGGACCTGCAGGTCATTTATCACCTCCGAATCTTTACCGTTACAACTCTTCTTACACCTGTTGTCAACAAAAAGAGGAAAAAGAGTGAATGTGTTTGAATTGAATTTTAATTTGACAGGTTTTAGACAAACTGTACAAAAATACAAGTATCCCATATATTTTGAAATAAAACTGTCGAGGATAAAAACACAATAAAGCCCTGGGCTTGTTTCCATTGTGGTCCTCGCAGTAAAAAAAAAAAACAAAGTATGGCTGCAAAATACAGTTAATGCATAAAAAAACAGTACCTCCACATTTTAAAACAGGAACAAAATTATTCACAATGCAATAACAAAATAAAATAAAAACCATCATCATCCACCATGCAAACTAACTATCCATATCAAACAACCATCTTTTAATTGCTTTTTTTGAGTCTTTTATTTCCTTGATCGGTTTTGGTCATTTGTTCCACATGATTGCACTTGTATATAAAAACATTTTCCCCACTAGAATTCTAAATTTAAATAAACAAATATTAAAATCCCAATCATCAGTACTGTATGAATGCTGTTGCCTCACCATTTGAAAATAGTTCACCAAATAACTAAACCACATTATTAAACATTTTACGTACCATTTCCAGTTTTAAAAAACATACTCTTTAACTAACAGTTAACATACCTAATTCTTTAAAAACTCTTTGTGCAAATGTGCTCTAGGATGAATTTTTAAAATTGTCTATACTAATTTATTTTGTGCTTTTTGCAATTTTTCCTTTATACTCTGTGAGTAGCTACTATACCAAAATGACGTATCGCATAATCAAAATGGGGTTGAATCTAAGCTCCTGCCAATAATTTTAAAGAATGAACCTCCAACAGATCAGCTTGCCTTGCTAAGAACCTAATTTTTCCGCATATCTTTGTAAAAACCTTTCTTGTCATAACATCTCCTGAAAATGTATCATCTATTAAACATCCCAAATAATTTACAATGTTTTTTGACTCCGTTATCAAAGCATTAATCCTAACCACAAAAGAATCATCTTTCTTTAATTTCACTCCTGAAGCAAATAAAATAGCCTCTGTTTTACCTACAGTATGTGTATTATCCAAAAACCAGTTGTCCAAATTTCTTAACTGTGAACTCATGATTTCTTCCAGGGCCCTTTTGTCTTGTTGAAATCCTAAAATTGCGGCATCATCAGCAAAAAGATAAGAGTTCTTCTGAACATGCTACTTTTAAATCATTAATATGTTGAAGCCCTGATGTACTTCAAGTGAACCTGAACAATGAACCGGCATCATTTAAAAGGAAACCAAGCTCAAATTAAACTACTTTGAAATGTGAAATAGTTTCCCTTTACAGAAATGTTTGATGTGGTTAGTAAATAACTTCAAACACCCATTGGCCCATGGTGATGATGTAATAGGTGGGCGTGTCTCTGAGACTCCGCCTACTTGAAGCTGAAATCTTCTCCAGCTCATTTATTCCATCACCAATTTGACAATTTAGCTCACCCAATTCACCTACAACCCACGCGAACAAGGGCAGAACATGCAAACTCCACACAGAAACTGACCCAGTCAAGGCTCGAACCAGCAACCTTCTTGCTGTGAGGCGAACGTGGTAACCACTGCGCCACCGCATCGCCATTTACAAATCATATTAATATAATTTCTTAATAATAATGCATTGTGCAAAAAAATAAACCATACAAATAACAACAACACTGATAGATCTTTCAATTTGATCAATCAGAAATAATTTAAAATACCTCTGCTCTAAAAACAAGTTTATCAGTTCATAAGCATATCTCTTTAGTAAGATCTGAAAGTGTGTTCATACTTATGAAGGCTCTGCTTGAGGTCTTTCAGGCCTTTTCTCTGTTTGCTAATGGCACTGCTGCATATGGCCTGCAGGTTCGTCAGCTCCTCCAGCTTCTGTCTGTAAACTTTGTGCGTTTCCTAAAATACAAATACACACCGTTAGTCGGCATGAAATCAAAATTGTTCCCTAAAACATGCATGACCTTTCGGTGTGTCCATGACATCTTCTGGACGCTTTATTTTAAGCAGGAGGCATTTTAATCACGGGTCACTCCATTACAGCTCTAAATTTAAACTGTCAGTTTAACAAAGATTGCTCTGGGATAATGGTAATACCACAGTACTGAGTGAAACCACCATGATCAGGTGGGATGTATTAAAACTTCAATTTAACATCAGGTCAGAATAATTATGTTATGCTCATTGACGTACTTTATTACAGAACAATATTTTTTAAATTCACTTTACTTGCATTTATTATTTGTACTAGCGCTGCACAATATATCATTTTGGCATCAATTTTGCAATGTGTGAATGAACGTGCAATATTCACATCGCAAGGTCTGTAATGTTGAGTCAGGATTATAGCTGACCAGGTACAGTTATGGAGTTTAACCATAAAAACGAGTATTAGTTGTGCGTGTTTTAAGGCCTGTGACTGTGTAAGCATTTTAAATGAGTTTAAAGCATTTGGTCACAAGGATTATTGCGTTTTGTAGCTTTAACAAAAATTTATTTCATTTTATAATGCACAGTTGAAACCAGAAGTTTACAAACACTCTAAAAAAAAGGAACATAACCATTTTTTAAAAAATGTCTGATGGTAAATCATACTAAATGTTTACTATTTTAGGTCCGTTAGGATTACCTAAATCATTTACATTTGCTAAATGCCAGAATAATTTTTTGAGAATGTTTTATTAATTTCTAGACAGTCAAAAGTTTACTCACATTTCCTTGGTATTTTTTTTAGCTTTGCTTTTAAACTGTATAACTTCGGTCAAATGTTTTGGATATCCTTCCACAATCTTCTCACAATAGTTTGAAGGAATTTTGGCCCATTCCTCCTGACAGAATTGGTGTAACTGATTCAGATTTTTTTGCTCCCACAAGCTTTTTCAACTCTGCCCACAAATTTTCTATAGGATTGAGTTCAGGGCTTTGTGATGGCCACTCCAAAGCATTCACTCTGTTGTCCTTAAAGCACATTTTAACTAATTTGGCAGTATGCTTAGGGTCATGGTCTGTTTGGAAGACCCATTTGTGGCCACGTTTTAAATTCCTGGCTGATGTCTTGAGATGTTGCTTCAGTATTTCTACATAATGTTCTTTCTTCACCATGATGCCATATATGCTGTGAAGTGGACCAGTCCCTCCTGCAGCAAAACAGCCCCACAACATGATGCTGCCGCCCCCATACTTCACAGTTGGGATGGTGTTAATAGGCTTGTAAGCTTTCCCCTTTGTCCTCCAAATGTAACACTGGTCATTATGGCCAAGCAGTTCAATCTTAGTTCCATCAGACCACAGGACATGGTCTAACTTACCAGAACTAAGATTGAATTGTTTGGCCATAATGACCAGTGACTAATAAATAATGACTAATAAATGACTAATGACTAATAAATGCTACAGCATACTGTACATTTAACTATCAATAATCTAATAAATAATATAGTATAGCTTAGTTTTACTACAATAAACTGGTGTATATGTTTAGTATAATATATATAGTTATAGACAACTCAGAAGAGTATTTGGTAATTTTTTATATTACTATAGTTGTTGTATAACTATAACATTTACCACAACTGATTAATTCCAAGTTCTTTACTATACTATGGGTCATAACTAGGGCCAGACGGAATCTGCGGACGTTTTTTGCTATTTCTGCAGAAATTTTTGGTAAAAATCTGCGGATTTCTGTGGAATTATTTTAGGAGTATCATAACTAAAACCTTAAAATGTGAAATAAAAAATTATTTCTATTTAACTTTTATTTAAAGTTTAAAATGCAAATCCAATTAGATTAACAGTAAATAGTTAACTGTAAGTAAACAAACAGAATTAATGATGGGCTAAAAATCTGCGGAAAATCTGCGGAATTCTGCGCACACAGATTCCGTGTGGGCCTAGTCATAACACTATAGTACTTATTATATTCATTGGCACATTGATATTGGACATTGCCACATAATATTCACTTTTTGTTTCCACATTATGAACTGCTTCCCTCTAGGCATGGGCCGGTATAAGATTCTGACGATATGATAACCTTAGATGAAGTATCACGGTTTCCCGGTATCATGGTATTATGATTACTGCTCTAAAATATGTTGTTTTTAAATGTCTGGGTAAAAAAGAACAACATTTTTCCCCATTGAATACACTAAATTTTATTTTAAGAAACATTTAAAATATTTTGGAACAGTAGCTTTTGATGTCGATGGACCTTTTCAGCTGGAAATACTGTTGCCTTAAACTAAATAAAATAGTTGTAAAAACCCCATAAATAACAATAAAAAAAGCTTACATATACTGTAGAAACGGTATAACAAAGTTTTGATGGTTTTAAAACCTTGACTTTTCCAAAACGCGGTAAACCTTGAAAACGGTTATCATCCCATGCCTACTTCCCTCTGTTAGGAGATACAGAGTCTCTAAGTGTAGGTTGAACTGATATAAGAAATCCTTTGTAGCCGTTTCAGCAGGTTTATTTAACAAGAATTCATCTTAATTAGCATTATAATTATTGCAACTACTATATTTTGTATTGTTTTTATTGTTTGTCTTTATGATAGAGGTAAAGTTGGTTTTATATTTGGATATTCAGACATTCTCCCTAATAATATAATTTCATTAAAGCATTCTTTGCAAATTCTAAATAGGAAAATCAAATTAGCAGCAAATGACTATCAAAGTACAACATTGTTCACAGTCAGTTAGATAGTGTTAATGTTGTTTTGAAGTCATACTTGCATGCTAATTCAGATCGAATATTCAAAGTAACATGGTAAACAATATAGAGACTTCTAAATGAACGAATGTGCGAATATAAAACCAACTTTACCTCTATGTCTTTATGGAATGTCTGCAGGCATATGTCTGTCAAGGACAATAAAGTTTACTACTACTACTACACAAGTTACTATAGTAATTTCCATGCGTGTTAAAAACTCATCTTTGGCCTGTGTACAATATATTTATATCAGATATAATGTTTAATAGTTTTTACATGGAAGTCCAAGATAATTGAAATAATACCAGAGTGCTATTATGAATTGTGTCCCAAAAACGTAGTATTCCCATGGTAATTTGCTTTAAAAGGCACTTTTTCCAAGGCATTCAAACCCCTGGAGCTTCATGAACCTTCTCTCATTCATTTTGAGCTTCATCAAACTGTAATCTGACCTTGATATCAAGAATAGATCATTTTAACAGTTAAGCAACAACTCTTGGTTAACATCTAACCTAGTTTAACCAGTCCTTCGTAAACCATTATCAGAATTACTTCAGTAACACACCGCGTTCATTAAAAACAGAGCAGATACACACAAACAATACTTATTATTTTGTAGTTCTACTATATATATATATATTATAGAAAGCTGATACACATGTACTACACATGTACAGTAACAATAGAAATCAGTTCATCTGGTGAGCTAAAGCCTGTTAGCCGCATCATAAACATCCAAAACACACACGGCTGTTTCTTTAATAACTCATTAACTCATATTTTGGTTAACGAAGCACAAATATAACGTATATCCGTTCAGCTCAAACCTGTAATTGCTGATATTCTTGCTCTATTTCTGTCCATTCACTTTGACATCTCTCCAGTGACATTGTACCCGTCCGCGCTAGCGCTGCTGTGCCGCTTAACTGCCGCTAGTAGGCGCTCCAGCCATTTATATAAGCTCCGCTTCCTTCATGTCAGCCAATCGCAGCCGAGCATTAGGTTTCGAGGATGACACCGCCATCTGACGACCAGGAGAGTCAGCGAAAATAAACATTAGAGTTCGTTGCTTGGTTACAGTACACTATTTATTTTAAGAGGTTTAGTCGAGATCGACCATTGCTTGACAATTAAAGTTGCTTTTCGTATATAAATGGTTGATTTAGGTTTACTTAAGCGGTCTGGACAGTAAAGGTAAGGGTTGATTATGATTTATTTATTTTATTTACACGTTTTAAATGCAAAAAAGCACTAGTATCCACCATATTGTTTCGTGTAATAGCTTTTTATGAATGTGTGGTGCTATATTAACTGAGTGTCTGATAAACACATTTGTTAAACACTTTGTTATTCTTCTCAAAAAGCTTTTAATAAATAAATATGTAAGTACATACCACGAAATTTGTGCATTTGAATGAAAATGTGTTTAATATATATCTTTTTTTAACATCGATAGAATTAAGGCAGTAGAAATTGTACCCCAATTTTTGTCATACACAAGCATTACTATAATAAGCTACATTATTATATGTAACCATTTAATATTTTTTATACAATGAGCATTACACTACCTGACAAAAGTCTTGTCACCTATTCAAGTTTAAGGAACAACACACTTCCAGTTGATCATTTGGTATCAGAAGTGGCTTATATGAAAGGCAAAGGCCTCTAGAGTACGCTTATTTCACCACCATAAATATGCCTTGATTTTGAATGATTTCATTAGGACAGTAAGGTCTGACTTTGCTTAGACAAAAGTCTTGTCACTGAACAGAAATAATGTCCAGTATAAAATATAAAGTCATGCTGCAGTGGAAACAGAATGAATATTGTGTCTGACTCCATCATGAGCTTGGAGGACTGCATCCATACATCTCTGCAATGACTCAAATCACTTATTAATAAAGTCATCTGGAATGGCAAAGAAAGCGTTCTTGCAGGACTCCCAGAGTTCATCAAGATTCTTTGGATTCATCTTCAATGCCTCCTCCTTCATCTTACCCCAGACATGCTCAATAATGTTCATGTCTGTTGACTGGGCTGGCCAATCCTGGAGCTGCTTGACCTTCTTTGCTTTCGGGAACTTTGATGTGGAGGCTGGAGTATGAGAAGGAGCGCTATCCTGCTGAAGAATTTGCCCTCTCCTGTGGTTTGTAATGTAATGGGCAGCACAAATGTCTTGATACCTCAGGCTGTTGATGTTGATCATCCACTCTGGAGATCTCTCGCACGCCCCCATACTGAATGTAACCCCAAACCATGATTTTTCCTTCACCAAACTTGACTGATGTCTGTGTGAATCTTGGGTCCATACTGGTTCCAGTAGGTCTTCTGGAGTATTTGTGAGGATTGGGATGCAGTTCAACAGAGGATTCATCAGAAAAATCCACCTTCTGACATTTTTCCAAATGATCAACTAGAAGTCAAGTTATTATTTGTTGCTCTTACAACTGGAATCGAGACTTTTTTCAGGTAGTGTATATTTGTCCCTTTTACCAATGAGATTTAAAAAACAAAACATTTCCCACTTGAAATAAAATACTATAGTAATTTTTAATAAATACTAAAGTATTTTTGAACCATACTATTGTAAAGTGTTTTATACTGTATATATTAAATTTATCTTTGTTGATGAATGCTATAGCATATAGTTGAACTATTCTGATCGAAAAAAACAATTAAATACTATAGTATACTTTAGTTTTTGCTACAGTAAATTGTGGTGTATTGTAGTATAAATTACTCTGTAGTTGAAAACTATTTGTTTATATTATTATAGAAGTGGTGGGACGGTCGCTCAGTGGTTAGCACTGTGGCCTCACAGCAGGAAGGTCGCTGGTTCTGGTCTATTGGTATTTCTGTGTGGAGTTTGCATGTTCTCCCGGTGTTGGCGTGGGTTTACTCTGGGTGCTCCGGTTTCCCCCACAGTCCAAACACATGCGCTATAGGGGAATTGGATGAACTAAATTGGCCGTAGTGTATGTGTGAATGAGCGTGTATATGTGTTTTCCAGTACTGGGTTGCAGCTGGAAGGGGATCCTATGTAAAACATATGCTGGATAAGTTGGCGGTTCATTCCACTGTTGTGACACCTGATGAATAAAGGGACTAAGCTGAAGGAAAATGAATGAATGAGTTTCTGTATTACCATAGCTGCTACAGAATTTAAGTACTTTACTATAGTACGTTTTAAAAACACTTTAGTATTTACTATTAGTATTATTGTAGTTTTTTCATGAGGGAATTTTTTGTATAAGTTACTATAGTATTTTGTCGTAGGTTAAAATAAAATGAAGACACAAAAAACAAATACTGTATTAATTAATATTTTGAGCGGGCGACACGGTGGCACAGCAAGAAGGTCGCTGGTTCGAGCCTCTGCTGGGTCAGTTGGCATTTCTGTGTGGAGTTTGCATGTTCTCCCCGCGTTGGCGTAGGTTTCCTTCCAGGTGCTCCGGTTTCCCCCACAAGTCCAAAGACATGTGGTACAGGTGAATGGGTAAGCTAAATTGGCCGTAGTGTATGTGTGTGAATAAGAGTCTATGGGTGTTTCCCAGTGCTGGGTTGCAGCTGGAAGGGCATCTGCTGCGTAAAACATGCTGAATAAGTTGGCGGTTCATTCCGTTGTGGCGACCCCAGATTAATAAATGGACTAAGCCGAAAAGAAAATGAATGAATTAATAATATTTTGAGCACACGTCTATGCGATTCTATGTCTGATTATTTCTTGCACTAAATGCACCAATTTCGTGGAATGACCCACACTGAAAAAAAAAAAACTAAGTGTATATTGGCACATAATATTCTAATAAAATAATATTAATCTTCATCCAGTGCAGTATGCCTTATGTGAAAAGACCCCAGACCACAGAACCACTAGTGAAACTTTGGGACAGAAAGGCTCAAAAATGTGGACTTCATCACACGGTGTATTCGGTCAATGGAGATCAATACACGGGCGAATGGATGGATAATAAGAAGCACGGTAATGTTTAATTGCTTTAATATATAATGGTGGTGGCATGGTGGCTCAGTGGTTAGCACTGTCGCCTCACAGCAAGAAGATTTCTGGTTTGAGTCTCGGCTGGGTCAGTTGGCATTTCTGTGTGGAGTTTGCATGTTCTCCCTGTGTTGGTGTGGGTTTCCTCCGTGTGCTCCGGTTTCCCCCACAAGTCCAAACACATGCGCTATATGGGAATTGGATAAACTAAATTGGACGTTGTGTATGAGTGTGTGTGAATGTGAGTGTGTATGGGTGTTTCCCAATACTGGGTTGCAGCTGGAAGGGCATCTGCTGCGTAAAACATATGCTGGAATAGTTGGTGGTTCATTCCGCTGTGGCGACCCCTGATAAATAAGGGATTAAGCCAAAGGAAAATAAATGAATGAATATATAATGGCATGTTTTAAACATGGCAGGACTTGAAGATCACAGTAAGAACAAGCCTTAATTGAACCGACTTTGATATTCAGATGTGCTCTGCAGATTGTGGGTTTCTTTTATCAAAGTTTGATTTGCTAGAACGAGAGCTCATTAATTTTCCTCAATTAAAGGGATAGTTCACTCAGAAATGAAAATTCTGTCCTCATTTCCAGATCCTCCACTTGTTTTAAACCGGTTTGAGTTTCTTCCTTCTGTAAAAGTCCATCTATTAGCCCAATGACGAAACTAACAGCATGGTCGAAGGTTAAATGCATGTAAGCCTTTTCCAGTGCTTCTGAAAAGAATTCTGTTATTTATTAGAGTTTATTTATACTCATTTTCTAGCTCCGAACTTTATCTGACTCCATTTTAAGTGATCGTAATATTTAGACTGTATTTCTAATTATAAGAACGGATCACAATAATCATTTATGACTTAATTTAGAGTTTTGATCTATCTGTTCCCATACTCTTCAATTTATACGTTCATTACTGGCCAATCGCCGCACAGAGTTTCATGCCCCGGGAATGCATCAGAGCTCACGATCAGAATGCCGGCACTCTGAAATTAGTCAGAGGATACGGGATGAATTAATATTTAATTAGGCTGGTTGTACAATACTAACACATGCCAAAAGAAAACATCTCACTTAATTCAAGATCCGCACTTGCTAGTTCCAGTGGTTAAGGAATTAAAAGATCTCTATAATATCGCGTGCCATACTGCGTGTATAGGTCTAATAACTTCCAAAATTATGCCGATCATAAAGGTAGCGAAAATGACTTCACATAATCTACTGGATATAAAAGATTTCAGGAGAATTCAGAATGAGTCAAAACTTAACATTTTATTCGTCAGGTAAAATTGTATAATGCCAATTATATAATCAAACAATCATCAAGCCAATTCAGAGATGATATCTGTAACAATATAACATCCATTAACTCAAATATAGATTACAGAATTAAAGAATGCATACCTGAACAGAGAAATATATTGCAACACAAATGCGTGCCTACAATGGGGGTCTTGACTAACAAGATCTCCCCCGAGCAGTGTCCACCTTATACTTTTATACCCACTCAGAACAAACAGTCATAAATTCAAGACAATAGAAGCGTCACAGAGACTCTTGCCTGGTTACTTTGAGATGTTAATCATCTCTAGAGAGGGGGGAAGCATCTGGCAAAGATTGTATCCAAGTCAAAAACCAAATCAACATATAAAAATGAAATATCATCGTGAAGTTAAGACCACTTTACCAATCACACAGAGACATTTAAAATGATACCAAACATGAATACAGTGCTATAACATACATCATATTAAAAACCTTGAGCATTTATGTGGACTGTGAATTATGGAGAAAGGTAGCTTACAGGTCAAGAAGGGGGGCTTGAGGTGAAATGAGAGGGGGTCTTTCTCGCATTACCCCCTGGCCTGTTGGCAGTCCACACCTATGTTTGATGTTTGAATGGTCAATAGTAATTAAAATAGAACAGTTGGACAGCTGTAATCCTGTAATCCTTATCTTCTTAGACTCGAGAGTCTGTTTTTATTGCATCTCATGAAATTCCATATCAGCTCTCAGGATCTGCCATAGTGAAAGGTTAAAAGCCATCTTACAGATCCTTACAGAACACACTGTTTGGTGAAAAGGTTAAAAGCCATCTTACAGATCCTTACAGACGGCCCCTGGTCCCTTGGAGCAATCCTGAAGAGTCTCTAAGGGAACACAAGATAATTTGGATGGCTTTTTCCAAGTGATGATGTCGACTGGAGATAACAATGTTGTCACCTGAAACCAAAATGTTATGCATATGGAGTTGAGCTTATGCTCAAGTTGCTGCTCAGGCATTTCTGCCATCAGCGTTGTTGGATTTGTGTCCATCTGTGGTGACATTCAGTCCATAAGATGACAAAGTCCAGTGCATTGATCAAACAGGTTGCAACTCTCGTTGTACTTAGGGAAACATCCATGTGCATTAGATTTTATCTGCTCCACGGAAAAGACCTCTGTCAGTTTCAGACATAGGGTGAAGTTCACAAGGCAGATCATATATGTTCACCGCTTAGGGAATAATGTCACTGATGATGCTCCACTGTATGCAAGACACTTGAAAAATATTTGAATGACCATGCAATAATGGAATAAAATGAGCTTTTCATCACTGTAGAATGGGTAAACAAAAAGATAATGACCATGTTCAAAGTGTGAGAGGTAAATAAGATCTTAATAAGTCCTAAATTTAGTGGTAGTAAATTCCCAGATGCTTCACTCCCATATGATGGAACATTTGATATGAGTAATTCGAAGAAAAGGTGTACAGGCCTATATAACCAGTATATTACCAGTGGTATGCATAATAAAATATATATAACATCAATAAGAAAAATACACAATTTCACAATTATAATCATAAAATTGTCAATATAAATGGTTCAATTGAAATAACATAAATGCAAATTTAAGGTTTAACTAAATCAACAAGAGAATGAAAACTCAAACAAAGATTTAAAACCTTCAGGATTTTTCCTTCTTCATTCTTTATGTAACTGATGTACAGGCTAAAGTCACATTCAATAATGCAGGTATAATTTAGAATTTGGTTGAATTATTAGAGCCTGCATTTTTAGTTTTAGTTGTTTTTATCAATTTTGAGTTTTCAAAAGTCACTGTTGGAAAATAGTGGGCCCTACTATTTTGCAACAGGGCTAATGACTGAACATGAATGGATTAAACATCTAAAGAGACTAGTAGCCTCGTTTAGATTTTGCTAATTCACAAGTTGAAATAATTTGATATGTGACTGTATCCATGCACGAGACTTCTGCACATTACTACATCAATACACAGCAATTTGAAAAACCGTAAAGTTGCAAAATTGTTTACCACAATTGATATTTAAATAATGTCTCCACATTGTCCTATATGTATGAGCTGAATAATGTATGATAGATATGAATGAGGTAAATCATTTTTTAAACTGGATAGTCGACATATACCAGTTAAAAATACTGTGAGGTTGCAGCAATGAATGTGTGTGGTGTGTGTTTGTGTGTATGAGATGGGTGAGGTTTAATTATAATTTGTGTTGCAAAATTTTGATCCAGCGCTACACTGGGAGGCCATGTAGATAAACATGTGTTAGTGTATTTATGGGGTGTGATTGGCCTCCTTAAATACCTTTGTCACCCATCTCATGTAAAGCTGTGTGTCCTGTCTGGATACAGGCAGGTTTAGGCAGTAGTCAACCTGAATGGTAAAATAAATGCAGAGAGTAAAACAGTTTTATCTGAGCCTTTACACAAATTACATTAAAATAGCTGGTACTATTTTAATTCTCCATGTAGGGTCTTAGCCAAACAGGTTTTACAATTGGCATCAAATTAAATGCCATTAGAATTTGTGTTGGTTTACAAAGACATTTCATTCTCCTGATCATATTTTTGCAAAGCAAAGCATCAGATAAACTGAGCATCGATGGTCAAATTTGAGCATGTCCTTTTAAACTTCTTTTGCATTTGAACTTTCAGTCTGCCACAATGTTTTATGAACTCAGATTTACTGAGATATGTTTTATTCATTCTGGTCAGATCTGTGTTTTAAGCATCAGTTTCTCAATTTGGATGCTGTGATTTTCATTTAGCAATTAAAATTTAGGAATGCTGATCAAATTCCCCATCTTATACATCTCTGTATTTTATATATGAATTTCTGCCAAAGATTGTATTGCACACAACTTTGATTATGTGCCCAATTAAATGAATCTCCTGATTAAATTTAATACTAGGTATTGTTTTCCCGGAGAGGGATATTTTAGTTTAAAATAATTTTACCATAGAGTTCCAAGTAGAGGTACAGATATGTACCTCCCCTTGTTACTCAGTCACAGCTTTAAGTAAATTCGGCAAAGTTTAGACCAATAGACTCCTTTAAAGAAGACATTTTCTTTGTTAATGCAATTATGAAAGAAACTCTAGCCTCATGGCTAATACTGTACTCCTGTTAGTGGTTTAAACTGCAGCTATATTGAGAATAGCACAGTTTTCCCCTTTTAGGAGACAAACCCATTTACCATAAAAACACGTACCTTAAAATTAATTAATTAATTTCAGCATACAGTTAATTCCATTTTGATACATGACATACGGTCTAAAATGCATCTGTGGCCTCTAAAACCTCAAACCCAAGTGTTTCCACACCTGCAGTAAGAAAATCATGTTTTAGGAATTACTCAGTCTATGTGTATATTATCACAAAATACTGTTGGGTTCTATGGCAATGAAAAAGTGTCTAGCACAATTACAAATGTGAAAATGCAATCAGCCTATACCCTGCCTAGTTAACTAATAAAGCCATTACTATTGGGTTGACGTTTACCGAGAGTATTTTTAATAAAATCAGGTCGATCAGTTTAGTTGATAAATTTTGGGCTGGTCGATTGGTCTCATTAAAGATTCTTGCATAATTAGAAGGTAAAGAAATTCTTTCTTGGTAGTTTATTTTCTCTTTCCGTTTTCTCTCTTCCCTACTTACTGTTTCCCATCTTTAACTTCTTTTCCATCTGCTGATTTCTTTTTAATGTTTTAGCATTAATAAAGACCCTCATTTTCTTGCTACATGCACTCGCTCTCCTTTTCAAACTTGCTTTGTCCATTTTTCATCCATTCAATTTTCTTTTCTTTTCCTAAATAATGCTGAATCATTATGAGATTTAAATGCCATTATTGGCTGTGATAATATAATATATCATGATGTTGTTATGATATAAGTTATATTATCTTAAAATGGAATGAATTTAAAATATATTTTATTACTGTACTCTGTAGAGTCTGCCGAGTTAACAAATCAGAATGACTGAATCTCAACTTACTGGTCTTTTAGAAGTCTCGCTTTTGATTTGATCATGTGCTGCAGTTGTTTTTACATTTTCTCTGTGTGCACAGGATTAAGTTAAACTGGAAACCAGTCATAACCTTTGTTGCCTGGGCATTTAGTGAAACGCAAGTACATACTGCTTGAAAACACAAGTCAATCATTGCTTGGTTTAAAGGTTTTGTGAGGAACATTCTTTAGCAGATCTTTCTTGATATGTGAATGTTTGAAAGGGTATCTCAGGGCAAATGCACAATACACATCTTCTAGATGTATGATCTTATCTGCCTAGTGTTGGGTGTGATTTTTCACAAAGTAATTAGTCACTGGAATTCAAGATTATTATTTTTTTTTCCAGGGTAAAGTAAGGAATTATTTCTCATTCTTAGATAATTTAATTGCCTAAAATGCTATATATAATTTTAATCATTTTATTTAAATCAAATTAGAGAAGTAGGGTGATCCCTATTTTACCTATCTCAAATAATGTAAGTTTATGAAAATATAGTGTCATTTATTTGAAATCTTGTGTTTTCTATTAAAACAACACTAAACCTTCCGGTTTATTTTATTTCTATTACCCATGCAATTTATTCATGTGGAATTTTAGTCTTTAGTCAAGCAATTAAATTACTTATTGAGTAACTGAGTTACTTTTCAGGCAAAGCCATTAGAAACCTAAATTAACTACAACTGTAGTGATGTAATTAATAATTTTTCCTTTTGTCTTTTTTGTCTTTAAAGTAACTCTCCCAACACTGATCCTGTCCTTATCTGCCTTACAGCTTTGAAACTCATAAGGGTGTAATAATGTAACGATTTAGACTGAGTCTTAAACAGCATTTTAAAAACTATTTTCAGTGTTTTTATAAACCTCTTGAAGGAGTTTCATTATATTTAATTTATAAAATTAGGAATATTAAAGATTAATCTTTATCGAAAATAATTTACAGGCTTTGTTATAAGTTTCTGTGGCATTATACTCATATTTGATTTCGTTTTTAATGTAATTATTACTGGGTCAGTTTTCTGAACTATACTGCATGTGAGCCGTATTTCCCAATATAAATGTTATTTTAACAATTTCTCCAAACAGTAAAACAAAAGAACATGCTTTTCTACATTCTTTTAGCGAATGCTTTAAATTTCTTCTTTAAGAATTCAAATTTTAGAGAACGTATCAGGTCTAATGTTCCTGTTTGGAGAGAAAGTTTTTCTTTTGAACAATTCCTATTTATAAATTGAATTGCGCTGTATATGCCCTCTTTACATTCACATACAAAAGATTCTCGCAAGAATTTTCAGTTCATCTGATTACAGCTTTCCCGAAATTCTTAAAATATAACTTATTGCCTATTTTCAATATTGCAAAGTTATTGCAACTTATTCAAGAAATAATCCTGAGTGGAAATTATTATATTTAGAATTCAGGTGTTAATTTGCAGCTCTCTGTTGAGTATCAGAATAAAATCTGGATGATGTTATTCCATTTTAAAATGTAATCTCTTAAAGAGATCTTAGATTTGGAGTTTTTAGTACTTCTTCTGCTACTCTGCGGCTATTATATCCCTGAAAAGGAATGTGGTTTTGTCTAATTCTCAGCCCCGCGGAGTTACGGACTCCGGTCTAATATTGAGCATTTCCGACTCATTCTACAAATGTGTCTATATGGGATGCATTAATCTTTCCCTCAACACTTCTAAAAGGCAAATAAGAATTGACTTACCCCAGCAGTAGGAAGAAGAGAAACTCAAACCTCTTTTCGGAGCATTTCTTTTGCATATCGCACTGAAAAGACATCACTCGCCTTATCTTTCTGGGAGATCACGGAGGGACGGTCACCAACTGTAAAAGTCCATCTATTAGCCCAATGACGAAACTAACAGCATGGTCGAAGGTTAAATGCATGTAAGCCTTTTCCAGTGCTTCTGAAAAGAATTCTGTTATTTATTAGAGTTTATTTATACTCATTTTCTAGCTCCGAACTTTATCTGACTCCATTTTTAAGTGATCGTAATATTTAGACTGTATTTCTAATTATAAGAACGGATCACAATAATCATTTATGACTTAATTTAGAGTTTTGATCTATCTGTTCCCATACTCTTCAATTTATACGTTCATTACTGGCCAATCGCCGCACAGAGTTTCATGCCCCGGGAATGCATCAGAGCTCACGATCAGAATGCCGGCACTCTGAAATTAGTCAGAGGATACGGGATGAATTAATATTTAATTAGGCTGGTTGTACAATACTAACACATGCCAAAAGAAACATCTCACTTAATTCAAGATCCGCACTTGCTAGTTCCAGTGGTTAAGGAATTAAAAGATCTCTATAATATCGCGTGCCATACTGCGTGTATAGGTCTAATAACTTCCAAAATTATGCCGATCATAAAGGTAGCGAAAATGACTTCACATAATCTACTGGATATAAAAGATTTCAGGAGAATTCAGAATGAGTCAAAACTTAACATTTTATTCGTCAGGTAAAATTGTATAATGCCAATTATATAATCAAACAATCATCAAGCCAATTCAGAGATGATATCTGTAACAATATAACATCCATTAACTCAAATATAGATTACAGAATTAAAGAATGCATACCTGAACAGAGAAATATATTGCAACACAAATGCGTGCCTACAATGGGGGTCTTGACTAACAAGATCTCCCCCGAGCAGTGTCCACCTTATACTTTTATACCCACTCAGAACAAACAGTCATAAATTCAAGACAATAGAAGCGTCACAGAGACTCTTGCCTGGTTACTTTGAGATGTTAATCATCTCTAGAGAGGGGGGAAGCATCTGGCAAAGATTGTATCCAAGTCAAAAACCAAATCAACATATAAAAATGAAATATCATCGTGAAGTTAAGACCACTTTACCAATCACACAGAGACATTTAAAATGATACCAAACATGAATACAGTGCTATAACATACATCATATTAAAACCTTGAGCATTTTATGTGGACTGTGAATTATGGAGAAAGGTAGCTTACAGGTCAAGAAGGGGGGCTTGAGGTGAAATGAGAGGGGGTCTTTCTCGCATTACCCCCTGGCCTGTTGGCAGTCCACACCTATGTTTGATGTTTGAATGGTCAATAGTAATTAAAATAGAACAGTTGGACAGCTGTAATCCTGTAATCCTTATCTTCTTAGACTCGAGAGTCTGTTTTTATTGCATCTCATGAAATTCCATATCAGCTCTCAGGATCTGCCATAGTGAAAAGGTTAAAAGCCATCTTACAGATCCTTACAGAACACACTGTTTGGTGAAAAGGTTAAAAGCCATCTTACAGATCCTTACACTTCTGTTAAACACAAGGAAAGATAAACTCAAGAATGCTGAAAATTTTCTTAGATGATGTCAATAGCTACATTTCCATCAGCCTATTTTATGCACATTTTTGATTTGCATAAATTTGCATACATTTTGAAAATCTGCATAAAATAACATATGCGCATAACTGAGTAGGATAAACTTTTTATTCGAAAAGAAAAGATGCGCATAAACTACGAGGGAAACACCGAACAAATTCCAGTATGCGCATTAAAGAAAGTCATGTGATTTTAGGTGCGTTCAACTTCATGCAGCTCTGCGCAGATCAATCGAAATCTGTCTTAAAGTGGTGCATGCTGGTTAGAAATTTTGTCCTGATTGACACTGCGCTGACGCCATGTGACTGTTACATGTGGCATTAAAGTACCGCAACAGCGCTACGAGATCAGACGGTGCAGCATCTGAAGAGCGACTGCTGGAGCTGCGATGATGACACCGATATTACACGACTGGCCGAGTTCACCGCATGACAACAAACACGTGTGATTCAGGTTTATTATTGGACAAATTCCGATTCACAAATTTCAAAACAAACAATTAACTTTTCATTCCATCTCTATCTTGTACACATCATGCTTATTAAAAGACTACAAATATTTTACCGCAGTATCATCTTTTGTTAAATAATCTGGTTATAAAGGCTAGATTGTTTGCACAGGCTGATTTTTTACCTTTTTTATACAGACCAGTGTTTCCTCTAGGATTTTTTCCAGCAGTGGCGGCAGGACTTTTTTTTTTACACAGATCTGCCAACTATTTCAAAGACAAATATTACACGCAGTATTACAAGTCGAGATAGCATTCATGTAATACGAGCATGCGAATCTCTTTGCTTGCGCGCCGATTTCCTCTGTTCGAGCACAGAACTTCTTGCACGCACTCAAATTTACACGTTCAAGTGCAGATCTTCTTGTGCGCTCTCCAGTAAGCGCTGCTGAAGTGCGATTTAGTGTGTTTTTGTGCGTTTTCCGACATTAACGCGTCCTGAAGTAAAATGAAACAGCTATAAACTCCAGCAAGATAAAGTCATTGTATGCAAAGCCATTGACCTTTATCAATAAAGTATACTTATGGAAACTGTGTTCATCTTAACTGAAAGCTACGCGGTGTTTGCTAGACTCACTCACCTGTCAGTCAGTCTGTCAGAGAGTCAGTCAGCATGTCACCTTGAACAAATAGCGCGCAGCACTACGGTTACAGAAAAGTTTGCGCGGTTTACTTCTAATATGTTTTGGTGCGATTATAATCCGCTATAAAAAACACGACTAAATGTTTTAAATAACAAGCTGTAATATAGCCGTGGCGGGATGAATTTTGGCGTGGCGGCCCGCCACGAATGAATGAATGTAGCGGAAACCTTGCAGACTATTTACTGCATTCAGCTTCATGAACAATTTAAATGATATATTTTAGTGAATAACCTAAATATTAACTCAAATAAGTCTTACAGACATGAAATAAAATAATTATCATCATTGATGCTGACACCCTAAAGGTTTCTTAACAAATTAAGTTAAATAATTATTTTATTAAATAATTATAGAAGTATTTATACGATTATAAAAAATATATATATATTATTTCCTGTCTAGCCGTTTATACACAAGTTTTAAAAGTGACACTGATGTACCAGCTCTTTCTGGGAAACTTCTACTAAAAGTGTAGCTCATTTATTTTAGGTATGTCCTTTTGTTCAATCTTTTTGGATTAAAGTGCTTTCATTATCCAAAATAATCTTAATCATTGTTTAAGACTTAATCAAAGCACCTTGTTTTGGGTTTTACACTAATATCTATAGGAAAGGTTTATATCTATAAATGTAAATAAATGTAAACCCCTTTTTAGCATATTCAAACAAGAACTATTAGCCTAAAGAGTGATGTTTAATCTCCTAGAATTTGTGATTATTGCTTTGTATTTAATAGGCCTATTCATTTTTATGTTTACATTACCCTCTCGTTTCGCCTTATTTCTCTCATGCGTTTGTTATATATTTAATTCATAATTCCCTTATTCAGGGTTCAAAGCTAAGGATTTTTACTTGCCCTGCCAAAATTTTCACTGGCCCCACCAAAAAAAGAAGTTAATAGCTATTTCTTAGCCACATATTTTAAATAATGTGTCAAAAGCCAAACATAATTGTATTGTTGGGGTATTTACAGTTTTAACCCAAAGAATGACCAGTCTGTCAGATGAAGAAGAGCCGGAGTCAGAGATTTAAATAACTAAATAAAGTTTACTGAAGATAGTTTGCAGAAGCAGAAGCCAGCTTCAACACTCGCAATGAGTTCCTAGGCCGCTCTGCTTACAATCACAAATCAACATCAATTATACTCTTTACACAATGTCATTATCTGCGTCATACATATAGGTGTTCTAACCTGATTGGTTAAACACAGATAGACTAGGAAAATTTCCACTAGGGTGCGTGCGTACAATTCTGAACAATATCTTAAGCATAAACGTCAGACATCCAATAGACTGTTTAGAACTGACTCCAGACCTGTTAAAAGTATCTACAATCAAATAGAGCACACACACTTAAAGTACAATCTGTTTCTGATCCAAGGCTGAGTGTACTTCTCAGCCGTCTTTATCAAAACTGGTTAAAAACCGGTATAATCTACATTCAGGCAGTTAAATTCTCACTACACCAAGTCTATCTTGAATAAAAAGTAAAATTACTTTAAAAGAATTAACCGTAAAAATAGCAAAATCACTTCAGACATTTTAGATAGAGTTAACTCATAGAAATAACAATAGAAACAATAGAACAATATTGTTTCAAGTCTTCAGCAGTTCATTTCCACTCAAGGTCTCCGTGACCTCTGACCTAGTTTGGTGGCTCCTGAAAATAGTTTCAAAGAGACAGGCAATGCACTGAACATTCTTACATAATACGGTGTATTTAACTCATTCATTAGTTGAAATCAATGCAAAGTTAAATAGTCGTACAAATAAACAATTAATTATCTTTAATGAAAATAATGAGAAATAAGATGATGAGGAAAGGATAAACATCCACGCTGAGATGGATGTGACCGGATGGGATGGTAGAAATCCGAATCCTTCAGTATACATACACTTTGTTCAGCATAACTTTTCTTTAAATACAACTGCAACTTCTCACTACAGTCAATCCGCTCAATCGAACCGAGACCACCTCATTCTGGCGATCTCGGACTAATTAATTTGCCGCGGACCAGAGTGTGATTGTGGGATTCTCATGCCGAATGAAACGCGCTTACTGGGCAAACAAGACAGGCTCTGAAACAAACGCCTGGCTGTGAAAGCACCCTGTATTTGCACACTATTGACAAACAGTCACAGCCAAATTAAGCTTTAGTGACAAGGCAGCACTGGCCTGATCGGGCCAGTAACTATTCTGTATACTGTCCCGAGCGTCTCGCACGCTTGGCCCTGGGCCATCGGGCAGTCCTTATTGTCGAGTCCTGTTATTGTTTAAAATGAACTATAGTTTGTTGAGACTGTATTGTGTTTTACTTGTACTGCAAATCTTTTGTTGATATAAATAAAAAAAATGATGATGACGCCATGTGATCGGTCATCATGACTGCCGCAACTTTGAGCCCTTAACCATTTCAGTATTAGTGTTACTATATTATTAATGACCTCCAGAACTGTCAAGAGCGTCTGCGATCCGCATCCGATGCCTTCAAATGCCACAATGTGTTCATTGCGTGTCTGCATCGTCTTCTGAGGTGAAAGTCATTTATTAAATAAAGAAAAGATTAACGCAGCTTCTCCTACTGCATCAAATTCAGTTTTTACTTTTGACATTTGGCGCCAGTTAATCAGGAAGTGACAATTTTGTTCGCTTTGACTCGTTGGATGGAAACGCTTCTTTATTCGCACGTCTTTTACACGATATTTCAGTTTTATGCATATAATTAATTCGCATTTTTTGATGGAAACATGGCTGCATTTGTTCAACAGAAGAAATCCATTCATAAGAGTTTAGAATCACTTTAGCAATTGATGAGGACGTTGTCATTTTTGGGTGAACTATCCCTTTTAAACTGTTTCTGAACATACCTTTTACTCTGCTAAGGAAAGGGAATGCAGGTTTGGAAGAGAGCAGGAATAATATATGATGGAGACTGGAGGTGTGGAAAGCGGGACGGGTTTGGAACCCTAAGCAGGAGGGATCCTGAAACCAAAGAGTATACGAGGGTTTATGTCGGTTCTTGGAGGAATGACAAGAAGGAAGTGAGTAGCAAATACATCTTATTGAATAACATGGTTTGCCAAATAAGGACATAAAAAAAAAACGATGGTTCTTGGCAGGTCTTAATGGGGGCCTATTATGCAAAAATCACTTTTATAAGGGGTTTAAACACAGTTGTGTGGCAGCAGTGGGTGAATATATCCAGCTTCTAATGGTAAACATTTTTAATTTGATTTTTTTATAATCAGACAGTCTGCAGAAACACTTTGATTGACATTCTCCTTTTGTACGTGTCATCAGAGGAGGAAGCCCCGCCCACTAGTGACCATCTCTCCCTCATTAGCATAGGACGTTAATCTTGTTTTAGAATCTGCCACTATGCTGACACACAGGCATTTGTAGCTCCGCCCTCTTTTGAAAAGAGCACAATCTCATTTTAACTTAAAGCGACAGTCACCAAATCGCCACAATTAGGATCAAAGCCTAAAAGGGTCAGTTTCAGAGAGATATAAAACATTATCTGTGTGGTATTTTGAGCTGAAACTTTACATACACACTCTTGCACATCAGAGACTTATTTTACATCTTGTGAAAAGGGGCATAATAGGTCCCCTTTAAAATTAAAATGTGTTATTATTTGTCATTATTTATTTTAAAAAAAGTAAAGGAGATAGTAAAAGCCATGTGGGTGACCAACTTAGGATTCAGATGCCTGTAGATCCACTTTTAGCATTAATGAAAATTAAATTAAAGTTCTGTTATTAAATTCTCACCCTCAAGTCTCCCCAAAGACCTTTGTTCATCTTCTGAACACAAACTAAGAAGTTTTTTTTTTTTTTTTTTTTTTACTTTCTTTTTATTTTATTTAGAGAAGAAAACAAAACAACAAAAGAAAAAAAAAAAAAAACACAAAAACAAACAAAGAACAGAGCGGTTGTCATAAGGGTTACAAAATCAAGCCATAATACATTTGACATACATTATCACAAATTGTTTACCATGACATATTCAGACCATTTTTGCCAGTACTTGTTACCTTTTTTTGAATCAAATCTTAGGTTAAAAGTCAGTCTCTCCATACAGTGTATTTCTTTTACAATTCCTATCCATTGAGCCCTTGATGGAGGATCAGACTGAAACCATTTTCGAGTTATGGCTTTTCTGCTACTTACTAAAAGGATTTGAATTAAGTATTTGTCAATAATTGGAATAAATTCTGGTATTTTCCCTAGGTATAATGTACTAAATGAGTACAAACTAAGAAGTTTTAAGTGAAATCACAGAGCTCCCTCATCCTCCACAGACAGCAAGACTTCCTCAAAACAGACCATATCATACCTTAAATGGTTAAATTGGAATATTATCAAGCCACGAGTATAAAAATATTTACTTTATGAACAGCTCTTCTCAGTGTCAGTATAGGGCACACTCTCACATCACATTTGGCTCTTATGTATTATCATTATGTATTTTCAATGAAAGGTTATACAGTATTATCTGAATATTGTAACAAAAGATAAACGGATCAGTTGGTATACAAATTTATTTCCAAAGCTTTCTTTGCTTACAGTTGAAGTCAGAATTATTAGCCCTCCTGAGTTATTAGCCCCCCTGTGTATTTTTTCCCCAATTTCTGTTTAACGGAGTGATTTTTTTCAACACATTTCTAAACGTAATAGTTTTAATAACTCATTTCTAATAACTGATTTATTTTATCTTTGTCATGGTGACAGTAAATAATATTTGACTAGATATTTTTCCAGATACTAGTATTCAGTTTAAAGTGACATTTAAAGGCTTAACTAGGTTAACTAGGCAGGTTAGGGTAATTAGGCAAGTTATTGTATAACAGTGGTTTGTTCTGTAGACTATTAAAAACAAATATTGCATAAGGGGGCTAATAATATTGACCTTAAAATGGTTTAAAAGAATTAAAAACTGCTTTTATTCTAGCCAAAATAAAACAACTAAGGCTTTCTCCAGAAGAAAAAATATTATAGGAAATACTGTGAAAAATTCCTTGCTCTGTTAAACTTAATTTGGGAAATATCACAGGAGGGCGAATCATTCTGACTTCAACTGTATAATAGCGTAATAATAATAATAATAATAATGTGTCTTTCATTTACAGGGTGCTGGGTCGTATTTCTACAGTGCGTCTGCGTTTTATGAGGGCCAGTGGAGTGGAGATCAGAGGAGCGGATGGGGACGAATGCAGTATGAAAATGGAGAGCTGTATGAAGGAGAGTGGCTGAGGGACAAACATCATGGGGAGGGCTTGATTTTACTAGGTACACACTTAAAACTGTTTGCAAAAGTGCATTCGAATGTACATTTCTAATTTAATGTTCATATTATTGTCATTGGGCGATACGGTGGCTCAGTGGTTAGCACTGTCGCTTCACAGCAAGAAGGTCGCTGGTTTGAGTCCCGGCTGGATCAGTTGGCATTTCTGTGTGGAGTTTGCATGTTCTCCCCGTGTTGGCATGGGTTTCCTACGGGTGCTCCGGTTTCCCCCACAGTCCAAACACATGCGCTATAGGTGAATTGGGTAAGCTAAATTGGCCGTATGTGTGTGAATGAGAGTGTATAGGTGTTTCCCAGTGCTGGGTTGCAGCTGGAAGGGCATCCCCTGTGTAAAACATATGCTGGATAAGTTGGCGGTTCATTCTGCTGTGGCAACCCCTGATTAATAAAGGGACTAAGCTGAAAATAAAATAAATGAATGAATTATTGTCATTAAAATGAGTCGTGGATCTCACGAAAATGTGATTATTCAGATTTAGGGCTGCACAATATATTGCAAAATTATAATTAAAAAAGCGATAATAGTATGTGGAATATACGTATCGCAGACATGTGTTGTAAATTACATGTATTTTATGCATTGGTCCTTTATCTAAATTTGACCAATCAGATGGGGCCTTACTATTATTAGCCCCGCCTCCCCAATAGTGGCTGTTCTGCTATTGGTTGGAGCAACCCAAAGGTGAACAAAGAGCTGAAAATGAATACTTATATTAATATACTCAGAAAATAAATAAATAAAGACAACAGCCAGAGTCAGAATATCTGCTTATTTTTTTAATTATTCTTAGTGTCTTAAAGACATTTTTTTAGTCTGAATTAGAATTAATTAGATTTGAAAAAATATATTTGACCTGTTTTTTATCACATCATTAAACAACGAAATGATTTTAAAACACAGCCAATTAAATTGTATTTTTTTTAGGGAAAGGTTTATCGTAATAAATATCGTTATCTCAATACTTTTTCCAGTATCGTGCAGCCCTAATCAAGTTTCTCCCAGAGTAAACAAAACTAAATTAAATGACATAAAAACGTGCACTGTCGCCTCACAGCAAGAAGGTCACTGGTTCGAGTCTCAGCGGGGTCAGTTGGCATTTCTGTGTGGAGTTTGTATGTTCTCCCGGTGTTGGTGTGGGTTTCCTCCGGGTGCTCCGGATATGTATGTAAAACATATGCTGGCTAAGTTGCCGGTTCATTCCACTGTGGCGACCCCTGATGAATAAAGGGACTAAGCCGAAGGAAAATGAAAGAATGAATGAATTAATTATTGACATTTAAACGAGTGGTGGATCTCACGAAAATGTTATTTTCACAATATGTTGTGCATATATTGCTGAGGGACAAACATCATGGGGAGGGTTTGATTTTACTACACACTTAAAACTGTTTGCAAAAGTTCATTTAAATGTATATTTCTAATTTAATGTACACATTATTGTCACTGGGACAATATATTTTAATATATATAATTGTGCATATATATGTCAATATATTGCTAAATTATCGTTTTCACGATAAGAGTATGTGTAATATACGTATCGCATACATGTGTGGTAAATTACATTTATTTTGTGCATTGGTTATCTAAATTTGACCAATCAGATGGAGGCTTTCGATCTTTAGCCCCGCCTTTAGCCCTGTTGGTTGGAGCAGCCCAAGAGTGAACAAAGAGCTGAATATAAATACTTATATAATAAAAAAATACAGCCAATCAGAGTCAGAATATCTGCTTATTTTTTCAATCATTCATAGTGTCTTAAAGACATTTTTTTTTGTTTGAATTAGAATTAATTAGATCTGAAAAAATATCTGTTTATTTTAACATCATTGAACAAAGAAATTATTTTAAAACACAGCTAACTAAGATAGCATTTTTCTAGGGAAATATTTTATCGTCAGAAATATCGTTATCGCAATACTCAACAATATCGCATATATTTCCAGTATATACTTCGCATATACTTCCAGTATCGTATAGCCCTAATCAAGTTTGTCCCAGAGTAAATAAAATAAATGATACAAAAATGTAGATATTAAATACAACTAATTGACAATAATCTCTAACACAAATCATACATGAAGAACAAAACAAACAGCTGATGAAACACTGACAGTCATGAAATGGCATAGACTGAGTCCAGACCTGTATATTATAGAGCCAGTATGAAAATTACCTGGACAGAGAAAGAAAAACATGACAGCTGAGTAATATTATTTAACTACATGTACTTACTATATTATTTGGGTTAGGATGAGCTGTAAGTTGCATGTAGTTATGTGTAATTTATTGTTACTACTATAGTAAGTACATTGAACATGTGTAACGAGGACACCATAAAATAAAGTGTTACTTTATTTACTTTTTCAGCGTTTCCAAATTTGAATTGCATGTATATATACAGTTGAAGTCAGAATTATTAGCCCCCCTTTGATTTTTTTTTCTTTTTTAAATATTTCCAAAATGATGTTTAATAGAGCAAGGAAATTTTCACAGTATGTCTGATAATATTTTTTCTTCTGGAGAAAGTCTTATTTGTTTTATTTCGGCTAGAATAAAAGCAGTTTTTAAATTTTTAAAAAGCCATTTAAGGTCAAAATTATTAGCTCCTTTAAGCTATATTTTTCTCAATAGTCTACAGAACAAACCATCATTATACAATAACTTGCCTAATTACCCTAACCTGCCTAGTTAACCTAATTAACCTAGTTAAGCCTTTAAATGTCACTTTAAGCTGTATAGAAGTGTCTTGAAGAATATCTAGTCAAATATTATTTACTGTCATCATGGCAAAGATAAAATAAATCAGTTATTAGAAATGAGTTATTAAAACTATTATGTTTAGAAATGTGCTGAAAAAAATCTTCGCTCTGTTAAACAGAAATTGGGGAAAAAATAAACAGGGGGGCTAATAATTCTGACTTCAACTGTATATATATATATATATATATATATATATATATATATATATATATATATATATATATATATATATATATATATATATATATACTCTGAATAAAGAAGCAGAACCATTTTACTCTTTTTGTAAAGCTAATGGAAACCGCTTTGTGGGCACCTGGAGTGATGGCAAGAAGAACGGACATGGCCAGTTATTCTTCCTGGACAGAGGGCAGCTGTATGAAGGCTTCTGGGTCGACGATGTTGCTAAATGTGGAAGCGTTTCTGATTTCGGAAGAGAAACAGCAGTCAGACCGACAGTGTATCCCATCCCCAAGGTTAATGATTAACATGGACATTTGCTCATTTGCATGATTTCCATATCAACAGTAGTGCATGAAGCAAATGTGAGCTTTCAGTCACAGGTTTTGACTAACTTTAGTCTTATGATGCATTGCTATATTTTTGGGAATAGCCAAAAATACACTGTACGAGTCAAAATGATTGATTTTACTTATATGTAAAAAATTATAAAATATTAAAGGAGACGTATTATACCCCTTTTTACAAGATGTTAAATAAGTGATGTCCCTAGTGTGTGTATGTAAAGTTTAATCTCAAAATACCACACAGATAATGTTTTATATCTCCCTGAAACTGACCCTTTTAGGCTTTGATCCTAATTATGCCGTTTTGGTGACTGTTGCTTTAAGTTAAAATGAGATTGTGCTCTTTTCAAAAGAGGGCGGAGCTACAAATGCCTGTGTGTCAGCATAGTGGCAGATTCAGAAACAGGACTAATGTCCTATGCTAATGAGGGAGAGACGGTCACTAGTGGGCGGGGCTTTCCCCCTCTGATGACAGGTACAAAGGGAGAATCTCAATCAGTGTTTCTGCAGACTGTTTTTATCAAGTCTGATTATAAACAATAAAATAAATAGCTTTTTTTACCATTAGAAGCTGGATATATTCACACTGCTGCCACACAACTGTGTTTAAACCCCTTATAAAAGGGATTTTTACATAATAGGTCCGTGTTTGATGATCATTGCCAAGAGCTTCATTTGTTTGTTTAAAGGCAATTTTATTAATATTTCAATTTTATTTTAACCCTCAAATTTCAGATAATAAAATAGTTGTTTCTTTGCCAAATACTGTCGTATTATAACAAACCCCACATCAATGTGAAGCTTATTCAGCTTTCTGAAGATATACACTCCCCGGCCACTTTATTAGGTACACCTGTCCAACTGCTCGTTTACACAAATTTCTAATCAGCCAATCACATGGCAGCAATTCAATGCATTTAGGCATGTAGACATGGTCAAGACCATCTGCTGCAGTTCAAACCGAGCATCAGAATGGGGAAAATATGTGATTTAAGTGACTTTGAATGTGGCACGGTTGTTGACCAGACGAGCTGGTCTGAGTATTTCAGAAACTGCTGATCTAATGGGATTTTCTCGCACAACCATCTCTAGGGTTTACAGAGAATGGTCTGAAAAAGAGAAAATATCCAGTGAGCGGCAGTTCTGTGGGCACAAATGCCTTGTTGATGCCAGAGGTCAGAGGAGAATGGCCAGACTGGTTCCAGCTGATAGAAAGGCAACAGTAAGTCAAATAAGCACTCGTTACAACCAAGGTCTGCAGAAGAGCATCTCTGAACACACAACACGTCCAACCTTGAGGCGGATTGGCTACAGCAGCAGAAGACCACACCGGGTGCCACTAAAGTCAGCTAAGAACAGGAAACTGAGGCTACAATTCACACAGGCTCACCAAAACTGGACAATAGAAGATTGGAAAAACGTTGCCTGGTCTGATGAGTCTCGATTTCTGCCGCGACATTCGGATGGTAGGGTCAGAATTTGGTGTCAACAACATGCAAGCATGGATCCATCCTGCCTTGTATCAACGGTTCAGGCTGGTGGTGGTGGTGTAATGGTGTGGGGGATATTTTCTTGGCACACTTTGGGTCCATTACTACCAATTGAGCATGGTGTCAACGCTACAGCCTACCTGAGTATTGTTGCTGACCATGTCCATCCCTTTATGACCACAGTGTACCCATCTTCTGATGGCTACTTCCAGCAGGATAACATGCCATGTCATAAAGCGGGAATCATCTCAGACTGGTTTCTTAAACATGACAATGAGTTCACTGTAGTCAAATGGCCTCCACAGTCACCATAGCTCAATCCAATTGAGCATCTTTGGGATGTGGTGGAACGGGAAATTCGCATCATGGATGTGCAGCCGACAAATCTGCAGCAACTGTGTGATGCTATCATGTCAATATGGAGCAAAATCTCTGAGGAATATTTCCAGTACCTTGTTGAATCTATGCCATGAAGGATTAAGGCAGTTCTGAAGGCAAAAGGGGGTCCAACCTGTACTAGTAAGGTGTACCTAATAAAGTGGCCAGTGTGTGTATATTTGTATTATAATATCCAAAAACGTACACATATGGGTGGTTTTGTGTTCCAGGATCACATATAATGTCATTATGCATGTACCTAGTGCTGATTCTCAAATGCTGTTTTAATGTCCACAGGTTTGCCTACAGGACTCACAGGCTGTGCTGATGGAGGCACAGGCGTATTTCACTGAGGATGAAGAAAAATCAGCAGAGATCACCGAGTCGGTTCATAAGCAGTATTCA
The DNA here is from genome assembly GCA_903798195.1 of Danio kyathit. NCBI lineage: Eukaryota > Metazoa > Chordata > Actinopteri > Cypriniformes > Danionidae > Danio > Danio kyathit. Next base: position 49,092,319 of record LR812528.1, on the reverse strand, counting down.
CCTTGATGATGTCCCGAAGTCAAGAAAAGCAGACCTGTGCAGTGAAACACGGTTTATCAACGCCTCAGTCAGCTTACACACACAATAAAAACACACCATACATAAAAAAGCAGATGATACATTATGCATCTATTACCAATGAACAAAATGCTCATTTCAGCAGGTCACACACGTGGTATAAAAGAGCACAAAAAAGTGTTTGAAGTGGATTTGATTAAGACTTTAATGTATAAAATGTGGGTTTTAGCACATGTAGTGTACTGATAAAAAAAAGAGCTGCTGAATCAAACTTGAACAAAATATGAATATTATTTCAAATACTTTAGACAAAATATCATTGTATTTCAATTTGGCAACACTGAACATGTTAAAGACTTCCAAAAAGTAAACTTCTGTAATCATTTACTCACCCCTTTACCTTCTGTTGTACAAATGGATATATATATATATATATATATATATATATATAAAAATGTTAAATAGGATATTTTTCCCTACTATGGATGCAGGTTTCCAACATTCTTCAAAAAAAAATTTAAAATAAATGTATTTATACACTACCTCACAAAAGTCTTGTCGCCTATGCAAGTTTTAGAAACAACTAATAATAACTTGACTTCTAGTTGATCATTTGGTATCAGAAGTTGCTTATATGAAAGGTAAAGGCCTTTAGATTACGCTTGTTTGACCAAAACAAAATATGATCATGCCTTGATTTTGAATGATTTAATTAGGACAGTAAGGTCTGACTTTGCTTAGACAAAAGTCTTGTCACTGAACAGAAATAATGTCCAGTATAGAATATAAAGTCATGCTGCAGTGGAAACAGAATGAATATTGTGTCTGACTCCATCATGAGCTTGGAGGACTGCATCATACATCTCTGCAATGACTCAAATCACTGATTAATAAAGTCATCTGGAATGGCAAAGAAAGCGTTCTTGCAGGACTCCCAGAGTTCATCAAGATTCTTTGGATTCATCTTCAATGCCTCCTCCATCTTACCCCAGACATGCTCAATAATGTTCATGTCTGGTGACTGGGCTGGCCAATCCTGGAGCACCTTGAGCTTCTTTGCTTTCAGGAACTTTGATGTGGAGGCTGAAGTATGAGAAGGAGCGCTATCCTGCTGAAGAATTGTCCCTCTCCTGTGGTTTGTAATGTAATGGGCAGCACAAATGTCTTGATACCTCAGGCTGTTGATGTTGCCATCCACTCTGCAGATCTCTCGCACGCCCCCATACTGAATGTAACCCCAAACCAGGATTTTTCCTTCACCAAACTTGACTGACTTCTGTGAGAATCTTGGGGGTTCCAGTAGGTCCTCTGCAGTATTTGTGATGATTAGGATGCAGCTCAACAGATGATCCATCAGAAAAATCCACCTTCTGACACTTTTCCAAATGACCAACTAGAAGTCAAGTTATTATTAATTTGTTGCTGTTACAACTGAGATTGATGACAAGACTTTTGTCAGGCAGTGCACAAAAACTGCTTTAATTCTACACTCTCAGAAATAAAGATACGAGAGCTGTCACTGGAGTGGTACCTTTTTAAAAGCTACACATTTGTACCTAAAGGGTCCCTATTAATACCTCAAGGGTACATAGTAGTATCTAGAAAGTACAAAAGTGTACCTCTTAAAATGTTTAGGTATAAATATAAGCTTTTGAGGTACCAATATGGATCTTTTGAAAAGGTACCACCCCAGTAACAGCTCTTGTACCTTTACCTTTTCCGAGAGTGTAGCTAAAAATAAAACAAAGACGACTTTCTCCAACAAAAAAATTATATTATAGGAAATACTGTGAAAAAATCCTTGCTCTGTTAAACATCATTTGGGAAATATTTTCGAAAAAGAAAAAAAATTATATATATATTTGTTCAACAAAAAAGTAAACTCAAACACCACAGGAGGGTGAGTAAATATATTTCATCTCTTGGGTGAACTATTCTTTTAAAGTGGCATTTTAGCTATTTTCACAAACCTTTAATGCACTTCTGCTTCACAAACACTTTGTTTAAGATGTGTTTAATCCTACAATCCTGCTAGCTCCTCAGCCGTGACGGATTTAAGTACTCGCATCCAAACCTCAGGACCAACTGAGGCCCCTTTAATGGGAATCCGTTTCAAATGCTACCAAAAAAGGCCAGACAAACATGTTGATAAAGTGCCTTTGTTTTTACTAAAGATGTGCTCACACACACACTGGGGGCTCATTTAAGAAAACAATAGTTTGAGTAAGACTGTGTGTGTGTGTGTATTTGGTTTTGATTCCGCTGTTCTACAGCAAAGCCCTGATTCAGAACGCATTAAAATGATTTGGTCAAGTGGACATAAAAGTGTCCCCTGCACTGTGGTAACTTCAGAAACAGACTCTGATCAGTGTTTAAAAAGTGATTTTGCAATGTACACACGTTTGTAAGAAAGTAATGGAAAGCTGTTTCTGCTACAGAATTATTAAATGTAAATCCAAATGTTATATTTTCGAGATAAATTTTCAGAATTGAGAGGCATTAAGTCAGAACTGTGATTAAAGTAACAAGATTTAAAACAAAATAAGAAGTTGAAACTGTAATATAGAAGTTTAGAATTGTGTTATATAAACTGAATTTCACTCAAAAAAATGATGTTTGCTGTTTGTTCAAACTACTAATTTATCTTTAAACTCAATTCATCAGTTTTTTGGGATAACTTAATTGTTTTACGTTTAATCAACTATAATAAGTTAACTTAATTCCTTCATGTTTTTCCAACACAAATCGATTATTCAGCATTTTTATACAGCGTTGCAAGATATAAACTTTGGTAACTGCAAGATTGTAACTAGGAATTCATAGAAAGGAAAGGCAGAACTGAAAGATATAAATGCAGAATTTTGAGAAATGAAACTGAATTTGTGAGTTGTTAACTCAGAATAGTGAAAAAGTGACAATGACAAGAATAAACCTAAAGTGTTAGATATAATCTTCAGTCAAAAAATGACTTGCTGCTTGTTTAAACTACTTATTTGAAATAAGTTGAAACACAATTATTGAGTTTTTTGGGGGGGCAACTAAATTGTTTTATGTTCAAACCATCTAAATCTGTATAAGCGATTTGTAAAGTTAACTTAATTGAATTGTGTTAGGTCAATATGAAGAAATTGTGAAGAACCAAGCATTTCTGACAGTGTTGAAACTAGGGTCGTCACGATACTGGAATTTGGTACCAATCAATACTGAAATGTTAAAAACGTCAATTTCCCGCTAACATTTGAACACGTTCTTAAACAGTGCTCTTTTGCCATTGTGTTCATGTACTCCACAGAAATTATTGTGATTGGCCGTGAAGATAATCAGTTCACCAAACTCACCGTTATTTACCGAGTGTAACCACAGATACAGGGACACTGGAGCATTTTAAAGCTGCAATTCATCAGCAGATTGCTTGTATGTCCGCTTATAGACAAACCAGCTGATCGACGTGACATTAAAATGCGGTATCTGTGTTTACACTCGGTGAACAGCGGTAAATTCGCTGAACTGATGACCTTCACGGCCAATCACAGTCATTTCTGTTGAGTACATGAACACAATGGCAAATGAGCACTGTTTATGAACGTGTTCAACAGCGCGGGAAATGGACATTTTTTAAATTTCAGTATCGATTGGTACCGAATTCCAGTATCATGACAACCCTATTATAAACTGCAATATAGAAACTTGGAATTCTGAAAAACTCAATTCTGAGAAAAAAATTCAACTCAAAATACTGATAAAACAGAAGAAATCCAAGGCAACTTAACTTAAAATTGCTAAATATTAAGTTACAATTCTGAGAAAAATCATAATTCTAAGACACAGTGGGAAAAATGAGTATTAAACACGTCACCCTTTTTATCAGAAAACATATTTTCAAAGGTGCCGTTGACTTGAAACTTTCAGCAGATGTTGGTAACAACCAAAGAAATCCATATATGAAAAAGAAAACAAATCTAATTAGTATATAAATGAAGTTATGTGTAATAAAGTGAAATGACGCAGAGAAAAAGTATTGAACACATGAAGAAAGGGAGGTGTAGTTCAGTAGTGAACGTCCAGACAGCAGCTGAAACCTCTCAGTAGTTCTTCAGCTCTGCCCATCCTCAGTGTAATTGAATATCAGCTGCTTCAGTCCAACATCTACATTAGCAGGAGGATGAAGATCAAACTAGAGTGGACGTTTCAGCAAGACAATGATCCAAAACACAGCCAAGGAGACTCTCAGATGCTTTCAGAGAAAGAAAATCAAGCTGTAGAATGGCCCAGCCAATCACCTGACTTAAATCCAGTAGAATACAAAATAAAGCTCAGATTTGATAGACGAGACCCACAGAAGCATCAAGATTAACACTCTGTTGAAGTCTGTGAAAAACTCACACCTGAGCAATGCATGTGACTTCATTCTCCATATGAAAGGCGTCTTTAAGCTGCCATCACCAATAAAGCCTTTTATATAAAGTATTAAATACAGTTTCAGTAGTTCAGTACTTTCTCCTTGTGTCATTTCATTATTAGTACACATTACTCATCTTACAGATTTATTTGTTTTGTTTTAATTTTATAATAATAATAATAATAATTCGTTTTATTTGTAAATGGCGCCTTTCTAGACACCCAAGATCGCCTTACAATGAGCATCAACATGCTAAAACAAATGAAAAAGTAATAAAACATTAACCAGAATAAACACACTTCGCAAATATAAAATAACTTGATAAAAAAATTTTTTAAAGGAAAGCCTGCTTAAAAAGATGGGTCTTAAGACGAGATTTAAATGTGCCGAGACTATCACTGCTCCTTACATCCAGGGGAAGCGAGTTCCATAGCCGAGGAGCCATAGAGCTAAAAGATCTGTCTCCCAATGTGCTTAATCTAGTGCGAGGTGATACCAGGGAGAAAGAGTTGGCGGATCTAAGAGTACGAGAAGGGGTGTAAATATGGAGAAGTTCGGTGAGATATTGAGGAGCAAGATTATAAAGTGCCTTGAAAGTTAGAAGTAATATTTTAAAATCAATACAAAACTTTACCGGCAGCCAGTGAAGCTGATAAAGAAGTGGTGTGACATGCTCGTGAGATGGAGTCCTAGAGATGACACGAGCTGCATGGTTCTGAACCAGTTGGAGTTTATGGAAAAGTTTAGAAGGTTTATGTTTGTATTGTCTGGGTTTCAACCAAAATCTGCTTCAATTTCATGTTAGCAGCTCCTTTACAAATATTATTCCCAGGAAAAAACATGACGTGTTCAATACTTATTTTCCCCGCTGTACATTTTTGCATTCTGTGGCAGAAAGTAGCTTTCATTGAATGTAGCTTGCCTTTGTGACAACAAAAAAAAAATGTAAGTAACAAAACTGGCACAGCTGCTGTACAGAAATAAAGGATTTTTCCCTGTGGTGAATTAAGAAGAGAAAAAATACAAATTAAAAATATCCATAAAACATGCGGCGCATGCTGTCACAGTGTACAAATCCTCAACAAATAGAAAACTGGACGCTCCAGGGTGTCCACATGCAACAGACAGACCGATACCACAGTCAAAAACACAACGTGTCGCAACATTAAAAAAAAAACATGAACAGAAGCTCTCAAAACTCAAACTAAGGATAAAGAGAACCGGGAGACTGTAAAGTAGACACCTCTTCCCTGTGGTCCAGCTCGTTTTGCAAGTCCTCCAACTCCTCCAGCTCCTGAAACTGACGGTCAGTCTTATGGCTGACCAGTGAACGGTAGAAATGCACAGCGAACACGATAAAAACCAAACCGAAAGGCACCATGATGGAGGTAGAGGTGATGGCGGCAGCCACCCCGGCAGATATAGTGCCGTTTTTCTGGTCCTTGGGCTTAATGGGTAAAAACTTGACCCAGCAGAGCAGGACGACCTCGGCCAGGAAGAGCAGCGTCCCGATGACGGTGGAAAAGGCCCAGGCCAGCTCGATGTGGCGGTGCATGCGCTCGTGCGGAGACTCTTTGACGGAGTTCAGGTTGTGTACGTTGCTCACGGCCTCGATGTTGGGCAGGATGCAGGTGCTCACCATCAGGGCGAACAGGTGAACGGCCACCAACACCGTGGTGCATGCGCTGAACGCGATCAGCAGACCAGGAGGATAGTCGTGATTGGTGTCCAGCTGGACCTCCACCATCGCCACCTGTTCAAATTGAGAGATGGTGATGATTGGGGAGTAGGGCTGCTCGATTATGGGAAAAATCATAATCACGATTATTCAAAACGATTACTGTTGAAGTCAAAATTATTCGCCCTCCTGTGAATGTTTTTCTTAAATATTTCCCAAATTATGTTTAACAGAGCAAGGAATTTTTCACAGTATTTCCTATAATATTTTTTCTTCTGGAGAAAGTCTTATTTGTTTTATTTTGGCTAGAATAAAAGCAGTTTTAAATATTTTGAAAATTATTTTAAGGTCAATAAGGTCAATTTGGTCGCAAGCCTCTTTAACTACATTGAAGCCTATTGACTCGTTATATAAACAAGCTGTTAAAATTATGGACTTAAAGCCTATGCGATGGCATCATTGTGAAGTTTTATGTAAACATAACCTTTTTAGTTTTGATAGTTTTATTAAATTCAATTATCTTAAATTGGTTTTTAAATGTTTAAATAATCATGTTCCAATGCTGTTTTCTGATCTAATCAGTAGGCATCAAACCTCTCACAGAGTCACACGGGCAAATGCTAATGGTGACTGTCTAGTGCCAAAGTGTAAGACCTCCTTTGGTCAATCTGTTTTCTCTGTAAAGGGAGCCAAACTGTGGAATGATTTACCTGTTAGCCTAAAATCAGAAAGTAATATCAGTAGTTTTAGTAGCATTCTTAAAAAGTGGTTAAAAACAAATCAGCAGTGTTTGCACAAGTAGATCATGTCGCCTTTGCTTTTGCCTTCAGTAACTTTATGTAAAGAATTATAATGTTGTGTCTATGTATTATTTTATTTCCATTTTATCAAGCCTCCTGTGGACAGGTGTTGAGAATTAGCAAGTTTGCTAAAACACTTAAACAAATGCATTTGGTTGCCCAGTGTAATTGTGATGTCCATGTCAAATAAATAAATAAAACAAAATTAAAAATAAATAAATATTTTTAGCCCCTTTAAGCAATATATATTTTTGATTCTCTAAAGAAGAATCTACTGTTATACAGACTTGCCTAATTACCCTAATTAAGCCTTTGAATCACACTTTAATCTGAATTCTAATATCTTGAAAAATATCTAGTCAAATATTATTTACTGTCATCATGACAAAGATAAAATAAATCAATTATTAGAAATGAGTTATTAAAACTATTATGTTTAGAAACGTGTTGAAAAAAATCTTCTTTCCGATTAACAGAAATCGGGGGAAATGGGGGCCTCATAATTCAGGGGGGCTAATATTTCTGACTTCAACTGTATATACAGTTATTTTAAATGTATTATATATATATTTTTAATAATTTAAAAAAATAGACCTGGGAAAATTAGATTGATTATAGGTTCTGAATGTCGATTATTTTCTGATTAATCGCCCAGCCCCAAAATATACACTTACAAACAACAATTTAACAACAATTCAATGTACAGATGAACAGTACAGATCAGTTCAAAGAAGAGGTACTGAATGCACAAAATTTTTGGTCAATAAAAATTATTAGTTAAAAAAAGCATTTTTGGCCAAAAGATAATTAATAAATCAAATATTCTGCTATAAAAACACATGTGCAAATTAATTAATTAATAATCATCATTTTATAAAAGAGCTACAGGTTTGATTTGGTGGATTTAACAGCACCAAAAAACACCAAGCATAATCACAAAGTGCGCTACACTATGCTACTGTTTATTTAAAATCTCTTAAACATTGTTATTTTTTCCAATAAAGTTGTCATGACATTACTTAAGAAAGTAACTAAAGTATTTCAAATTCAACTAAGTTAATTAAATAAACTCATATTTTACAGCTTTTGCGGTTTAAATACGATTAAATGTGGAGGCCTAGATGAATTATTTTTATTTAATGCCATGTCAGCAACAAACGCTTTTGTCATGGCAAGAACATTTCATTAATAAATACAATTAAAAAACAAGTTTTGTGCTTTGGTACACACTGAATATAGTTTGAAATGTATTTTCTTTTTTATTATTCATTTTGTTTAACAAAAGTAAAAGGTTCTTTCAGATTCAAGTTTAAACTAAGTTTTATTTCTATTGTCTATACATTGAGATGGATGTGGATTGTAATATTTAGTCAAGTAACTAAATTACTTATTAAGTAACTATATAACTTTTTAGAAGTAATTTAAATACAATAGTAATGACGTAATTAGTAGTCAATTTCTATTTGGAAGTAACTTACCCAACACTGCAAACAAGTTAGTTTAACTTTCACTATTTGCTAAATACTATTTGTTTCATGGGAAGGTTGACATTTGCTCATATCCGGTTAATATCCGGTGCTTTGATTCTAGTAATGCTTTTTATAAACAACATCACCGAGTGAAACAGCAACAGTGCCCTGAATACTAGAAGGGATACAGCTGCAGACGGAAGTTAACGATAATTATTTATATTAATTACACATAAATTGGATTTCATTAACGCCTACCCCTACCATCACATTAATGTAAAACAGTAATAATACTGAGAATTATTAACATTATTTATTAAATTACCCATTAAAATGTATTTTATTAACGTCTAGCCGTATTCCAACCATAAACCCAACCGTCAGAGTAATGTAAAAACACCAATTATTATTCATATTATTAATTAAATTACCCATTAGATTGTTTTTTACAACTACCCCTACGTCTACCCCTACCACAACCGTCACAGTAATGCAAAACAGTAACAAAATTTTTTCATATTATTTAATAAATTACCCATTAACTTGTATTTTATTAACATCTACCCCAACCCAACCCCTCACATGTAAACATTAATAACTGCTGCACAGTGTCACAAAAACTATGCCATATTAACGCGAGTATCCACAGCTGTATCCCTTCTAGACTTTAGCAGAGCATTACAGCATTAGCACAAGCTAAACAACTGTGGCTGTCAGTTTATGACTGCAGATGCGAGTCATGTGACGTCTGACACCAAAAAGCTTCTGATATAACTTACAAAAACACCACCAAACAGTCGCTTTTTGCTCAACAACTCGGTGTGTTTAGTGCCAGAGCCGCACCGTGCAGAAATAAACAGCGCGGAGACTCACCATTGCGAAGCCGGATAAAAGCGCAGACGTGCGGCTGGACGCCTTGAGTTTGGCTCTGCTCAGATACAGCTTCCTCCAGGACAGAGCCTGTAACGAGTGCTCGCTCCGACTCATCTTCATCCGGCCAGAAACAAAAAAGCAGAAAGTGTCGGAGAGTTTCAGCTGGAGAGAGGCATTGTCCGACAACAGTCTGTCAGCTGCTCGCTTCTGAGAGTTCAGCTGAAACTGAATGCAGTGAACGGATTACCCACAAGCCTCTGCGGCGGCACCGACACTTTTTTTAAAGGTCTCGTGAAATTAAAATAATTTTTATGACGTTACTTTCAGTCTGTTTATTTATTTCCTCCTGCCTTAATGCACAGACATTTTGTTAAAAACACTCATATGCTTTACATGTTTGTTTCTGTTTGTTTATATAACTGCTATTTTTATTTATAGCACTTCTTTCTGTATTGATATTCAATATCTCTTGTTTAAATACACTATGAACAGCAGCTACGCTAATTATTTTCTTTGTTCTCTATTTCCAGGAGACTCATCCTGAGGCCTCAAGAGATTGTGCAGCGCCATTGATGTGATCCAAGTGAAGAGATGATGCCAACCATAGAGGACTTCTAGAGGTCTCCATAATCCTGGACCAGGCCGTATCCAGAGCAGATGCTGTGGTGGTCATGGAGGAGCGGACAGCATGAGACTGATTCCTGAAAAACCCCAGTGACAGATAAGTCTTTGCATTGATCAGCCTGAACACCCCCCGGTGCCCTACTCACACCTGCAGCTTCTCTACAATGGACGTCCAGCATTCTCCAGCCTCCGGCGCCTAGACTGCAGCTCTGCACAAGAAGTTTGGCCAGAGGAGAAATGGTCGTGACCAACTGAGCCTGGTTTCTCTCAATGTTTTTTCCTCCACTTTCGACAGTTGGTGAAGTTTGTTCGGAGGTTTGTTCGGAGTGGCCGGTCCTTTTCTTGACATAAATATTCCTAACCACGCCCCTATAGCCGCTAGTTTGCTATTAGGGAATGATGCAAAAAGAAAGACCTGCCCTTTATTCAATATTATACTTAAATTGAATGTCAAAAAATGCCAATAAAAGTCACTTTGTTAAAGGGCACCTAGGTTACCCCTTTTTCCAGATTTAATATAAGGCTGCGTCCGAAACCGCCTACTACTCAGTAGGTACTGCATTTGAATTTAAACGTACTACTCGGCCGTTAGAAAAGTACGTTTTATACAGTATGAATGTGAGCAGTATGAATGGAATTCGGACGTACTACATCCGCCATTTTGTCATGGTCACGTGACCTACCTGCGTCAGTTGCATCGCTTCACTTCCACTCATGAATTCTCTCGCGGGGCATCATGGGATAGCACAGCGTGCATGGGATGCGCACTTCAGAATCTCACCGGAAGTAGTAAGTCATCCGGGTACTTCTCGCATACTGATTTTCGAATTCTATGAATTCAGACATACTACTCGGCTCGCATACTGATTTTACTGTACTGTATAGTATGGAAGTATGCGGTTTTGGACGCAGCCTAAGTCTTTTGTGTCCCCAGAATGTGTCTGTAAAGTTTCAGCTCAAAACACCCATCAGATTATTGATTATAGCTTTCACTAGTTTGTGTTTTATAGCTCTCAACAGATTTTTGCTGTTTTTGTGTACTGCGCCTTTAAGGCTAGTCCTCCCCGCCCACCATTCCCATGTGCCTGTCAGCGTGCCTCAGTCTCCGCCCTCGGCTGCCTCAGACAACTGACACAGACATTAAAGAAGCAGATCTCACGTAACGTTTGTGAGGAAAAACTACAGTAAGAACTTTCCCAATGATTATTTGATGCCTTTGTTGTGGAGCTGCAACGACGAGTCACACAATGTCGTTACAAAGTTCACGCACACACACAGACACACACACACAGCGCGGACACACACACACACAAAGCGCGCGCGTTTAGCTTTGCACTGTCTTTGCACGCAAATGTGACAGGATACAGGTTAATATCCACTGCTGTATGGATATCTGTTACATTAATGAACAAAATAAACCTGATTTAACGTGCACAAACCGGGATTGAAGCGTCTTCTTGTATAATTGTTCTGACACGCGGCTGTGGTGATGAAGTAAAGCTGAAGTAAATCGCTGTAATTCATTACACACATGCACTGTTTTAAAAGATTTTAAACTTGTCAAACTCACTCTTGATCACATTTGATGATGATTGATGATCCTAGCAAACTGAACAGACCTTTTATTCCTGGTTGTTTTGCGCACGTCCTGTCTTGTTGATAGGATTATAAACGTTACTACGGAGACATGTTAATACGCAGCTGTCAATCAATTCAGTGGGCAGGGGGACCGCACTCGTACGTCAAGTTGCGGTCGGTCTGAAAACCGCTCCGATTGGTCCACCGTTTTTATGTTGTTAAATTGAAAAAAAAGCACTGGGTGTGTTTATATCACCCCAATATGACGGTCTATACACTATACCTACACATATGTCTGTCCAAACAGCTTGAAAAGTAGATTTTTCACCATAGGTGCCCTTTAAAGTGTAACTTTGTTAAATTAAATTTTTTTACATCAAAATTTGACAAATCAATGGAAGACACACGTGAATCACAAAATATTGATACTGTAAACGAATTAACACATGTTAATGTACAGTGTATTATAAACTTGTCTATTAAATAAATACATCTCTGGAATTTTTCAAAAAGTGCCTGTAAAGTAACATTAAAATAACAATCAACAAAAAAATCAAATACAAAAATACTGAATCAATATAATGTAATAGCCAAATTAAATGAACAGCAGAATCTGGCTTTTAGACATTCATTCATTTTCTTTTCGGCTTAGTCCCTTTATTAATCTGGGGTCACCACAGTGGAATAAACCGTCAACTTATCCAGCATATGTTTTATGCAGCGGATGCCCTTCCAGCTGCAACCCATACCTGGGAAACACCCATATACTCCCATTCACACACATACACTACGGCCAATTTAGCTTACCCAATTCCCCTATAGCGCATGTGTTTGGACTTCTGGAGGAAACCAGAGCACCCGGAGGATCCCAGCCAACACGGAACAATGAAACTCCACACAGAAATGCCAACTGACCCAGCCGAGGCTCAAAGCAGCGACCTTCTTGCTGTGAGGCAATTTTGCTACCCACTGCGCCACTGTGTTGCCGCTTTTATACATATGTTTTTTTATTTAAGTAAATAAACTTTAGCAAAATGTAAGTAGTATAAAAGATATTTCTTTACAGCGATGGGCAGAAGCAAGACCTTTTTGCGCGGGAGGGGGGGAGGATTGATACTAAAATCTTTTTTGGTGTTTAAACAACAAACATATTTTATGTTTAACACTAGCACTTTATTACCACAACAAGCATCATAGACAAAGTTAAAACCATAACAAAATCTTTTGACACTTTAATGGACCCTTTTCACAAGCCTGTTATGACGCGTTTATTGATCAGTGTTGCCAACTGTTTCCGATGAAAAGTAGCTAAAGTCTGCTCGAAAAGTAGCTAAATGTTGCCACATGACATCATGCACTAATTTGCATATCAGTGACATCATCATGTAGTATCTGACAAGAGTAATCCCGTCATGTCTCTACATTCTGAGGCGCAGTGTATTATATTATATCAAAACATTACACCCAGATGCACAATAAATAGGTTCTTTTTTTTTTGAAGTTCCCAGGTTCTGCAGGTTGTAATGTCCCGAATTTTCATTACCAGTCTTAAGCCAATTGTAATCGTTTGTTTTTTGGTGCAATTTGAAATTTCCCCAGCCAATCGCAGAGCCTGTGGGACCAGAGTGAGTGCTCCGACTTGGCCCCACCCTGTTCCCAATAAATAGGTTCTTATTAACAAATTACTTTGTGTGATGACGTCATTGCATAATCGCAACTCAACACTACATCTTTATGTAGTGTACAAATTAATGAATGTTTTCTCAAATTGACTGGACATCTCAGCAAAAACATTTGAAATATGTCCATTTAGATTTGTATGAAAGATATAGTTGACTATTGTTAAAAGTAACACAAACACTTTTTGATAAGATTTATTTATTTTTAAATATAACACTGATAATGAAAAGTTACATTCTTTTAAACAATCACAGCTTGTGTATTTACTCTCTTTAACTTGTGAAATTAACACATTTGTGAAAGTGACAACAATTATAGCATTATTGGAATTTATTGCTACCTAAATTACCAACAATTATACATGTTAACAAATATCAGTAAATTAACAGTTATGAAAAACAATCTGAGCTAGAAATGTACTCTACTGAGTGAAGCCTGCAGCCACTGCTCTTTAGAGTCACTGTTTAAAATTGCTAAAAGTAGCTAAATGAATGTTAAAATAGGCTAAATTTGTTGCTAGGTGCTTTATGAAAAAAAAAAAACCTTGCTAGAAAAGTTGCTAAATCTAGCAACAAAATTGCTAAGTTGGCAACACTGTTAATGATGATCAGCATCTTAAATCCTTGAAAGTTTTAAAATATTTAGATTTTTTTTTTAAACGTATGGACATATATTAATCAGGGAGTGCAGAATTATTAGGCAAGTTGTATTTTTGAGGATTAATTTTATTATTGAACAACAACCATGTTCTCAATGAACCCAAAAAACTCATTAATATCAAAGCTGAATATTTTTGGAAGTAGTTTTTAGTTTGTTTTTAGTTTGAGCTATTTTAGGAGGATATCTGTGTGTGCAGGTGACTATTACTGTGCAGAATTATTAGGCAACTTAACAAAAAACAAATATATCCCCATTTCAATGATTTATTTTCACCAGTGAAACCAATATAACATCTCAACATTCACAAATATACATTTCTGACATTCAAAAACAAAACAAAAACAAATCAGTGACCAATATAGCCACCTTTCTTTGCAAGGACACTCAAAAGCCTGCCATCCATGGATTCTGTCAGTGTTTTGATCTGTTCACCATCAACATTGCGTGCAGCAGCAACCACAGCCTCCCAGACACTGTTCAGAGAGGTGTACTGTTTTCCCTCCTTGTAAATCTCACATTTGATGATGGACCACAGGTTCTCTATGGGGTTCAGTCAGGTGAACAAGGAGGCCATGTCATTAGTTTTTCTTCTTTTAGACCCTTTCTTGCCAGCCAAGCTGTGGGGTACTTGGAGGCGCGATTTCCTGCATGAAAATCATGTTTTTCTTGAAGGATGCAGACTTCTTCCTGTACCACTGCTTGAAGGTGTCTTCCAGAAACTGGCAGTAGGACTGGGAGTTGAGCTTGACTTCATCCTCAACCCCAAAAGGCCCCACAAGCTCATCTTTGATGATACCAGCCCAAACCAGTACTCCACCTCCACCTTGCTGGCGTCTGAGTCGGACTGGAGCTCTCTGCCCTTTACCGATCCAGCCACAGGCCCATCAAGACTCACTCTCATTTCATCAGTCCATAAAACCTTAGAAAAATCAGTCTTGAGATATTTCTTGGCCCAGTCTTGACGTTTCAGCTTGTGTGTCTCTAATAATTCTGCACTGCCTGTATTATGTTTATTGTATGTATTATGTCAGGGGTCATCAACCTTTTGGAAACTAAGAGCTACTTCTTGGGTAACGATTAATGTGAAGGGCTACCAGTTTGATACACACTTCTTAAATAACAAATTTGCTCAATTTACTTTTAATTATGTTATTATTAATAATTAAAGGTGCTGTATGTAAGTTTTTGACTCTTCTAAAGCATAAAATACAATAATATGTGTGCAGATATTTAAGAAACATCCCAAGTGAACATACTTGTTTAACTGACAAACAATGCTGAAGTCAGATATTCTGCTTTGAAAATGTTTTTTTCCGTGCCGGAACTCTGTCTTTGTTTAGGTAATTTTCACATGCACATGCCAGTTTAGCCAATTATAATTCAGCACCCCGGGTTGCCTTGTTGGAAAACAGCATATTTCATTCATTCATTCATTCAGAAAGACTCTGAAAGCATGCGTCCATGAGCGAAATGCTACAGTGTAGTGGAAAGTATCAGATGTCAAAATGAGACAGATTCAGTTCCACATGACGTTAATTAGCAAATGACATAAATATTAGGAACGTGAGCAGGTTACATCGCGTGTCCTAACAACACGCTGTGACGAGATTGTTATGAGTGATGAGCCATTTGGCTGTTTGCACCACAAAACACGGCAGAAATTTAAATACAGCCTTTCAGAAGCACAGAATATGCACTCACTCACAAAACGGTAAGGTTTAGAATCTATTTAATACATGTTATCCCTCTTTAACATCATTAAAGGTGAAGTGAACTTTCTGCTTTCAGTATATGGTAATACACGTCATGTAAAATGCATTCAAACTCGCATTGTTAGCATTTAGCACTGAATAAAGCACACGAGGCTTACCTGAGGTGATCTGTCATAGGTTTCTGTTGTTCAGCTGTGAGAAATAGAAGCCGCTTCTAATAAATCAATTCGAGGTGTTGGTTAGAACCAAAACTCCTTTTAATATGGAGAATATTCCCTCAATCGCGTGTCGTTGCTTTTATTTAGAACACAGTTTAAAATCCCTCAAACTGGCAACCCGGCGTACCTTTATTATGATTCAGGACTGCAATACCTAGTTCAACCACTGGGTGTCAAACTTACATACTGCACCTTTAATGCTAATCATCTATGTGAAGACACTGATCATGTTAATGATTTCTCACAATAGTTGTCAACAATGATTTAACAAGGTAGGAAACAGATAAATATCTATATGTAACACTTAATTTGTCTAAAATAGTTTTTAAAGTTTTTTTTTATATATATACAGTATAACTTAATTTCATTTTCAGTTTTACACCAATGCAAGTGTGATTAAAAAAGAGTAGCTACAAAAAATATTAGATGCAGCTTACTGGTATGTGGTGCTATGGTGAGCTATTTTAAAACAGGCCCGCGGGCGACTCATGTGATCTTTGTGGGCTACCTGGTGCCTGTGGGCACCATGTTGGTGACCCCTGTATTATATCATCTTTGCTTCAAATTACAAAAAACGATTTACCGCTTATGTGAGCTGTTTTTAGTGCAGCGTTTTTGGGGGCAGGACAGTATATTTGACGTTATTCTCTTCTCTGGCTGCCGTCATCAGTCTCACACAATTTCTGTCCTTTTTCTGAAAGTCTTTATAACATCATCATGGAGGATTTTTTATTATTTCAGCAAATAAAATAATGTTTACTCCTATTCACTGCGCTCTGATTTTTCCCAACTATGACGACTTCCGCTACTGAGAAACCTGGAAATGTGAAAAGGGTCTATGGAAAATCTCTTCTCTTATTGGTGTCTGAATTTAACACGAATTGTAGGAGATGATCTCATCCTGAATACTGTTTACAAAACAATAAGTGTTTTACTTTGTTTGCTAAAGCTTGTTGTAGAAAATAATAAGCATTTGTGTCAGTCATATGATACAGTCATTTAATATCTTATATGCCATTTTTTTAGTAGTCAGGGGGATGCAGTTTTGGTCTGTTTCTCCTTGCTTTATTAGCTAATAAATGTAACTTTTTTATTTTTAGAAAAATCTAATTAATAATTTAAGTATTAGCAAAAAACCCAATTATATTAAGTAATTCATTTTCCTTCAGCTTAGTCCCTTTATTCAGCAGGGATCGCCACAATGGAATTAACCGCCAACTTTTCCAGCATAAGTTTAACACAGCGGATGCCCTTCCAGCTGCAACACAGTTCTGGGAAACACCCATAGACACTCATATACTACGGCCAATTTAGAAATACCACACAGAAATGCCAACTGGCCCAGCCGAGGCTCGAACCAGCGATCTTCTTGCTGTAATGTGATAGTGCTAACCACTGAGCCAGCCCAATAAAAGCCTCATACATTTATTTTTCCTCGGCTTAGTCCCTTTATTAATCTGGGATCGCCACAGCGGAATGAACCGCCAACTTATCCAGCTTATGTTTTACACTGCAGATGCCCTTCCAGCTGCAAACCATCACTGAAAAACACCATACACACTCAATCACACATACACTATGGACAATTAAGCTCACCCAATTCCCCTATAGCACATGTGTTTGGACTGTGGGGGAAACCGGAGCACCCGGAGGAAACACACACCAACACGGAGAGAACATGCAAACTCCACACAGAAATGCCAACTGACCAAGCCGAGGCTCAAACCAGCGGCCTTCTTGCTGTGAGGCGATCGTGCTACCCACTGTGACGGCGCCTTTTTAACATTAAAATAAATGAATTAAGGTCAATATTGTTATGCCCCTTAAGAATATATTTTCTATTGGCCTCAGTACAAACCACTGTTGTCTAATAACTTAACCAAGTTAAGCCTTTAAATCACACTTTAATCTGTATACCATTATCTTACAAGTAAAATAGTAGCCTATGTAATGTCATGATGGCAAAGATAGAATAAAAAATCATAAATGAAGTATTAAAAACATGTTTAAAAAAAGTTATTTAAAAGGAAAATAATTAACTAATAATTTTGACTTCAATTGTGTACTCTGTTAAAAATAGTTGGGTTAAAAATACCCCAACATATAACCCAACTATAGGTTTTTATAGCACCTTCCTAACTATGGGTTATTTTAACCCAATGCATTGGGTTATGTAATTTAACCCAATGCATTAGGTTATTTTAATTAAATGTAAATTTTCCATTCTGGTATAACTATTGCTACTATTACTAGTACTACTAATAATTTTATAATTATGTCTGTGTAAATTAATAACGTACAGTATTCAAAAATATTTTTCCATTACATTTTAGTTCCAAACAGTTTTGGTAAAATAAATCAAGAATCACAAACAATGAAGAAACAGAACAAAGTGCAGAGAGTTATAAACTGTGCAAGCAGAAAATCGTGTGTTGATGGAGCAGAATATGGAGCTCTGTGTGCTGTAGAGACTGTCCAGCAGCTGCAGCAGGCTTCCCTCAGTGTCCACAGTGTACAATACAGTTTAACCACATGGAAGTGGTGTTAGAGAGGCCAGCAGGGGGTGCTCAACCTGTGGTCTGTGTGAGTCCTAATGCCCCAGTAAAAGTGAAGGGGACACTATACTGTCAGTGGGCGCCGTCTTTCGGATGAGACGTTAAACCGAGGTCCTGACTCTCTGTGGTCATTAAAAAATCCCATGGCACTTCTCGTAAAGAGTAGGGGTATAACCCCGGTGTCCTGGCCAAAGTCCCTCAATTGGCACTTACCCATCATGGCCTCCTAATCATCCCCATCCACCGAATTGGCTCGATCACTGTCTCTTCACTCCACCAATAGCTGGTGTGTGGTGAGCGCACTGGCGCCGTTGTCCTGTGGCTGCCGTCGCATCATCCAAGTGGATGCTGCACACTGGTGGTGGTGTGAAGAGACCCCCCTCGTGATTGTGAAGCGCTTTGGGTGTATGGTCATACACAATAAATGCGCTATATAAATACACATTACATTACATTACATTACACATCCAAACACTTCTAAGAGATGGTCTTGGATGGTGAAACGGATATAAAATCACGACACAGAGACGTAATGTGATAAAAAACAAACAATATTATTGTGTTATAGCTTAAATAAGCTTTATAACGCATAAACAACATTACGCATGCATATTAATACAGCTGTTTTGTGTCAGTTAAATCAGTCTACTGTTGAAATTTAAATTTTTAACCCAACTGATTGAGTTATTAAATAAATAATCAAATAAAGGTTACAAATAACCCAACAAAGCACCAAATATTTAACTCAACTGGTTGAGTTAATGATAAATAACCTAATAAAGGTTATAATAACCCCCCAAAAAAGCACCAAATATGTTTAACTCAACCATTGGGTTAAATAAATAACTCAACGTTTTAGAGTGTATATATCACATACAGCCTACATAATAAAACACTCATAAAATGGCCCAAATCTGATTTAAAGAGAATCAGACAGTATTTATTTCTACAGTAGCTGACTCTGTGACATCTATTAAACGTGTCAAACGTTAATGTATATCAAATATTTATATAAAGCACATTCACATGAGCTCCGCAGCTGCATGCGCGTGCGTGAGAGCGTGCGTGCAGAAACGCGCGTGCCAAACAAGAAATAAACAACGAGCGATTCTGAATCCTTTTAAAATCAACTTACGTCACATTTGTGAAAAACAACCATCAATTCGAGCACTTAGTATAAAAAACAACCTCGGATGTCATTTTGACCCCTCACTAACACGACTCCGCGTGACGTTCCCGCAATGTTTTGATTCTGTTGAGCGTGACGTCACAGCGCACTACACTAAAATGGTTCCTACTTTAGTTTTCAGCACAAGCAATCAAAGTGTGCGCAACTTCGCGCGTGAAAAATGCCCGAAATAACGCGCTGAAGGGGGAAACAAACACGGACAACTCGGACATGGAGGCGTGCGCAGAATCTGGACGCAAACTGGTGTGTAGTTGAAGCTGTCCGCGCAAACACTCGCGTTAAATCGAGATGCATTGTGTTTAGTGGCCTGAATAGGGGCGAATCGCTGCAACACGACACTATGTGTAGCTACAGATGCTGCAGTTATAGCTTACGTTCAATTAACAGTCGTAATGGTAAATGTTACAGGACATATGCTTCATAATATTACCAAAAAGGAGCCTGCAGATGCTCCGTTTGCAGACGCAGAAGAACACATTGTCCAAGTATGAGCCTCGTGTCTTTATATCCATCGGGAAGTTGAACGCGATTGCGCTGATTTTGACGTGTTATTATTATTGTTATTATACATATCTGACAGTCATTGACGAAGGCCCACATACGGGAAAATATATCTATACATTTCCTGGCCAAAGTGTATTTTAAATATATGTTGTATCTAAATATATGTGTGGTTTTGAAACCGAAAATATATTTCATTTCAACCTTAATATATATGTGAAGAAAGTGAAGAAAATATGTGTGTGGAGATTAAAGTATCTATTATTTAAAATGTATTTAAAGTAATTAATAATAACAATAACAGTAGCCTATAAGATATGCATATTATGTATCATTAAACAGTTTAAATGCAAACGGTATATATCTCAAATCTTATTTCTCTAATTATTATTTTCTATTAAATGTTATGCAATGTTATATTTGTGCATATACATTAGATTAGTCAGTACTGAAGCCACATCTGGAGCTAATCTAACAATATAACTTATGATAGGGTACAAAAATTACACATATACACATAGTTATAGGGAAAATGTTAAATAAAAATAAAAAAGAGGAAAAATTAATAAAAAAAAAATATATATGTATAAAGTTTAGATTAACTTTAGCAGTTTTCACAAACTTTTCGCTAGATTTAAATGTATTATATTTCTATTTCTATATATGTTTGACGACTGAAATGTTATTTTAACAAATAATTATAATATTTAATAAATCTGTTTTGTTCAAATGCACCAAAATATATTGCCTTAAATATTGATTATTTTAAATTGAATCTGCATAATGAAACATCTCTTTATTGTACAGTAACACAAAGTCAAATGGATAAAAATATTCATTTTTAAAATGGGTGTACTGAATTATGCTGAGCACTGTGTGTGTATATATATATATATATATATATATATATATATATATATATATATATATATATATATATATATATATATATATATATGAGCAATTCCAGCGTTATGGATGTGACATTTGCAGTAAAAACTCAAAACATAAATTCACATAGAAAGTCTATGTTAACATTATATTGACACATCTGTTTATATTTTCCAAAACAACTAACCACAGAGTTAAGGGATCAGAGAAATATCAATCTGTAAACATTTTTATACTTTCAATGAGGAAAATAAACATGCGTTATGGATGTGACAAAAAAAGTTAGCGAGTTTACAGTATACAACATACTTTGTAGAAATTCTGTCAATTAAACTGCACAACCCAAAAGAAACAATGTCAATCAAACAGATATGAGTCGGCTCACTAAAGAATAAACATGATTGATTTTATTTTATTTAATATTTTTGCATTTATGAGGAAAAAGTTTCGTTATGGCTGTGACACCTGTGAAATTGCCACTTGCGTGATTTTGGCAAATTAAATATAATAGTTTTAAACATTGACAGATACATTTATGAGTATTTTTAAAGTACTGTAAAACATATGCTTGAACAAAAAATGTAGAAAAGGTTTCCCTATTTTGGTTTCTTCATTTTTTTTGGCAAGGTTGACATTTGCATGGCATTGCTCATATATATATATATATATATATATATATATATGATGTTTATAGATCTGATGGGTCTATCTCTGTCAGTGACTCTTACAGTTAAAATGAGTACATCCACTAAGTGGTTCGGGCACTGTGTTTAATCCTTTCTGTGCATGCATGACTGTATGGTATAGTATGGTAGTTCGTTTTGAAATAAAAATAGTGAAATGTTTGTTAAGATTTACATTTTTTTGCTGGAGGAAACAGTTGTGATTATGAGGTGAGCACTGAGGAAACAGTAGATGGGAAATCCAATTGCTCCTTCATAACATCGGGGTACACGTGATACAAGTATATCTATAGCAAAGAACTGCAAATAAGCATATTTTATAGCAATTTATCGATAAACGCACACCTTGTTCTCTCGCTCTGCACAGCTGTGGTTTGCTGATCAAATGAAAACGAAATGACGAGAAGGAGCCGAATTCTGCCGCCGTCTTCATATCAAATTTAAAGAGGACTGAGGCGATAATTTGGTCTACAGTTTATGAGCTAATCGCAAAAGTTTTAGGGGGGCTGAGCAAAAATATAGGGAGGCTAAAGCCCTCCTAAAATAGGCCTAGCAACGCCCATGTATATATATATATATTAAATAAGTTGATGTGTAAATAAAGATTTAGCTAATGTTACATGTGAAAGTATTTTCTTGGATTAAAATCTGTGGAAATATTAAAGGCGACATTTATTAAATGTAAAGAAAAATTGTTAAATTCTTTTTTATTCAATATTTATTTATTACTTATTGTATGTAGTTTCAAATGAAATTATTACTCCAGTCATTATTGCTTTTATTACTATTACCATTAATAATAATAATAATAATAATAATAATAATAAAAATTAATATTAGAGTGATTTCTGAAGGATCATGTGACTGATGAAGACTGGAGTAAAGAAGCTGAAAATTCATCATTAAAATCACTGGAATACATTATTAAATTAGATTATAAACTACTTTTGAACAGTTATTTTATAGTGTAATAACATTTCAACTATTTTACAATTTGTATTGTATTTTGGATGAAATAAATGCAGCCTTGGTGAGCAGGAGAAGCTTATTTTAAAACATTTAAAAATCATCCTGACCCCAAACCTTTGACCGGTAGTGTGTTTTTATATCATATATATATATATATATATATATATATGTGTGTGTGTGTGTGTGTGTGTGTGTGTGTGTGTGTGTGTAAGGGAGGCCAGCTAGTGAAATGCTGTGCAGGTAAACCTCACTCCTCTAAAGGTGCTCTAGCGACAGACGCTAGAGGCCATGGTCTTCAGCCTCCTTGTTAGAGCAACCGTCTCCCATGCGGAAGGTTGCCGGTTCGATCCCAGCTCAGAGGAGGTTGGGTGGTGTAGGACTGGCGGCGGTTACATTGGTGCCGAATATATATATATATATATATATATATATATATATATATATATATATATATATATATATATATATATATATATATATATATATATATATATATATATATACATATATATATTCGGTTTTTATGTGTGTTTATGTGAATAGGTCTGTCTCAATAATCAATATATTGGCTTATCACACAACACATGGACATGACCTCAGTCATTTTTGATGAAGCAATATATATCGCTCATACATAAAAACCAATTCTAGCAACATTTGAGCTGATATGTATGGTTTATAAAACACTATAGTATTTACTATAAATTACTATAGTATATTTTTATATCTGACAGCTGAAAATAGATCTGGTAGCAGCTATCGCAGCCTCTGTTACTCTTTACCTTACACTTTTGTGTTAACATTTATTATTATTAGTTTAGGATATGTGCTTTCACATTCTGATTCCAGTGCCTGATTATTAAACTGTTCAAATGACTATAATTAAATGAAATATTCTTAAGAATAAAATATGATGTGCTCTTTTGGAGGAGTGCACTTGCATCGTGATGATATTATATTGTCATTCTGGCATTATACAATGAGTGGCAAAAAATGACAATAATACTGTTTCAATATATTTTGGTGTAATACATCGTGCAACAAAAAATAGATATCGTGACAGGCCTATGTGTGAATGTTTTGCGGTTTCTGACGTTGTGTTGGTCGTGTGTCCAGCGCTCGATCTGCCGGAGGATGTACGATGAGAATGAGGATCTGTCGGATGTGGAGGAGATCACCAACATCAGAGGCTTCAGCCTGGAGGACAAACTGGACAGCGCTTCATACAACAGCCAGCTAGTGCAGTTCATGGAGGGGAAAGGTGTGTGTTCTTACTTTAAGTATATGTTCAATGGGGTTTTGATTCTTCTGCTGGCACCTGTCTGCAAACATGAAGTGTGTTTATAAGTGTATTGTGATATTAAAGGGATAGTTCACCCAAAAATAAAACTTTAAACACCCTCAAGTGGTTCAAAACCTTTATGATTTTCTGTTAAAGTAAGTTATTTTAAATAATGTAAGAAACTGGTCACCATTGACTTCCATAGTAAAAAGTAGAAAAAAAAATACTATGGAAATCAATGGTTACAGGTTTCCAGCATTCTTCAAAATATCTTCTTTTTATGTTTAACAGAAGAAAGATACTTATAAAGGGTGTAAACAAGTAAAAAGTGATTTTTGGGTGAATTATCTTTGATTTTTAACTACCTCTAACTTATCTCTCACTCTTAGCAGGAATTGTGCTGACTTTGATGCAATTAAAAATGCATATACACTACCTGACAAAAGTCTTGTCGCCTATCCAAGTTTTAGGAACAACAAATAATAACTTGACTTCTAGTTGATCATTTGATAACAGAAGTGGCTTATATGAAAGGCAAAGGCCTCTAGATTACGCTTATTTTCCCAAAATAAAATCTGATCATGGCTTGATTTTGAATGATTTCATTAGGACAGTAAGGTCTGACTCTGCTTAGACAAAAGTCTTGTCACTGAACAGAAATAATGTCCAGTATAGAATATAAAGTCATGCTGCAGTGGAAACAGAATGAATATTGTGTCTGACTCCATCATGAGCTTGGAGGACTGCATCATACATCTCTGCAATGACTCAAATCACTTATTAATAAAGTCATCTGGAATGGCAAAGAAAGCGTTCTTGCAGGACTCCCAGAGTTCATCAAGATTCTTTGGATTCATCTTCAATGCCTCCTCCATCTTACCCCAGACATGCTCAATAATGTTCATGTCTGGTAACTGGGCTGGCCAAGCCTGGAGTTGCTTGACCTTCTTTGCTTTCAGGAACTTTGATGTGGAGGCTGAAGTATGAGAAGGAGCGCTATCCTGCTGAAGAATTTGTCCTCTCCTGTGGTTTGTAATGTAATGGGCAGCACAAATGTCTTGATACCTCAGGCTGTTGATGTTGCCATCCACTCTGCAGATCTCTCGCACGCCCCCATACTGAATGTAAACCCAAACCATGATTTTTCCTTCACCAAACTTGACTGATGTCTGTGAGAATCTTGGGGGTTCCAGTAGGTCTTCTGCAGTATTTGTGATGATTGGGATGCAGTTCAACAGATGATTGATCTGAAAAATTTGCCACTTTTCCAAATGATCAACTAGAAGTCAAGTTATTATGTGTTGCTCTTACAACAGGGATCAACAACAAGACTTTTGTCAGATAGTGTACACTATAGACATACAGCCGATATTCAATAAATCACTATATCGTAATAATGAACATGCACAATGTTGATCTTGTGGGCATTTCAAAATAACTTGGAAAAATTATTTATCTTCTAAACTCTTAGATTGTCTTTCAGACTGATGTTTATCACAGCAGAAAATGATGAATGCCTAATAGACAATTCATTCTCAAACATTAACATATAAATATGTTAATCTGGTTTATAACATTAAAAATTCTTTGACTATAGGCCTTTTATTTGTTACGTCTGTACAGTAAGGTTTTATTCAACATCAGTTCATTTAACTAAAGTCATTGTAGTAAAGCATTTATTAATCATAGGTGATGTTAATTTCTTAATTAATTCCTAATAACGAATTAATAAACTCATTATCCTTTTATTAAATGGAGTTAATAACTAATTAAATTAAATTGTATTTTTAAAAATATGATTTTGTTTGAATGTTTTAAAATTAATTTTCAAATATGTTCAATCACAAACCCTATAACCTTTACCTAGAATAGAACAAAACATAGCTGTCAATTACTTTAGTCTAAAATTACTTGGAATTTGGAGAAAGTATTTGGAGAAACAGCAATGTTAATAATAACAATAATAATGGCATCATGGTAGCACGATCACCTCACAGCAAGAAGGTCGCTGGTTCGAGTCCCGGCTGGGTCAGTTGGCATTTATGTGTGGGGTTTGCATGTTCTCCCCGTGATTGGGTGGGTTTCCTCCGGGTGCTTCGGTTTCCCCCACAGTCCAAAAACATGTGGTATAGATGACTTGGGTAAGCTAAATTGTCCATAGTATATGTGTGTGAATGAGTGTGTATGGATGTTTCCCAGTGTGGGGTTGCAGCTGGATGGGCATCTGCTGTGTAAAACATATGCTGGATAAGTTGGCGGTTCATTCTGCTGTGGTGACACCAAATTAATAAAGGGACTAAGTCGAAAATGAATGAATGAATGAATAATAATAAAACTAAATATATATTTGTAGGGCGTTACTTAATATGATTATCAACATAATCAATAAAAGGCTGCCACATTTTATAGAATTGTAAAAACTATCTAATTTGTTCAAGGTAAAGACAAGACATCATCTCTTTAGTCCATTGAATAAAGGTGGAAGAGGATCTTTTTATTTGAGTAGAATTGCTCTGCGCTAATAAAGAAGAGAAGACAAGAATCTCACACTTTGACACAGATAGACATGAGTCTTCTGGGGCGATTCCAAATAATGCCACAAGTGGGTCCAGCTATAATCTATATTGAAGCACAACAGAAATGGTATCGAATATTGATCTCCAAAAGTTTTCTAATTTACAACAAATCCAAAATGTGTGCATTAAATTGTCCTTACATTTGGGTAAAACTGATTTCATTTTATTTGGTTCAGCTGCGAAACTAAGAAAATGTGTCAGGTCAGAGGTAAAAGTAGGGGACCAAATTATTACTCCAAAACATGAAGTTAAATGTTTAGGTTGTATTTTAGATAGTAATTTGACAGGTGAAAAGATGGCGGTTATAGTCCATTCAAAAATCTGTTCTAAAGACAGGCAGAGCTCCTAGATACCCAAACTTAAAAAATATTAGCTAGTGCTTTAGTGCAGCCATACTTTGACTATGCTGCAGCTTTTTGGTACAGCGGTAGTTCTAATAAAATAAAAAATAAATTGCAGACGGCCGAAAATAAGTTGTGTAGAATAGTTTTGAAAGTACCTCCACTGACACATTTAAATAATGAACATTATAGTCAAAGCAATTTTTTAAAAGTTGATAAAAGGGTAAAATTTTTAAAATTAGTGATGGTGTTTAAGATTTTAAAGAAAATGGTCCCAAAATATTTTCTTAATTATTATGTTTTAGATAATGAGGTACAGTGTCATTCAACAAGAGCGAGTAATAGGGATATTTATCCTTATAGATTTAAGAGTGAATCAGGCAGAAATTCTGTTTTGTGTACCAGCTCTGTTGCTTGTAATGTTTTACCTACGATTTTAAAAGAGATTCAAATTGAGAGTGTTTTTAGAAGGGAAATTAAAAAGTGGTTGTTTTACAGTTAAAGTTTAGGATTTTGTTGTGCCGAGTTGCTGAGCTCATGATGTTTGGGTCACACTTTATTTTGATGGTCCGTTAGTTAAATTTAAGATACATTGCAACTAATTCTCAGTAGATTATAAGTAGGTTGTTGTCAGTATCAACAGATATTAAGCTGAGAGTCTACTAATACTCAAATGGACCATCAAAATAAAGTGTTACCGATGTTTGCACTCCATTTATGATTTGCTCGTTCATTTTTAAGAATATCGAGGACAACAATGGAAATAAGCCTGTGGCTTTTTTGTGTATTTTATCCTCGACAGTTTTTAAAATATGTATGAATTAGTCTAACTGGACTTGTTTGTATATTTTTGTTAAAATTGTCAAATAAAATCAATCAATCAATCAATCAATCAATCAATCAATCAATCAAAGCACCCTCTGTGTCCTGGCATCTATTTTTAACTATAATTTGTCTGCATTAATGCATTAAATAACAGTTTTAATTACATGTTTAACAGGTTTTATTTGATCACATAATCCCCAGTCTGATTACTTTATTTATTTAAACATTGATTATTTTAAATTGAACAGCTCTGCATAATGAAACGTCTCTTTATTGTACAGTAACACAAAGACAACTCCTATGATTCCAGTTAGTGTTATATCTGTTCATCGGTCCAAACTTTATCATCCTTTCCTTTTGTACCATTCTAGATTTCACCTATGAATATGTTCAGAGAGAAGCGCTGCGGACCCCACTCGTGTTTAAAGCCAAAGATGGACTGGGAATAAGGTGAGAGCAGAATAAACTGCTATATTTTAGGATTGATTCTATAAACGCAGATACATTTGGTAATGTGGTAAAAACAAACGCTCTTAATTCTTTCCAGTATCTTATTGAAAGCATACTAAATTTCAACCATTTAGCGCTTGCCAGACATGATTTATTTATTTATTTTTACTTTTAGGGAAAAACAGATTTCTTAATAGCGATGTCAACTCTGTTACAGACGAATTAGGTCATGTGTAGAAAGTAATAACAAAAAAAAAAAAGAGATAAACAGACAGTCCTTGTATATTAAAACTTTAAAACTAAGATGACATTTCACCTGTGGATGCACACATACATGCACATTTTTATCTTAGTACATCAGGCTAACCCTCGTAATGCATTTACAACCAATGTTTGAATTCTGTGTTCATTTGGAGTATATTATATATATTTATATAATGACTAAATGTAGATTTAATTGTAGAATTAGGAAAATGCCAGTTTAGAGCTTTTTATCAATACAAATTTAATTAAATATTGCCAAAACAATATATTTTGATTACAGAGTTGTACACTACCTGACAAAGTTTTGTTGATCCCTGTTGTAAGAGCAACAAATAATAACTTGACTTCTAGTTGATCATTTGGAAAAGTGGCAGATTTTTCTGATGGATCATCTGTTGAGCTGCATCCCAATCATCACAAATACTGCAGAAGACCTACTGGAACCCCCAAGATTCTCACAGAATCAGTCAGGTTTGGTGAAGGAAAAATAATGGTTTGGGGTTTACATTCAGTATGGGGGCGTGCGAGAGACCTGCAGAGTGGATGATCAACATCAACAGCCTGAGGTATCAAGACATTTGTGCTGCCCATTACATTACAAACCACAGGAGAGGGACAATTCTTCAGCAGGATAGCGCTCCTTCTCATACTTCAGCCTCCACATCAAAGTTCCTGAAAGCAAAGAAGCTCAAGCAGCTCCAGGATTGGCCTGCCCAGTGACCAGACATGAACATTATTGAGCATGTCTGGGGTAAGATGGAGGAGGCATTGAAGATGAATCCAAAGAATCTTGATGAACTCTGGGAGTCCTGCAAGAACGCTTTCTTTGCCATTCCAGATGACTTTATTAATCAGTGATTTGAGTCATTGCAGAGATGTATGATGCAGTCCTCCAAGCTCATGATGGAGTCAGACACAATATTCATTCTGTTTCCACTGCAGCATGACTTTATATTCTATACTGGACATTATTTCTGTTCAGTGACAAGACTTTTGTCTAAGCAAAGTCAGACCTTACTGTCCTAATTAAATCATTCAAAATCAAGGCATGATCATATTTTATTGTGGTGAAATAAGTGTAATCTAGAGGCCTTTCATATAAGCCATATAAGTACATAATAATATTGTATTGTTATGGCTTATAACATCTTGTGATCTATAAAAATAAGTGATATATTTTATATATTATTCAATATTTAACCATTTATTTTTAAAAAGCTGACAAAATGATGGCTTTGGATACCAAATGTACCTGGAATTATAAAATTCCCCTAATATACAGTGTTCAGCATAATTGAGTACACCCCATTTTGAAAATGAATATTTTTCTCCATTTCTCAGTGAATATAAGCAATGTATTTTGGTGCATTTAAACTAAACAGATTTATTAAACAGATATATTTATTAAAATAATATTTTGGTCACCAAAATATTGAGAAATGGAAAGATAATACAATTAAATTCAAGCAAAATATTGCAAAAAAAATTACAACCTACAAAATTTCAACAAAATTTTTCCATTTTTTCGCTTCTCTTGATTTTTCCTCCTTTTTAAATTTGTATTTAATATTTTTCTATAACATATAAATTCGACTGTACTAGTTTTTGGACCGTTATTGTAAGTTATTTTGTTAGATAAGCTTCAGATTTGGCTTCAGTACTGACTAATCTAATGTATATGCACAAATATAATATTGTAGAGCTTCCTATTAAAAATCTGAATTTAAAAGAGAGATTAGTGAGTGGTGTACTCATATATGCTGAGCACTAGATGTTTATCTCTGACATCTCTCATCTGTATTGTTTAATCTCCTACAGGATGCCGGATCCAGAATTCACTGTGAGTGAAATCAAGGGTTTGGTTGGTAAGTTATTGCATTACGTTTGTCCTTTGTTTAGTTTATATTTTCATCTAAAGTGCAGTGTTACAGTTGTTTGATTTGCTGGTGTTGATAACATAGTGTGCTTTGTTAATCTCTAGTTTTTATCGCCATTATCTGAGACCTTTAGCATGGTTCCTGCCATCTCTATTGTCAGTATCTAATCAGATATTACATAATCCACAAGCAGGGAACTTCTACCTTTATGCATTTGTTAGTTGTTAGGTTGAGAAATATATTGATGGCATGATTCTTGTGAATAATTTCAGTTTAAAGAATTAATTTCAGTAAATGCTCTTAAAAAGAGTATAAATGATTTAGAAATTGAAACACAGGCTTGTGGATGTTTTTAATAGTTTGTTTGTCAATGTGTGATTCATATTAACTGTTAATTGTTTGTTGTCTGTTAGACCCATGTGACATGTGTACTGCCTAATCTTGGCCAGGATGCTCTTGTAAAAGATGGTTTTAATCTCAATGTGTCTTTCCTGGTAAAATAAAGGTTATACAAATAATAATTATCAGGGTTCATACACATTTTTACTACTAAAATTCCATGACTTTTCCATGTTTTTTCAAGTAAATTTTCATGACCTAATGTTTCATGCAATGTCTACATATGCTTGGTAAAAGAAAAACAATGCATGTTCAAATTTATTACAGCACGCAGCAATCTATTTAGTTTCAATTTATATTTATATCTATGTAAAATTGAATTAGGTAATGCTTACACTGCACTAACAATGTGAGAGTATGTGATTGGCCAAGGACAGAAAATAAGTAAATAACCTATATTCAAGTATACAGATATCTGTTTTCCATGACTTTTCCAAAACTTTGTGGGTTTTTCTGTTTTTCCAAAACTTTTCCAAGCCTGGAAAATGCCATGTCAAAATTCCATGACTTTTCCAGGTTTTCCATGACCGTATGAACCCTAAATTATATTAAGTAAATGAATGCTTAGTAGAAAGCAGTGAGGATTATTTGTGAGGAATAAAATAAAGGTTCTGTTTAAAACCAAATATCTCAGAATGCAAAGAGTTTGTAATGGAAAGTTTCTGAGAAAATGCATAATTGTTGCGTCCTCTTGTGGCGATATTCTGCAACTGCGACTCGATATAAATGGACATCATTGTGCAATATAAACATTGAAATGCAACTTTTGTGTCATGTGCAATTTAATACTATTAGATACTATAGTAGTTTTTTATTAATAGATTAAATAATTGTTTTATTTTAACATTTGTAAATTAGTTGTGTGGATTTATTTTAATTTTAAAAACATGTTTATTTAATTGTAGTTAGTTTAGTACATTGCGTTAACCCTCTTGATGCATTTAAAATATGTACACTATTTTTGAATTGTGTTCATTTGGAGTATTTTATATTTTTTAATATTTTAATATTGTAATATACAGTTGAAGTCAGAATTATTAGCCCCCCTGTTTATTTTTTTCCCAATTTCTGTTTAACGGAGAGAAGATATTTTCAACACATTTCTAATCATAATAGTTTTAATAACTCATTTCTAATAACTGATTTATTTTATCTTTGCCATGATGACAGTAAATAATATTTGACTAGATATTTTTCAAGACACTTCTATACAGCTTAAAGTGACATTTAAAGGCTTAATTAGGTTAATTAGGTTAACTAGGCAGGTTAGGGTAATTAGGCAAATCATTGTATAATGATGGTTTGTTCTGTAGACTATCGAGAAAAAATATATAGCTTAAAGGGGCTAATAATTTTGACCTTAAAATGTTTTTTAAAAAATTAAAAACTGCTTTTATTCTAGCCGAAATAAAGCAAATAAGACTTTCTCCAGAAGAAAAAATATTATCAGACATACTGTGAAAATTTTCTTGCTCTGTTAAACATCATTTGGGAAATATTTAAAAAAGAAAAAAAATTCAAAGGGGGGCGAATAATTCTGACTTTAACTGTATATAATATACGACACGGTGGCTTAGTGGTTTGCCCTGTCACCTCACAGCAAGAAGGTCGAGTTTGCATATTCAAAGACATGCGATAAAGGTGAATAGGGTTAGCTAAATTGTCCATAGTGTATGTCCTGGTCCTCCAGGTTGGGGGTTGAGCGTTGCGCTAACATCCAACCTTGTAAAAAGGAGATGTTATGAAACATCAACATGGTGCTGCTAAATATCAACTTCTATAAAAACGGCCCTGGGAGCAAGTAAGTAAGTAATATATATATAATATTGTAAGGGGTGACATGGTGGCTCAGTGGTTAGCACTGTCCCCTCACAGCAAGAAGGTGGCTGGTTCGAGTCCCGGCTGTGCGAGTTGGCGTTTCTGTGTGGAGTTTGCATGTTCTCCCCGTGTTGGTGTGGGTTTCTTCCGGGTGCTCCGGGTTTTCCCCACAGTCCAAACACATGCGCTATAGGGGAATTGAATAAGCTAAATTGGCCGTAGTGTATAAGTGTGTGTGAGAATGTGTGTGTATGGGAGTTTCCCAGTACTGGGTAGCAGCTGGAAAGGCATCCGCTGTGTAAAACATATGGTGGATAAGTTGGCGGTTCATTCCGCTGTGGAGACCCCTGATGAGTAAAGGGACTTAGCCAAAGGAAAATGAGTGAATGAATATTATATTGTATCTGAATATTTTTGCCATGGTATTACTGCATTTGCCACATTAATCAGTTATTAGTTAATTAGTAATAAACTCACATGAACCAAAAAATAAATTAACTATACAAATTATTGAACAAATGTTTATTAATTTTTAACAATCAAACATATATAGTACAGTAGTGGAACATGACATTATAAATACCCTGTTCTATCTGTTCAAGATTAACTAATAAATCAGAATAAAATATCTTAAAACACATGCAATGTCTGTGTGTGCGTGCACGTATGTGTGTGTACCTTCAGGCAGCAGACGGCCGGTGGATGTGATGGACGTCAGCACACAGAAAGGCTCAGAGATGAGTATGGCACAGTTCGTCCGCTACTACGAGACTCCCGAAGACGAACGTGATAAACTGTTCAACGTCATCAGTCTGGAGTTCAGCCACACCAAACTGGAGAACCTGATCAAGAGACCTACAGTGGTAAGAAAGCAGAAGGTTTACAAGCCGCTTCACAGCATGTATTTTATGTTTAAAGGAGTTATATGTTAGGGATGCACAATATATGGTTTCAGTATTGATATCGCAATGTGCACATCCGCAATAGTCACATCACAAGATCTGCAATGTTGAGTCTGAATTATAGTTGACCAGGAATTCCAGAACACATGTGATTTGTAGAGTCACTACAGAATTTAGCCACAATAGAGTGAAAGTTTATCATTTAAATGTGTTAAGGCCTGTTACTGCGAGCATTTATTAAAGGGAACATTTGGGCTCAAAAAACAATGACATTTGGAGGTGAAACAAAGATTAATTGCATTTAGTCATTTATATTTATTACATTTATATTTATTATATTTATTATTATTTTAATTGCATTTAATTATTTATATTTGTTTATATTTATTATATTTATTATTTTAATTGCATTCAATTATTTATATTTATTTATATTTATTATATTCATTATTACAGGCAGTGCAGAATTATTAGGCAAATGAGTATTTTGACCACATCATCCTCTTTATGCATGTTGTCTTACTCCAAACTTTATAGGCTCAAAAGCCTACTACCAATTAAGCATATTAGGTGATGTGCATCTCTGTAATGAGAAGGGGTGTGGTCTAATGACATCAACACCCTATATCAGGTGTGCATAATTATTAGGCAACTTCCTTTCCTTTGGCAAAATGGGTCAAAAGAAGGACTTGACAGGCTCCGAAAAGTCAAAAATAGTGAGAGATCTTGCAGAGGGATGCAGCACTCTTAAAATTGCCAAGCTTCTGAAGCGTGATCATCGAACAGTCGAGCGTTTCATTCAAAATAGTCAACAGAGTCGCAAGAAGCGTCTGGAAAAACCAAGGCGCAAAATAACTGCCCATGAACTGAGAAAAGTCAAGCGTGCAGCTGCCAAGATGCCACTTGCCACCAGTTTTGCCATATTTCAGAGCTGCAACATCACTGGAGTGCCCAAAAGCACAAGGTGTGCAATACTCAGAGACATGGCCAAGGTAAGAAAGGCTGAAAAACGACCACCACTGAACAAGACACACAAGCTGAAATGTCAAGACTGGGCCAAGAAATATCTCAAGACTGATTTTTCTAAGGTTTTATGGACTGATGAAATGAGAGTGAGTCTTGATGGGCCCGTGGCTGGATCTGTAAAGGGCAGAGAGCTCCAGTCCGACTCAGACGCCAGCAAGGTGGAGGTGGAGTACAGGTTTGGGCTGGTATCATCAAAGATGAGCTTGTGGGGCCTTTTCAGGTTGAGGATGGAGTCAAGCTCAACTCCCAGTCCTACTGCCAGTTGCTGGAAGACACCTTCTTCAAGCAGTGGTACAGGAAGAAGTCTGCATCCTTCAAGAAAAACATGATTTTCATGCAGGACAATGCTCCATCACACGCGTCCAAGTACTCCACAGCGTGGCTGACAAGAAAGGGTCTAAAAGAAGAAAAACTAATGACATGGCCTCCTTGTTCACCTGCTCTGAACCCCATAGAGAACCTGTGGTCCATCATCAAATGTGAGATTTACAAGGAGGGAAAACAGTACACCTCTCTGAACAGTGTCTGGGAGGCTGTGGTTGCTGCTGCACGCAATGTTGATGGTGAACAGATCAAAACACTGACAGAATCCATGGATGGCAGGCTTTTGAGTGTCCTTGCAAAGAAAGGTGGCTATATTGGTCACTGATTTGTTTTTGTTTTGTTTTTGAATGTCAGAAATGTATATTTGTGAATGTTGAGATGTTATATTGGTTTCACTGGTGAAAATAAATCATTGAAATGGGTATATATTTGTTTTTGTTAAGTTGCCTAA
This sequence comes from Danio kyathit, assembly GCA_903798195.1. Lineage (NCBI taxonomy): Eukaryota > Metazoa > Chordata > Actinopteri > Cypriniformes > Danionidae > Danio > Danio kyathit. The sequence continues at coordinate 49,057,287 of LR812528.1, read as the reverse complement.
TAATTCTGCACAGTAATAGTCACCTGCACACACAGATATCCTCCTAAAATAGCTCAAACTAAAAACAAACTAAAAACTACTTCCAAAAATATTCAGCTTTGATATTAATGAGTTTTTTGGCTTCATTGAGAACATGGTTGTTGTTCAATAATAAAGTTAATCCTCAAAAATACAACTTGCCTAATAATTCTGCACTCCCTGTATTTTAATTGCATTTAATTATTTATATTTGTTTTGTATTTATTATATTTATTATTTTATTTGCATTTAATTATTTATATTTATTATTATTTTAATTGCATTTAATTATTTATATTTGTTTATATTTATTATTTATTATTATTTATTATTATTTTATATGCATTTAATTATTTATATTTGTTTATATTTATTATTTTAATTGCATTTAATTATTTATATTTGCTATATTTATTATTTATTATAATTTTAATTTCATTTAATTATTTTAATTTATATATATTTATTATTTATTATTATTTTAATTGCTTTTAATTATTAAATCATTCATTTTCTTTTCGGCTTAGTCCCTTTATTAATCTGGGGTCGCCACAGCGGAATGAACAACCAACCTATCCAGCATATGTTTTACGCAGCGGATGCCCTTCCAGCTGCAACCCATCACTGGGAAGCCCCCATACACACTCATTCAGACACGTACACTACGGCCGATTTAGTTTATTTAGTTTACCTGTACCGCATGTCTTTGGACTTGTGGGGGAAACCGGAGCCTCCGGAGGAAACACACACGAACACAGGGAGAACATGCAAACTCCACACAGAAATGCCAACTGACCCAGCCAAGGCTCGAACCAGCAACCTTCTTGCTGTGAGGCGACAGCACTACCTACTGCGTCACCGCGTTGCCCTGCATTTAATTATTTATATTTATTTATATTTATAATATTCATTATTTTTTATTATTTTAATTGCATTTAATTATTTATATTTATTACTTATTATAATTATTATTTATCATTATTAATTATTTTCCATTGCATTTAATTATTTTTATTTGTTGTATTATTTATTATATTTATTATTTGTTTTTATTCATTATTTTTATTTGCATTTAATTGTTTATATTTATTATTTTTATTATTTATTATATTTATTATTATTAATTATTTTAATTGCATTTAATGATTTATATTTATTATGTTTATTATTTATTATATGTATTATTTATTATTATTAATTATTTTTATTTGTATTTAATTATTTTTGTTTATTATATTTATTATTTATTATATTTATTATTTATTATTATTTTAATTGCATTTAATTATTTTTATTTGTTTATATTTATTCTTTTAATTGCATTTAATCATTTATATTTATTATTTATTATTATTTTAATTGCATTTAATTATTTATATTTATTATTTTTATTATTTATTATATTTATTATTAATAATTATTTTAATTGCAATTAATGATTTATATTTATTATGTTTATTATTTATTATCTGTATTATTTATTATATGTATTATTTATTATTATTAATTACTTTTAACTGTATTTAATTATTTATGTTTATTATATTTATTATTTAATATATTAATTATTTATTATTATTAATTATTTTAATTGCATTTAATGATTTATATTTATTATGTTTATTATTTATTATATGTATTATTTATTATATGTATTATTTATTATTATTAATTATTTTAATTGCATTTAACTATTTATATTTTTTATGTTTAATATTTATTATATGTATTATTTATTATTATTAATTATTTTTAATTGCATTTAATTATTTATATGGAATTTTATACGATTTATGCAGGAAAAAAATCTGTTACTTAGAATGTTTGTCTTGTTTCTAGTCCAAATATCTACGTTACCAGCAACCTTTTTGCTGTGAGGCGACAACACTACCTACTGCGCCACCGAGTCGCCCTGCATTTAATTATTTATATTTATTTATATTTATTATTATTTTAAATGCATTTATTTATATTTATTATTTATTATATTTATTATTTCATTCATTCATTTTCTTTTTGGCTTATTAATCCTTTATTAATACGGGGTCGCCACAGCGGAATGAACTGCCAACTTATCCAGCACATGTTTTACGCAGCGGATGCCCTTCCAGCCGCCACCCATCTCTGGGAAATATTTATAATTTATTATTATTAATTATTTTTAATTGCATTTAATTATTTATATTTATTATTTATTATATTTATTATTATTAATTATTTTTAATTGCATTTAATTATTTATATTTATTATATTTATGTTTAATTGCATTTTATTATTTATATTTATTATATGTATTATTTATTATTATTAATTATTTTTAATGTATTTTTAATGTATTCAATACATCATGTTTTTTTTTTTTCTAAAAATAATATTTCTAAAGGAGTTTTGACATGGAATTGAACCAGATTTTGGTAAAAACCCAAACAATACAAATATAACAATAAAAAAAATACACAAATCTGAAAGATGAGTTATGTGTAACAATGAAATTCCCTCCATCTGTCCTTACCCATCATAGCCTCCCAATCATCCCCTCTATCACTGTCTTTCCACTCCACCTATAGCTGGTGTATGGTGAGCGCACTGGCACCGTTGTCCTGTGGCTGCCGTTGCATCATCCAAATGGATGCTGCACACTGGTGGTGGTGTGGAGAGACCCCCTCTCATGATTGTGAAGCGCTTTGGGTGTATGGCCATACATGCGCTATATAAATACACATTACATTACATTTTTAATTTTAAAAATTAAGGAATTAATAAACTATAAAGTCTCAGAAAAGTGATTTGTGTCTTGTTTTTATGTTTCGTGGCAAGTAGCTGAGTAAAAAGTGAGATAAAGTACATCCAGGATGATGGTTTTAGCAGAATAAAGCTCTTCATTCTTATACAGCATTGCTCCAATAAGTCAAGTCATGCAATTCTATGCTATTCTTTTGGTTTCAATAATACAAAAAGTACGCTTTAAATTGATCTTATAGACAATAAGAAGTTGCCATATGCTCAGTGCAGAGGCTAATACAACAGTATTGATTTGAAACAGTTGTAACACATGTGAAATAGGTGCTTTTATTTAAGTATGAGTATTATAAAGCATATTGTCTGTCTTCAGGTGGATCTGGTGGATTGGGTGGACAACATGTGGCCGCGGCATCTTAAACAGAAACAAACCGAAGCCACGAACGTCATGGCTGAGATGAAATATCCCAAAGTTCAGAGGTAATTTATGATGTTCATTTAGGGTTTCTGCAGGTTTCACCAAGTCAAATTTAAGACTTTTTAAGACCCCTTTAAGACCATTATGAATGAAAGTTCAGACTTTTACAAGGCAAAACACTAAGAATTTTTTTGTAATGACCACTGGAATATTCTTTTACTTGCTCCAATAAAATTGAAATTAGGTTATTTTTTAGCCACATATTTTAAATAATGTGTCAAAATATAGTTATATATATTTAATATATATTTATATATAAATTTTAGTTAATGCTGAGAGAAAATTCAGAAATAATGCTTTATTTTAATCAGAGCCCTGTTGAAACATTGGTAGAACATATTTTAGTGTTTTGTTCTCAGTATTTCAATGAGTATTTCAAATTTTTGCTAGAAATCTCTCAAAATATTAAATATATAAGTGTTACTACGTGTTTCAGAATGCTTAAAGAACAAAATGTTATTTAAAAACCTAACCCTCAGATAAAGTTACATTTTCTGAATTTATTTTCAGAATTTATCTCTTTGATGTTTGATTATATACAGGGCTTGACATTAACTTTTTTGATCACCAGCCACTGTGGCTAGTAGTTTTCCAACATTACTAGCCACTCACCATTTTCACTAGCCACAATTTTGTTGTTGGGAAAATATATTTTATATGCATAAATTTGACTTTGACATGCTAAAATTACTTGATTTCGACTTTGTGTTGTCCACATGCCTCCTCATTCATTTAACTTTTTGTGTGTATGAACTTGCTTAATGTGCACGAGCAAATGGGCTGTGGTTTCATAGTGTCACATAGCAATTCATTTTTATTTCACAGGACTTTTCAGGGCTCAACACTAAGGATTTATTAAATTTATCTCTGACCACACCAAAAATAAATAAATAATTGTTTCTTAGCCACAAATCGTCACCTTGGAATTATAAGGTTCTATCTGCATTCTGAATGATTTTGAGATATTAAGCTTCAAAGTTTTTGCATTCCATTGCAAACAGTATATGTGTAACATTTGTATTTTAAATAAAACATCTTAAAATGTAAACAACTTATAAAAAAAACAACCCATAATGTAAATAAGTTGTTATTTAATAAGAATATGTCAATAACTCAATTTTGACAAAAATGTCAGATAGAACCTTATAATTCAGGTGATGAAATGTTAAATAATGTCAAAACATGCCAAAAATAGCTGTATACATGCTCTGTTTATTCAACAAAACCTTTCTTAAAAAAAATTATATTTAAAAAATAATTATTGCCATGTATCTAAAACTATGCACAGTAACCTAGTCTGTCCAGGCTAAAGGTCTCTCAGATCACTAGTTAACTACACATACATGGAGAGTTAATCTCCTATTAAAGCAATGCTATTGTTAAAGTGATAATTAAACCATATTAAGGAAAATAACCGAAAGCAAAAGAAACAGGTGAAAAACACACCATGTGCGATAAGGAAAGGATGATCACACGCACACGGTTAACTTTAGGCCCATAATCTGTTCTGTTCAAAGAATAGTTAAAACAAATCCGGCAACCGCTGATGCTTACAAAAAGACATATTTTAAAAACATCCGGAGCTTTTGGAAGCAGCAGGATTGTGGATGCACGAGCATCACTTTTTGTCCAGTCTATTTCAGAGAACCGATCGCAGCAGTTGCGTTTTCAGGCACGGTTGCTTCGCGCCAGGAAACAGGAGCACGCATGCTTTTTAAACAGTCGCGTGCATCACATCACCTGTGCGCTAATGATCATCCTCTTATTCGGTATTCACCTGCTTTCTTTTGCTCGCGCGAACGCTATTTTTGTCGGTCATGTTGCTTCTCGATTCTAAGATGACATTTGCACGTATATTGGGCCATCTTTATTGTCGACCCCTGCTTTTAAAAAAAACGATCATTTAAAAATAATCTTCAACCTGCCAAAGTGGCTAGTGAGAGTAGCTGTCTAACCCCCCCACCGCTGAAATCTACCCGCATTTGGCGGGTTGGAAGGTGTTAATGTAAAGCCCTGATTATATATATATAATTTTATTACCATAAGTTTTAAAAACTATAATAAACAAAATTTATTCACAACATATATTTATGCAAAAAAACGTGGAGAACTTTTAAACAAATGTGATTGTAAGGATGTAAGGAAGATAATTAATCCATATTGGTAAATAGAGTGAATCAATTTTACAAAATCAAACAAAAAGTGCCCAGGGGTAGCTTAAATAATGTGTTGGTGCTCTTTGGGTTAGGGATTCATCAGATTAAACAGCAAAAATCAGTCCAAGGCACTCGAAAAATGTGGAAAAAATATTTTTAAATTATTATTTTTTTAAATATTTTTTTCCATATTTTTTGAGTGTTTAATAAATTTTACTTTTGTCAAACGTGTTTTTTTTAGATAGATTGTTGGTTATAGCGATTGGGTAGTTTTACATGGACAAAGAAAAATTAAGATACGTTTAAAAGTATTTAGGATACACAACACCATATTTCAGTGAATTTAAGATTTTTTTTAAGGCCTAAATAAATTTTTTTAATTGAAGACATTTTAAGACTTTTTAAGACCCTGCGGACACCCTGTCCTCAGTATTATGTGTGCATATGTGGATATTGCTGTCAATATGCAAGATAATGAAATGTCTTTGAATGTGGACCTGCACTTTATATATGATATGCAGTATATATATATATACATACACATATTTACACTCACCGGTTACTTTATTAGGTACACCTTACTAGTACCGGGTTGGTCCCCCTTGTGCCTTCAGAACTGCCTTAATCCTTCAAGGCATAGATTCAACAAGGTACTGGAAATATTCCTCAGAGTTTTTGCTCCATATTGACATGATAGCATCACACAGTTGCTGCAGATTTGTCGGCTGCACATCCATGATGCGAATCTCCCGTTTCACCACATCCCAAAGATGCTCTATTGGATTGAGGATCTGGTGACCATGGAGGCCATTTGAGTACAGTGAACTCATTGTCATGTTCAAGAAACCAGTCTCAGATGATTCACGCTTTATGACATGGTTTGTTATCCTGGTGGAAGTAGCCATCAGAAGATGGGTACAATGTGGTCATAAAGGGATGGACATGGTCAGCATTAATACTCAGATAGGCTGTGGCGTTGACACGATGCTCAATTGGTACTAATGGGGTCAAAGTGTGTCAAGAAAATATCCCCCACACCATTACACCACCACCAGCAGCCTGAACCATTGATACAAGGCAGGATGGATCCATGCTTTCATGTTGTTGATGGCAAATTCTGACCCTACCATCCGAATGTCGCAGCAGAAATGAAGACTCATCAGACCAGGCAACGTTTCTCCAATCTTCTATTGTCCAGTTTTGGTGAGTCTGTGTGAATTGTAGCCTCAGTTTCCTGTTCTTAGCTGACAGGAGTGGCACCCGGTGTGGTCTTCTGCTGCTGTAGCCCATCTGCCTCAAGGTTCGACATGTTGTGCGTTCAGAGATGCTCTTCTGCAGACCTCGGTTATAACAAGTGGTTATTTGAGAACTGCATGCCTAAATGCATGGAGTTGCTGCCATGTGATTGGTTGATTAGAAATTTGCGTTAACAAGCAGTTGGACAGCGGCATCTAATAAAGTGGCCGGTGAGTGTGTGTGTGTGTGTGTGTGTGTGTATGTATATAAATTTATTATAATTTTTTTCATAAACATAAACTGAGCTCTTAGTTGACAGTCTGAGCTTGTCGAGTCAATCTGAGCAGCCTGCTTTAGTCGAGGACGAGGTCTGCTCATTTCCCAGAGTACCTTGCTCTGCTCCTCAGCACATGCTGCGCATTTCTCTGGCCTGCAGCTGCTGCGACTCCATCAGGTTGCTAGGCAGCTCTTTTCTAATGCGGAGAAGAGGCGGATCCTGCTGCAGTGTCCCAATGAGTCCAGCTCAGCCAATCAGAGCAGGGCAGAGGAGCATTTCCTGCACACAGAAGCCCAGTCTCCCTCTCTCTTCCTGTCCTCATCTCACTCTCATGCAGGCAGCTCCTCAGAAAAGCAGAAATCCAGCTCTTAAAGTCAATCGGGTTGCCAATGCTTTACTTGTGCAGAGAAGAGCCTCAGATCAGGATGAAGCACTGTTGGGTATGTGTGTGTGCGTTTTACTTGCTCCTGCTGTTTTGGTGAACTTTCTTTGCTAGTTGTGCGGTCATTCATTTGTGGTCGGAGCACTTTTGGTTTTGTGGTTTCTGGTGATGCTTTAATTATTCTTTAAATCTTCCTTTTGTCATTACTTAACGCTGCCGGTGTTAATATTAGTATAGATCTGGCAACATGGAGGTTATAGGTATAGGAATATTATAGGTTATGCACATCAAGGTTATAGTTTTGATTTGGCTTCTTTCTGTGCATCATGGTCTCCGCTGAATGGATGACAGTGGTATTTAATATTGTTTGAGATCAGATTGATTGATGGACTTTTCTTTTTGTCTGCGTGTTATTTTGTGTGTATTATATGGCTGAAAATTATGAGATGATGCTCAGGTGGCCTGACAATGCAATTCTGCACAGGAATAAATACAGATTTGGCAGCACTGCAAAAAAATGCTTTTTTTTTTACTTAGATACTTAGAGTTTCTAGTCCAAATATCTAAAACATCTTAAATCAAGAAGCATTTTCTAGAAAAGCAAAAAATAGTTTTGCTTTAAGAAATAATATGCCAAAATGAAGTGAGTTTTTGCTTAAAACAAGCAAAATAATGTGCAAAATAATCTTGTTTTTCCTTTTGACATGAGATTATTTTTTTTACCCCATTGGCAGATTATGCTGCTTGTTTTAAGGGGAAAACTTACTTGATTTTGACTTATTATTTCTGAAAATAAGACTATATTTTTTGCTCATCTAGAAAATGCTTCATGATTTAAGAATTTTTTGATATTTGGACAAGAAACAAGTAACATAAGCATTTTTTGCAGTGAGAAGATCATAGATGAACAGCTATAAATGATGATGTCAGGATTATTATAGAAATATTAAATGTTTAAGTATTTATGTAAGCATTTTTTACATCTTGTTATGTATGCATATTATATATAATCATTTCTTTTATATTTGCCTACTGTTTCCCATTGGGAAAAAATAAGTTTCCATGTTGCGTTCATTAATAATTAGATGTGTTTTCATAAAAATATATGTTAATGTTACTTTATTATATTTTATTAATATTGAAAGATATTAACATTTTAGTATTACAATTCAGTTGATATGATTTTCATTTTTAAGTGCTAGTCATTTTATTGTAATAAAAATGTAAATATTTAATGATAATAAAATCATTAAAACCAACCATAAATTAATTTGTATTTTAATTGTATTAACATTTCATTCATTAAAACTTTATTAATATAATTTTTTTATTTAATTAAATTTTTTTTACTATTATTACATAGTGCTCTCTTTAAGAAAGTATTTGAATCTATAATAAGGCCGCATTATTAGTCTCATTGTGATGATACTATGTAGTCATTGATTATTTATTTATAACTTTTCATCTAAGAGCTCCAATTATAGGATGCAACCTCTGAGGTTTCAGGTTGCGATATATTACTCTATAGTAACCTTCTGCAGCCTGCTGTCAGTGAGGCCATACCATTTGTCCTCACTTTAATTTGAAAAACATCTGGATTTGCAGTGCTTGTTTTTTTGCATGATCTCCAGTGGCAACATCTCTAGTGACATCACCTCCAGTGACAACAACCTTAGTGACATCATCTCCAGTAACTTCATCTCTACTGACATCATCTTCAGTGACAACATCTATAGTGACATCACCTCCAGTAACTTCATCTCTACTGACAACATCTATAGTGACATCACCTCCAGTGGCAACATCTCCAGTGGCATCACCTCCAGTGACATCACCTCCAGTGACAACAACTTTAGTGACATCATCTCCAGTAACTTCATCTCTACTGACATCATCTTCAGTGACAACATCTATAGTGACATCACCTTCAGTAACTTCATCTCTAGTGACAACATATATAGTGGCATCACCTCCAGTGGCATCATCTCCAGTGGCATCATCTCCAGTGGCATCATCTCCAGTGACATCCTCTCCAGTGGCATCATCTCCTGTGACATCATCTCCAGTGACAGAATCTTCAGTGACATCATCTCCAGTGACATCATCTCCAGTGACAGAGTCTTCAATGACATCATCTCCAAGGACAGAATCTTAAGTGACATCATCTCCAGTGACATCATCTCTACTGACATCATCTTCAGTGACAACATCTATAGTGACATCATCTCCAGTAACTTCATCTCTAGTGACAACATCTATAGTGACATCACCTCCAGTAACTTCATCTCTAGTGACAACATCTATAGTGACATCACCTCCAGTGGCATCATCTCCAGTGGCATCATCTCCAGTGGCATCATCTCCAGTGGCATCATCTCCAGTGACATCATCTCCAGTGACAGAATCTTTAGTGACATCATCTTCAGTGACATCATCTCCAGTGACATCATCTCCAGTGACATAATCTTTAGTGACATCATCTTCAGTGACATCATCTCCAGTGACAGAATCTTCAGTGACATCATCTCCAGTGGCATCATCTCCAGTGACAACATCTTCAGTGACAACATCTTCAGTGACATCATCCTCAGTGACATCATCTCCAGTGGCATCATCTCCAGTGACATCATCTCCAGTGACAGAATCTTTAGTGACATCATCTTCAGTGACATCATCTCCAGTGACATCATCTCCAGTGACATAATCTTTAGTGACATCATCTTCAGTGACATCATCTCCAGTGACAGAATCTTCAGTGACATCATCTCCAGTGGCATCATCTCCAGTGACAACATCTTCAGTGACAACATCTTCAGTGACATCATCCTCAGTGACATCATCTCCAGTGACCATCTCAAGTGGCATCATTGTCGCTAGTGACATCATCTACAGTGACAATATCACTAATGACATCATCATCAGTGACAACATCTCCAGTGACAACATATTTAATGGCATCATCTTCATTGACATCATCTCCAGTAACAAAATACCCAGTGACATCATCTCCAGTAACAACATCTATAGTGACATCATCTTCAGTGACATCATCTCCAGTAACAACATCTATAGTGACATCATCTTCAGTGACATCATCTCCAGTAACAACATCTATAGTGACATCATCTTCAGTGACAACATCTTCAGTGACATCATCTCCAGTGACCATCTCGACTGGCATCATTGTGGCTAGTGACATCATGTTCAGCGACTTCTCCAGTGACAACATATTTAATGACATCATCTCCAATGGCATCAACTCCAGTGACAACATCGTCAGTAACATCTTCTCCAGTGACCATCTTGAGTGGCATCATTGTGGCTAGTGACCTCATCTCCAGTGACAATATCACTAATGACATCATCTTCATTGACATCTCGAGTGACATCATTGTCGCTAATGACATCATTTCCAGTAACTTCTCCAGTGACCTCATCTCCAGTGACAATATCACTAATGGCATCATCACCTGTGGCAACATCTCCAGTGCAAACATCTCTAGTGGCATCATCTCCAGTGACAACATCTTCAGTGACATCACCTCCAGTAACCATCTCGGGTGGCATCATTGTCGCTCTTGGCATAATTTCCAGTGACATCATCTTCAGTGACAATATCACTAATATCATCATCACCAGTAGCAACATCTCCAGTGACAACATATTTAATGGCATCATCTTCATTGACATCATCTCCAGTAACAAAAAACCTAGTGACATCATCTCCATTAACAACATCTATAGTGACATCATCTTCAGTGACATCATCTCCAGTAACAAAATACCCAGTGACATCATCTCCATTAACAACATCTATAGTGACATCATCTTCAGTGACAACATCTTCAGTGACATCATCTCCAGTAACAACATCTATAGTGGCATCATCTCCAGTGACAACATCTTCAGTGACATCACCTCCAGTGACCATCTCGGGTGACATCATTGTTGCTAGTGGCATAATTTCCAGTGACATCATCTTCAGTGACAATATCACTAATATCATCATCACCAGTAGCAACATCTCCAGTGACAACATATTTAATGGCATCATCTTCATTGACATCATCTCCAGTAACAAAATACCCAGTGACATCATCTCCAGTAACAACATCTATAGTGACATCATCTTCAGTGACAACATCGTCAGTAACATCTTCTCCAGTAACAACATCTATAGTGACATCATCTTCAGTGACAACATCGTCAGTAACATCTTCTCCAGTGACCATCTTGAGTGGCATCATTGTGGCTAGTGACCTCATCTCCAGTGACAATATCACTAATGACATCATCTTCATTGACATCTCGAGTGACCATCTCGAGTGACATCATTGTCGCTAATGACATCATTTCCAGTAACTTCTCCAGTAACCTCATCTCCAGTGACAATATCACTAATGACATCATCACCAGTGGCAACATCTCCAGTGGAAACATCTCTAGTGGCATCATCTCCACTGACAACATCTTCAGTGACATCACCTCCAGTGACAATCTCGGGTGGCATCATTGTCGCTAGTGGCATAATTTCCAGTGACATCATCTTCAGTGACAATATCACTAATATAATCATCACCCGTAGCAACATCTCCAGTGACAACATATTTAATGACATCAGTGGCAACATGCCCAGTGACATCTCCAATGACATCATCTCCAGTGACAACATATTTAATGACATCATCTCCAACGTCAGCATCTTCAGTGACATCATCTTCAGTGACATCTTCTCCAGTGACCATCTCAACTGGCATCATTGTGGCTAGTGACATCATTTCCAGCGACTTCTCCAGTGACAACATATTTAATGACATCATCTCCAGTGACATCAACTCCAGTGACAACATCGTCAGTAACATCTTCTCCAGTGACCATCTTGAGTGGCATCATTGTGGCTAGTGACCTCATCTCCAGTGACAATATCACTAATGACATCATCTTCATTGACATCTCGAGTGACAACATATTTAATGGCATCATCTTCATTGACATCATCTCCAGTAACAAAATACCCAGTGACATCATCTCCAGTAACAAAATCTATAGTGACATCATCTTCAGTGACATCATCTTCAGTGACAACATCTATAGTGACATCATCTTCAGTGACAACATCTTCAGTGACATCATCTCCAGTAACAACATCTATAGTGACATCATCTCCACTGACAACATCTTCAGTGACATCACCTCCAGTGACCATCTCGGGTGGCATCATTGTCGCTAGTGGCATAATTTCCAGTGACATCATCTTCAGTGACAATATCACTAATATAATCATCACCAGTAGCAACATCTCCAGTGACAACATATTTAATGACATCAGTGGCAACATGCCCAGTGACATCTCCAATGACATCATCTCCGGTGACAACATATTTAATGACATCATCTTGATTGACATGATCTCCAGTGGCAACATGCCCAGTGACATCATCTCCAGTGACATCATATTTAATGACATCATCTCCAGTGGCCATCTTTAGTGACATCGTCATCTCTAGTGACATCATTTCCAGTGACAGTATCACTAATGACATCATCTCCAGTGACCTCATCTCCAATGACAATATCACTAGTAACATCATCTCCAGTGACATCATTTGCCATTTATGCAAAGCCATCACATGCTGAAGAGTCTGGTAATAATGGACCTGTCAGTCGCATCAAATCCACACTTTCGTGACCCCTAAATTTAGAAGTTTCATTTGTCAAGGCGTCCGCCATCTGGGTTTGATGTTGGATAATTTTTTTTTAGGTCAAGACGCCCCGCGGTGAGCGATGCTTTTTTGCTCATTAGCGCTAACACATTCCTCTGCTTTCTTCAGCTCGCGGGCTCAGTGGGGCAGATTTTAACCAGACACTGAGGCTGTTTGGGGTTTGATTAATTCTGCTCCTCGCTAAACGCAGCAGATGACAAATGCACAAACCGAAAATAGCTTCCCTGTCCTGCTGATGAGACGGCTTTATCTGAAGAAAACTGATCTGAAGGATTGATGTTTTCGAAAGAAATATTCATTATGGAGAAAATTACATACTGTGTGCATAACCAAATAGATACATTTGTTGACTTCTGGTCCAAATGAATTTGAGTACATTACTCCCTTTCAACCTAGTGTCTCTGTGCTCTAGAACTTAAAAAATTACTATTACTGTTATTAAATTAAATAATTATTACTTCCATTGCCCCCTTTTATTTGTAAGGTATATGGAATTAATAAATACCGCTAGTGACTAACTGGTCACAAAAATATCTGTTTATAAACTCTTTATTGCTAATTTTTACTGGAAATGTGTTGCTTGCTAGGGGTGATTTTACCTTTATTGCAACTTAAATGCCAAGCAACCAGACAGCAAATTTCATGTAATTTCTGGACAATGATGGAATTTTTAAAGTTCTATTCCTGAGTCCAGACACTGAAAGTCAGGGAATTAATATATTTTTGTCCAAGTCATGTACACTACCTGATTAAAAAACCTTTATGCCTATCCAAGTAGGATCAACAAATAATAACTTGACTTCTAGTTGATCATTTGGTATTAGAAGTGGCTTATAAGAAAGGCAAAGGCCTCTAGATGACGCTTATTTTACTAGAATAAAATATGATCATGGCTTGATTTTGAATGATTTCATTAGGACAGTAAGGTCTGACTTTGCTTAGACAAAAGTCTTGTCACTGAACAGAAATAATGTCCAGTATAGAATATAAAGTCATGCTGCAGTGGAAACAGAATGAATATTGTGTCTGACTCCCTCATGAGCTTGGAGGACTGCATCATACATCTCTGCAATGACTCAAATCACTTATTAATAAAGTCATCTGGAATGGCAAAGAAAGCGTTCTTGCAGGACTCCCAGAGTTCATCAAGATTCTTTGGATTCATCGTCAATGCCTCCTCCTTCATCTTACCCCAGACATGCTCAATAATGTTCATGTCTGGTGACTGGGCTGGCCAATCCTGGAGCACCTTGACCTTCTTTGCTTTCGGGAACTTTGATGTGGAGGCTGAAGTATGAGAAGGAGCGCTATCCTGCAGAAGAATTGTCCCTCTCCTGTGGTTTGTAATGTAATGGGCAGCACAAATGTCTTGATACCTCAGGCTGTTGATGTTGCCATCCACTCTGCAGATCTCTCGCACACCCCCATACTGAATGTAAACCCAAACCATGATTTTTCCTTCACTAAACTTGACTGATTTCTGTGAGAATCTTGGGTCCATGCGGGTTCCAGTAGGTCTTCTGCAGTATTTGTGATGATTGGGATGCTGTTCAACAGATGATTCATCAGAAGAATCTACCTTCTGCCACGTTTCCAAATGATCAACTAGAAGTCAAGTTATTATTTGTTGCTCTTACAACTAGGATCGACGACAAGACTTTTGTTAGGTAGTCTAATATCATGGATTTTTGTTTGTCATTTAAAAAAAAGTCTTAATTTTTCATGTTGTTTTCAATGTTTAGCATGTTTTTATGGTTAGTCTATTTTTATCTGTGCCATTTTATTCCTTTCCCACTTGTCAACCTGCAGTCAAATATATTAGAACCTAATGATTTCGAACACCAAGCAGCAAAAGATCTTGTCTTGCTAAAATGAATGGAAGTGAGTGACAGCATAAATGTTGACACATTTTAATTTGCAATTACCACGCAGATCTTAAAGTTGCAGTGTACAAGATTGACACCCAGTGGTTAAACTAGGTATTGCAGTTCAAGTTCAAAACACTTTTTCACCCGGCCACAAATGAAGGTTGCCAGATTGACGACAACTTAATCATCGACCCTAAACATAACAACATGCTACAAAAGGAATATTTTACATGTCCAAACCATAACCTGAAATTACTATTTTAGAAACGGTTTCTATTTCTCGTGGTTAAACAACAGCATAAACTTCCATGACTGCAATCGTCTTAGGTCACCCCTTTCTACTGTAAAGTTTAGCTATAAATGATGTAAGATAATACAAAGGGATATGCTATTCTGTTACTGTCATGAAGAAATTTGTGTTTCCTCTTTTATACCTGATTAGGGAATTTAAAAGCTGTAAAAGTGACAAATGTCTAGTGATGCTGTGAACTGTATCTCTTTGCAATAAAAAAAAACAAACAAACCTTGACTGTAGTTCAGTATGTTCTGTCCACAAAAGAGAAAATGAGCCTTGAGTTATTGCTGAAAATAACACTCGGTTCTGTGATAATGCTGTTGATTGAGAAGGGGGAATTCCGCTGCATATGCTTTTGAAGGAAATATTCATTTTAATGTTGGGAGTTGAACATTCCCATGGTGTAGTTACTCCCATCTCCTCTTTTTTTTCTTGGTCAGGATTTAGAAAGATCATTAGGGATGTATCGATCTTCTCTATTTATGCAGATGTTGCGAATCATGCTTGTACTTTCCCTGTTTCTGTCTGCTTATAGATACTGTCTGATGAGTGTGAAAGGCTGCTTCACTGACTTCCACATCGACTTTGGCGGCACATCGGTTTGGTATCATGTCTTCAAAGGACAGAAGGTAAGTGTTTGGAATTGGTAGTTTATTATTAGCCGTAGTTTGGGGTCGGGTTAGTTTATTGTAATACTTTTAAAGCAATTCTGTATTTTATTTTTGCCTGACGAATGATAAAATGGATGGAACAAATCCCATTGGCTTGGACTGATTGAGGGACCCATTTACCATTAACCAGATAGCAACACTATTAGGGACTAACTTTTGTATTTTTCCCATACCTGCTAATGGATGGTGTTTTAAACTGTTAAATCATTTTGTAAAATGTATAAGTTGTAGATATTATTCAGTCGTTCAATACAGGGAGTGCAGAATTATTAGGCAAGTTGTATTTTTGAGGATTAATTTTATTCTTGAACAACAACCATGTTCTCAATGAACCCAAAAAACTCATTAATATCAAAGCTGAATATTTTTGGAAATAGTTTTTAGTTTGTTTTTAGTTTGAGCTATTTTAGGAGGATATCTGTGTGTGCAGGTGACTATTACTGTGCATAATTATTAGGCAACTTAACAAAAAACAAATATATACCCATTTCAATGATTTATTTTCACCAGTGAAACCAATATAACATCTCAACATTCACAAATATACATTTCTGACATTCAAAAACAAAACAAAAACAAATCAGTGAGCAATATAGCCACCTTTCTTTGCTAGGACACTCAAAAGCCTGCCATCCATGGATTCTGTCAGTGTTTTGATCTGTTCACCATCAACATTGCGTGCAGCAGCAACCACAGCCTCCCAGACACTGTTCAGAGAGGTGTACTGTTTTCCCTCCTTGTAAATCTCACATTTAATGATGGACCACAGGTTCTCTATGGGGTTCAGTTCAGCTGAACAAGGAGGCCATGTCAATTGTTTTTCTTCTTTAAGACCCCTTCTTGCCAGCCAAGCTGTGGAGTACTTGGACGCGTGTGATGGAGCATTGTCCTGCATGAAAATCATGTTTTTCTTGAAGGATGCAGACTTCTTCCTGTACCACTGCTTGAAGGTGTCTTCCAGAAACTGGCAGTAGGACTGGGAGTTGAGCTTGACTCCATCCTCAACCCGAAAAGGCCCCACAAGCTCATCTTTGATGATACCAGCCCAAACCAGTACTCCACCTCCACCTTGCTGGCATCTAGAGCTCTCTGCCCTTTACCGATCCAGCCACGGGCCCATCAAGACTCACTCTCATTTCATCAGTCCATAAAACCTTAGAAAAATCAGTCTTGAGATATTTCTTGGCCCAGTCTTGACGTTTCAGCTTGTGTGTCTTGTTCAGTGGTGGTCGTTTTTCAGCCTTTCTTACCTTGGCCATGTCTCTGAGTATTGCACACCTTGTGCTTTTGGGCACTCCAGTGATGTTGCAGCTCTGAAATATGGCAAAACTGGTGGCAAGTGGCATCTTGGCAGCTGCACGCTTGACTTTTCTCAGTTCATGGGCAGTTGTTTTGCGCCTTGGCTTTTCCAGACGCTTTTTGCGACCCTGTTGACTATTTTGAACGACACGCTTCATTGTTCGATGATCACGCTTCAGAAGCTTGGCAATTTTAAGAGTGCTGCATCCCTCTGCAAGATATCTCACTATTTTTGACTTTTCGGAACCTGTCAAGTCCTTCTTTTGACCCATTTTGCCAAAGTAAAGGAAGTTGCCTAATAATTATGCACACCTGATATAGGGTGTTGATGTCGTTAGACCACACCCCTTCTCATTACAGAGATGCACATCACCTAATATGCTTAATTGGTAGTAGGCTTTGGAGCCTATACAGCTTGGAGTAAGACAACATGCATAAAGAGGATGATGTGGTCAAAATACTCATTTGCCTAATAATTCTGCACTCCCTGTATATTGTGATATAAACATGATCAATATTGATATCATGGGCACTTCAAGTTACTATGTGCAATTATTTATTATTTCGATTTATTATTTAAAGTGTATTTAAAGTTTTTTTAAGTAATATTATTCAGATTGTATTTGCAGTGTTGTTCTTAAAAGCGGCAAATGCTTGGAGGTTTAATTTGTTTGCTTAACAGTTCAAACAATATTCAAATATTGTTTTTTTTATTTCAGTCAAACTAAAATAAATTTGATTAATCCATAAGAACAATTTAACTGGAAATACTGTGAACATTTTCCTGGCCCTGTTAAACATCACTTGGGAAATATAAAAAAAAGCACTGTAGCCTCACAGCAAGAAGGTTTGCTGGTTTGAGTCCCGGCTGGGTCAGTTGGTATTTCTGTGTGTGAATAATAAAACACTCCTACTACTTAAAAAGCAGATAATTGTGCACGTGTGAGTGTGCTGGACACAGTCTTTCACTGACACTGAGGAATGGTAAAGCACGAGCCGCTATTTCAGTACTTGGGAGAAATGATGTAAAACTCCATCTCTGCCCCTCTCTCTCTCTCTCTCTCTCCCACACACACACACAGGGGCGGAGTGGACATTTTAAAAGTGGGGGGGACAGCTGTATGAAATCCAAAAGTTTACATTCTTAATCACCTGTTTCTAAATGGTCTGTCTCTAAAAGTGAGGGGGACATATCCCCCCGTCCCCCCCGGTTGCTACGCCCCTGCACACACACACACACACACACACTAAAGGCATTTGACCCGTTGGCATGTTTGTGAGGTAAAGTTTCCTCTCTTCTCGGCTGTTAAATACTTGTGGATCCACACACAAGCGTGCCTGTGGTGTGAGTTTACTGTATTGTATTTATTCTATTACGGATTACCTGATAACCGCGTATTATGCGCATATAGACTGACCCGCGGCTGTTTTTCGCGTGTCACTCATGGGTGAACAGGGCTTTAATTTCTAAAGCCAAGCGCAGCCCTTTCTGTTGAGCGAGTAAAGACAATGACCAATCATAGGGGTGTAAGAACTTGCCAGTGCTCAAAAAGCAAGCGGGATAATATTTACATTAGTTTATTTGTTATGAATGCTCATGTTGTTCTGTGCATGTATTGGAGTTTTGTCTAAAACATTCACAAAGTATGTGTTTTTTTTTGAGCAGGTTAAATTAAAGGTACAGTTCAT
The DNA here is from genome assembly GCA_903798195.1 of Danio kyathit. Lineage (NCBI taxonomy): Eukaryota > Metazoa > Chordata > Actinopteri > Cypriniformes > Danionidae > Danio > Danio kyathit. The sequence continues at coordinate 49,038,455 of LR812528.1, read as the reverse complement.
ATATCTGACTGCCTGTATTAAAGGACAAAATTGTATTAAAAGTAATATATAATTATAAACATATTTATAGATTTTAATACAATTTTTTTTCTTGTGTTGTAAAGAAAAAAATCTAATTATGTATGGAAAGCATCGTCAATGCACCGTGATGCACCGAGATATCGAATTGAACCGAATCGATGGCATGATAATCGTAACCGAACCGAACCGTGAGACCAGTGTAGGTTCACATCCCTACTAAATTCGCCGTAGTGTATGAGTGTGTGTGTGAATGAGTGTGTATGTATGTTTCCCAGTACTGGGTTGCAGCTGGAATGGCATCCGTAGTGTAAAACATATGCTGGTTAAGTTGGCGGTTCATTCCGCTGTGGCAACCCCTGATGAATAAAGGGACTAGGAAAACGGCCGAAGCAAAATGAATGAATAAATGAATAAATAATAAAAAATTCACAAGAAGCCTAAAAATTTGGTCTTCAACTGTTTATCGTTATATTTGACAGGGACAGTAAACCATATCAGGCACTCAGGCATTGATGGAATAATTAAATCAAGCTACTGATCAACTTGCCACTAGAAAATCTATTTAATAAACTCTACATTGCTTATTTTTACTGGCATTTGGAGCTTGCTGAGAGTTAATTTGACCCCTTATAGCAGGGGTGCTCAACCCTATTCCTGGAGATCGACCTTCCTGCAGTTTTCAGTTGCAGCCCAAATCGAACACACCTGCCTGTAATTATCAAGTGCTCCTCAGGTTCTAATTAATTGATTCAGGTGTGTTTGATCAGGGTTGGAGCTGAAATCTGCAGGAGCAGGGTTGGCCACCCATGCCTTATAGCAGGGCTATTCAATTGGCGGCCCGCGGGCCGAACCCGGCCCCCGAGGCAATTTGTTCTGGCCCTCCAAATAGTGTGACCAAGACATCAAAAATAAATTTAGTTCAGTCGAAAAACGGCCGCTATAGTTATGAAGTGACGTGCGTCTGTTCAATACAGCACGAGCTGTGCAGAGCGCGAGTCACCTAACAGTGGCGAGAGCAGCCGAATACATTTGAATATGTTTGTAGAAAAGGTCTTTTGTACAATGCACTGATGTCGTTATTAGGGATGCAACAATTAACCGATTTCACTATTAACTGCGCTTTAATTCGTCACGGTTAATTAATCGTAAAGGCTTCTCTAAGCCGCATTTCTGCATTTCTGTTCTGCCGCACGAAACGAAACTGCTGAACAAAGTTACGCCAAGTTGCCAACTGTGCGCTAGTTTAAAGTTCCGAGCTTGTCCACTGAAGCTAATACGCACACTGTAATAACTATAGCCGCGGGCCGTTCCCATATCACGTCTTTCCCGCGCGCAAGTTTGTTATGTCGTAAGAATATATGCCAATATGCGGGCGCAAGTGGAGCAACGCGCTCGCGGCTGTCTGGGCACACGCAGTAGAAAACATCTCATGCTGTAACGGTGAGAGTTGTGCTTAGCTTTCAGTGCAATGTAAACAAAAGACACGTTAGACGAACTATTATTAAAATGATTATGCATGTATGAACGCAGATGATAACAACAGTTAATCTAAATATTGGCGCCGACCTTCATAACAATTATTATAATATTATTTTCTCCCGTTCCTCTCTATAAACACACACATAATTAAATTGTGTAGCCCTATAAGCACAGAAAAACCTACAGCATAAAAACTATTACTAATTAAAATGCCTTTTAAAGGTTTTTAATATTAGTTAGGGATGTCCAGATCTAAATCTAGCTAATATAAAGCTTAAATTTACATTAGACGTGATAACTGTGAAACACTGATTATTCTTCACACTATATAATCGTACAACCAAAATCTATATTGTTGCATCCATAATTGTTATGCAGTTCAAAACATAACATATGAATGTATCTGAGTGTAGAAGAAGCCTACTTCAGCAATACACTGATTTTGTTGTGCTGTGAAATTCAACATTTGAATGTTTGTTAAAAAAACTTATTGTACAATGCAGTGATATTATATAGTTTCAAAATACAATATATTAACATTTTAATGTAGACAAACACAACGTGGGTGTCTAAAGGAGCAAAAATACATAATTGGCTCTTATATGCAGTTGTGTCATCATTTATATTGCAAGTCATATCTCTCCGGCCCTTCGTTTGGGATGCTTTTCATGAACTGGCCCCCGTGACAAACTAATTGAATAGCCCTGCCTTATAGCAACCATCCTAAATGCCTAGCAAACAGACAACAAATTTAATGGAATTTCTGTAATATTATGGAATTTTAAAACAGTTCTATTCCAGAAGTCTTTAGGGTTTTATTCACCAAGGTTTTATTCTCCTTTCCTGCTCTTTTAAACTAGTTTTGGGCGCTGCAGGATTGTGTTTGTCTGTATCTGTGAAGATCAGGTGTCTGGAGGCCCTGTAAATGAATCTCTTCCCTGTTTGCATTGTTGCATCGCTGCTGGGGCCACAGTGTCAGCAGAAATGATGCTTATGTGTGTGTGTGTATGTGTTTGCTAGAGGGTATCAGATAATATCCTCTCTGAAAGGTCAAACAAGAGCGCTGGCATGTGCAAGAAAGATGAGCTTGACACATGTACTGTATGACTGAAGGAACTTCTAGGAACAGTTGTGGGAGTCTTTTCCTCTTATGTAATCCTCCCGGTTTCACCAGAGAATTGAACTAATTTCCTTTGCAAGAAAGAAGCGAGGTTATCAGCTTACTGACTCTGTTTTTTTTAGACATGCAGTGCGGTCCAAATATCTGAGATTGTTTAAAAGCTATTCTTGTGTATTAATGAATACTGTACAATGAACCGCCAACTTATCCAGCATTTGTTTTACACAGCAGATGCCCTTCCAGCTGCAACATAGTACTGGCAAACACCCATACTCTCTCCCATTCACACACACACACACTCATACACACACACACACACACACACACACACACACACACACACACACACACACACTCATACACTACAGCCAATTTTGTTCATCAATTCCCCTGTAGCGCATGTGTTTGGACTGTGGGGGAAACCAGAGCACCCAGAGGAAACCCACGCCAACACGAGGAGAACATGCAAACTCCACACAGAAATGCCAACTGACCCAGCCGGGACTCAAACCAGCGACCTTCTTGCTGTGAGGTGACAGTGCTAAGCACTGAGCCACCGTGTTGCCCCTACTATTGTATTATTAACATTTAAATTCATGCTTGTGAACATGAGGTAATGCACTGCGAGTTAACATGAGCTAACAAAGTATGACTTTATTAACATTAACGTTAACAAAGATGAATAAATACTGTAATTAATGTACGTAATGTTTATGATAGTAAATACATTAACTAATACAATCTTATTGTAAAGTGTTACCATGTTAATTTGATTTACATCCTAGTCCTAAAAATAGCATTAGTGATTGTTGTCTTTCTTCTTTGTCTAATTTGTCTAATAAATGTTTTAAAAATCCCAAAACTTTCTTTGTTATTGCTGAAAAATTCTGAAATGTGCAGGGTTCCCATGGTTTACAATGACTTTACATCTGCTTATTAACTAAAGTAGGCATTTTGTATTTTAGATCTTGGCGGTTCATTCCACTTTGGTAACCCCTAATATATTCTGGACTAAACTGAAGTATAGTGAGTGAGAGAGTAAATAAATACAAATGATTTATTTAACCATAATGCAACAGAGTAAAACTAGACTAAAATGCTCAAATATTAAAAGACTAAACAAAAACATAGATACGTTTGACTGTTATGATATACACAGTGCTCAGCATAATTGAGTACAGCCCGTTTTGAAAGTGAATATTGTTTTCCATTTCTCAGTGAATATGGTTAATGTATTTTGGTGCATTTGAACAAAACAGATTTATTAAACGGATATATTTATTCAAATAATATGTTAGTCACCAAACATATTTAGAAATGGAAAGATAATACAATTAAATTCATGCAAAAATTACAAACTACATTTCAACAAAATTGTATACATTTTTTGTTTCTCTTGATTTTTGCTATTTTTAAAAATGTTATTTAACATTTTTCTATAACATATACAATTGACCTACTAATTTTTGAACCATTATTGTAAGCTATTTTATTAGATTAGCTCCAGATTTGGCTTCAGTACTGACTTAAACTAACACTGTTTCAATTCACTATAATCTTCCATGTGAACCTGCTTTGACACAATCTACATTGTATAAGCGCTATACAAATAAAGATGAATTAAATTGAATTAAACTACTGTAAATGCACAAATATAATATTGTAAAGCTTCCTATAGAAAATAATAATTTAAATGCTGAGCACTGTTCATGACAAAATTAACACCACAAGTTGGAGTCGACTTTGTCTGCTTATTAACAAAAAGGTATTAAACATTTTGTATTTTAGATTTTATTATTGTCAACCATTTAATGGAAAACTCAGAAACTGTATATTTTTTTTAATAGTTTTTCAGAATTGTTTAATTTGGTTTAATGTTTTAAAACGTTTGAATTTTGTAAAAAAAAAAATTCAAATAATTTTTTTTACATTGGTTTAAAAAATCATAAAAAATGAAAACCAAAATAATTAAAAACTTTTAATAACTTGGATAAATTCCAAGATTAAATGGAAATAATTAACTTCAATGTCCAATCAAAATCCCAAAATGTCCTTGCTTTAAATAAAACAATGAGTCAGATTTGCAGTGGTGTAAAGTACTTGAGTAAATGGACTTCGTTACTTTACTTAAGTATTTTTTTGGCTACTTTGTACTTGTACTGAGCATCAAAAATATAAGCAACTTTTACTCTTTACTTGACTACATTTTTGATTGAATATATGTACTTTTTACTCCACTACATTTGAACGGACGCTTACCGTTACTCATTACATTGTGATTGTGCACGACAAGTCGGCATCTTTATCAACCACGGCTAATTTGTTGGGCGGATGATGCGATATCGCCATCTGCAGGGTGCTGAAGGTACTGTATGCTATTTATGGGCTAAATCACGTAAATGTGAATTAGCAGCTTGCCTAATACCAGGTGTTAAATTAGCGACATGGCTGCAGCCAGTGATGAAGCTGAAGCCGGCACATCAAGCAGTGCCAGCACTGATGATCATCCATGGCCTTATCTGAAAGAAATGTTTTCATTTGCCGATATACAGAATGGCTCTTACAGGATGCAGTGTCTACTTTGTTTGCCACGAACCACGAAAATAAGTGCTTTAAGAATTTATCTTCAAATTTAAAAAAACACATTGAGGTAAGAGTCTATTAAATGTGAATTTAGTCAAATTATGTCTGACTTTACAATGGTATTGTAAGTATAATGTTACCAAAAATTAATACAGTTACTGATATGGCAAAAACCTCTGCGACATGACTATATTTTAGCTTTGTTTTTTTTTGTGCAATGTGAATAAATGTATCACTAAAATTATACATTTTGCATCAAGTGCATTTAGCTGTGAGTTTGTGTTTTATTACATTCAGTATGAGTAAAATACTTCAGTTCTTTTAAAATCGGATACTTCAATACTTTTACTCAAGTCTTATTTGAATTGGTGACTTGTAACTTGTAATGGAGTAATTTCTACAGTAAGGTATCTGTACTTTTACTCAAGTATGGTTTTCAGGTACTCTTTACACCTCTGCAGATTTGTGGATCACACTGTATGTCCAGTTGTGCATAAATAAGAGACAAATCACTGTATTTGCACATGGGTAGGGTCTTCTAAGTCCCTTCATAGGGGTTTCTTTCACCTACGGCAGCTGGCCAAAATTAAGCATGTTTTATCATGCAAGCATTTCGAAATAGTAATCCATGCGTTTGTAAGCACCCACCTGGACTACTGTAATGCCCTTTATTTTGGGGTGAGTCAGTCCCCTATTTCTCGACTGCAACTTCAAAATGCAGCTGCGCCTCTTTAAACTGGCACATGCAAATACGAGCACATCCCCTCGGTTTTATCTTCTCTTCACTGGCTGCCCGTGCATTTTAGGATCCATTTTAAGTTACTTTTATTTGTTTTTAAGTGTCTAAATGTTGCTGCACCTCTTTACCTCTCTGTCCCTACACACCTTCTCGTTCGCTCAGGTCAGCTGACCAGCTCCTCTTGGGTGTGCCCAGCACCAGTTGAAAGTTCAAGAGGGGATCAGGCTTTTGCTATGGCCGCACCTTAATTGTGGAATGAGCTGCCTCTATATATTAGACAAGCCTCTTCCATTACTGTTTTTAAATCTCTTCTTAAACCCCACTTGTTCAATTTAGCGTTTAGCACAGCGTGAGATGTTATGTTTATTTATTTGTATTTTAAAGTATGTGTTATGCTTTATTTCACTCTTTATTGTTAGCACTTTGCTCGACTGTGTTGTTTTAAAGTGCATTATAAACAAAATTGAATTAAAAACAATTTGCACATAAACAATAAGTACTAGTGGTCATATCCCAGTTTATAACGGCACCTGTTTCTCTGTGTCTGCTGTTCTGCAGGTCTTCTGGCTGATTCCTCCAAACGCACACAACCTGTCTCTGTACGAGGACTGGGTTTTGTCAGGCAAACAGAGCGACATCTTTCTGGGTGACCGAGCAGACGGATGCCAGAGAGTCGAGCTGAAGCAGGGATACACCTTCTTCATCCCGTCAGGTGAGCTGTGCACATATATAACACAAAACAGTCCTGTACATTAGGGCTGCGCGATTATGACAATAAACACAATTGTTGATTATTCCATTGAAATTGTTATTGCCATTATATCACAATGAACATTTATTGATGTTTTAAATAGCTTTATTAGCAATGTTTGAAGCATAATATTATTTATACACCATTTCTGTCTGGTTTTCAAATCTGATCTCTGCGATATTAAAGCAATATCAGCACTCGTACAGCCTCTTAACCCTTGTGTATTACTCCGCCCACACTAGGACTAAAGAGGGACTAAACAACTCGCTACAGTTTGACAAATATTGCAGCTGTTGGACAACATAATGTATATTTGAGGTTTTTTTAGTCGAGAATGTAGTTGTTTAGATTGCAACTATGCAACTATTTATAAGGATAGTGCCTATTTTAAATATTTATCATTTCTGACATTCAGCATGTCGGCGACCATCAGCCTGTCATACTGAGCAGAGCAAAGAAGGTTGACATTCCGCCACAAGACGGCGACAGAGACCGCATAATAAGCCTTTAGAGGAGAGAAGCTCAGCGTTTTCTTTTAGTATACTACAGCTGATCAATCAGGTAGTGTTTGCTTTGCTTTGGCTTTTTCAGGGTTAATTATTGTGATCTCCCGATTGCAACAGAAAAATACTGGGAAACCTCTGTAAACTGATGGCATTTCATGCTGTTCAGCCTTATAATCTTAAAATGTGAGCAAAATCACCAGTTTTATCATCATTTTAGACATTATGCAAGAGAATCCTTCAAATACTTGCTCTTAGGTGACGTTTGTGAAGTAGCAATGGGTTCTGCTGTTCTGACGTCAGCTGCAGATGTGAATGAATGGCGGAAGAAAGTAGTTCCTCATACAAAAGGATTGTCAGACTCTCTGTGTTTGATGTATTTTTTTATATACACGATTATGCTGTCAAACTGTTGTATAAACGCAATATCACACTCGTATCAGTGCGATATGGCTGTATATAGTCACTGGTGGGACACTAAGGCACTCGACCTGCAGCCTTGAGCCAACGTACGCCTCCCACCGGTTAAAATATATAAACACCCTGCTAATGTAATGAAATCATATTTGGAGAGAAAAACAACTGATGAAACAAGACAGTCAGGAAATGGCCTCCACAGGGTCCAGATCTGAATATTATTAGGCAATATTATATGCAGAATGATACTCACCTGGAGAGTAAAAGAAAGACAATATTTTATATAATATTTACAGCAATCGCATGACATAATATTATATAAAACATGTATACAGTAATGTGCAAGAGTTTTAGGCCCCTAGTTCCATTTGTTGTTTTAGTGAGGGTATAATGACATTATATATTAGTTCTTGTTCTCAGAAATATACGAAAATACAGGTTCTAGTTGGCTTTTAGTGGGTCTAATTGTTTAAAATGTATGAAACGAAGAGTTAGAAATAGATGGAACAATGAATAAAAATACTGGAGTTTCTGTCTTGGTTTGATCTGCGTTTCTGTCAATATTGCCTGAATTGATGGGATTGTGAATGCTGAAAAGTACAGATTCGTCAGCTGATTCCTATTAGAATGAACCTAATTTGTAATAGTTTTATATTTTAGCATAATAATGATCGCAAACACACTGCTAATGTAATAAAATCATATTTGGAGAGAAAAACAACTGATGAAAGAAAGGCAGTCATGAAATGGCCTCCACAGAGTCCAGACTGAATATTATTAGGCAATATTATATGCAGAATGAGATTCACCTGGAGAGTAAAAGAAAGACAATATTTTATATAATAGTATGGCAATCGCATGACATAATACTATATAAAACACATATACAGTATTGTGCAAGAATCTTAGGCCCCCAGTTACATTTGTTGTTTTAGTGAGGGTATAATGACATTATATATTAGTTCTTGTTCTCAGAAATAAACGAAAATACAGATTCTGGTTGGATTTTAGTGGGTCTGACGAACCTAATTCGTAATAGTTTTATTTGTCAGCATGATAATGATCGCAAACACACTGCTAAAGTAATGAAATCATTTTTGGAGAGGAAAACAGCTGATGAAACAAAGGCAGTCATAAAATGGCCTCCACAGAGTCCAGACCTGAATATATTGTATACATTATGCAGGGCTCGAAATTGCGACCATTTTGGTCGCATATGCGCCCGGAATTTAATCTATGCGACCTCATGATATATTTGGGAGCATTTGTGCGACTGCATATAATGGTTGCAGTGCGACTTGTTTCGATTTTTTCTAAAAACGTGCTGAATCGGACTTCCCTGCCGCTATATTGGTTCATATTAGCTGTCAATCACTCAAGGCTTTCCGCTGTCAGATAACAGGGAGCTTATAAGCGCCAGCCGAGATCAATCGAGTGTTTTCGGAGAAGGTGCCCAAATCTCGATGCGTTGCATTCACTGCGTGTTCAGCGCAAATGTCCGCTAAATGTCAAATCTAACACTGTACACATCATCGCCAAAGAAGCTCGCCTTTACTAAGTTTAAACTGAATCTGCGGCTCATAACAAAGAATGGTATTTGTGCCGGTGGCCATCGCGACAATCCTGTTCTGCCATGCTCATATACTGTATTGGGTCGGTTGATGCCTGCTTTTTTCCACAAACACAGTAAAATGAAAATCAGCGCATAACGAGACCGAGCATTTAAAATGACACAAACCGAAACCAAAACTTTTAAAGAGTGGTAGAAGTGAGACTTTTCTTACTTTCTTTGGTCCATTCTTTCTTGAGATGTATATTATTTTTCTATTTACTGATGACTGCGTTGCAGCTTTCAGCATTGGATTGAATGATTTATTATAATCTTACATTTCTTTTGTAGCAGAAATATTATTTATTAAATCGACATACATATAAAAACAATAGTGCAAAATAAATATTTCTTACTGCGATGCTTCATTTTTGTTTGATGCAAACCATAAATTTATTTTTCATACAGTAACAGCAGGACCTTTTACAGTACATAACTCGCATTCAAGCACATTCAGGGCAGCATGATAATGACAAATGTAATTCATTGTAAGTATTATTGTCATCATCGTCATCATTAATATTTTATAATTATTAGACATTCATTTTGGAATTATTGCACAGATATCTATAAGTCTTCACAGCATTAGTTAGATAGTTGTTTCTGGTTTTTGTTAGTCCTGATTGATGTTGTTTTCAAATACATTAAATCCCTTAATATACAATTTGCAGTGGTGCTCATTCATGTTTGGTGGGTGCTCCTAAATTTTTTCTGGTGCTCCTAAATTTTTGAAGTTGGGAGCACCGGTGCTACCAAGTAAAAAAGTTAATTTCGAGCCCTGATTATGTATGGGCAGTATGAGATTCACCTGGAGAGAAAAAGAAAAGACAGAACATGCTGAATCTAAGTAAGAACTCTTAGAAATGCTGAAAGATGCTTGATATTAAATAGCACATAATTTCAGAAAAGTCAACAAATAAGTTCAAGCTGGGTGCTAAAGAGATCACGAGAGACTTTTGATGCTAGTCTTTTGATTCCAAAAGTAATTTTGTACTGAATATTGTGTACATATTTCCCATATTTGTATATTAAGGTATAGTTCACCCAAAAGTAATGACTGCGCACTTGCTCCATACCTTTTATATCGATGGATTTGTGCAAAAGACTCTCAAAGCTAGTGGTGGCCTAAGACTTGCACAGTACTGTATATATTTTTTATTGTTTTTCTCATTGCCACAAATGTTACATCATTTTAGTTCCTTATAAAAATTGAATATTACTAAGGCATAACCGATTGAATACACTTCAAGTCAGGTATGTTGACATAATTATTGGATATAATTGAGTTCTACTCAGAAGCCAGACTTCATTTACACGTCGTAACATTCACTGTTTCAGAATGACGAGACACTTCGCAAATCTCCATTGCATGTTCTCTTCACTTCATTATTATCTACTTCATTATTAAGTAACAATTTATTTTTGTTTAAACACTGATAAATGCGTACACTGCACGCTTCAGGTACCATGTGGCCTCGCAATGTCAAAACCCAGGTAATAATGACGGCATAAATGGCTGGACATACGACACTGAGTTTACGAAGAGGGACTCTGTTTTGTCCACTGCTTCGGCTTGTCTTCATGGTGGTGTGTTCAGCTCTCACTTCTGTGTTTGTGCAATTGAAGGAGTACAATGCACAGCAGTAATGCCACTTATTAACACGTTAGTTCCACTTTCGCTTTCATGTGAAACTAAACATTCAGTTTTGCAATTAATCATTTACATTCCTTAAAATGCTTTCCAGAGATTATGCTGCAAAATTAAATCAATAAGATAAAAATGATTTTGCTCTCTCATTTGTATTTCTGTAGGCTGGATTCATGCCGTCTACACTCCAGAGGACACCCTGGTGTTTGGCGGGAATATTCTCCACAGTTTTAACATTCCCATGCAGCTCACTGTCTACGAAATTGAGAACCGAACCAAGGTAAAGCATTTATTTCAAGTCGGCATGAAATGAAAGTTGCAATAGTATTTCTTTTTCCCTTATTGTGATGTATATCAGAGTGGTAATGTTTAACTTCTCATTCCAGAATGAATTACTTTTCTGTTGTGTGCTGTTTTTAAAAAGGCCTGTTCACACATTATTTCTTCATGGCAATTTACTGCACTGCAAAAAAAAAAAAATCTTTTTGTCTTGTTTCTAGTCCAAAAATCTATAAATCCTTAAATCAAGAAGCATTTTGTAGATGAGTAAAAAATATGGTCTGGTTTTCAGAAATAATAAGAATAATATATAAATAATAATAAGTCAAAATTAAGTGAGTTTTTCCTTAAAGGTACAGTATGTAAGTTTGACACCCAGTGGTTGAACTGGGTATTGCACTTCTGGATCAAAACACATGCAAGAGCAGGTTGCCAGACAGAAGTGTGCTTGACTATCGAGCCTAAAGGCTGATTTAAGTCATGTTCTAAATTAAAGCAATGGCACGTGATAAAAGGAATATTTTCCATATTAAAATGAGTTTTTTTTCCTAACCAAGCCCTGAAATTGAAATATTAGAAACAGCTTCTATTTCTCACAGCTGAACAACAGAAAACTGACAATGATCCCCTCAGGTACACCTCATGTGCTTTATTTAGTGCTAATAATGTGAGTTTGAATGCCATTTCACATGACATTTATTGCTATACTGCTGAAAGCAGCAGCAGATAGTTCAGCTCAGATCTGGAAAATAAACTGTTTGAAATTGAACTTTAGAACTGTGACTCAGTGCAAGCCAACACATATCAGTGATTCAGCATCTACATTTAATAATGTTAAAGAGGTTTAATATGTATTATTTAGATTATAAATCTTACCATTTCGTTGGAGTGCAGTGAGTGCACTATTCTGTGCTTCTGAATGGCTGTATTTACATTTCTGTCGTGTTTCGTCTCGTGCAAACAGCCAAATTGCTTATCACTGCAAATCTTGTCACGTAGCGGGTTGTTAAAACACGGAGTTACAATGTAACCTGCTCACCTGATGTTTGCGTTCATAATTTTTATATTATTTGCTAATTAATAACCTCATGTGAAACTCTGAATCTGCGTCTCATTTCGGAGTCTGCTACTGTCCACTGGAGGTCACATTACGGTCAAGGACACATGCCTTCATGACTGAAATACGCTGCTTTCCATCAAGGCAACCCGAGGTGCTGAAATATAATTGGCTAAACTGGGTTTGGGTGGGTTAAATGACAAAAACAAAGACAGATGTCCGGCACGTAACTCACATGTTCAAAGCAGAATATCTGACTTCAGCATTGTTTTTCAGATAGACAAGAATGTTCACTTAGCATGTTTCTTAAATATCTGCAAATATACAGGCAGTGCCGAATTATTAGGCAAATGAGTATTTTGACCACATCATCCTCTTTATGCATGTTGTCTTACTCCAAGCTGTATAGGCTCGAAAGCCTACTACCAATTAAGCATATTAGGTGCAGTGTTTCCTCTAGGATTTTTTCCAGCAGTGGCGGCAGGACTTTTTTTACATAGATCTGCCAACTGTTTCAAAGATAAATATTACACGCAGTATTGCAAGTAAAGATAGCATTCATGTAATAAGAGCATGCGAATCTCTTGGCTTGCGCGCCGATTTCCTCTTCGTGAACTTCTTGCAAGCACTCAAATTTACACGTTCAAGTGCAGATCTTCTCGTGCGCTCTCCAGTAAGCGCTGCTGAAGCGCGATTTGGTGCGTTTTCCGACATTAACGCGTCGACTGAAGTAAAATGAAACGGCTATAAACTCCAGCAAGATAAAGTCATTGTATGCAGAGTCATTGACCTTTATCAATAAAGTATATTTATGGAAACTGTGTTCATCTTAAACTGAAAGCTACGCGGTGTTTGCTAGACTCACGCACCTGTCAGTCAGTCTGACAGAGAGTCAGTCAGCATGTCACCTTGAACAAATAGCGCACAGCACTACTACGGTTACAGAAAGTTTTGCGCTGTTTACCTCTAATATGTTTTGGTGCGATTATAATCCGCTATAAAAAACACGACTAAATGTTTTTAAAGAGAAGTTGTAATGTAGCCGTGGCGGGATGAATTTTGGCGTGGCGGCCCGCCACGGATGAATGAATGTAGCGGAAACCTTGAGGTGATGTGCATCTCTGTAATGAGAAGGGGTGTGGTCTAATGACATCAACACCCTATATCAGGTGTGCAGAATTATTAGGCAACTTCCTTTCCTTTGGCAAAATAGGTCAAAAGAAGGACTTGACAGGCTCCGAAAAGTCAAAAATAGTGAGATATCTTGCAGAGGGATGCAGCACTCTTAAAATTGCCAAGCTTCTGAAGCGTGATCATCAAACAATCAAGCGTTTCATTCAAAATAGTCAACAGAGTCGCAAGAAGCATCTGGAAAAACCAAGGCGCAAAATAACTGCCCATGAACTGAGAAAAGTCAAGCGTGCAGCTGCCAAGATGCCACTTGCCACCAGTTTTGCCATATTTCAGAGCTGCAACATTACTGGAGTGCCCAAAAGCACAAGGTGTGCAATACTCAGAGACATGGCCAAGGTAAGAAAGGCTGAAAAACCACCACCACTGAACAAGACACACAAGCTGAAACGTCAAGACTGGGCCAAGAAATATCTCAAGACTGATTTTTCTAAGGTTTTATGGACTGATGAAATGAGAGTGAGTCTTGATGGGCCCGTGGCTGGATCGGTAAAGGGCAGAGAGCTCCAGTCCGACTCAGACGCCAGCAAGGTAGAGGTGGAGTAATGGTTTGGGCTGATATCATCAAAGATGAGCTTGTGGGGCCTTTTCGGGTTGAGGATGGAGTCAAGCTCAACTCCCAGTCCTACTGCCAGTTTCTGGAAGACACCTTCTTCAAGCAGTGGTACAGGAAGAAGTCTGCATCCTTCAAGAAAAACATGATTTTCATGCAGGACAATGCTCCATCACACGCGTCCAAGTACTCCACAGCTTGGCTGGCAAGAAAGGGTCTAAAAGAAGAAAAACAATTGACATGGCCTCCTTGTTCACCTGACTGAACCCCATAGAGAACCTGTGGTACATCATCAAATGTGAGATTTACAAGGAGGGAAAACAGTACACCTCTCTGAACAGTGTCTGGGAGGCTGTGGTTGCTGCTGCACGCAATGTTGATGGTGAACAGATCAAAACACTGACAGAATCCATGGATGGCAGGCTTTTGAGTGTCCTTGCAAAGAAAGGTGGCTATATTGGTCACTGATTTGTTTTTGAATGTCAGAAATGTATATTTGTGAATGTTGAGATGTTATATTGGTTTCACTGGTGAAAATAAATCATTGAAATGGGTATATATTTGTTTTTTGTTAAGTTGCCTAATAATTCTGCACAGTAATAGTCACCTGCACACACAGATATCCTCCTAAAATAGCTCAAACTAAAAACAAACTAAAAACTACTTCCAAAAATATTCAGCTTTGATATTAATGAGTTTTTTGGGTTCATTGAGAACATGGTTGTTGTTCAATAATAAAATTAATCCTCAAAAATACAACTTGCCTAATAATTCTGCACTCCCTGTATTATGGTTTTGTCATGCTTTAGAAGAGTCAAAAACTTACATACAGCACATTTAAAACAAGCTAAATAATCAAATTGCAAATGGTTTAAGGATAATCTTATTTCAAATAAAAAACAAGTTTATTTAGTTTACTCCATTGGCAGATTATTTAGCTTGTTTTAAGGAAAAACTTTCGACTAATTGTTTCTGTAAACGAGACAGTATTTTTTGCTTGTCCAAAAAATGCTTCTTGATTTAAGAAGTTTTAGATATTTGGATTCAAAACAAAAGCTCTAAGTACACTGTAAAACCCAAAAAGTTAAGGTAACTCAAACCATTTGAGAAAACCGATTGCAACAAACCATTTAAGTTTAAAAACTAATCCTAATGAGTACTGTGAACTTAATCTATTTGAGTAAACGAAGCATTTTGAGCACAGTAAAACCCAATAAATTAAGAGAACTCAAATCAACTGAGTACTGTAAAACCCAATAAGTTAAGGCAACTCAAACCGTTTGAGGAAACCGATTGCTACAAACTATTTAAGTTAAAAAAACTAATCTATATGAGTACTGTGAACTTACTCCATTTAAATTGAAGTAATGAGGTATTTAATTAACTCATTACCTTTAACTCTTAATTAACTCTTTTCAAATGAGTAGAATTAACTTTCAGTATATTTTGAGTTAACTACACTCATTTCATTTGATGAAGTTGACTGTTGGGTTTTACAGTGTAAGAAAAGCATTTTTTGTAGTGTGGTAATTTTCCATAAAAGTCTGTATGTGCGAAAGGGGACAAGAACTCACACTTGATACTTTCACTTTTGAACATTTACATGCACACCGACATTTAAATTATTGCAGACTTTTTATATTCAGATTAATAGAGCTGAATTATGAACTATAATTCAAATACAAAATAATACAGACAGTTTAATTTCAGATCAAAATCCTCTTGCTTCTGATTGGCTTGATCACTTACAGCAAAGAGGCAGTTTTGGCATTTTGAATAGACAAAGCAGTTGTGGTGTTTCTCAGTTTCTGCTAGCAGGATCTCTCCAGGACACTTTGATGCGGGGTTTAGAGCTATTTTTATAATCGCTAGACAGAGCAGGCAGAGAAGAAGACAGATCGTGGCTCTGGCACTGTTGTTTCAGCCGCTGCATTATTGCAGAGCTCTAAATTTAGCGCTGGCTGAAGGAGGTTTGAGGGAATGAGAGCACGAGCCTTCATAACTCTGAGAATGTGAGTTTTCCTCCCTGGAGACGAGCAGGAATGGAAAGAGATCTGCATGAGAAGCATCTAAGCCATAATGTTGTTTTTCCTAGTACTGCAAGAGCCATGTATTAAGAAGCAAATTACATTACTTATTAGGGGTGCAGCAATAGACTTCTCACAGTTTGGTTTGGTTTTAGGTTATGTTTTTAGTACAGTTCTGTATATGATGATGTTCATTAATGGTTCAAAAATATAAAAGATTTTAACAGATTTGTGTGTGTTGAGCATCAGTTAAGACAATGTTAGCACCTGTCAGCTTTAATTGTGGGGAAAACTGGATAATTTTAAACTTTTGTCAGCTAATTTCATCTTCCGGGTTTAAAATTATTTTTGGGGCGGATCAAAATCGGTGACATAGCGCAAAACTGCAAGTGGAGTTATTATTCATAGCGGAGTTTTCTTATCCTATGAGAAGAGCCTGCTTCTTAATTATTCATGACTGCGCGTGCTTTCCGAAAGAAACAGACCCGCCAGTGCCAATCTGTGAGACCCTATGTTGATGACTGGGTGAGACCGCGTCCATGGTCCCACGGCACACAGTATTTAGCCGTTCATGAAGGGTCGTTTGTGTTTGTTTCCATGATCCACGGGGTTTGTTGCATGTGTTTCCCTGCGATCCTGTCAGGCCTGATACAGCAAAGCTGTACAGTATGTGTGCAGCTAGCATTTTTGTCGGGAGAGCTGTACGAGAATTAGAGAATGGCGAACTTTGTCTTTTATCAGTTGAGTTCGTTCACATTTAGACGCATCGCTGTGCTGCTGTGTTCGCCTAAATCCTCCAGATTACCAGCAGGGCTAATGGTTGAAATAGACAGGGCAAGAGACCTGCTGCACTGAGTCTGCATTCAGTCCCGGGGATTGAGGGAGAAGTCCTCATTTATAGTGTTTATATAAACACGATTATCTTTATAATGATAGAAATTGTGATTGTGTGTATATGAAATTACGAATAACAAATGTAGCAGGACATTAAATTACTGTTTATTTCTTTGCATTTTAACTTTGTAAACTATAAAGTCATGGGTCTCCTCACAGTTTGTGTCTCATTCTGTGAGTCAACTGACAGCAGTTGTTCGCTCCCCTCTTTTTCTCTTGCTCTGCTGGCCACGCTCACTCCTGCCTCTGCTCGCAGAGCTCCACGCTCATTATGATGCTTTTTTTGAAAAAATTCGGGGGTAGACTTGAACCAAAAGTGGGAGGTTTCATGGCCCTTTAAAAAAGCACTGTCAAATAAAAATAACTCTACAAGCGAAATAAAATACAAAATGAACACGAGATATCAAAGGTGACCCTAAAATAAACAGTGCTTGTTTCAGCGCATGGACATACATTTTAACATACACACCAGTTCAGAGAGTAATTAACCTTAAAGCATACCTGTCAACATTGGGATGTGAAAATGAGGGATATGCCCACCATAATAAAGGAATCCCCCGATGCCCCACCCCCCTTAAAAAATCCTCAAATTACTAAATATGTTAATCTGAAGCGGTTTCATTGTAAATAAACAGTTAAATGGTCAGTAATATGTTTTATTATTATTATTATTTACAAAAGAAAAAATAAATAGTATACATCAGCAGCAAATACATTAGCAAACAGTTCAGCTTATTAAAATTAATAGCTATTATAATGAAATAAAATCAAGCTCTCAAATCTCATTAGCCGTTTCTTTACTGTATAACTTACACATTCTGATTAAAGAGCAATGAATGAATCTCTTATTTATTTAGATTTTTTTTCGTTTGATTACATTAAATAACAGGTGTCACTTTAAAAATGCAGCCATCTAACATTATAATGAAAGCATTCGATTGCTTTCCTAACTTTTTATGCTCATTTAGGACGAAATTAGTTGTGTTTGAAAAAAAAAAAACCCCACCAAGATCGACATCTTTAGATATTATTATTATTATTAATAATTACGTGTATATGTCTGTTTAAACAAGCACCCAAAACCCAGACTTTTGCTCCGTTTCAAATCGCGTGTACAGAATCTGTTTGGAAAACAGCGTCTATTTATCACTATAGAGCGCGTCAGCTGATAGTCGTGCACCGCTATATGACTGTTTTGATGATTGCATATGAAGGGGAGACGGCATCTGTAATGAAAAAGTAAGGGAATCCCTCCGTTTTTATATTTATTTTAAAGTATTTTCATGCCTAAACAAAGCGAAAGCACAGAACAGACTAACATTTAAGAGCAAAGGGCGGCCCCTGGTGGTTTGGTGGTATGAGTTGCGTATAGGGAGGCTCTGCTCTTTAATGTTTATTGCCACCCTTCAGAGAAAGACTGAAAATACGGGAGAAATACGGCAAAATACCTTTACAGAATGATAGCAGGATAGAACTGTCAAATACAGGAGAATCCCGGGGAAAAAGGGAGGGTTGACAGGTATGCCTTAAAGTTGCTGTTCACTGTTAGAGGTCAACACCTAATGTTAAGAAACCCCAACCTTGTTTATAGGACTGTAAACTTAAACTCGACATTCATATGTATACATATACTGTATAACTCGTAAGTAATCTGTATTGTATAGAGCATTTATAATGTATGGTCATAAACCCAAAGTGCTTCACAATCATGAGAGGTGGTCTCTCCACACCACCACCGGTGTGCAGCAACCACTTGGATGATACTATGGCAGCCACAGGACAACGGCGCCAGTGCGCTCACCACACACCAGGTATTGGTGGATGGAGAGACAATGATAGAGCCAATTTGGTGGATGGGGATGATTGGGAGGCCATGATGGATAAAGGCAGATGGAGGAAATTTGGCCAGGACTCTTTACTAGAAGTGCCATGGGATTTTTAATGACAACAGAGAGTCAGGACCTCGGTTTAACGTATCATCTGAAAGACGGCGCTCACTGACAGTATAGTGTCCCCTTCACTATACTGGGGCATTAGGACCCACAATGACCACAGGTTGAGCGCCCCCTGCTGGCCTCACTAACACCACTTCCAACAGCAACCTAGTTTTCCCATGTGGTCTCCCATCCAGGTACAGACCAGGCTCAGCCCTGCTTAGCTTCAGTGAGTGATACAGCTATGGCATAACTAATAGGATTGCTGGAATACTCTGTATGATATTGAAGTTCAGTACAACCTCCATGGTTCAATACGCATATGGATATTGGGGTTTTTCGGTTTTGCATTAATTAGAAATTTTTGTTTTGCAATTCTCCCATTCCTTTAATGGTCTAACCCTTATTTCAGCACAACATGTAATATTAATAATTCATATTGTATTTATTAACATGAGCAAATATATTATTTTGTGCAGAAATGAGAGTCGGACGATTATTAAAAATGAAGCCAAAATGTTTTGTGCAAATTTATGTTATTGAATTAAATAAACACTGTTTCAGACGAAGCGGTTAGCAATTATAAACAGGTTTTCTGCCAAAAATAAAAGCTTGAGGCTTTAACATTAGAGACAAATATGTAATCATGGATTTAAATACATTTATTTATATATATATATATGTAGATTTTATAGTTGTATAGTACTTAAATATTTGTATAGTTTATAGTAAATACTGCTATAGTTGGTCACACTTTATTTTGATTGTCCATTTGTTGAATTTAAGTTACATTGCATCTACATGCCAACTAATTCTCATTAGATTATAAGTAGACTGCTAGGTTGGGGTTAGTGTAAGTTGACATGTACTTGCAAAGTTTCTTATAGTCAGTTAAATGTCTGTTTAGCAGCATATCATCAAATATTAAGCAGGCAGTCTACTAATACTCAAATGGACCATCAAAATAAAGTGTTACCATATAGTTTTTTATTTATGTTTAGTGATAGTAATAATTGTAATAAAATTAATACCTATTATTATTATTTTTGTTATAATTTGCAACCAAATTATGTAGTAGGGTTTAGGGGTGTCAAAATTAATCGTTTCTTCGGTGCACTGCGGTGCAGATGGGGACAATTCGATATCGGTTCAGTAATAGATCATAACCGGTTATCCCCTATGTGCGATGTCGTGGTAGAATACTATGGCGAAGGCGGTGAGAATGAGTAAATGAAACACTCCTACTACTTAAAAAGCAGATCTTTCATTGACACAGAGGAATGGTGAAGCACAAGCCGCTATTTCACTACTAGGGAGAAATGCTGTAAAACTCTCTCTCTCCCTCTCTCTCTCACACACACACACACACCTAGGGCATTTGACCCGTTGGCATGTTCGTGAGGTAAAGTTTCCTCTCCTCTCGGCTGTTCAGGCGATACTTGTGGATCCAGACATAAGCGTGTCTGTGGTGCGAGTTTATTGTATTTATTCTATTACGGATTACCTGATAACCGCGAATTATGCGCATATAGACTGACCCGCGTCTGTTTTTCCCACGTCACTCATGGGTGAACAGCGCTTTCGTTTCTAAAGCCAAGCGCAGCCCTTTCTGTTGAGCGGATGAAGACAATGATTAATCATAAGGGTGTAAGAACTTGCCAGTGCACAAAAAGCAAGCGGGATAATATTTACATTAGTTTATTTGGTATGAAACTGTTATGAATTGCTCGTGCTGTCTTCTGTGCATGTATTGGAGTTTTCATTCACAAAGAGTGCTTTTTTTGAGCAGGTAAAATTAAAGGTACAGTTCATATATCTGACTGCTTGTATTAAAGGACAAAATTGTATTACAAGTAATATATAAATATAAACATATTTATAGATTTTAATAAAAAAAAATTTCTTGTGTTGTAAAGAAAAAAATCTAATTATGTATGGAAAGCATCGTCAATGCACCGTGATGCACCGAGATATCGAATTGAACCGAATCGATGGCATGATAATCGGAACCGAACCGAACCGTGAGACCAGGGTAGGTTCACACCACTAGTAGGGTTGTCGCGATACCATTAATTAATCTTACGATACAACACCAGCTGAAGTATCACGATACCAAGTAGTATTGCGATACTGTAATTAATAACTCAAATTATAACTTTAAAAATTACTATATTTTATGTTAGAATAGGTCTGCTTGAATGTAATTCATAATTCCCTTAAGGCCAAAAAGTATTATTTGCACCCCACTTCACCTAATATTTTTTCATTCTTTTTGTTTATTTTGTAGATAACTGACCAACAAAAATACACTAAAATAAAGATAAAAATTATACCTAATTAAATTTGTTACAAAAGAGCATTTTTTCCCAACAAAATTAGGCTATTAAATGAGGCTATTAAAAAAAATTAGTGCTCAAAAACTGTTTAAGTGTCTCCTGTTGCTATTTAGTTTTTTTCATCTATTTTTTCCCCCATTCTTATCAGGTAACAATCCAAAGTAATTCAAATTATCATTTTGTGAGTCGTTCTTTTAAAGAGATTGTTGTGGTTGTTGTAGCTACTAAATCATATTAACAGGAACAGAAATGAACTGATTTAGATGTGCGTTCGAACTGAAGCGTTAGAAAACGAGCAATAGGCTATCATAAAAGGTTTTGCAACCTTAAAGGGCTCCACAGACTTTTCAAATAAATAGTTTATTGTTGCACAAACGTGTGAGCATTTGAGTGACTTTTCCACATGCAACATTATGTATTGTAGATAAACCGTTAATGATGATACTACCGTTTACAAACTACAGTGGCACTGCCAGTCTTTTGGAGCCATAGTATCACAATACTACTATAGTTCTGGTAAACCGTGCAACCCTATTATGGAGCCCTACAATTATGCACAAAAAAGCTTTTTTTAAATTGCAATTTAAGCCCTGTTTAAGCGAACCACGATACCTCGATCCCAGTTGTAAGAGCAACAAATAATGACTTGACTTCTAGTTGATCATTTGGAAAAGTGGCAGAAGGTTAATTTTTCTGATGAATCTTCTGTTGAACTGCATCCCAATTATTACAAATACTGCAGAAGACCTACTCGAACCTGCATGGACCCAAGATTCACACAGACATCAGTCAAGTTTGGTGAAGGAAAAAACATGGTTTGGGGTTACATTCAGTTACATCCAGCAGAGTGGATGGCAACATCAACAGCCTGAGGTATCAAGACATTTGTGCTGCCCATTACATTACAAACCACAGGAGAGGGCAAATTCTTCAGCAGGATAGCGCTCCTTCTCATACTTCAGCCTCCACATCAAAGTTCCTGAAAGCAAAGAAGGTCAAGGTGCTCCAGGATTGGCCAGCCCAGTCACCAGATATGAACATTATTGAGCATGTCTGGAGTAAGATGAAGGAGGCATTGAAGATGAATCCAAAGAATCTTGATGAACTCTGGGAGTCCTGCAAGAACGCTTTCTTTGCCATTCCAGATGACTTTATTAATAAGTGATTTGAGTCATTGCAGAGATGTATGGATGCAGTCCTCCAAGCTCATGATGGAGTCAGACACAATATTCATTCTGTTTCCACTGCAGCATGACTTTATATTCTATACTGGACATTATTTCTGTTCAGTGACAAGACTTTTGTCTAAGCAAAGTCAGACCTTACTGTCCTAATTAAATCATTCAAAATCAAGCCATGATCATATTTTATTTTGGTAAAATAAGCGTCATCTAGAGGCCTTTGCCTCTAATATAAGCCACTTCTGATACCAAATGATCAATTAGAAGTCAAGTTATTATTTGTTGTTACTTATTTGTTGTTACTAAAACTTGGATAGGCGACAAGACTTTTGTCAGGTAGTGTAGTACTCCATATGTTATAGTGGTGCATTAACATGTTGTATATTGATTTCAGGTACACTCCAAATTCCGCTACCCGTTCTTCTATGAGATGTGCTGGTATGTGCTGGAGAGATACGTCAGCTGCTTGACCAAACGTTCGCATCTCAGCCTCGAGTTTCGCAATCACACTGGTGAGTCGACTGTACTGAACAGAATTGAGCTAAAACAAAATTAGACCAAATGTCTGCATAGATGCATGTAAATGAAGCATTTGGGAGAGGGAAGACATATAAATAGAGTTGGGCAAGTTTCTTCCAAAATGTATTGCACTATATATTACTAGTTACTGTCATTTTATTGTAATTACTTACATTATGATATTACTGTCTCAAATGTTAAGCATTACACCACTTTTGTATTACTTCTAAGCAGTGTTGGGGAGTAACTAGTTACATGTAACGGCGTCACGTAATTTAATTACAAAATAAAAGTAACAGTAATTTGTTACAGTTATTAAAAATGTGTAATTAAATTACAGTTACTTATGAAAATGTTAAAGATTACAAATGAGGTTACATCTAAAAATATTCTTTAAAAATCTGGCATATGTTAAATAATATGAATCTGTTGCTTTGCCTGTTTTTGATATGCACGATGCCCTCTGCTAAGGCCTTTTAGTAAAGCGCTGCTATTCTGATGCTTTTGATTGGTTTTCCGGTTTGATTGCTGCGCACCACGTCTACCAGTTACGTTAATCCTCTCTGCCGCTGAAAGCATTAGGCTACTAAAACCAGTCTGAGAGCTGCCACCATGGCGAGTGATAAAAATGCAATTCATTGCTGGAAATGTAAAAATAATTTCACCCTGAAATCCGAGAAGGGCACAAATATAACAGTTCAGTGCAAAACTTGTTTGCCAGCTGTTAAAATACTTTCGACATCAAAGGCTTCACTGTTGGCGCCAGTGGTGTAGTGGTTAGTGCGTTGACACGTGCACTCCGGTGCTCATTGCCACCCGAGTTCGATTCTCGCCTCGTAGTCCTATGCCGATCCTTCCCCTCTCTCTGCTCCCCACACTTTCCTGTCAATACTCTTTATAATTATAAAAATACTCTTATAATTATAAAAATACTCTTATAATTATAAAAATAATTATAAAAATTAAATAAAAATGTCAAACCTGAGGAAGCATCTGCCTGTATGTATCCTAGCCTTTCTTTATAAAAGCGAATGTTTTTGTTGTTATCATGAGTGTACAGAAATAAAAACAGACCCTTTCATTTCCAATGATATAGAGGCAGTGCAGAATTATTAGGCAAATGAGTATTTTGACCACATCATCCTCTTTATGCATGTCTTACTCCAAGCTGTATAGGCTCGAAAGCCTACTACCAATTAAGCATATAGGTGATGTGCATCTCTGTAATGAGAAGGGGTGTGGTCTAATGACATCAACACCCTATATCAGGTGTGCATAATTATTAGGCAACTTCCTTTCCTTTGGCAAAATGGGTCAAAAGAAGGACTTGACAGGCTCCGAAAAGTCAAAAATAGTGAGATATCTTGCAGAGGGATGCAGCACTCTTAAAATTGCCAAGCTTCTGAAGCGTGATCATCGAACAATCAAGCGTTTCATTCAAAATAGTCAACAGAGTCGCAAGAAGCGTGTGGAAAAACCAAGGTGCAAAATAACTGGCCATGAACTGAGAAAAGTCAAGCGTGCAGCTGCCAAGATGTCAAGATGCCACTTGCCACCAGTTTTGCCATATTTCAGAGCTGCAACATCACTGGAGTGCCCAAAAGCACAAGGTGTGCAATACTCAGAGACATGGCCAAGGTAAGAAAGGCTGAAAAACAACCACCACTGAACAAGACACACAAGCTGAAACGTCAAGACTGGGCCAAGAAATATCTCAAGACTGATTTTTCTAAGGTTTTATGGACTGATGAAATGAGAGTGAGTCTTGATGGGCCCGTGGCTGGATCGGTAAAGGGCAGAGAGCTCCAGTCCGACTCAGACACCAGCAAGGTGGAGGTGGAGTACTGGTTTGGGCTGGTATCATCAAAGATGAGCTTGTGGGGCCTTTTCGGGTTGAGGATGGAGTCAAGCTCAACTCCCAGTCCTTTTGCCAGTTTCTGGAAGACACCTTCAAGCAGTGGTACAGGAAGAAGTCTGCATCCTTCAAGAAAAACATGATTTTTATGCAGGACAATGCTCCATCACATGCGTCCAAGTACTCCACAGCGTGGCTGGCAAGAAAGGGTCTAAAAGAAGAAAAACAATTGACATGGCCTCCTTGTTCAGCTGACTGAACCCCATAGAGAACCTGTGGTCCATCATCAAATGTGAGATTTACAAGGAGGGAAAACAGTACACCTCTCTGAACAGTGTCTGGGAGGCTGTGGTTGCTGCTGCACGCAATGTTGATGGTGAACAGATCAAAACACTGACAGAATCCATGGATGGCAGGCTTTTGAGTGTCCTTGCAAAGAAAGGTGGCTATATTGGTCACTGATTTGTTTTTGTTTTGTTTTTGAATGTCAGAAATGTATATTTGTGAATGTTGAGATGTTATATTGGTTTCACTGGTGAAAATAAATCATTGAAATGGGTATATATTTGTTTTATGTTAAGTTGCCTAATAATTCTGCACAGTAATAGTCACCTGCACACACAGATATCCTCCTAAAATAGCTCAAACTAAAAACTATTTCCAAAAATATTCAGCTTTGATATTAATGAGTTTTTTGGGTTCATTGAGAACATGGTTGTTGTTCAATAATAAAATTAATCCTCAAAAATACAACTTGCCTAATAATTCTGCACTCCCTGTATTATGACTCAAAAGTTATTGATTTGTGAAATTCAGGGCACCAACAGACTCCTCTGGCTAAATCGATTTTATCACATTAACAGCGTTGGGCAGTAGCATCGTCAAAGTAGTGACGCTACTAGCTTAACTACATTTCTCTGTAGCGTGGCTGATCGCAGATCAATAAGTGACTGCACCGACATTCACAGAGCTGTGAGGCCGATGAAAGTAAATCCATATGATGGCGAGATCGCTGATTTCTTCTTTTTCCTGTTTATTGGTGGTCGACAACAAACTCCGTGTTACTGCCACCACTCACTCTGGTTGATGACGTCACCAGTCAATCATTGTGCTGACACAAGAAACTTGCTTGATGGAAAGATGACTGAGGGAGAGGAGGTTTATTTATATAGTTTACTGTAGTAAAGGCGAAAGTATACTATAGTAATTACTATTAGTTCATGATAGTTACTAATGATACTACATTATGAAGTGCAATTTATTAATGAAGAGTTGTTAATATATACAATATAATGCTTATTCCTAAATATTTACTATACATTACTATGGTATTTTAAATGTGTAACACCTGGTTTTATTGGATTTGTAGTTTTTGCTGTTATATGTATTATAATTTGTTTCTGTTTAGTACAGCATATTATTTGCAGTAAATAACTGAACTG
This sequence comes from Danio kyathit, assembly GCA_903798195.1. NCBI lineage: Eukaryota > Metazoa > Chordata > Actinopteri > Cypriniformes > Danionidae > Danio > Danio kyathit. Next base: position 49,012,317 of record LR812528.1, on the reverse strand, counting down.
AACAATTATGCCTCATATGTTTCATTGACAGTCTTATTGATCACTAAGATATGATTAATTTGGATTTAAGTTGCTTTGATTTAAAAATCTAAATTGCAAAAATAGCTTGAATGTATTTTTTATTGCAAATGCCACAAAAATCCCCCTGCACAACTAACTAACATTAGATTTTGTAACAACAGTAAACACTTTTTTTGCTATAAGGTCTGGTTTTGTGGTGGCTGTACTTTAAAATTAAATTAATATAATCTTAATTCAAGTGATGTAAGATTTTGATATGCTAAGTGTCAGGGTTCTGCCACTCTGGTCTTGCAAATTCTTGTTTGCTGGCAGAGTCCGGACACTAGCTCTGTCTTGTCCATGCCCTCTTGTGCTCGGCTCGAGTTTTCTCGGGTCGGGCACTCGTTTACTGTCATTGTGTGTGTGTGTCTCTGGGTGCGTGCTGTCATGAGTGCGTGCGGGCCGTGCACGCTCCCCCTTGATGCGAGCGTGTACTCTCGTGTTTGTTTTGTTCTGTCGGCATCGCGCTGTTTCATTCTCAGTGTCTCAGTCTGGTTGGTTTTGGTTTCGGTTGGCGCTGAGATGAAGCATGCGCGGTGCTTATGTGTGAGCGCACGGTAAGATGTTTACATCTATCGTGTGCTCGTGTCTCGCGTTCAGTCTTCTGTTGGTGTTGTGTTTAGCACATGACTCATGTTTACATGTGCCGCAATATTTTTACAATATTTTACAATATTTTTTATTGTAAATAAACATCTAAGTTTGCATTTGGGTCCTCGCCTCCTTTCCCTTACCCACAATCGTGAGACTAACAGTAAACAGAGCTACTGTAGCTCACACCTGCTTGGTATAAATGCTTGAAAATGATTTAGTTAAAAATATCAATTACAAACTTAAAAGTAATTAAAAAGTAATCAGATGTAATCAGTTACTTTACTTTAATAAAGTAATTGAAAAGGTACACTACTTATTACATTTTAAATCGGGTCATTTGTAATCTGTAATCTATTACATTTCCAAAGTAACCTCCCCAACACTGCTTCTAAGTTACTTTCAGCAAAATAACCGCAGAGGTATGACTACATTGTAATTTTGTCTTGTCATGCGAATAATAAACTTCAAACTTTAATAATCTTCAAAGTAACTCTTGTTTTTATTTGATTCTAAATAGCTGAACCAAAGCCAGTGACGGAGAGTCTCATGTCTGCTCCTCGGCTGGACATGGAGGAGGACTCGTGTGGGACAGAAGGGACGATTTTGTCCTCTTTTTCCGTCCCGCCCTGTCAGACCTTCAAACCCTCGGCCAATGATTCAGAGGACAGCTCCAAATCCCTCCCTTCAGAGTGTCCCAAAACTCCGTCCGGCTCCCCGGGAATGGAGCACTCGGGAAAATGGAGCCACCTGACAGAGTTTGAGCTGAACGGACTCAAGGCTTTGGTGGAGAAACTCGAATCTCTTCCGGAAAATAAGAAATGCGTTCCTGAGGGCATCGAGGATCCACAAGCACTGCTGGATGATGTCAAGGTCACTTTATACTACATACAGTTGAAGTCAGATTTATTAGCCCTAATGAATATTTTTCCCCCAATTCTTGTAGATTTGTTTCAAGACATTTCTAATCATAATAGTTTTAATAACTCATTTCTAATAACTGTTTACTTTTATCTTTGCCATGATGACAGCACATAATATTTGACTAAATATTTTTCCAGATACTAGTATTCAGTTTAAAGTGACATTTAAAGGCTTAACTATGTTAATTAGGCAAGTCAGGGTAATTAGGCAAGTCATTGTATAACAGTGGTTTGTTCTGTAGATGGAAATAATACTGCTTAAGGGGGCTAATAATATTGACCTTAAAATGAGTTTAAAAAAATTAAGAACTGCTTTTATTCCAGCCGAAATAAAACAAATAAGACTTTCTCCAGAAGAAAAAACATTATAGGAAATACTGTGAAAAATTCCTTGCTCTGTTAAACTTAATTTGGGAGATATTTGAGAAAGCAGGGCTAATAATCTTGACTTCAGCTGTAGATTTTCTACTGTTTTGTTTTGCTCAGTGTCTTGAATTTCTATCATGATTATTATTATTGTTTTGAAATTTGCTTTTTGCTTTTGACCATAAGTAATATTGATAACACTTAATTTTAAGCAACCATTCACACTATTTACTACTGGCTAATGACTTGCCTGTTATTAAGATATTCACTGTATATCATGCTATAGAATCTGAAACTGGCAGATCTAGAGCACTGCTAGACACTGTAAATAATCACAAGACACCTTTCTTGTAAAACAGCAGTTTGTATCCACATAAAGCCTAAAAGTAAAGTCAAATTAGATGCATAGTTTGTACAGTTTAACCTACAGTAACCTTTGAAATAGTCAAAATAGGTCAGATTACACTAAGTATCAACAATGAAACATTCATTCATTTTCCTTAGTCCCTTTATTTATCAGGGGTCACCACAGCGGAATGAACCGCCAACTTATCCAGCATATGTTTTACACAGCGGCTGCCCCTCCAGCCCCAACCCATTACTGGGAAACACCCGTTACACTCTCATTCACACACATACACTACGGCCAATTTAATTTATTCAATTCACCTATAGCGCATGTGTTTGGACTGGGGGAAACCGGAGCACCCGGAGGAAACCCACACCAACACAGGGAGAACATGCAAACTCCAAACAGAAATGCCAACTGGCCCAGCCAGGACTCAAACCAGTGACCTTCTTGCTGTGAGGTGACAGTGCTAACCACTAAGCCACCGTGCCTCTCCATAAACTAATAGTTAAATAAATACATAAGTACAGCTGGAGTTGTCCTGCAACTTACTGTGGTTACACCAACTCAATATTTGCTGCTTTCAAAGGCCTGCAAAAGATTTTAAAACCAAAAAATCTCTTTAAACTTCTAAATATAAATCCTTGCACACCAAGAGGACGAGCAACATCGGGATTAGATTTTATGGTGCGTTTTACAGCATCAGCAATAATCAGAGCTCATCAGGGGCTTTTTGGTTGAAGTGCATTTCTTGGAACTGGCCTTTTTATAAATATAGTTTTAGTTTTGATTTCTCTTTTTAAATAAGATTTGTTTACTTCCAGAACAAAAAAAAGTATCGTAAATTAAGGAATTTTCTAAATTTAGTGGACTAAACTTATGCATTTTAATTTAGCTTCAAATAATCTTTTACCTATTAAAATGTTTGATCATTTTCACACAAAAACAAATTATAAAACTATATACACAGTATATAATAATAATATATTTTTTAAACTACTCAATCTTTTGTCAAACTCTTTGTGTTTTTCTGCCAAAATAAAACAAAAAAAGTTTTTTAAAATACAATTTTTTTTTACTCATATAGTAAATACTACATTAAATACTATATAAATACTATGTTTAGCGATTAGTAGGACCAGACAGAATCTGCGGACATTTTTTGTCTATTTCTGCAGAGAATTTCATGCGGATTTATGTGGAATTATTTTAGGAGTATCGTAACTAAAAACCTAATATATTAAATAAAAAATAATACTTTTTAAACTTTTATTTAATGTTTACAATGCAAATTCATCTACATCCACTTATTCGGTAAACAAAGCAAGTATATCTGTAATATCTAATAATATATCTATTAAAAGAGAAAATATATTACTTTACAAACTGTATTGTAAATAAATAAAATGAACACTTTCATATTAGTCAATAACATTATTGAAATGAATTTAAAAACTCATTCATTCATTTTATTTTCGGCTGAGTCCCTTTATTAATCTGGGGTCGCCAAAGCGGAATGAGCCGCCAACTTATCCAGCACGTTTTATGCAGCAGATACCCTTCCAGCCACAACCCATCTTTGGGAAACATCCACACACACTCATTCACACACACACACTACGGACAATTTAGCCTACCCAATTAACCTGTACAGCATGTGTTTGGACTGTGGGGGAAACCGGAGCACCCGGAGGAAACCCACGCGAACACAGGGAGAACATGCAAACTCCACACAGAAACGCCAACTGACCCAGCCGAGGCTCGAACTAGCGACCTTCTTGCTGTGAGGCGACAGCACTACCTACTGCGCCACTGCGTCGCCTAATTTAAAAACTGAATAAATATAAATTAACACACATTTACAGAAGTAAATAAACAGACTCAATAATGGGCTGGAAATCTGCAGATTTCTGTGGGCGCAGATTCCGTGTGGGCCTAGCGATTAGTACATTTCCGAATAAAAATAATATTGATTATTATATTCATGCTGATAAAAATAAACATAACCTGGGACCAAATTATGCAGCTCTAGACTACAAACATCCATCGTAAAGCTTTTTAATTCACACCAAGGATCAAATAACTTACATTATTAACTAACTGGGATGTGATGTTATTCATTCATTTTCCTTCGGCTTAGTCCCTTTATTTATCAGGAGTCTCCACAGTGGATTGAACCGCCTTTGAACTTATCCAGCATATGTTTTACACAGAGGATGTCCTTCCAGCTGCAACCCAGTACTGGGAAACACCCATACACACTCATTCACACACACACACACACACACACACACACACACACACACACACACACACACACACACACACACACACACACACACACACACATTACGGCCAATTTAGTTTATTCAATTCCTGATACCGCATGTCTTTGGACTGTGGGGGAAAATGGAGCACCCAGAGGAAACCCACACCAACACAGGGAGAACACAGAAATGCCAACTGACCCAGCCGAGGCTCAAACCAGCGACCTTCTTGCTGTGAGGCGACGGATGTGACATTTTGCGTTACATAATCATGTTAGGTCATGCCTAGTGTGTCAGGATCTTTAGACTTGTAGTTTCAGACCATATAATGCACAATACCTGACCTATCAGATGAGTTAATTCTTTGATGTCTTCATTTTTGTTTCTAGACTTTGTTTTTAATTGTGTCTTTTGCTTTTTGAGCAGGTTGTCTTGAGGGAACATGCAGATGACAACCCCAAGCTGGCCATCAGTGGTTCCCCAATTGTATGCTGGCCAAAGAAGACATTCAAGGTACAAAAAGTAGATCGATTCGAAATCTGAGAATGTAGTCGAGCACGATTCTTCACGCTATTCGTCTAATAAGCTCATTAGAATGTTTTGCATTTAGCAATATTAGTGCTTTAATATACAGTTAAAGTCAGTATTATTCGCCCTCCTGTGAATTCTCTTTTCTTTTTCAAATATTTCCCAAATGATGTTTAACAGAGCAAGGAATTTTTCACAGTATTTCCTATAATATTTTTTCTTTTGGAGAAGAAAAGTTTTCTTCTGGAAAAGAGCAGTTTTTATTTTTTTTAAAACCTTTTAAAGGTCAATATTATTAAGAAATAAATTTTTTGATTGTCTATATCAGTGGTATACAACCTTTTTATCACCACGGACCGGTCAATGCTTGACAATTTTACCGTGGCCCGGGGGCAGGGGGTCTGTACATAGATTGCTAGTTGACCAACAACCGTTTTCTCAGAGGATAACAAGCTGACAAAACATTGCTGCAACTTTGATACAAGCTTTTAAAACTGAAAAAGCTCTGCAGTGTTTGGGTGTTCTGTGTTTGTCTGATATAATTAGTCTACCGAAATGTGTATATGCAAAATATGAAGCTGATCAGTTCTTGTCACGTGACTGGCGGTGCGCTCGCAACATTCTGAAGATGTTTTCAACTGGGACTGGAAGGCTTCCAATATGCAACGAAATGTGAAAAGAAGCGATATGTACACGGCCGCCGTCATTTGCGATCTCCAGCAGTTGATCTTCTTGCACAGACATGCTGGATTCACCTGATTTGTTGACAAATGGGTTGTGGATCCTTTCCTTGGCAGTTTGTTGGTCCTTCAATGGGCTTCTTCCCCTTAACAAAGAAACTTTCCAAAGACGTCTGTTCCTTAGGATGCTTTCACACAAGAACTTTTGGTCCACATCCAGATTTGTTTGACATCAGAGCACGGTACGTTTATCTATAGTGTGAATGTTCTCTTCTGAACTCGGGTGCGCACCCGTGAACCGTACCCGAGTCCACCTGAAAGAGGTGGTCTGGGGTACGGTTCGTGCGAACTCTGGTACGGTTCACTTCGGATTTGAATGCAATTGTACCAAATAACGGAAGTGAAACGCCAACTGTACAACAAACTTTAGTTTTCATAACGTTCATTCATGTGTGTGTATCACCTACCTTGGTGACAAGTGGGTCTGACCCAGTGCAAACAGTGATAATGTCTGCTTGTCTCCTCCAAAAACGACTCCTGCAAACATCACGTGATGTTCTGAACGTTTTTAATATTTTTTTGCAGCAAGACGCAAGTGGCTCTCTGTAAAAATTCAGTAAGAACGACCGTTCAGTAAGCAAAACGACCGTGATATGCTTACGTCTCCATTTTGCCGCTTTGCTTTCGTGGCCATCACCTAACAATAGCTGTACACAAAACAGCAGCTTGATGACGCAAGCGTACTGAGGTTCAGAAAGAAAAAAGACTGTGTGAACACAAACCAGCCGAGAAGGTGGCAAAGGGGGATAATCAAACTTGGGTTCGGTCCAGGCAATTGAACCAAATGTGAAAGCACCCTAACGGGTTTCGGCCGGACGCTATGATACTACACCAAAGTTGGCGACCTGGGGCTGTTACAGATTGTACCAAAAAGCTGAGGACCGAGGGCGGGGTGGAATTACGGGAGTTTTCCGGGAAAAATAATAAAACGGGAGGGTGGCGGGCGATGGGTCTGAAATATGGGACACTCCTGGGAAAAACAGGAATGTTAGCAGGTAAGATTGGGATTGAAGCGCACGCTGCACATGAGCGAAGCAATGCGCTCATGCTTTCCAGGCGCACCTAGTTGAAAGAATGCTGCAAGCGCACGTGACAAGAACTGGACCAATCAGCTTCATACTTTGTATGAAATATACACATTTCTACTCTACTAGAAAAAAAATACAAAATGAAAAATACCAAACAATTTTGTAGTTTAGTTGATCAAAGGTGACTTTCAGACAGAGGTTCAGCAGCCTTTGACTACATGTGCTCTCTTTAAAAGGGAAATACTCAGCTAATATGAGGCTTAGATTTAGATTAGACAAATACAGTTTATTTTTATTCATTCTTATTTTTATTTATTTATTTATTTCTGTCATTTGTTTTCAGTGTAAAATTATTACTTATGTTTTAATGCCAACATTTTTTTTACTTATTTTTAAGTGCAAAGAGAAATAGACTATTGTTTGCTTTTTATTAATATTTTGTGCTGTATTATTGAGTTACTGAGCAGCAATAAATAACACTTTAAAATATCAGGAGTTTTCATGTGACTTACTAAACTAGTAGTGTTTTGAAGTAAATGAAAGCATAATAATCATCATAACCATGACTATTCCTCAGACTATAATCATACAAAATCAATTAATCATTGCATCCCTAATACTAGTGTCTTGAAAAATATCTAGTAAAATATTATTTACTGTCATCATGGCAAAGATAAAAGAAATCAGTTATTAGAAATGAGTTATTAAAACTATTATGTTTAGAAATGTGTTAAAAAAAAAAAAATCTCCTTTCCGTTAAACAGAAATTGAGGGAAAATATACAGAGGAGCTAATAATTCAGACTTCTAGGTCTAATTTTCCTCCCAACTGATTTATGGGTTTAAGCTTGATCTGTGATCAACAGTAGAGAATTGTGGCATAATTTCAGCAAAAATATGTTGCTTCATCTGTGTATTTATGGTAAAATGCGAAGAGAAACTTTGTATTTAGTACTTCGCTGGAATGATGAATCAGACACAAGGGAAGTGTTGGCAATCCCCCAAAATTAGACCCAACCAATCCCACGCAAATATAGACTCATTTTAGTTTACTTCCCTATTGATTGTGACACACGCGAGATTGGATGTTGGCTTTTGTACTCCCCCACTTCAACAGTCTGGACGACTAAAAGCCCAGCTGCTGAATTCTCGCCTTCATTGTGTCTGTCTTTTGTGATTAAATACCATCTGTCCTTATACTGGCCTTTCTTCTTTACCCCATGACCCTGTTTCAACATGTCACACTTCTACTCTGCATACCCTCTTCCTATAGGCCAGGCTGGCGTATATTAAATAACCCGTTTTGCATATTGGCTTCCAATTGGTTCTCTTGCTCCCCTCCCCCATGACATACTTCTCGGAACTCCCCCCTGTTTGAATATTCATGAGCATGTCTTGCTGTAGTCTGTGTGTTCGGATGGCTAAGGAACAGAAGGGAGGTAGCAGTAGCAAGCCGTAGCCATGTCAGCTAGCATAAGACGCTAAAAGCCATGGCCATGTCTTTGATCGCTGACGAGGAGGATTATGACAACTCGGATTCTGAGCAGGTAGCAGTGTTAACTGCATTTAGTTAAAGATGAATAAAGCTGCATGTTGTTGTTGTTGTTGTATGCATGTGTGTGACTGAAGGCACGTGATGAAGGAGCTGTCAGAGCTGTCAGAAATGTTTATAGCCACTCTTTATAGCTTGTTAGACTTGATGTGGGTGTGCTGCTCATTATTTAAATGGGTTATTTTTAAATTAGAATATATACGCTTGCTAACATTGAGCTTGATTTGAATATCTCAGCTGAATATTATGTTAGTTTTCAGAAATTGCAATGTGTTGTTGGGTACTTTCAGAAGTGGGAAAGAGAAAGTGAAATCAGTGATGCTTCATTTGTGGAAGTAGTGAAATTACTATGACAGTCGTGCTATGCTAGCAGCTACAATTGCTTTCAATCAGTCACAGTTGATGTTGTTTTTTACTATAATGCAGTGTTTTCCAAGGCGTGTGGCTTCTTTGAATACTTTGCATATGTGTGTTTGTGCGGCCGCCCACGTGAGACTCTCCTATCGCTTGTGGTTTGAGCCAATCTTTCATTCTCTTTCCAGTGAATCCTTTTGTATCGCTCCTATTCAATCGCCACTAATACTGATGGCTAGATCTTTATCATTTAAACATCCATCATTAAGATCAAATGCATCTCTTTGGCTTAACTTAGGTTTGTCCTTTTGGAGTAGCATCTACTCAGATGTTTGTATAGATCATTGTGTTATTCAACTTCCTCAATTTCCAGGATATTTTTAACTGTTTTGGCCACAGCCCAACAAGGGCCTCTTTGAGCCGGTCCTACGAGATGAGCGCATGGGGGGAAGGGCGGGACAAAGAGCCAACGTGAGTAAAAACAGTTCAGACATGTTCGTCTTGTCAACATATTTAGTCCTGGACCTTCAGTTATGAAATTGCATCATGATCTGGGAACAGATGTGATGTTTTTGGAGGTCTTGCATTAACACATCTGGCCATTGACACAGTATTTTGGGGACTGACCGCTAATTTTAAGCTAAAAGATTTTATATTATGACTTTTCAGTGTTGTTGTTTGTATGTTTATTAAGAAACTGATATGATTGTATGTTATATATTACATATTTAGTATAGGTTTTGCCATGATTATAGCCGATTTGGCACTAAAACATAAATAAATCAACTAGTTTTACATTTTTATTGTTTTTAAAAGGGATAGTTCACTCAAAAATAAAAAAATACTCACTATTTATGCACTCTCGTGTGTTTCATGAGACTCTTCTGTTGAACACAAAAGAAGATATTTTGAACAATGTTAGAAACCGGCAACCATTGACTTCCATAGTATGGAAAACAAACACTATGGAAGTCAATGGTTACAGGTTTCTAACATCTTTCAAAATATCTTCTTTTGTGTTCAACAGAACAAAAATATGTTTTGAAATGAGTGAATAACGTGTAAATTATGACATTATTTTCAATTTCAATGATCTCTTTAGTGAATTTAGTGTAAAAAACAAAACAAAATTGATGTTTTTGGAGGTCTTACATTAACACATCTGGCCATTGACACTACAGTATTTTGGGGGGCTGACTGCTAATTTTACACTAAACGACTGTATATTATGACTTTTCAGTGTTGTTGTTTGTATGTTTATTAAGAAACTGATATGATTGCATGTTATATATTACATATTTAGTATAGGTTTTGCCATGATTATAGCCGATATGGCATTAAAACATAAATAAATCAACTAATTGTACCTTTTTATTATTTTTAAAAGGGATAGTTCACTCAAAAATTAATAAATACTCACTATTTACTCACTCTCATGTGTTTCATGAGACTCTTCTGTTGAACACAAAAGAAGATATTTTGAACAATGTGAGAAACCGGTAACCATTGACTTCCATAGTAAAAAAAAAAACTAAGTCAATGGAAGTCAAAGGTTACCGGTTTTCAGCATTTTTCAAAATATCTTCTTTTGTCTTCAACAGCAGAACGAGACTCATGAAACAGTAAATAGTGAATATTTTTTTTTCATTTATGACTAAAATATCCCTTTTAAAAATATAAAAATGTAAAACTAGTTTATTTATTTATATTTTAATGCCATATTGGCTATATTCCTGGCAAAACCTATACTAAATATGCAATCACATCAGTTTCTTAATAAACATACAAATAACAACAACAACACTGAAAAGAGTCATAATATACATTCTATTAGCATAAAATTAATTGTTTTCTTAGAGGAGTATAATATATATTTGATTATCAGTCACTGAATTATTAAAGACACTTCTAATTATCTGACAGATGTGATGTTTCTGGAGGTCTTACATTAACACATCTGGCCATTGACACTACAGTATTTTGGGGGGCTGACTGCTAATTTTACACTAAAAGACTGTATATTATGACTTTTCAGTGTTGTTGTTTGTATGTTTATTAAGAAACTGATATGATTGCATGTTATATATTGCATATTTAGTATAGGTTTTGCCATGAATATAGCCGATATGGCATTAAAACATAAATAAATCAACTAATTGTACCTTTTTATTATTTTTAAAAGGGATAGTTCACTCAAAAATTAATAAATACTCACTATTTACTCACTCTCATGTGTTTCATGAGACTCTTCTGTTGAACACAAAAGAAGATATTTTGAACAATGTGAGAAACCGGTAACCATTGACTTCCATAGTAAAAAAAAAAACTAAGTCAATGGAAGTCAAAGGTTACCGGTTTTCAGCATTTTTCAAAATATCTTCTTTTGTCTTCAACAGCAGAACGAGACTCATGAAACAGTAAATAGTGAATATTTTTTTTTCATTTATGACTAAAATATCCCTTTTAAAAATATAAAAATGTAAAACTAGTTTATTTATTTATATTTTAATGCCATATTGGCTATATTCTTGGCAAAACCAATACTAAATATGCAATCACATCAGTTTCTTAATAAACAAACAAATAACAACAACAACACTGAAAAGAGTCATAATATACATTCTATTAGCATAAAATTAATTGTTTTCTCAGATGAGTATAATATATATTTGATTATCAGTCACTGAAATATTAAAGACACTTCTAATTATCTGACAGATGTGATGTTTCTGGAGGTCTTACATTAACACATCTGGCCATTGACACTACAGTATTTTGGGGGGCTGACTGCTAATTTTACACTAAACGACTGTATATTATGACTTTTCAGTGTTGTTATTTGTATGTTTATTACAAAACTGATATGATTGCATGTTATATATTACATATTTAGTATAGGTTTTGCCATGATTATAGCCGATATGGCATTAAAACATAAATAAATCAACTAATTGTACCTTTTTATTATTTTTAAAAGGGATAGTTCACTCAAAAATTAATAAATACTCACTATTTACTCACTCTCATGTGTTTCATGAGACTCTTCTGTTGAACACAAAAGAAGATATTTTGAACAATGTTAGAAACCGGTAACCATTGACTTCCATAGTAGAAAAAACATGCGTCAATGGAAGTCAATGGTTACAGGTTTTCAGCATTTCAACAGCAGAAAGAATCTCATGAAACACATGAGAGTGAGTAAATAGTGAGTATTTTTTTATTTTTGAGTGAACTATCCCTTTTAAAAAATAATAAAAATGTAAAACTAGTTGATTTATTTATGTTTTAGTGCCATATCGGCTATAATCATGGCAAAACCTATACTAAATATGCAATATATAACACAATCATATCAGTTTCGTACAAATAACAACACTGAAAAGAGTCATAATATAAAATCTTTTAGCATAAAATTAATTGTTTTCTCAGATGAGTATAATGTATATTTGATTATCAGTCACTGAATTATTAAAGACACTTCTATTTATCTGACAGATGTGATGTTTTTGGAGGTCTTACATTAACACATCTGGCCATTGACACTACAGTATTTTGGGAACTGACCACTAATTTTACACCAAAAGATTTTATATTATGACTTTTCAGTGTTGTTATTTGTATGTTTATTAAGAAACTGATATGATTGCATGTTATATATTACATATTTAGTATAGGTTTTGCCATGATTATATCCGATATGGCATTAAAACATAAACTAATTGTACGTTTTTATTATTTTTAAAAGGGATAGTTCACTCAAAAATGAAAAAATACTCACTATTTACTGTTTCACAAGTCTCTTTCCTCTGTTGAACACAAAAGAAGATAGTTTGAGCAATGTTAGAAACTGGTAACCATTGAGTTCTATAGTAGGGAAAACAAATACTATGGAAGTCAATGGGGACAGGTTTCTAACATTTTTCAAAATATCTTCTTTTATGTTTAACAGTTTTGAAATGAGTCAATGACAAGTAAATTATGTTATTATTTTCAATTTTAATTAATCTTTAGTGAATTTAGTGTAAAAACAAAACAAAATTAGAATAATTTTAGGCCGTTTTCTCAGATGAGTATAATATAAATTTGATTATCAATCACTGAAATACTAAAGACACTTCTATTTTTTTCTAACTGAGTTACTTTATCAGTAGTATACTACTATCAGAGTAGTTGATTTCCATCAGTTAATCCCTTTTTTTGGTTTGGTTATCTCTGTTTGGGACTGGCTCGTCAACTTCTAGATGTGTTTTTGTATTGTGATTTTCTTCACCCCAATGAAAAGCCTTTATTCCGCTGAATTCCGCCTCATCCTGTTTTGTGAGTTTAGTGTTAAATATCAAGTGTATCTTCACACCCTACCAATTAAAGTCTTGCCAGTGTGTGGGTGTGATTTCTGTTGTTTTCATGTTGTTTTTGCTGAATATTTTTAACTAATGAGCAGTATCTTTAAAGGAATAGTTCACCCAAAAATGAATATTTACTCACTATTTACTCACTCTCAAGAGTTTCATCCTGCTGTTGAACACAAAACAAGATATTCTGAAGAAAACCTGTAACCATTGACCATTTCTTTTGATAGTAGGAAATACTGTGAAAACTTAAACACATTACTTCCGTTTGCTACATGAAATAATTCGTTTCCACTTAATGTATTATGGTTTTCAGTAGTAAATGAGTTGGAAAAACTTTATTCTATTACGTGTAAGAAATGATATGATCAATTAGTCATGACAGCATATGTTTTAGTCCGTTGTAACTACGTTAACTAAACTACGTTAATCATGTTCTAACTTAATTTTATAGGTTATGCAAGCTGTTTTAAGTCAGTTTACCTTAATATGAGTTCAATTAACTCATAGGGCCCTATCATACACCCAGCAAAATAAGGCGCAAGACCAAAACACCTGTCGGGTTTTGGAGACGTCTGCATCACTATATGAGGCATAAGAACAGGACGTGTGTTTGGATGTAACTCAGTTTTTTGACCACACTTTGTTATTATTGTTCATTTATTCGTTTGCTGGAAATTAGAACTAAATTTAGAAATAGTTTTGAAACAAATGTTTGCGCTTAACAAACGAAATTAATTATGTAGGCTAATGGATGTCTTCAGTGGATTAAGTGTCCACCGTTTCCTTACTCCACCAAAGTAAAGGAGTAAAGTAAAAGAAAGAGAAAGTAAAGAGGCTGAAAGGAGGAGGCTCGTTCTTTATCCTCGCGATGCAGATGCTCTGTACTCTGATTGGTTTAATGCAATGCTTGTTATGCTCAAAACACACCCATAAGAGAATAAGCACAACACTGTTAGACCATGCACCAGAGCACAGAGCATATTTTTCTGTCTTTAAAGTGGCAAAAGTGGATTCAGACACAGCCTTAATGCTTTTGCTCAATGCGCTTTAGACTTTGCACCTAGATCGTTAAAATAGAACTCATAAGGTTAATTTGATACAGCTTAAAAAAATAAGGAAACCAGATTTTTTTTACAGTGAAGTTAAAGTAATTTATTTAAGTTGATTCAATGAGCCTGTTCTCAGTGTATGGAAGTCAAAGCTTTCTTCAAGAAATCATCTTTTGTGTTCAACAGTAGAAAACAGTTCATAATGGCTTGAAACAAATAAAGAGTAATGAAGAGTAAATGATTTTTATTTTTGGGTGAACTATCCCTTTAAGTTGGACGGTTATGATCATATGGTTTAATAATGGCATTGCATACACAGTACTAGAGTCAGCTGGTTTGTGTACTTTATGTTTGAAATGAAAAAATACTATTTACTCACTCTCTTGTGTTTCATGAGTCTCTTTCTGCTGTTGAACACAAAAGATATTTTGAAAAATGTTAGAAACCGGTAACCATTGACTTCCATAGTAGGTAAAAAAATACTATGGAAGTCAATGGTTACAGGTTTCCAACATTTTTCTAAATATCTTCTTTTGTGTTCAACAGAAAAAAACAAAGTTTTGAAATGAGTGAATGACGAGTAAATGATGGCAGAATGTTCAGTTTCAATTATTTCTTTAATGAATTTTGTATATATAAAAAAAATTGAATAATTTTAGGCCTAAATAAAAAGTAAATGATTTTCATTTATGGGTGAACTATCCCTTTAAGTTGGACAGTTGCGTTATGATCATATGGTTTAATAATGGCATCACATACACAGTGCTAGAGTCAGCTTGTTTGTGTACTGTATGTTTACTGTGGGTATGTATTTTTAATGCACGCAAGCATCAAAATCCATGACTGGCCTTAATATCTACAGTAATCCTGTCTTAGAGATCTTTTATTTCCGCAGTGGTTTTTATAATGTGATGGAGGCCGCCTTTAATTTCTGACCCCGTCAGCAAGCGGCTCTAATTATGGCCGGCAAATCTGTTTACAGTATTAATCTATCCGAGCATGGAGATGCTCTTAGATGCTACAATGGTTTGCAGTTGAAGTTGGATTGTTTATATCAATTTTGTGGTCATGAGTGAGAAGTGAAACATTTCCTTTAATAAGATTGTATGTCAACAATGACGTCATGTGACTGTTTATAAGCCTCTGCTGTTTGGCTTGTCTGAGCATTTGTGTTTTCAGAATTTTGATCTGATATCAAAATGACAAAGTGTCTATTGAGTTTGGCATAAAAATATGGGTCACACTTTACAATATGGTTTCTCTTAGTGTATTTACTAACATGAATGAATAATACATGTACAGCATTTAATAATCCCATTTACTAATGCATTATTAAAAGAGTTAACGTGAACTAACAATGAACAACATTATTTTTATTAACTATTGTTAACAAAGATTAATAAATACTGTAAAAAATGCAAGTATTTAATGTTTATGTAAATAAATACATTAACATTAATAAATACAACTTTATCGTAAAGTGTGACCAAAATATGTACAGTTGAAACCAGAAGTTTACATACACTGTATAAAAAGGCACATAACCATTTAAAAAAAATCAGATGTTAATGTGACTAAAAATTTTCTCTTTTAGGTAAGTTAGGATTATCACATTTGTTTCTGTTATGCTTAATAGCAGAATAATGAGAGAGATATTTTTGAGAAATTGTTATAACTTTTCTTGAAAGTCAAGTTTACATACAATAAGATTATTATGCCTCTGAAAAAGCTCAGATGATGGTGTCAAGGTTTTGGAAGTTTCTGATTGGCTGATTGACAACATTTGAGTTAATTGAAGGCACAACTGTAGAATAGTATTTAAGGAAAACCTCAAACACACTGCTTCCTTGTGTGACAACATGGGAAAATCAACAAGCCAGAATCAACAAAAAAGCCAGATTACAATTTGCTAAATTACACTGGGAAAAAGAATAATGTTTGGAGACATGTCCTGTGGTCTGATGGAGCTAAGATTGAACTGTTTGGCCATAATGACCAGTGTTACATTTGGAGGACAAAGGGGAAAGCTTACAAGCCTAGAAACACCATCCCAACTGTGAAGTGTGGGGGCGGCAGCAACATGTTGTGGGGCTGTTTTGCTGCAGGAGGGACTGGTCCACTTCACAGCATAGATGGCATCATGAAGAAAGAACATTATGTAGAAATACTGAAGCAACATCTCAAGACATCAGCCAGGAAATTAAAACTTGGCCACAAATGGGTCTTCCAAACAGACCATGACCCTTAGCATACTGCCAAATTAGTTAAAATGTGCTTTAAGGACAACAGAGTGATTGTTTTGGAGTGGCCATCACAAAGCCCTGAGCTCAATCCTATAGAAAATTTGTGGGCAGAGATGAAAAAGCTTGTGGGAGCAAAACAGCCTACAAATCTGACTCAGTTACACCAATTCTGTCAGGAGGAATGGGCCAAAATCCCTGCAAACTATTGTGAGAAGCTTGTGGAAGGAGACCCAAAACATTTGACCAAAGTTTACAGTTTAAAAGCAAAGCTAAAAAATACCAAGGAAATGTGTGTAAACTTTTGACTGTCTAAAAATTAATTAATTAATAAATTCTCAAAAAAAAATTCTCTCATTATTCTGGCATTTAGCAAATGTAAATGGTTTAGGTAATCCTAACAGACCTAAAATAGTAAACATTTAGTATGATTTACCATCAGACATTTAAAAAAAAAATAGTTATGTTCTTTTTTTTGGAGTGTATGTAAACTTCTGGTTTCAACTGTATATATTAGAGCCGCACGACATTACTATATTTTCTTTGGCTGCAATATATATTGCGATATGAATATAATTTCAGCAGTTGATTTGAATAGCTTTATTTAGAAAGACTTAGATCAACTATGATAATCAAGTCTTTTTCTATTGTAAATGATCAATTATTATAAATTACAAGCAAAAAATTTAAAATAAACCGTAGTTTTCAGGGAAGTCTAACAGTATTCATGTACAGTAATTGAACTATCAAATGTAAAATAACAGTCATCATTGCATAATTAATAAAAAAAAAAACAATGTAATATCTTTATATTTTAATCTTTAATAAAGAATCAAATCCTGTGATGTGACTATTGCAGATACACACATTGCAATATCGATGCTCAAACGATATATTGTTCAACCCTAGTATATATTATCGGTGACAGCAGATTTAGATGCATGATAAGTTAGCAACAATTTTCACCTATTGATAGTTTTCATTTAAGGAAATGCCCCCTTGGTGGGTATTTCATGCTGACTGACAAGTCACGGGCTGAGTGATTTCTCTTTTTTTTTTTTAGCCCTAAAAGCCAAATAGTTGTTGTGCAATAACATACAGCGTTACTAACCAACCAGGAGACATGTCTGGACTGTGCTTCTGCAGAATTCCCCTCATAGAAAGAACAGCTAGAAAGCAGAAATGTATAGATTTATGTTAAATGGTATCATCATTGACCCCAGTCTTTGGTACCTATAACTGTCAGTACGTTTGTTTGCTATTTATACAGTTTCTATTCGAATTTAAGTGTAATTAAAGTATAAACTGAAATGCAAAGTCAAAGTATAAATGGGAGAAGTAAATGAATAGATTTTTCCTACCAGCAAATTTTGATCCAAGCCAAAAAAAATGGCACCAAATATAGAGACAGAGACTTACGAGCTATAACGCCGTCAATTAGGGCTGCACAATATATGGTTTCCGCTAGGGATGCACCGATACCATTTTTTCCCAACCGATCCGATCTCGATACCAAAATTCTGAATATCGATCGATACCGATCCGATCCCGATACTGTGCCGTTTTTTTTGTTGTCCCCAACGCTTTTTGCGTTGAGACTGATAGGTGCATCTTTTGCATGGTTTACTAATGTTTTGCCGTTGCGCGCTATGTGCTCTCCAGCGGAAAAAGCGTGTTACGTCAGTCTCGTCTTTTTCATTCTTCAATCAAATGAAAGCAGAGGCGGGGTTGGGTTTTCTTTGGGGTGACAGCAGTGTTTGTGTTGTCAAGACGACTTCGGCGAGCTTTTAATGATGGAGGAGAGACTTGTGGTCGCTGTTTCAAGTCATTTAAAGCTGTATGACTTTACAAATCTTAAATATCATAATGCAATTAAAAATTACAATTACTGACAGGAACACTCGCGCACAATACGGCTCAGCTGATTAAGTCTTTTCCTAGTGACATAAAAAGAGCACCTTTTTATCTTGTCATCAATAAAGGCAGTGCGGTGCGCCTCGCGTTTTTGGAATGGAAAAGCGCGTGCAGTCACAGTAACGTGCAACCACACGTGCCTACATATTTTGTCAAAGAAGCAAAATGAAAGAAGGATATTTCTGCTCATAGTTTGACACAGAATTGTTGACAAACCACCCAGCGCTGATGTGGATCGCCTCTGTGTTGCCAGAGCCGTGTCATAAACTCAATAAATAGGCTATTGGTGATTTAGTGTTCAACTAACAAACCAACCTTTTTTCTATTTGGAAAATGACAGTTATTAATAGTTCTTATATAATATAATTTTCTAAATAGCCTACATAGCCTAATCTACCAATCAAACAAATCTAAAGTTTTTTTTTTTTTTGCATAGGCTAATGGACCTCGCACCAAACCGAGGCTTTCATTTTACAGCTTAAAAAACATGTATGCAAATAATGCAATATCATATGTAAACAACAAAATTGTTATATGCTATGTAGTAGCCAATACTTTACAAAAAGTCAACATAGAGCCTTTAGGTTCATTGTCTTTCATTACACGCAGCGCGCGCACATGGACCATGAATGAGACAGAGGAAATAAGTCATAATCGTAATTAAATACATAATCTTTAAACTAATGAATTCTATTAAACATGTTGACAGGAGATTTGTAATATTTAACATTAATTAATTAACATTAATTAAATGCATATTTTGGAGCGATCTATTTGAGGTAGCCTGATATTTTTATTTGATGGAAGAAAAAAAAACATGATTGGACAAACAGCCTGCCGGTTCTTAAAAAGTATTCAGTCAGTGTTTTCGTTTTGTAATTTAAACTTGTCATTTAGGGGAAAGATCTAGAGCAGGATTTATTTTATTATTTTTGTTTAGTTTCTGTTTTTCTATATGCTGCTAAAAACACAGCAGGTGAAGATGCTATATTATGTTCTGTATGCTGTTTGCATTTAAAAAAAATAAGTATTTTAAAATGCAATATTTAATGTGTCATACAAAATACAGGCACGTTAATTATTTTTGTTATTGATATTTTAATATGAATCTGTTAGCGGTTAACATTCGGTTAACGAGCCCAAATTAACCGAAATGAGCAGTTTCTATAGCTCTGGTGCTAAACTGAAATCATCTTCTTTAGTAAAAAAATAACAGGTATACATGACAGACGGCACAATCTAACTAAACATGCTTGCTGTAAAACTAGGCTACATTATTTGAGCATTCCTTGTGATATTGTCCTTTCCTTTTTAATATTAAGATTTTTCTTTGATATCTGCAATAGGCTATTGACATCGTTGGTAAAATAATCAGCCTTTTATGAAATTTATTAATTACAGCCTGATATTTTCCTGCAGGTTTGATGCAGATTAATCTAAACCGTCTGATGCCAGTTTTACTTAATAATTCCTCTCCAAATCTTATATGCTTCAGCGCCAAAACACAAACTGGTCTGTTTAATAAAATATTAATATATAAAATTACAGTGAAATGTTCACAGTTTCAGAATAGCCTATATTAGGCTAAATCATTTTCTGTTAATAACAATCCATATTGCGCCCGTCAGTTTCACCTTTAATTTATTTAATAAACTATTGACCACAATGGGCCAGGCTTTGAAACTATTCGCAGCAATTAATGTATTCACCGTAGAAAAATAAACTCAATCTGAAGGATGGGAGATCAAACTCATTGTAAGAATAATCTTATACGGAGCGGCGTACGTCGCCTCTGCGCATGCAGCCGGCACGTGAATGAAAGCGTTTGATGCATCGGAGACAGCGCGCAGCGCTTCGGTATCTGCAGACATTTGCAAAACAGCAGCTCAAATGGAAGAAATAAGTGCGTTGAGGATCTGTTCAATGCATTATTGAGGCTTTTCTAAACATTTCAGGTAGGCCTACTTTGTGTGTGAAGAGCAGGTAATAACCGTCTGCACTCCAGTATTGCGAATGCGATCTGATCTAACACACACAGCAGCGCAAACATGATGAAATGAACTCCTGCTGCAGGTTAAAATGAAGCCATTTAATGCAAAACTAAATGCATATCTCCACTAATTATTTAGACTAAAGGGAACAAATAGTCTTAGAGAAAGTTTTTCCTGTTGTCAAATGCGAAGCAGACTGAATTGTGAATGAATGGAGAATGATTGACGGGCGCAGCCGCGCAGCGGCGGGAAGCGCTGAACTGAACATGAATTTAAACACTTTAATATTCATCTGTGCTTCACATTAAACTGAATGGCTTCAGAACATTTCGGATATAGTGGGCCTACATGACAATGTTCTAGTGCCTTAAAATAGGCTTCATGTAGCCTATTAATTGGCTTATAAACACAGAATATAGTGCACGCGCAAGATCGGATTTGGATCGGTACCAGCTGGCCGATACCCGATCCAGCAAAAATATGCGATATCGAACCGATATCCGATCCAAGTATCGGCATCGGTGCATCCCTAGTTTCCGCATTGATATCGCAATGTACACATCCACAATAGTCACATCGTAGCATTTGCAATGTCCAGTTGTAATTATAGTTGATACAATAGTTTGTCGTATCAAAGTATATTCATAATGTAGTGCAAGTTTACTATTTGCATGTTTTTAGAGCTGTGATATATCATCAAGCATTTCTATAAAGATTAAACAGATATCTTAAGAAATATCCACAAGATAAAGGTAAACATCACTGAATTGTAGCTCTGGCAGGGTCATGAGGGTTTTAAATGACTGAAAAACGGCTGCGGGTGCAGAATATGTGTACACAATTTACAATTTGCGATCATATCAGTTCTGTTGATTCATTCATTTTCCTTCGGCTTAGTCCCTTATTTATCAGGGGTCACAGCGGAATGAACCGCCAACTTATCCAGCATGTGTTTTACTCAGAGGATGCCCTTCCAGCCATAACCCAGCACTGGGAAACACCCATACACACTCACATTCACACATACACTCATACACTACGGCCAATTTTGTTCATCCAATTCACCTATAGCATATGTGTTTGGACTGGAAAACCGGAGCACCCGGAGGAAAACCCACACGGGGAGAACATGTAAAGTCCACACAGAAATGTCACTGGCCACCACAAACCAGCGATCTTCTTGCTGTGTGGCGACGGTGCTAACCAATGAGCCACCATGCCGCCTGTTCTGTTGATATGTGATACAAATATTGGTAGCTAGAAACAGCCAGGTTGTCCGCCTGGTCTCCGCACAGGTCATGCGACTGAAAACTATCCATATCTAGTAGCGCAATCAGAACTAGTTGTTATTTTCAAACTAAAAATAACTTGGTTGACTTCTACTTGGAACAGGGCTGCACGACATTGGAAAAATCTGATAGTGCGATGTGAATAGTTTCACAAGATCCTTTGAATATCACTGTTTGATGGCTTTCTAACAGTATTTAGGTACAGAAATTGAATACTCACAATGCAAAAAATGCTTTTCTTTGTCTTGTTTCTAGTACAAATATTTCAATTCAGTTTATGTTTGTTTATATAGTTTTTTTTACAATGTAGATTGTGTTAAAGCAGCTTAAAATAGTTCTAGTAAAGTCTAGATTTCAGAGTTGAAAAAATTTTGGATCAAGTACAAATGTTTAGTTTTCACCTTCAGAAGAAATGTCAAAATTAAGTGAGTTTTTCCAAAAAACAAGCTACAATATCTGCCCATGAGGACAGCAAAAAAATCTTGTTTTTGCTTTGAAATGTAGCTATTTGGACTAGAAATAAGACAAAAAGTGTTTTTTTTTCATAAATCATATCAATTCTGTATAAATAATTAAATACGACAAATCTTTGTTGCACCTTCAAGTAGAGCTGGGCCAATAAACGATATTATATCAAATCGTGATAATATTTGTCAATAACCACAATAAGCTCTGGACTTTTTTTTTACTCTGTATTGATCTAAGAGCCAATCACACAGCAGAAATGTACAACGATGGGAATCTAAAAGTGTGTTAATATTAGAGATGCATTGAATTTTCGGCCACTGAAAATTTATTGGCCAAAAATGTTATGCCATTTAATGGACCCTCTAATTTTTGTGGCTTCAGTCATTGTTGGGATACTCTTTTAAATCTGGAAGCATTAACAACTTATATTGAAATATTTATAGTTCAGTATGCAAAATGATTATCGAGATTGTATTTTTGCCAAATCACCCAGCCTTACCTCCAAGCATCATCAGTTTTTGTGCACAAATGTTTTAAAGGGCACCTAGGTTACCCCTTTTCCAGATTGAATATAAGTCTTTTGTATCTCCAGAATGTTTCTGTAAAGTTTCAGCTCAAAACACCCATCAGATTTTTTATTAGACCTTTCATAAGGTACTATTTTACAGCTTTGAGCATCAGGTAGCGTTTTTTGTGTACTGCGCCTTTAAGGCTAGTCCTTCACGCCCACCGTTTCCACGTGCCTGTCAGCGTGCCTTAATCTCCTCCCTCGGCTGCCTCAGACAACAGACAGACATAAAGGACTGCCTCAGACAACAGACAGACATGATGGAATAAGGTATCACGTAACGTTTGTGAGAAATACTTCAGTAAGACCTTTACCAATCAGTATTTGATGCATTTGTTGTGGAGCTGCAAAGAGAGTCACACACAATGTCGTTACAAAGTTCACGGACACGCACACAGACACACACACACTCACACACACAGCGCAGACACGCACACACACAGACAGCGCGCGCGTTTAGCTTTGCACTGTCTTTGCACGCAAATGTGACAGGATACAGGTTAATCTCCACTGCTGTATGGATATCTGTTACATTAATGAACAAAATAAACCTGATTTAACGTCCACAAATCGGGATTGAAGCGTCTTCTTGTATAATTGTTCTGACACGCGGCTGTGGTGATGAAGTAAATCTGAAGTAAATCGCTGTAATTTATTACACACATGCACTGATTTAAAACATTTTAAACTTGTCAAACTCCCTCTTGATCACATTTAATGATGATTGATGATCCTAGCAAACTGAACAGACTTTTATTTACGGTTGATTTGCGCACGTCCTGTTTTGTTGATATGATTATAAGCGTTACTACGGAGACATGTTAATACGCAGCTGTCAATCAATTCTTTGGGCAGGGGGACCGCACTCCTATGTCTAATGCGGTCGGTCTCAAAACCGCTCCAATTGGTCCACCATTTTAATGTTGTTAAATTGAAAAAAAAAAGGACTGGGTGTGTTTATATCACCCTGATATGACGGTCTATACACTGTACCTACACATATGTCTGTCCAAACAGCTTGAAAAGTAGATTTTTCACCATAGGTGCCCTTTAAACTCTACAAATGCTCATTCACAGGTCTTAAAAACACATGTAAATGATAAACCTTCACTCTATTATGGTTAAACACAGCAGTAACTCTACAAATCACATTCAGACTCAACATTGTAGATGTTGCGATTAACTATTGCGGATGTGCACATTGCGATATCGATGCTGAACTGATATATCAACCCTAACTTGGAATATTAAAAATCTGAGTTCTTTCTTGGCTGAAATTTCAAGCTTTTTAATCTGCAGCTCTTCAAAACACAGAACTATTGCATCTCCCACATTACAATGAGATATTAGATTTGGCCTGGAATGTTTTTCCCACATAACATTCCCCCTATCTCTCTCCAATAGCTCTCCTGACCACGTGATCGAATTTGTGCTTCTGTTTTCCACCAAACGCAGTTTCATAACACATCTGAGCTGTTGTGAAACAGTTGTTTCTGCTTTCTGATATGCGTGGACGCTTACAGCAAGGGGCGAAAATCAATTCTGCTACAAGCATCAAATCCAAAGCTCCATGCAAACAGGACTTTTGACTCCGTCTGAAGAGCTAATCTCGACTCTTTGGGGCAGGGAAATCCACTTAGGCCGTTTAAAAGAAACATACCTATTGAGGAGGTCGGGTTGCACTTTTTTTTCCTTTCTGGCTAATGCGATTGTTTGTGTTTTCCTCTCCATTACTAAGGGTTCATTAAGAGGGTGGAGACCAGATCCATTCCCATAAATCACCCTGCTGCCATACGAAAGCCATGCTGTTAGCGCTGGGATGGGCAAAATTTGATATAATGGGGACATGGCAACCCAGGGGATGTGGAATATTTCTGTTTGAAGAATAATTCCCTTTGTGTGTGTGTGTGTGTGTGTGTGTGTGTTGAGCTTACTTTTGATTTACAGCATAAATTAGTGGTGTAACGAATCACAAATCACATGGTTCGGATCACATTATGGTTTTTTAGTCACGGATCGGACCATTTTTCGGATCAGCCAGAAAGGGGAGGAGACGAATGTAATTGGCTTTCCATTTATTACAGAGATAGTCCTGCAAGACACTTTTGGTTTTAACAAACAGAGACTTAGAACCTGTAATTTTATTAAAGATAAAATGAAGAAATAATCAGCCGAATAAAAATAAATTGTGAAATATTCAGCACTGTGTAAAATTCACTGTTACTGCTACTGTTGCTGATAATGCTAAATGTAAATCTAACATAATTTGTACAACCCATATTTACTTTTTGTTTCGTTTTTAATAAATGATTCAGTTTTTCACTCATAAAACTTCATGTTTCATTGCTAGATGATCATTTTTGAAGAATTATTCAGTGGCATATTTTTGATGGCTGGTTGTCACCACCTATTGGTGAAATAATGTAATTGCTGTCTACAACTTTCTTTTTTGAGCATCAATTTAAATGCATATGAAGATGATTTTAATCTTTACCATAAACATCAGTGGTTATATCTAAACTATAAACTGTTCTCCCAGTACTTCTGTGTTATTTGACTGTTTGTAACTTCAGAACTAACTCAAAAGACCAAAGACTCAATCAGATTTGAAGGCAGTGATTTGAAGGATTAATAAACATATGCAAATCACCATCATTTGTAATTTATGTTGTGTGAGTGTTGAGATCTCGATCTTTTAATGATTAATCGTGCAGCTTACACTGAATGCATTAATGCAGGCTAAACAAGTAGTGTCAGAAAACACCTTTAATAACCTGAATAACCCACCACAATTTCTTCTGTCATCATTATATTTTACAGGAAAGCCTAAATCCTTTCATACATGTGATTTGAATGATGTTGAATTTAGGTTCAATCTACAAGTACAAAAAAAAACAACGTATTAATCCGCAGGTCACGTGTGTTCAGAACCATGGGTTGTGATTCGTAAGAATCACGGATCAACCGTGATCCGTTACACCTCTAGCATAAATGCATCAGAGCAATTCCAGCATTATGGATGTGGCATTTGTAGTAAGAACTTAAAACATAGAGACATAGAAAGTCTATGTTAACATTATACTGAAACATCGGTTTATATTTTCCAAAACTACTAACCACAGAGATACGGGATCAGAGAAATATCAATCTGCAAACATTTTTTATTCTTTAAATGGGGAAAATAAACATGTGTTATGGATGTGACCAATAAAGTCTGTGAGTTTACAGTGTACAGCATACTTTGTAGAAATTCTGTGAATTAAACTGCACAACCCAAAAGAAGCAATGCCAATCAACAGGATAAGAGTTGGCTCACTATAGAGCAAACATCATTGATTAGATTTTATTTGACATTTTTGCATTTATTGGCACTTGTGTGACTTTGGTAAATTAAATATAATTGTTTGAAAACATTGACAGATATTTTTGATAGGGATGCAGCCAAATGAAAATTCTTGGGCAAAACTGAAAAAGAGGAAAGCAAGGCCAAAAACCAAAACAAATTATGCCAATTATTAGCACTAGTCCATTTATGGCTATGACTGTGTACTAATCTTTCTATAATCAAGGCATTGCAATTGCAGAAATTAATATCAAAGTTTATAAATAAAATAAAATATTAATTTAGCTCATTTTGTGGTTACTATAATTTACTAAAAAACCATAGTACAACCATAGTTTAACTGTAGTTCATTTTGTGGTTACTATGGTTTACTATAAAAACCCTATTTTAACTATGGTTACTGTAGTAGTTACATGGTTAATTTTCATAAGGGTTAGGTAAGGGTGACAGTTAAGACGTTTGTTGCAATGCTCTTAATAAAATCCCTTACCTCAGGGATTTTTTCCATCCTTTCAAGAGTTCAGCTGTTGATTGGTACTAAAGCGTGTTTGGCATGCTGTTCCGGGAGCCCTGAGCTCGTAAGATCCTCGAGCCCGGGGCTCCCTCCGGTTTGCAGGGCGAGAGGGGAATTCGAGCTCACGTAGATCTCTAGAAACCCCCCCGGGTGCTTAAGATTGCTATGAGGGTGTGTTGCTGGTGAATTCGTCTATGGTGCTGATTTGGTTTAGTTGGTTTACTCATGTCTCATGTTTTGGACTGTGGGAGGAAAGCAGAGAACCCGGAGAAAACCCACGCGAGCATGGGGAGAACATGAACTCCGCAAAGGAATGTCAACTGGCCGGGTAAAGACCTGAACCAGAGACATTCCCACTGTGAGGCAACAGTGCTAGCCACTGGGCCTCCGTGCTGCCCTATAGAGGAAAAGGAGGAGGAGAGGGGGTGGAAGGGGGGATTCTTCAAGACGAAGATGACTAAAGTAAGATGCTTTGGTTATTTATACTAAGTTAGGAATCGTCTGATTGGTAAATCTTACATTAGCTAATGCGCTAATGTCAATCATAAGCACGTGATCCTCTCGAAATGAGTTTATAAATAAACTTCACTTACTACTAAATTACTAAAGGACTTTCATGCAATCGGGCACTGATCTCTCTTTCTCTCTGCGGGTTCTCAGCATCTATCGCGGTCTGGATCATTTTGCGTGGGTGCTGCTTTATTTCCGCATCCAAGTAATGATCTTTATATCGTGGATCGAGTACAGTCGTGATGAAGTGAGAGGATCTGAATAGATGGAATAGACACACTAAGCGGCGTTCAGACAAGCACGTGCAGGCCACAGTTTCTGTTTGCGTCATCACAACATACAGCTTTGGCCATTTTTGGCTGAAAATCTTCGATTGCTGAATATTCGGTGCATCCCTAATTTCAGAGTATTTTTACAGTACTGTAAAATACAATTTTTCATTGCAAGGTTGACATTTGCATGAAATTTCTCACTGCTTTATGTGCAAAGACTAATAACGATGAATGAATGAAACTAATAATGCAAAATGACTCGCATCAAAGAATCTGAATTTCACACATTTATATTTGATCTGACATCCCTGCACTGTTGCATAACGCAGCTAAATCAACCAACCAGTGTTGGAATAATTGTTTCTAAGGAAACGCTGATGAAGTTAATCAGAACTGCTGTTCAGTTTAATATTCGTTTGTTGGTTTTTAATGCAGCTGTATCCTGACTTATTTACAGGGTTTCTGCAGCTTTCATCAAGTCAAATTTAAAACTTTTTAAGGGTGCTTTCACATATGTGGTTCGGTTCATTTGGTCCAGACCAAAGGCAACAAATGATGCATTGTAGCATGTTTCTGCCGTTTTGGGTCCCTTTCATACCACACTGATTGCTTTGGTCCGAACCAGCTGAAACGAACCAAAATGCAGTCATGTGACAAAATCCACATCACTCACTGGCCAGATGTTATTGAACGTATTTCCTAAACTGCTTTTCAATTGGTCAGAATTGACGTGGAACTACCGCAAATAAACAAACCGGCAGACACACAATGTCGCTGCGGTGGCTGACGCAGTATCCCTGGTCATAGTATACTATGTTGTTTGTATGCATCACTTTAGACAAACTATACATTTCGAGAATGAAAGGCGGTTGGGGCTGGAAAACAATGTTTTAATGCATTGCAATCGGCGAAAGCATTAGGAGAAGGCGTGAAATAATTTAGCTAAACTGCGACATGGTCATCTTTCGGAAATATCACCAATGATCCATCAGGTAATGTTTCTCCCTCCCTCTCTCTCTCTCTCTCTCTGTTTAAAACTGTTGGTAAAGCGCTGTCAACAAATATTTTTCCTCCAAACCCCATAAGATAGACAGCGCATCGCACTACGGCAGCTGGATTAGTCCAAAAAGGCGCAGTACTTTTTGCGGTTGGGTCTGTTTTAGTTTGGATCACGTTCTCACCACAAACGAACCGCTCCAGGGTTCGTTTGAAAGCGTACCGAGACCACCTCTTCAAGCAGGTCTCGGTACGCTTTTTTGGTGTGCTTTTGGTGCGCACGCGAGTGCGATTGCTACGTTCTCACCTGCCCAAACGAACCGCACCGAGAGGGAAAACGAACTCTAGTGCGATTCAACCGAACTAAATAAGACAGGTGTGAAAGCACCCTAAGACTCTTTAAAGACCATTAAGAATAATATTTTAGACTTAATACCGGGTTAAGATTTTTTCTAATGGCCGGGTGATATCATGACAAATGAATGTTTTTTTCTATTTAATTTGGTGAATTTGCTGTGCAAATGTCTAACAGCTGTTGTGAATTGTATCTCTTTGCAATAAAAACTTATGTATATAAAAAAATAAGGTTTTATTGAGATGTATTGTTGGTCTTGGATGGATGTCGGCCCAAATTGAGTAGCTTTACTTGGACAAAGCAAAATGAAGACCTGTTTAAAACGATTTAAGACATACAACACAGTACAGTATGTGAATTAAAGCCTTTTAGGGCCTAAAATATAGGTTTTAAAATTTAAGACTGGGCGACACGATGGCACAGTGGGTGTCGCTGCACAGCTAAAAGGTCGCTGGTTCGAGCCCCGGCTGGGTCAGTTGGCATTTCTGTGTGGAGTTTGCATGTTCTCCCTGTGTTGGCGTGGGTTTTCTCCCGGTGCTCCGGTTTCCCCCACAGTCCAAACACATGTGCTATAGGGGAATTGAATAAATTAAATTGGCGGTAGTGTATGTGTGGGTTTGAATGAGTGTGTATGAGTGTTTCCCAGTACTGATTTTGGCTGGAAGGGCATCCGCTGCTTAAAACATATGCTGGATAATTTGGCGGTTCATTCCGCTGTGGCGACCCCTGATTAATAAAGGAACTAAGCTGAAAATCAATGAATGAATTTAGGACTTTTTAAGACCCAGCAGACACCCTGTATATAATTTACACAGAGTGAATAAAAGCCTCTGGTTTTACATGACACTGTGGGCAGATTTTATCAGCATTTCTAGAATAGTAAAATGTTTTCTCATGCTCAACGCTGCTTTTGTCCTATATTTTCCCCTTTACAGGGCCTCGAGGGCATATGAACAATTTGCATAACTGAACATTCAAGTAAAACCAAAACATATGATCCCACTCTTAAGCTGATGAGTATAAGCATTTTTTATGACTGCATTACTGTTAAATACAGGAAGAAATTCATAGACAGATCTGCCATACGCTGGTTTCCAATCAAGGCAAAATTCGTTAACATATAAAAAAATCCCACTAGAACAGTTATATATATTTTGCTGACTTATGTAATTAAGTTATCCCAAATGTTTAGAAGAATGTTCCAGAGAAATCCAGAGAAATAAGCAAAGCTATTAAGTCTGAGTGTGTGCTGTGTGTTCATGCTATTGATGATTTCTGCTTTTTTCATTTATTAATTTTCTTTTTGGCTTAGTCCTTATATTAATCAGGGGTCGCCACAGCGGAATGAACCGCCAACTTATCCAGCCTATGTTTTAGACAGCGGATGCCCTTTCAGCTGCAACCCAGTACCGGGAAACAACCATACACTCTTACATTCACACACATACACTACAACCAATTTAGCTTATCCAATTCCCCTATAACGCATGTCTTTGGACTGTGAGAAACCGAAGGACCCGGAGGAAACCCACGCCAACACGGGGAGAACATGCAAACTCCACACAGAAATGCCAACTGACGCAGCCGGGACTCGAACCAGCAACCTTCTTGCTCTGAGGCGATCGTGCTACCCACTGCGCTACTGTGCCGCCCAATATCTTCTTTAGTTTTATAGAAAACAGGAAAATTAGTGTGTTTTATTAGACTGCACAGAGCAGCATTATAACAGAAGCCCTAAATGTATTTAGTCTGATAAAACTGCTCCACATGATGAGCTAAAGAACGGGAAGCGGTGGACTGTGGCATAATAAAAGCTTCGCTGCTTTTGTGTCACATCACGCTCTTCTCTAATCAACAATTGCTTTAGCGTTTCTTTCGTTTCACATCCACAGCTTTTAGTTTTACTTTGCTTCATACTATCATGATAATAAGTGTTGAATACCGGCAACTAGCTCTCTGCAACTCTCACATGGTCGCCCACTGAAGCTAAGCAGGGCTGCACCTGGCCAGTACCTGAATGGGAAAGCTAGGTTGCTGCCGGAAGTAGTGTTAGTAAGACCAGCAGGGGGCGCTCAACCTGCGGTCTGTGTGGGTCCTAACGCCCCAGTATATTGATGGGGACTCTATACTGCTCAGTGAGCACCATCTTTCAGATGAGACATTAAACCTGACTCTCTGTGCTCAATAAAAACCCCCGAATGTCCTTCGAAAAAGAGCACGCAATTGCCCACTGGCCTCTCCATCATGGCCTCCTAACCATTCCCATATTATAATTGGCTTCATCATGTCTCCTCTCCACCAATCAGCTGGTGTGTGGTCTGGTGCAATATGGCTGCCGTCACGTCATCCAGGTGGATGCTGCACACTGGTGGTGGATGAGGAGATTCCCCCCAGAAATGTGTAAAGCGCTTTGAGTGTCCAATAAAGCGCTATATAAATGTAAAGAATTATTATACTTTAGTCATCTATTAAGGTGATTTCTGCAGGAGTCGGGTAGGATATAATGAAGACCACAACTCCCATGATTCTCAGCCATGCCATCATCAAACTATGCATTGATTTGTTGTGAATGTGCACCCTTTAGTGGTGAAAATTACATACTGTGTATTTAAAGGGGACCTATTATGCAAAAATCACTTTTATAAGGGGTTTAAACACAGTTGTGTGGTAACAGTCTGTGAATATAACCAGCTTCTAATGATAACGATTTATTAAGTGTACTGTTTATAATCAGACTTGATAAAAACAGTCTGCAGAAACACTTTGATCAACATCCTCCCTATGTACCTGTCATCAGAGAGGGAAAGCCCCGCCCACTATTGACCATCTCTCCCTCATTAGCATAGGACGTTAGTATTGTTTCTGAATCTGCCACTATGCTGACACACAGGCATTTGTAGCTCTGCCCTCTTTTGAAAAGAGCTCAATCTCATTTGAATTTAAAGCGACAGTCACCAAAACGCCACAATTAGGATCAAAGCCTAAAAGGGTCAGTTTCAGAGAGTTAGAAAACATTATTTGTGTGGTATTTTGAGCTCAAACTTCACACACACTCTGGGGACATCAGAGACTTATTTTAGATCTCGTAAAAGGGCCAATAAGAATTTTACATGTGAAATCCGTGCCATGCAGCAAGATAATTACTAAAACCTTTCCTTTGGCTTTAATGTTAATATTTCTAATGTTCTTTATGTTTTAGCCGCGGCCGCTCAATCGTCCAAAACCCAAGATGGGCTCGTCTCCATGCGCCCCCCCAGGCTCAACAGCAGGAGGAATGAAGCTCTCGTCGGGTCGTGGGTCATCGAGTGCCCGGCGCAGACGCACACGATGCCGGAAATGTGAGGCATGTACACGGAAAGAGTGTGGAGAGTGCCACTTCTGCAAGGACATGAAGAAGTTTGGTGGACCGGGCCGCATGAAGCAGTCCTGCATCATGAGACAGTGCATAGCGGTCAGTCTGGACTCCCAACATCACATCCAGGGTTCCCACTCTAAAGCTCTTTGCACACTGAAATTTTTGTTTGCACTTTTTTCTTATTCATATTCGAACTGAAGTTCCGGATGCAGGGTGTGAATACGATTGGCATAACATGAGGTTGAATTAATTGTTTAACGTGCGAAAATTATGAATGAAAATTTCTGATTTAAGGCACACTGAAGTCCAAAATTTTCGTATGTGTTTTTTTTCACATTCATATCCGAACTGAACTGTCAAAACACCTCTGAAAATACTTTTTCAGATATGAAAAATACAAAAAAATTTACCAGGTTCAAATTTTTTATGACGGACGAAAGTTTCGGATGCAGGGTGTAAATACAATTGACACAACAAGAGGTCGAATTAATTTTTTGAACGTGCGAAAATTATAGACAAAAATTTCTGATTTAAGGCACACTGAAGTTCAACATTTTCGCATGCGTTTTTTTATATTTATATTCGAACTGAATTGCCAAAACACCTCTGAAAATGCTTTTTCAGATATGAAAAATACAAAAAAAATTACCAGGTTCAAATCTTGGACGATGGACGAAAGTTTCACAGTCTGTAAATACAATTGACACAACATGAGGTCGAATACATTTTTTAACATGCGAAAATTATGGATGAAAATTTCTGATTCAAGGCACACTAAAGTCCAAAATTTTCGTATGTGTTTTCATATATTCATATCTGAACTGAACTGTTAAAACACTTCTAAAAATGCTTTTTCAGATGCGAAAAATGAAATAAATTTAACCAGATTCAAATTTTTTAACGACGGACAAAAGTTTTGCAGTATGTAAATACAATTGACATAACCGAGGTCGAAATAATTTTTTAACAAGCGAAAATTATAGGTGAAAATGTTAGATTTAAGGCACACTGAAGTCCAAAATGTTCGTATGCGTTTTTTGTATTCATATCTGAACAGAACTATCAGAACACCTCTGAAAACGCTTTTTCAGATGCAAAGAATGAAAAAAAAATGTAACCAGATTCAAATTTTTTAATGATGGACGAAAGTTTCCCAGTCTGTAAATACAATTGACACAACGTGAGGTCGAATACATTTTGTAACCTGCAAAAATTATGAACGAAAATGTTTTTTTCGTATTCATATCCAAACTGAACTGTCAAAACACCTCTGAAAATGCTTTTTAAGATGTAAAAAATGAAATAAATTTAACCAGATCCGAATTTTTTAATGATGGACAAAAGTTTTGGAGGCAGGGTGTAAATACGATCGACACAACGTGAGGTCGAACAAATTTTTTAATGTGCGAAAATTATAGGTGAAAATTTCAGATTTAAGGCACACTGAAGTCCAAAATGTTCTGTTTTTTTCATATTCATATACGAACTGAACTGTCAAAACACCTCTGAAAACACTTTTTCAGATGCGAAAAATTAAAACCATTTAACCATATTCGAATTTTGTAATGATAGACAAAAGTTTCGGAGGCAGGGTGTAAATATGATTGACACAACGAATTAATGTTTTAACGTGCGAAAATAATAGACGAAAATTTCTGATTTAAGGCACACTGAAGTCATTTTTTTCATGATGCGTATTAATAAATCCATTGCAAAAAAATGCTAAACATTTCAGAGTCAATTCAAGCGGTGATGTTTTGTTTTCCTCTCTTCAAAATAGAATTAAAAAATAGGAATAGGTTACATATTTTGTGCATCCAATATTGCATTAGAGAAACAAGAGTTCTGCTTATCAAAGAGCTGCACTGGTTTATCCCAAAATACAAAGCTTATTTCAGGAAATCAGAGGAATTTTGATACATTGCTTAGGATACTTTACACATTTCCGTACATAAATCTAGGCACACACACACACACACACACACACACACACACACACACACACACACACACACACACACACACACACACACACACACACACACACACACACACACACACACACACACACACACACACACACACACACACCAAACAGCAGCAGAGGAGAGGTGTGCCAGTCACTGAATTCAGCATTGACTGTCCGCCACATTCTGTCTTTATTTTATGCACTGTGTTTGTCATAAAGTTATTTGTGGCTCAAGTGATGGCATTCTGTATTTTACTTTTCGTTTGTACGGTGGCAGTGTGACAATACGATTCACACAACGTGAGGTCGAATTCATTTCTTAACGTGCGAAAATTATGAACGAAAATATCAGATTTAGTGTGCACTAACCTTGAGCCAAATATCAAATTTTCACTGACTTAAAAAGCTGGATTTTAATGAACTATAATGCATGGAAAAACAGGCCGCTGTTGTGCTTTGCATAATATTAAAATGGTTTTAGCTTGAATATCATTTTGCAGAACTAATAGCCTCTATGAGAACAACAATGGAGAATTTACCTCAGATTTTGAAAAATGAACTTGGCTGGGAAGTGCTCCCCGTCCCATATTTGATAGTTCTGTGGTCATTTTGAATACAAAGCTCCTAAAATTTAAATTATCCTGACATGTTAGTCCTAATTAGCAGGATATTAAGCCAGTTATTAAGCATGAACATAACAAAATCTAGCTGAAAAACTATAACAAACTATGACTAACTAAAACAACAGGCGTGGAACAATGTGATAAATATGGGATAGAAAAGTTTCATTTTCATTACAGTTGCATATTATTGTGAAAAGCGCTATTCAAATAAACTTGAATTGAATTGAATATAAATAATATAAACTTAAATTTAAAGTGACAAACAAAAAATCCCTTACATTCTATGACTTGACCAATAAACTACAAAATTCCCTCACTTTCACTGTCTGGAATAGAAGTTTTCCAAATTTGAAACTCCTTGACCAGTGGGAATCCTGCACATCTGACCACTGATCTCCTGAATGACATATCAAGCTAACTGCTACTGTTTGTGTGTTTTGCAGCCTGTTCTACCTCACACTGCTGTGTGTGTGGTGTGCGGAGAGGCTGGGAAAGAAGACACGGTAGAGAGTGAAGATGACAAGTTCAGCATGATGTTAATGGAGTGCTCCATCTGCAGTGAAATCATCCATCCAGCATGCTTGAAGGTTTGCTTTCTAATCAGCCCACTAAAACAACTGGAAACTGTGGCGGGGTATAACGATTCACAAAATTCACAATTCAGTTTGATATGACACAGTGGCGTCATGTCACGTTTTTGATATAGCAAAAAGAACAAAATTTCCTTGTTTTTTTTTTTTTTACATTTTTTTTTTTACATTTTTTTACTAAAACTAAAATCATAAAGTATGATTTTTTTTTTTTTGTTTTTACTTTGAACGATGATGGAGCTATACTTTCCCCATCTCCTGTGGTGTTTTTATAGCAGCATATAAAACTCAATGTGTTTTTATGGTGTCCACATTTTCACGACTCAAAAACGCCATGTTTTTAAGATACCTTGCCAACTTACTACTGTAATCAGAAGCTTGCAACACTTGCCCCGTCTCCAAGTTCTTCTGATTGGTCTACTACTTTGGAACTGAAATCAATGAATGGCACTGCATGTAAACATTTACAGTTTTAATACCCTACACAGAGCTCATGTGAGGTGCTGCAAAAGATGTGTGAGTGCAATGGTCCAGTAAGTAAGTAAGTAAGTAGTGCATCAAATGCAAGTAGGCAATTAAGCAGTGGCGGTTCTAGACCAGAGTAACTGGGGGGGCCGGGCAGGGGCCACTTGTACTTTTAGGGGGCACACTTTAACATACATCACAAACTACTTAAACAATTATTCAATATCTTTTTTTTCAT
The DNA here is from genome assembly GCA_903798195.1 of Danio kyathit. Taxonomy (NCBI): domain Eukaryota; kingdom Metazoa; phylum Chordata; class Actinopteri; order Cypriniformes; family Danionidae; genus Danio; species Danio kyathit. The sequence continues at coordinate 48,976,459 of LR812528.1, read as the reverse complement.
GCATCACTGCAGTCTTCATAAGCAAGCTAATTAAATAACAAACTCAAAATAATCATTCATTCATTTTCTTTTCAGCTTAGTCCCTTTATTAATCCGGGGTCGCCACAGCGGAATGAACCGCCAACTTATCCAGCATATGTTTTACACAGCGGATGCCCTTCCAGCTGCAACCCATCCCTGGGAAACATCCATACACACTCATTCACACTCATACACTACAATTTAGCCTACCTAATTCACTTATACCACATGTTTTTGGACTTGTGGGGAAACCAGAGCACCCGGAGGAAGCCCACGCCAACACAGGGAGAACATGCAAACTCCACACAGAAATACCAACTGACCCAGCCGAGGCTCAAACCAGCGACCTTCTTGCTGTGAGGCGAACATGCTACTCACTGTGCCACCGTGCAGTCCATACTCAAAATAATCTTCCTTGTTAATTTATTTGGCAAGTTAACTTTGTATTGTAGTGGATAACACATTTCTAACATTCAAGTACATCAAGACACATTTTTACACCTGTAAACTTTATCAGATACAGTTGAAGTTTTTTTTTTTTTGCCCTCCCATTAATTTAGAATAATGTTTTCCAAGTGAACTTTAACAAACCAAGGAAATTTTCACAGTATTTCCTATAAAACAAAAATAATTCTTCTGGAGTCATAATAAGTCTTATTTCTTAAATAAAAGCAGGTTTTAATTTTTAAAAATACAATGTTAAGGTCAGTATTATTAGCCTTCTTAAGAATTATTTACTATATATTTTTGATTGTCTACACAACAAATCAGTTCTACAATAACTTGACTAATTATTCTAACTTTTCTAGTGAACATAACCTAGTTAAGTCTTTAAATAACACTTTAATCTGAATACAACCTAGCAAAATAACTAGTCAAATATTATGCACTGACTGTCACCATGCATGGGAAAGATAAAAAAAAGTTATTATTTGAAATTAGCTAGTTAAACTATTATGTTTAAAAACGTGTTGTAATCATAGACTGTAAAAATCATGTTTGAAGACTCGTGCTTTATGTCACTACTGACATCAACGACTGAAGGCAAAACTAAACGAGTTAAATATTACTTTCAACGTGACTGAAAACTAAATTTGATCAATGTGTTACATCTGTACCTCTGGTACTTGCCGACTGTTTGTAAATTTAAAGCTTGTTGACACGGGGGCACCGGCCCCACCTGCCCCCCTATCCCCCCCCACCACAGAACCGCCACTGCAATTAAGTAAGTAGTGCATCAAATGCAAGTAAATAATTAAGTAGTGCATCAAATGCAAGTAAGTACAGTAAGTAAGTACAGTAAGTAAGTAAGTAACTAGTGCTTCAAATCCAAAGAAGTAAGTAGTGCATCAAGTGCATTTTTGCATAGAAAAACGATGGTAAAGTAGCACATTGACATGGAAAAACATGCTTTGTGTGCTTTCGGGAATCGCATTAATGTCACTAGCCAAACTGCAATGAGCTCGTCCACTCGTCCAATCTTACATCATTTGGGCTGCCTTGATGAGCACTGAGAACATTATATTTCACACACAATTACCATGGTGAATAATCATTCAGTTTGCAATATGTACTGGAAGCCTCGTACTAGAATCGTTGAATACGAAAACTGTGATATCGGAGCTATAGTGTGATTAGTAATGGGAACTTGTTCTGCTTTGTTGTTCAGGATAAGGATGCTGGTGGGGTTGTGAATGACGAGTTACCAAATTGCTGGGAGTGTCCGAAATGCAATCATGCTGGAAAGACAGGGAAAGTAAGCATCATTGTCCTACCTAACAACACACTTAAAGGTTCAGTGATTTATCATGATCTAAATGATGATGAGCACTATTAACCCTTCATCGGGTATGGAATCATACATGGTAACTTCACTCACATTGATTACAGTATATTTTTTTAAAGGGATAGTTCACTCAAAAATTCTCACATTTACTCAGTCGTTCAATGCCTATGAGTTTCATTCTGCTCAACACAAAAGAAGATATTTTGAAGAATGTCGCAACCCTGTAACCATTGACTACTTGTTTTTCCTACTATGGAAGTCAATGGGTGCTAGCAACCAGCATTTTTCAAAACATCTTCTTTCAACAGAAGAAAGAAAGTAATAAAGGTTTAAAAGAGTAAATGATGAGGCAATCTACATTTTTGGATGAACTATCTCTCAAGGTCATAAAGCTATGTAATAACTCCAGGGTTTTTCTGATGAATATTTCAACGAGTGCCCTATAATGTTTTAAAGAGGTGATAACTGCATTTCTGATACAGTGGAGTTGTTATAAATTTGTCTCGTCTTCTTTTGCACCTTTTGGCCACAAAGCAAAAAAGAGGCCCAGGGTTTAAATACGCCTCCAATCTCCCAGGATCTCTGCTTAAAGAACAGCGAACAATCCGAGATGTAAAAGAAGAAACAGACTTGAACATGTCAACCGAGACCGGTGCTGTTTCACCTGTCATGAGGAGGAAGATGGAACGAGAGGACAACCCTACCTGCAAGTCAGAAGATAAAGAGACGCTAAAGAAACGTTCCCCTAAACTGGAGGACAACCCGCTTCGCAAGAAGAGAAAACTCTTCGAAAAGGACTCGGACTCCGATTCCATTGTCAGGAAAAAGGTAGCAATGAATGAGTAAAAGCAAATAATGGACCCTTTTCACAAGCCTGTTATGATGCGTTTAACGGTCAGCAGCATCTTAAATCCTTGAACGTTTTTAATGTTTTGATTTTCCTAAAAAACTTACAAACATTTATATGTGTTTACATATGTATTATATTATCTTTGCATCAAATTACAACTTATGCGAGGTGTTTGTAATAATAATAATAACTCATTCATTAATTTTCTTTCCGGCTTAGTCCTTTGTAATAATTCAATTCAATTCACCTTTATTTCTATAGCGCTTTTACAATGTAGATTGTGTCAAAGCAGCTTCACATAGAAGATTATAGTAAATTAAAACAGTGTCAGTCCAGTTTACAGAGTTTCAGTTTAGCTCAGTTCAGTGTGGTTTAATAATCACTACTGAGTCCAAACACTGAAGAGCAATTCCATCGATGCGCAGCTCTACAGATCCCGAACCATGCAAGCCAGTGGCGACAGCGGCGAGGAAAAAACTTCACCAATTGGCGAAAGTGAAGAATTTAAAGAACCTCAAGAAAAACCAGGCGCAGTAGGGCACGACCAACTTTATTTTTATATAGCGCTAGGGCTGCACAATACTGTATATTGTTTTGGCATTGATACTGCAATAGTCACATCGCAGGACGTGCAACGTGGACTCAGGATTGTAGTTGATCAGGTATAACAGTTCAGAACACGAGTCACTTCAGCTTAACCATAATAAAGTGAAAGTTTATCAAAGTTTACCTGTGTAAACATTTTAAGCCAGTTTAAAGCATTTGTGGACAAGGAATTATTATGTTTGTAGCTTTAACAAAGATGAATTGTATTGAATTATTTACACAATGAAGAATATACAGATTTATTGTACATTTGATTAATTTATTTCTGTACCTGTATACTGTTAGACTCCATCATTTGTATATTTGCTCTATTTATCTCTGCTTGTAATTTGTTTATTATATTTTATGCACTCCCCTACAAAATCATCACAATTAATGTAAAATTATTAATTAAGGTATCTCGTGAAATATCGCAATATAAATGGCATAAAATCAAAGTATCACAATGTACGTTTTTTCCAATATCCTGCAGCTTTATATAGTGCCTTTAAAAGTAGCATCTCAGATGTAAAAAAGATACATACAAAGATGAATGCAAAAGAAATGTAATATTAAAAACACATTAAATAATAATAATAGTAATAGATCTAAAAATCATTTAAAAGCTACCCTAAAAAAGTATAGCCCTCACCATGGCTGACGCTGATGCGCACCTCTCAAAAAATGTAACGACGCATAGTGCAAGCTCTGTGATTGGTCGGCTTGGTAGCTCTTACGAGTGTGGGTGGTGCTGAGAGCCACGAGCCTGATGGAGTGAGTGTTTACAAGTGTCGAGTCCTGTGGAGGAGCTCCAAATGAAAATCTTTGTTTTGTGTTTACCTTATGATTAAAGTTGTTGCATGTCCGCCGGTTCCTGCCTCTGAATGAGCAAGTTTGAGCTACTTGTACATTGAGGTAGCATTCAGAAAAAACAAAAACCCCCAAAGAAACTCGACACAGAGGAACATAAAAATTGCTAGCTAGCGTTTCGGAAGTGTTATTGCAGAGCAACACAAACAGCACGCAGAAGTATAAATGCACAACTAGGCGCCGTGGGTCATGCCGTTCACTCAACGCAGAAGTATAAACCAGCCTAATGCTGCGTTCACACCAGACGCAGAAGAAGCGGCAAGCGCAAGTGATTTACATGTTAAGTCAATGCAAACGTGCGAATAGGCATCCTGCGGCGCGATACACGCAAATGGCACGGCGCGAATTGAGCGTTTGATGCGCTTAAAGCACAAAGCGCTCGAGTTCAAAAATCTGAACTTCTGCGGACATTCGCGTCGCGTTAACCAATCAGGAGCTTGCTCTTGTGGGGGCATGATTGTGACGTAGCACCTGTTGTTGGTGTCCGGGGACAATCCTTCAGCCGACACCGACAACAGTTCATTAAACTGGGCTTGGCTCAGTCAGAAGCACCGCTGAAAGCCTCCCTTATCCAGGTTAAGTTTCTGGAGGAGTTTATGAGCTCACAGAGTTGGGTGCACCTCAGAAAGTATCGAGTGGACTCAGACACTGGTCCAAACGTATCGATGCTGTTTTTCAGCCATTATAAAGCACATAAACACAGTTATTTTATCAATAAAATCCATGTTAGACATTTAGCAACAAAGCTACAGTCACCGGGCAGACAGAAGCCCTGCCCATGACGCAAATCCGCGTCTGTTCTGAAGTGAATTTGACGCGCGAATGAAGCGGAGTTTGACGCGCGAATGAAGCAAGTAAACTCAAATGTTCACGCGTCTATTTACTCGCGAATAGCGCGATTTAGCCGCATGTTCCGCGTCTGGTGTGAACACAGCATTAAAGAGTTCTACAATTTACTGTAGGTGCCAATGAAGAGAATGCCCAGTCTCCAATAGATTTTAGCCGCGTTGACTAAGCAGTTAAAAGACCCCCATCAGACGACCGTAAAGCATGTCTAGGGGTGTATCGGATTAAAAGCTCTGATAAATATTGTGATGCTAGACCATTCAAGGCCTTGTACAGCTGTGTCTATAGGGGTGGGACAGTAAATTTGACATTATTCTCTCTTCTGGCTGCCGTTATGAGTGTCACATAATTTTTTTTTTTATCTGAAAGTCTTGATAACACCATTGTCAAGTTTTTCTTTTATTATTTCTGCAAATAGGATAGTACTCTACTATTTATTGCGCTCTAGGTTAAGACGACTTCCGCTGCCAAGAAACCCAAAAATGTGAAAAGGGTCCATCATATTTCTGCAAAGTATGCATGCATAATTGACCCTCTTTTAAAATCCACAGAAGAAGCGAACCAATCCTGATGATCTCTCGAAATCTTTGATCTTGGGACACATCAAGACGGAAAGAGATGACGATGAGGAGTACGAGGAGCAAAACCAACCAGAAAGAAGTTTTGTGCCCTCAGAGGAAGAGGATGGAGATGATGAAAGAGATGAAGAGGACGAAGAAAAGGCATTAAGTAGCCGAAAAGAAAACGGGAAAGTTTTACATAAAACATTGGAAAGTGACCAATCACAGGGTGGATTAACCCAGGCGGGTCCCTCTAGCACTGATGCACAGTCAAAAAGCCAGCGAAAAGCCAAACGCAAACCTCGACTGCCCAATAAAGAACTGAGTAAAGAACTGAGCAAACAACTCAACCAGGAGATCCAAAAGACTGAGGACCGTCTGGCGCATCAGAATGGCAGGACGGTTAAGACTGAACCCAATAGTGATGGAGAGGACAGAAAACCATTGAATAATGGCAGCAGTCATCTTCGGGATTGGCTGGGGCCTAAATGGGAGCTAAACGGATCGTTGCGAGAGCAGACCCCAGTGAGTTTGATTAGGACCACTCCTGCCCCTGTCTTCCGGCCCACACCTTGTCGATCTCCGCCCAAATGTGTTCAGATGGAGCGCCATGTTATCCGTCCTCCTCCAATCAGCCCCCCGCCTGACCGGCTGCCTCTGGATGATGGGAAAAACCATGTCCTGCGAAGGGAGGTGTGGATGGGAGTCTTCAGCCACCTCATACACAAAGACCTGTGTGTCTGTATGAGTGTCTGCAAGACTTGGAACAGATGGTAGGTCTTCCGTTTTTTTTTTAAGTTTTTTTTTTGGGGGGGGCGGGTTGGGGGGGGGGGGGCGATGGGTAGTGTCATTTACAGTAGTCAACATTCGAAGTGAAACAAATGTTTTTCAAAATTGCCATTGGGGTGGCACAGTGGTTAGCCTCACAGCAAGAAGGTCGCTGGTTCGAGTCCCGACTGGGCCAGTTGGCATTTCTATGTGGAGTTTGCATGTCCCCCCCCCCGTGTTGGCGTGGGTTTCCTCCGGGTGCTCTGGTTTCCCCCACAGTCCAATCACATGCGCTATATAGGGGAATTGGATGATCTAAATTGGACATAGTGTATGAGTGTGCGAGAATGTGAGTGTGTATGGATGTTTCCCAGTACTGGGTTGCGGCTGGAAGGGCATCCGCTGTGTAAAACATATGCTGGAATAGTTGGCAGTTCATTCCACTTTGGCGACCACTGATAAATAAGGCACTAAGCCGAAGGAAAATTAATGAATGAACAGATTGGTTGGGTCGATTTTGTAAGGTGTGAATCATGTATAAAAACAAATATAATTGCAAGCATAATTACAATAAAGCAAAGAAAACGGTAAAATAAACAGTGCTTTATGGTTTTCCGGAGAGTCAAACAGTATTCAGATACAGAAATTTAATAATGAAATGTTAAATAACACTGTCTAGTCTTCATTGTATGAATAAATCTGTAACATTTTTCTTCCTTAAAGTTACAAATTATTTACGTTATGATCCCCGAATGCTTTGCACTTCCTTTAAAACACATGAAAATGCTAAAGTTTCACTCTGTTATGGATATACATTGCAGTGACTTCACAAATCTTACTTTTTCTCAATTGTTGATCGACTATAATCCCAATTTAACACTGCATATCCTGCGATGTGAGTACTGCGGACACACACATTGCGATATCGATGCTGAAAGTATATATTGTGCAGGCCTACTCTAGTGGATTTGTTCTATAATGCTGTTGGTCCTACGGTGTTTTCATTGGTCTCCTGTATCTGTTTTCAGGTGCTGTGATAAAAGACTGTGGACCAAGATCGATCTAAACCGGTGCAAGTCGATCACTCCACTCATGCTCAGTGGGATTATCCGCAGACAGCCTGTCTCCCTGGACCTGAGCTGGACCAACATCTCCAAGAAGCAGCTCAGCTGGCTAATCAACAGATTGCCTGGTACAGTCACAGTTTTACTCATCCCCTAATTTGTTTAATAGCAGAATTATTCCTTCTTAGGCATGGGATGATCACTGGCTTCAAGGTTTACAGGAGTTTGTAAAAGTCAAGGTTTTAAAACTGCTAAAATGTTCTGTTATAGTGTTCCTACTGTATATATAAGTTTTTTTTATGACAAATATTTTATTTAGTTATTTTAGGGTAACAGTATCTTCAGCAGAACTGACCCTCTGCATTAAAAGCTACTGGTCAGCCCACGATTCAGGAAACATCTGAAAAACAAATCGCTTATAAACCTACATCCAAACATGCTATAGACCTGGGGTGCGTTTCCCAAACAACGACGTAACTCACGGCTGAACTATCATAGTTTAATGCATGGTTTGGGAAAAGAACGATGTAGTGACGAGTGTTTCCCAAAACCCCTAGTTTCTCTGTCGCAGATCCATCGCTTGAACTATGTTAGTTATAACGTAAAACGCCCATAATGATGCTCTAAACGGGGTGGAGTAACTTCTTTAGAGAACAACCCCATAATTTCTTTGTGCAAATTATATTGTTTTACACGCACACACATTTAAAATAAAATCCAATATTAGTTTTAGTTAAAACATGCACTCGTTTACCATATTCATTGAAATAAATGTAAATGGCACATATAGCGCCAATGTTTGCTTTACTAATATTATTGAGAAGTTGAACATTACATATTCTATTCTAAAACAAAATCACTTAAAAAAGCTAAAACTATTCTAATATCATATATAAATCATATAGATAAATAAATAATGAGGCTATTTATTATAAATATATTTACTTTAATAATAATATTAATAATATTAATGATGATGATGATGATTATTATTATTTAGTATGATATTGTTTATTTATTTATTTATTTATTTTGAAAAGTCTACTTTTACAATTTGGTTCTAACCAACAGGCTCATGTCATATACAGTACAGATACTTAAATAAATAACCCACTATAAATTAAAAGAATTAACGAATGCTATGTTTTTTGTTTTCCCAAGCTTTGGAGACATAACCTAAATTCTGCTTTTAAATAATAGGTCACCTATAGCTTTCACCATGAGGCTGTGTTCAAAATGACATCAATGTTTTCAAAGTGCACTGCGAAGGGAGCGCATGAAGATCGCTAAAACTGAACTGTAAAAATACTTTGAAAGCAAATTACACCTAAGAGAGATGATCTTAATGCTTTTTTATCTTTAATCATTCCAACTTTGAATGTTCTAAGAGAATAGGGCATAGGGGGGATAAGTGGGAATAGAACACACCCAGGAACTATGTTTCTAACTACAGCTGCAGAGGTGTCGTTTCAAGTGCTCAAGTTTGCGACGCAGTTTGCGAATGTTCGTTGGAGCGATGGATTTGGGAAACGGCAAATCAACAAACTATGTTTGTAACGACAGAACTTGTGACCTTAGTTGGCTAACGATGGTTTTGGGGAACGCACCCCTGAACAGTCCAGTGGCTGTACTTTACATCCACAGAAAAACAAAGATCTCCAAAGATGCCTTTTCAAGTAGTAAAGAAATCTGTGTTTTACCTTATTTTCATAATTTAGGCATGTTTATTGTTCCAAAATATTTAAAATCAAACCATCATACTGTGGTCTCCATACCATCAGAATCTTATACCAGCCCATGTCTATTCCTTATACACTTATTCCTGGGCTGTATCCTAAATTGCCCCTGTTCACCTTATTCTCAGTGTGAGCGGGCGCAGCCATTTGAATCTTTTTGGCTCGAGACTTCCGGTCTCATTCACTTCCATTCATTTCTAGACGTTAAAAACAGCTCGTTCTACTGCTTGTTGTTGCAAACTGATATTTTCTTATTATATTATTCTACTTCGTCTGTATAGTCATGCTAACACTTGTTTGTAGATCAAGTAGATTGACCGTTTTGTGGTGTTTATTATTCCTAGTCATTTCTCCCATAGACATCTGAATCTAAAGTTCTAAAACAATCATATAAACGAGCACATTTCCACATTGAAGAATAAAGTCAATACGAGGGCTCGAATTGCGACCGTTTTGGTTGCATATGTGCCCAAACTTCTATCTATGCGACCTCAAAATACATTTGGGAGCATTTGTGCGAGTGCTTAAAATTGTTGCCGTGCGGCCAGTTTTTACTGCAAAATGTTCACTGCATGTCGTCACCTTGGAATTATAAGGTTCTAGCCGACATTTTTGTCAAAATTGAGTTATTGACATATTCTTATTAAATGACAACTTATTTACATTATGGGATGTTTTTTTATAATTTGTTTACATTTTAAGACTTTTTTTTTTAAAAACAAAAAAGATTTTATACTGTACAAAGTCGAACTCTAGCTTGGCTCTATAAGGTTCTTTCAGTGAGCCAATCAGCATTTTTAATGCATGCAAGAGGACCAATCAGGATCAGCTTTCTTTGTCATTTCGCCGGACTGCTCAGTTGACAGCGGGAAAGACCAGAAAGAATACAAAAATCACACAAAATCAGAGTCGGCTAAATAATGCTGCACCGCACAAAATTGCGATGTGTGTAAATGTGATGATTTATAAGCATTTGAGATGAAATGTTAAATTTTAGATTGTTGAAATAAATGTGAAATATTTTTATTTGTGCATATATAGCAGTGAAACACTTTTCAGTGTTTATTAAACTCATTTGCTCATTGTCTGTTTTCTTTTAAAGTCTTGAAATTGAATATTAAGCCTTGAAGGCAAATACTTAATTCATGGGGTATATAATTCAATAATTCATATAAAGCAAAACAAATTAATACATATTAACATATTAATTAGATAAAATTAACATCAGCACTGGACAAAATATTTAGCACAGCCTTGTATGCTTTATTTGAACAAGAAAAAAATTCATCCTAAAACATGAAATAAATGTTATAGAAAGCAAAGATTTTACTTTCTCAAGCATCAACATATTGTTACAACACTAAATTCTATATTTTTTGATTGTATTTCTTGAAAAGTAATGCTTCAATGAATGATCTGCCAGATAGAACCTTATAATTCCAAGTGGAAAATGACTTTTCAGAATTAGAAGGTTCTATCTGCATTTACCGTGGTTTATTTACTCCAATTTGCAAATGTAAGAGAATGTTGATAATTTACATTTAGAGTACATTTAGGGTCTCTGCCATGTTACAGTTTTTCACAGTCGCTTTGGTGCATTTCTCACAACACTATTTACATTTGCACAACAGTTCATGCATTTCTCAAAACAATTAGTGCAAACTGCAAAACCTAGTGGATAACCTGCAAAAGCGTGTCACTCGCTCAAAATGGATAGCTCATTCCTCAAAAGCAAGTATTGATGTCAATGAAAGTGTCAGTGCCATCAAAATGCAAAGTCCTGCCTCCATTGTTTATGAACAAGATAGTCAAATGGCTTAGTCATGTTTTCATTATGACACTTTACTCTGTACATTTTTTCCAATGTAAAACAGTCAGATTTTGGTGACACTTCCTGAAAATGCTCAAGACAGCACTATATACTATTAGCACAGCCATTTGAAAACTACAGTAAAGTTAGACATCACTGCATTTAGTGAGTGTCTTGAGTACAAGACACTGAATATGTATGTTTCACATGTTTACTGCATTTGCTCTTTACAATTCTAATTTATTCACAGCATTGTGCAAAAGAATAAATACACCCTATTTTACAACAAACTTTCTTTGGGTAGAGCTGTGCACAACTGTAAACAATATTGCAGTACATATTGGAACTGAACCTACAACATACACAGGTCTGTAAATCATTCATCAAATTGTTCAATTTAGAAGATATTTTCAGTGGAAAAAAAAGATTTAAAGTTTTTAAATAAAATGAGCTTGACAGATTTTGACAACTAGTTCAACATTTTTGTATGTAATGACTCAAGTAATGAAATGAGGACTATTAGTTTTATATGGAATGACTATTCAGCAGACACAAGTTTAGTTAATTTTGACTGACATGACATAAGCAAATGATAATGTTACAAACAGCAGAGAGTTGTATGAAAGCAATTGATGCATGTCCAAAAGCTTTTGCAATTTGCTGGAAAGAATGAGAAACTGCTACTATGATGTGCACAAATGACTAATTGTTTTGAGAAATGCATTAACTGTTGTGCAAATGTAAATAATGTTGTGAGAAATGCACCAAAGCCACTGAGAAAAACTGTAATGTATGAAAGAGAAATGTTACACACATATTGTTTGCTATATGAAATGCAAAAACTTTGAAGCTTAATATCTCAAAATCATTTAGAACGCAGACAGAACCTTCTAATTCTAAGGTGACGATGTCGTATTTAGGAGACATTCATACAGAATGCATCTTTGTAACTAAAAACGCAAAACGCAATGCTCAGGAATGGTTTAAAACAGTTGACATGTCAACCTGCTGCATTAAATAAATCCTGCATGCTTGCCATGCCTTCAAACTCTTCTTATTGGCCAACTGCTCTTGGACTGAACACAAATAGATTGTTTAATATCAGCTGTCAATCACTCAGATTACTTTAGTACTTCACCTGATACTCTTAAGTTAGCAATATGGACTTTTTTTTAATACAAACACATACTTTGAAAAGGTACCGCCCCAGCTTTTAGTACAGTTTCTGAGAGTGTATGATTTTTTTAAAGCAATAATTATTTAATTTATAGCATGATTAGGAAAAAACTGGAAAAGATATAGTTAGGATACGGTGTTGCATGAATGATAATTGAATATTAATCAGATAATGTCATTACACTGCTGTCTTTCCATCAAGCAATCTGCTGCATTGCTGATCATGATTTCAAGGATGCATAAATCTGTCCTTCACATGATGCATGAGCACACGCAGCAATCTCAGATCAACTCATCCTGATATTTTAATCTGGTTCTCAAACTTGTTTGAAAAAAGGTACAGTTGAAATCAGAATTATTAGCCCTTCAGTATATTTTTTCCCCAATTTCTGTTTAACAGAGAGCAGATCTTTTTCAACACATTTCTAAACATAATAGTTTTAATAACTCATTTCTAGGGCCAGACGGAATCTGCAGACATTTTTTGCAATTTCTGCGGAGAATTTTGGTAAAAATCTGCGGATTTCTGCGGAATTATTTTGGGAGTCTCATAACTAAAACCTTAATATGTGAAATATGTGTAATTTAAAAATTGAATAAATTCAGATTTACACACATTTACTCAAGTAAATAAACAGAATTAATGATGGGCTAAAAATCTGCGGAATTCTGCGGAAAATCTGCGGAATTCTGCACGCACAGATTCCGTGTGGGCCTACTCATTTCTAATAACTGATTTATTTTATCTTTGTCATGATGACAGCACATAATATTTGACTAGATATTCTTCAAGATACTAGTATTAACCTTAAAGTGACATTAAAAGGCTTAACTAGGTTAATTAGGCAAATCATTGTATAACAATGGTTTGTTTTGTACACAATTGAAACAAATATTGCCTAAGGGGGCTAATAATGTTGACCTTAAAATGTTTTTTTGTTTTTTGTTTTTTAACTTTCTTTTATTCTAGCCAAAATAAAACAAATAAGACTTTCTCCAGAAGAAAAAATATTGTAGGAAATACTGTGAAAAATTCCTTGCTCTCATTCATTCATTCATTTTATTTTTGGCTTAGTCCCACCACAGCGGAATGAACCGGCAACTTATCCAGCACATTTTTTACACAGCGGATGCCCTTCCAGCAACAACCCATCTCTGGGAAACATCCACACACACACTCATTCACAGTCATACACCACGGACAATTTAGCCTACCCAATTCACCTATACCACATGTCTTTGGACTGAGGAAACCCACGCGAACGGAGGGAGAACATGCAAACTCCACACGGAAACGGCAACTGACCCAGCCGAGGCTCGAACCAGCGACCTTCTTGCTGTGAGGCGACAGCACTACCTACTGCGCCACTGCGTCGCCAATTCTTTGCTCTGTTAAACATAATTTGGGAAATATTTAAAAAAGAAAAAAAAGAATCACAGGAGGGCGAATCATGTTGACTTCAACTGTATGAAGAACAGACCCCTGACTTGCATGACCGCTTTGTGTTGTTTTTCTGGCAGGATTGCGGGTTCTGCTGCTGGCGGGCTGCTCGTGGGCAGCAGTTTCTGCTTTATGCACATCCAGTTGTCCTTTATTAAGAAATCTAGATGTACAGTGGGTAGAGGGACTCAAGGACAACCAGATAAGAGATTTACTCTCTCCACCGACAGACAACAGACCAGGTAATAAATGAAAGCAGTGACTGCTGATTAAATGGGGGTAGTTAACCATAACCCTAACCCAAAAATAAAAATACTGACTATTTACTCTCCAGTGGTTCCAAACCAAGTTTCTTTCTTCTGTTGAACACAAAAGAATATATTTTGAAGAATGCTGAAAAACTTTGACTTCCATAGTAGGAAAAACAAATACTACAGAAGTCAATGGTTACAGGTGTGCAACATTTTTCTAAATACCTTCATTTGTGTTTAACAGGAGGAAGCATTTCATAAAGGTTTAAAACAAGTGTGGGTAAATGGATGACAGGGTTTTCATTTTTTGGGGAACTATCCCTTTAAGTCCAATATATGACCCATGTGTACTGCTTTCTGCTTTTGCAAATCTATAGCGCCCCCTTGTGTACTAATCAAGTAGGACAGTAAGATTTTTGGATCACACGTCAGTCGGGTCAACTTTAATTCTACACTATAATGCTTTTTATAATGTAGATTGTGTCAAAGCAGCTTTATATAGATGAACACAAAAAAGTATAAAAGCCATAATAATTAAAATTTTATGGATTGAGGTCACAGTTTGAAAAATAATGATTATAAAAATTAAATTGTTAAAATATGTAAAATTGAAATGCAAAATAATAAGAAAAATAAATGCAAAAATATTTTTAAAAAACTATCAAAATGTAATTGCATTAAAATTTGAATTGCACAAAACTGAATTGTAAATCCAAATGTTTTTCAAATTGCTTTTTCAGCACTTTGGTTTCTTGCGTTTCATTTAAAGCATTTCAGGCTTCAGTGTTATCATTGGTCTACTAGTTCTAGTACTTCTTAATATTCATTCATTCATTTTCCTTCGACTTAGCCCCTTATTTTATCAGGGGTCACCACAGCGGAACGAACCACCAACTATTCCAGCATATGTTTTACGCAGCGGATGCCCTTCCAGCCGCAACCCAGTACTGGGAAACACTCATACACACTCACATTGTGTTACATTACATGTGTTCTTAATTCCTTTATTTGCGCATATATTATTACGCATATTATTATATATTTATGCATATTAAATTATTTCGATCGGTGACTGCAATACTTTTGGCGGAAAATTTAACCGGTAGTTAACGTCTTAACATTTAATGTACTAACATGAACTATGAAAGAATAAAACAGTTGTGCATTTACTAATGGCACTGTAAATTAACAGAAACTAGCAATAAATAAACAACTTTTTTTTCATTAACTAATGTTTACAAAGATGAATAAATACTGGGTAACACTTTACAATACAGTTTGTATTAGTTATTGTTAGTTGATGTATTTACTAACATGAACAAACAATGAACAATACATTTACTACAGTATTTGTTCATGTTAGTAAATAAAAATACAGTTGTTTGTTGTTAGTTCATGTTAACGCACAGTGCATTAACTAATGTTAAGTTGGATGTTAAGAATGCATTAGTAAATGCTGAACTATAATTAATAAATACTGTATACATATCGTTCATACTTAGTTCATATTAGTACATACAAGAACTAATGAGACCTCATTGTAAAGTGTGATCAAATAAATGTATGGATTGCTCATATTAATAAATAATCAATTAACATCAACTAATGCAACCTTATTGTAAAGTAAGTCCAGTATTTGTTACACTGTTTAAAATTTGATTAGAAAAATAAAACAGTTGTTTACTTGTATCTGTCAGGTCAGCTGGATTGCAGAAGTAAGCTGAGGAATGTGGAGGATCTCTGTCTAGCCGGTCTGGACATCACAGACACATCGCTGAAGCTGATCATAAAACACATGCCTTTACTTTCCCAACTGGACCTCAGTTACTGTAATCACATCACAGACCAGAGCGTCAACATCCTCACGGCAGCCGGCACAACCACCAGAGACTCACTCACACACATCAACCTGTCAGGTACAACACACTCACTGAACACACAGATGAGAAATATTTATAGTTAAAGACAGAATTATTAGCCTTTCGTCATGTTTTAATAATCCATTACTTTTGTCTTTGCCATGACAGTAAATAATAGTTCACTAGTTATTTTGCAGGTTAATTAGGCAAGCCATTGGACAACATTACTTAAGGGTGCTTTAACCATAATCAAAAAGCACATTTCTTATCTTTCAGATATTAAAACAGCTGATGGAAACAAACTATTTCTGGTTACTGGTTGAATATTTTGAGCAAATTAAATCAAAGAACACACTGAAATTAAAATATATTATTATTATATTATTTATTATTATATTATTTAATTACTATATAATAATAATATTGACCTTAGCACTTTTTAAAACTTAAAAAAAAAAAAATAAAATAAAATAATAATAATAATATATATATATATATATATATATATATATATATATATATATATATATATATATATATATATATATTTATATATATATATATATACAAGGTTTCCGCTACATTCATTCTACCATGGCGGGGCGCCACGCCAAAATTCATCCCGCCACGGCTACATTACAGCTTCTCATTCAAAACATTGTCGTTTTTTTTAATGGCGGGTTATAATCGCACCAAAACATATTAAAAGGTAAGTGAATTACAACAGCGCAAACTTTTCTGTAACCGTAGTAGTGCTGTGCGTTATTTGTTTAACCCTTTAAGGCAGTGGTCGGGAACCTATGGCTAGGCCCACACGGAATCTGCGCGCGCAGAATTCCGCAGATTTTCTGCCGATTTTCCGCAGATTTCCGCAGAATTTTAGCCCATCATTAATTCTGTTTATTTACTTAAAGTTAACTATTCACAGTTAATCTAATTGGATTTGCATTTTAAACATTAAATACAAGTTAAAAAGATATTATTTTTTATTAAACATATTAAGGTTTTAGTTATGATACTCCTAAAATAATTCCGCAGAAATCCGCAGATTTTTACCAAAATTCTCCGCAGAAATAGCAAAAAACGTCCGCAGATTCCGTCTGGCCCTGCCTATGGCTCGCGAGCCACCTGTGGCTCTTTGACCAAAATAGGTGGCTCTCCAGCTGTCTCCCTTCAATAAAATTCTACAGTTTAAAAAATGATAATCATCACTAGAAATCAGTTTCCTATTGAAAATACATTTACAATTCCCTTGTTATTGTAATTTTATTTTGTATGAAAAAGAATAAAAACTCGACGTTTCGACATATGCGTTTGTGCGGCGCAGTGAATAAACCAACTTACGTTTCTATGGTAACCGCGCGAGCGCGCACGTAAATTCAAACAACGTTCATAAGTGGTGATGATGGCAAAAAGAAATTCGGAGGAACATCGAAAGTTTCAAAATGAGTGGGCAGAAATTATTGACGTCTCTGCTGCTCTGCCATGTCTGATCTGCACTAAACGCATTTCCTCTTGTAAAACATCAAATGTTAAGAGACATTTTAACACATGCTTTTGCGGCAAAGAACCAGCCGAAAGAAGGCGTGTGAGGAGCTCCAGCATAAACAGCAAACCAGACAAAACAGCAGAGACAGGACGGGAGTTTGGGCAGGGGCATCTGGGAATTTGAGTGCTGCGAGATCATTGGAGCTCGCAAGGCAAAGGAAACCTTTCACAGACGGCGAATAAGTCGTGTATGCTAAGTACAGCAAATGAACAGTTCGCGGCGGTGCTTAATTTGAGCCTTAATTTGGATCTTGTTGCGAGAAATGTCAGATATTCGTGTTTTGCTTCCCGTTATTTATTTTAATTGATCCGGCATTAACTTGTGCGTGGTGAAAATGTGTGTGTGACATCCAATGCCTCAGTTTGTCACGCGGGTACACGGACCAGTCTTGAACGATTCGTTTATTTTGAACGAATCTTTTATTTGACTCGAAAAAAAGATTCGTTCATCTCGATGAACGAGACTCAAAGGTCCGGTTGAGTAAAATGATCCGAACTTCCCATGAGTCCGAGTGAAAAACAGCGAGCAAAGCTGTGTCGAGTGTGTGTGCTCGGCTACACATAAAGCAAGTCACTTCTGACCAATCAGCTTTCTTATGTTTACAATCATTCTCGTTGGTTGGTGATTGTTGTTTCGCGCGCAGTAAGCAGCAAAAATAAATAATGGCACAGTGGCCTACTAAACAACACCTGTATTTTCAAAATGCCAGAGCTGTATTTATATTTTTTAAACCACGAGTAAATCTGATAATGAGCCTGATAAACAGACCATGAAACTGCGCGAATGGATCAGGAGACAGCAGCAAAACGATCTCATGTCAGCCAGAAAACAAGACGGAAGAGGTAACTGGGCTCATTAAGTCACGTGGCTCTTTAAAAAATGCATTTGCAAAAAAAAAACCCAGAAATGGCTCTTTGCTGAAAAAAGGTTCCCGACCCCTGCTTTAAGGTGACATGCTGGCTGACTGACTGACAGGTGCGTGATGTGTGAGGCCAGCAAACACGGCGTATAGCTTTCAGTTAGGATGAACACAGTTTCTATAATTATACTTTATTTATGGATAAAGATCTATGGCTCTGCATACAACAAACAAAGACTTCTTCTTGCTGGAGTTTATAGCGTTTCACTTTACCTCAGGGTGCATTAATGCCGCTCTGTAGGTCTATTGGAGACGTTCATAAATATTCCTAGCAAATCTAATAAAGGTTGGAGACAAATTCACTACACACGCTAAATTGCACTTGAGCAGCGTATGTTTGAGGGCGTGCAAGAAGTTTTGTGCACGAACAGAGGAAATCTTAGCGCAAGCAAAAAGATCTGCATGCTCCTCGTATTACACAAATCCGATCTTGACTTGTAGTACCGTGTCACATTTGTCATTGAAATAGCGCCAAAGGTAGTTGGTAGATCAAAAGGCCTGCTGCCACAGCTGGAAAAAAATCCTAGAGGAAACACTGGATGTTTATATATATATATATATATATATATATATATATATATATATATATATATATATATATATATATATATATATATATATATATATATATTCAAGCTAAACTAAAATAAATATAACTTTTTCCAAAAGAAAAATGTAATGGGAAAAAATGTCAAAATATTTAAAATAATAATTTCACAAAAGGGCTAATAATTTAGTCTTATACTTCATATACAAATGTATGTTGATCTGGGAAGATTTCTGTCTTGGTCAGGCTGGAGAATTGAGAAATTGAAACCAAAATTCTGAACCTCTAACCAGTGTAATTTTTACAAGTCAGTTATTTACATTTTTCTTTTTCAATCTTGTTGTGCTGTGTGTTTCTCTCATACACTGTAAATAATGCTGGGTTCCACACAATTCATTCATGTTGTCTCAAATCAACTCGATTAAGTTAAAAAATTTAAGTAGATTGAACATAAAACAATTAAGGCCCAATCTCAATTCTACCCCTTAGCCCTTCCCCTTACGTGAATGCACAAAACGAGGGGCAGGGGTGTCTCAATTCTCTTTAGCTTGAAGGCGTAGGGCTAAGGGAAAGGGCTGGAGAGCCTTTGAAACTGAGATTTTTCAGGACCACACTCGAAACCAAGGAGTAAGAAAATATCCCAGAATACATCATCTACAACAGCAGCATGGCTGTACATGGAAGTCAGGAGATGCACAAACTAGTATTTTTTTGTCATTATTATGATTTTTTACAACAAACAAACACATGTTTTAATACATTCATAACGGCGTTCGTGTTTTACCGTCATGCTTTAAAAAAAAAAAAAAAAAGCTGAAATAAAAACCTGATAAATTTCGCTATCTATAATCCATAATAATAACTCCCCCGGCAAGATGCCACCCTGGGCGATCGCTCATATTGCCCATGCCTAAATCCGCCACTGACTGCTATAATGTTAATGTTGTTTTCGTGTGTTTACATAGATGAATATGGCCACTGTGTAAATGCAGTAAAGTTACAATCTTATTGCCACATTAGATCGTTATGATAACATGATATCATTGTCTTCTGTGATTCCCTGAAGAGAAATACGAAAAAATAACGCAACTGGAATAACTACAGCAGTAACGATCGTCAATCTCATATGAAGTAAGAGATCGCGATGACGTGTGCAGATTAGTGATGCGCGGATGGCGGTTATATCCGCGGGCGCTTCGGATAATCCACGGGTCGATCAGGTAATAAAAAATACATTATTATTAATTGCCGGTGGGTCACGGGTGGATGTAGCGGGACATAGCAGTTGACCAGCAAAAAAGCAGAGAGTGGACTTCGCAGAATGTGAAGATGAGACGGTCAAAACAATGTATGAAGTGCAAGAGTACTGTGCAATTTTTCAGTTAGAGGAGTCATCAGAGGAAAATCTGCTGTCGTTCTGGGAGAAACAAGATCGCTTATTTACACGACTGCAGCGTCTTGCAAGGAGAAGCTTGTGCATTCCTGCAACAAGCGGCGCGAGCGAACGCTCATTTAGTGCAGCTGGCCGTGTTTTGAAGGCGAGGTGGAATCGCCCGAATTCAGGCACAGTAGATGCTATTCTGTTTTAGCACAGTGTAAAGAAAAAGGCCAAGTAAGCATAACATAGCTGCCGTTTAGGCTAAAGTGACACCGTTTTTTTGTTCTCTTTTTCCTGTATATATAAAAGCTGAATCTGCTGTTAATAACGAACGATCCACGGTGACCTATCATCATGCTTAAAACAAAGAATTAGAATTATTAAAGTGTCGATCGGGTGTGGGTCGGGTGCGGATATACAATTGAAGTCAGAATTATTAGCCCCCTGTTTATTTTTTTCCCCAATTTCTATTTAACGGAGAGAAGATTTTTTTCAACACATTTCTAAACATAATAGTTTTAATAACTCATTTCTAATTACTGATTTCTTTTATCTTTGTCATGATGACAGTAAATAATATTTGACTAGATAATTTTTTAAGACACTTCTATACAGCTTAAAGTGGCATTTAAAGCTTAACTAGGTTAATTAGGTTAACTAGGCAGGTTAGGGCAATTAGGCAAGTTATTGTATACTGATGGTTTGTTCTGTAGACTATCGAAAAAAAAGTTAGCTTAATGGGGCTAATAATTTTGACCTTAAAATGGCTTTTAAAAAATTAAAAACTGCTTTTATTGTAGCCGAAATTAAACAAATAAGACTTTCCCCAGAAGAAAAAATATTATCAGACATACTGTGAAAATTTCCTTGTTCTGTTAAACACCATTTGGGAAATATTAAAACAAAATTAAAAATTCAAAGGGGGCTAATAATTCTGACTTCAACTGTATATATCAGATAAAATAATATATGTGGGCAGGTGGTGGGTGGATGATTAATATGAAGGAGCGGATTCGGGTAACATTTCAGCTGATCCGTGCATCTCTAGTGCAGATGTTGTAGTGCTGTCCTATTACTTAGGGGTAAATTCTGTAGCCTCTCCACTTCAAACTTTGCTTCAAGGGCCAAGGGGAAGGTAGGAGTACAAAAAATAGAATTGTCATTGAAAGACATTATTTACTCAATAAAAAAATACATACATTTATTAAATACTATAAGGGCAATTAATTAAAAATAATCCTTCAAAAACGAAATCGAGGTATAAAGTGTATTGGTTTTGATTTTAGTGTTTGATGTTGCGTCTTGGGAAAATCATTCAAGGCCATACAGTACGTCTAGCATTAATCTGAGTGCATAATATTATGTTCTCTAAATCCATATTCCTCTCCTTCACAGTGTGTAATAGAGTTACAGACCTGTCGTTGACCTACTTCAAGCGCTGCGGAAACATCTGTCAGATCGACCTGCGGTACTGCAAGCAAGTCACCAAGGAGGGCTGTGAGCAGTTCATGGCAGAGATGTCTGTCAGCGTGCAGTTCAGACTGATGGAAGAAAAACTACTGAGCAAACTGAGCTAGTCAACAACACAAATACACTGGCAAAAACTTGACTTAAACCCAGGGAACTAACCATTTTTGTCATCCATTTTCTACATACCGTTGAAACCAGCAAAAAGAAAAATGGCTAATAGCTATAACAACACACTCCAATGCCTGAACTCCAGAGCGTACAACACGTGAGGAGATTTATTCCTCTCTGGTGGCCAATTCTGCTTTTCACTGTTTGGTATTTTTTTAATTAGTTTGTTGTGCTGCTAAGGCAAACGGTTATTGGTTTTTAAGTTTACAAGGCACATCTAGCAGAGCGTGCCAATGTTAAAATGCTGTTGAAAGGCATGTTTGTTCACCCATTTTTTTTTTTTTTTGGCATAGATGTTATAAAAAAGGTTTATTAGTCACAATGCAGTGACCAAACCGACTGTTATTTTCTTTCTCTGAAAAGAAAAACTCAAGATGCATGTGCTTTTTTTCGTTACCATGCAAACGTTAAGCGTCATGCAGTATTAATTTTTGTATCAGAAGAGATTTCACACTTTATGTGCAGTATTAAATGCACTTATAAATATATATATAGAGAGACTTTATTGACAGTATTCAGTCAGTACAAAGTTTATTTTTTTTCTACGCAGTAGGAAGCAGATTCTTATCTATACTAGCTATAGTGACCGTGCAGATGTTTTTTTTTTGTATTGTTAATTTAAGATGTGATGTCTTCTAATGTTATAAGATTGTTCTACTACAGGTACATTCTCTTTTCCATACGACTATACTTTCCTTGGTTTCTTTAATATGTATATATCTGGGGGAAAACATATTTGCACTGTTTCACCTGAATAAATACTGATATTTTTTTCATTGTGTTGCTTCGGGGAATCTTGATTGTGTGAACAGCATGATCGTACACAAAACAACCATGGTTTTACAACAAATAAAAACAAACATCTATGGCAGAGATGCCCAAACTAGGGCCCGCTGGGCAAAGTTGGCCCATGGTAACCTTTGAATTGGCCTGCCATCCCATCTGAGAATGATTTATAGATTGTCATTTCAAATTTAATGCAACCTTTTATTTGTGTTTTATTGTTAAGCTACAAAAAAGCTGAAATTAAATATTTTAATTTAAATAGTGTAAATGAATCAGATTTAGTTTAAAATGTACATATGACGCATAGAGGACAATGCAGAGACTTATAACTTAAGAGTTATAATTAAAAAAAGTTATACTGCATTAGTTAATATGATTCAAAGCAATGTTTTTAATTTTTTTTTATTATGAAAGGAAATAGGAAATTACCCATAGCAACTTTAATGTAAAAAAGTTTGATACATTTATCTTCGGCCCACGGCTATCAATGATGTTTGGTTTTTGGCCCCTCATACGTAAAAATTTGGGCACCCCTGATCTATTGTAGTTACAAATTAGCCACAGTACATGTGGTAAAAATGTGGTTAAAGTACCGGTAGGGTAACACTTTATAATAACTACACACTAAGAACCATTTATTAATGATTAGCATATAGTGAATTCATTATCTGTTAATCATTAACTCTACATTAACAGACGTTAGTAAGCAGTTTATAACTGCAGCTACAAATGCTGTATTCTTGACTTACAACCACATTATTAATGTGCTTAATACTTGTACTTTCATACTTTGTTAATAATTAATTTTTCATTACTAAATTAAGCATTGCATTATTAACAAACCAGTTATTTAAGCATAGTTGGTGTTTTTTTTCATCATTCAGAATGAGTTAGTAAATGATTATTAAACTATTAAAATTAATAATTTTAAAAAATTAATTAATTTATAATTCTTATTATTCAGGCATTTATTAATAGTTAATTTGTATGTTAAAAAATGCTTTATTAACTCAATTTCATCCAGTTTTGTGACCTAATCTAAAGTAAGGACTATTTCTGCTTTATAAATCCCTTATAAATGACAATTAAAGGCTCAGTTATATTCTAAACAGAGAAAAAGAACATAAACGACATTATTCATTTCTATTCGTTTGAAGATACACAAATAAAACTGTATTTAAAAAAAATATATTCTTTGCAACCTTATCTAAAATAAAATTACTGTACAGTTTAAACATTGCATCCTATTATATTGTTGTTGTTTTATCCAATTTTATGTCGTATTTTGACTCCTGTTATTCAGCAATGTTTAAACTTTACAGTGATTTTACTTTTTAGATAAGATTGCAATGATTATTGTTCATACTGAGCCTTTAATTGTCATTTATAAGGGATTTATAAAGCATAAATAGTCCACACTTTAGATTAGGTCACAAAACTGCATGAAGTTGAGTTAATAAAGCATTTATTAACATACAAATTAACTATTAATATATGCCTGAAAAATAAGATGTATAAACGTTGATTTCAATAGTTTATTAATCATTTACAAACTCATTATGAATTATCTTAAAAACCATCGACTACTCTTAAATACAACTGGTTTGTTAATAATGCAATACTTCATTTAGTAATGAAAAATAAATCATTAACAAAGTATGAAAGTACAAGTATTAAGCACATTATAAATGTGGTTGTAAGTCAAGAATACAGCATTTGTAGCTGCAGTAATAAACTGCTTACTAATGCCTAATAATGTAGAGTTAATGATTAACAGATAAAGAATTCACTAGATGCTAATGCTTAGTGAATGATTGATAGTGTGTAGTTATTATAAAGTGTTACCACAGGGGGTCAACAATCCTAAAATACATATAATAAAATCATTGTTAATTTCGCATAAGGGGTAGTTAAACCTTGGTACTAACCACAAAACATTATTTTGCTCCGTTAACCATAGTTTGACCATACAATATTTGAATTGAAATGTACAAATCAATCTGCCGTTTACCAGTGATGGGTTGCAGCTGAAAGGGCATCTGTTTCGTAAATCTGTGGTTATAGAAAATGTAAAAATAAACATTACAATAAAATAATGGTTAATTTAGCATAAGAGGTGATTAGATAGTATAAGGTTATAAGGTATATTAGTTAGTATAAGGTTATAATAAAAAACACACAGAGGCTGCTAGCCAGTGTTGAGTAAAACATGACACAGCGGGGCTAGTTGTAACAGGGTGTTACAATTAAGCCACACACTGTTGAACACCAACTAAACTAACAAAATATTTTTTTGAATTTTCAGTGTAATGTTGAGAACTTTTTAAATAAAAATGTTTTTTAATAGAAAAAAAAAATTAATAGAAAAATTGTATTGCTAATAATGCAAATAAATGCATTGTATAATAATGAATAAATGGATAATAATGCAAAATAATTCAAATGTGTTTATCCAATAAACAAAAATAAAAAAATAAACATACTGTGCTATGTAGAATAAAAAAGAAATGAGCCGATTACTGAGGAAATATAGCTACTATTTAAAGTAAACTGAGTTTAAATTAACTGTGTGAATTCTGCCTTTATAAGCATGTGTTACAACTAACCCTCTGTCTGTTACAACTTGCCCCGCAGGTGGGGTAAAAAGTAAAATTTTTACTCTTGGCACTTTTGGCAATACTGCACAGAAACCATAGGTCCGGCGATCGTAAATCCAGTGCTCATTTGTAGGAGAGGCTTGTGTGTTGTTTGTAAAAAAAATATGGTTTGTCTAACCCCATTACTTTGTTCATTATTTGACCAAAACCAAAAAGTGTTACTTTGTGCCCCGCTCTCCCCTATATGGTAACCTCAAAATGTGATTAATTTGCTGTTGGATATACAAGTCTGACAATATATATATATATATTTTTTTTTTAAATAGTAAAACTATAACCATGTTTTTGGTTAGACGTATCGATTGCGATATATATAAGTTTTACAGTAAATAGTGTTGTAATGGGGTATATGCAAACAGACTTTTAATTTCAGCCAGCCTCAGCGCTTCCAGTGAACTGTCTTTCCATTATAAAATTGCTGCGTTTAAGATCTGATTTCTTTAAAAATCACTGATCTTCAGTGCCTGATAGATATACGATATAAGGTGGGTCTCAAACCGGACAAGAAGCACTGCATTAAATTCCATTTTCGCCCGCCATGTCTTTAAAATACGAGTCTATTTTACCATATTGTTTTTTCAATGGAGTTCCTGCGCTTGCCTGCTGGTACAACAGGTGTTACACCATATTCTGTGACCATCGAAATCTGTGACCCTATAGGGCGTAGTGTATAGGAAACATTTGTTTAAAATAGCTGTTTATTCGTATTTAGATCATAAATGCTTACTTGTTCGGCCAAAATACACGTGTTGATTATTAAAATGATAATTTATGTCTGTATAACCATTTATGTATTATATATTAATCGCGTATATATATATTGTTTACATACATCAAATGTACATAAATCTGTCTTAAAACATGTAATTGTATGATATATGTCATATTTATATTAACTTTATAATATTATATATGTATATTATATATTTACATAACACTACGCCCTATAGGGTCACAGATTTCGATGGTCACAGAATATGGTGAAACACCGGTGCTAGAGTTTACACAGTCTATCATCTCGTGTTAAGCTTGAACAACTAAATGAATGCTTAAGTCTAACCTAATGTATTGTAATTACATTAAAACAACGATGCTGTAAAAGCAACCTTGTGAAATTTAAAATAGTCACATTAAGCCTTCACCGGAAGTTTATCATTGGCTAAAAAACACTAGCTGTGCAGTAGCTCATTAACATAGCAAACTGTAGTCGAGTTGTGGTTACTATTAAAAATCGGATTAATTTGTTGTAAAACCACGTTTAAATGTCGCGAGGGCACGCGTTTTATTATTAAACTGTTGTTAATAATGTAAGGGGGTACGGTTTGTGCACAAATTTAGCATCAAAACACATTTCAAGTACACGATTTATAAACATCCAGTTGGTTATTCCCGCCTAACGTTACCTTTTGCCGCTCTTTTTCTCTCCAGCTGAACTTTATAATCGATTAAACGTATGAATGGATATCACAAAAACACACTTACCTTAGCGAATCCTTTCTTTATAAGTACCAGCAACCATACCAGAGTATTTCACCTCAATTCGATAATTAATGTTACTTTCACGTGCCGGCGTCTGACTGAGGTAACGCTGACTGCGTTGCGCTTAAACGCCTCTAGAGGGCGCGCAAATCAGGGAGAAATAAATAAATACTGAAATGAGAAGTCTTTATTTTGTTAGTTCAAGATACCATATTTTATTAAATCTCATAAATCATCTTTGAATTACCAAAATAAAAAGTTTAACATTCCAAAATACAAAGACCAGATCCCAAAACGTCTTCCAGCGCTCAGTTTAAGTCATTTCGTGTAGTCTTGTCCATTGTCTGCTCAGCTCAAATAGTCGCCTTACCACAAAAGTGACATCTTGTAGAGATTAGCAGCATAAGAAACATACACAGAAGCACAGTGTCAGTGTTGGGCAAACAGAGAAGTTTTAAATGCAAATTAAAAACATTGTAGAAATACATGAATGTGAGGCCAGAATGTAATCAATTATACCATAGTATTATTTAGGACTAATTTAAAACAGAACCAAATCAGTGTCGACTCACTGAAAAACTGGAAGAGGGAAGAAACATTTCAAAGAAAACTGGAGAAATGAGGAAATATAGCCATATACTTAATGTACATCTTATTTCACATGTATATAAATTCATATATGTTAAATAGATTCCATTTTAACTTAGTTTATATTTATATATTAGTTTGTCTAGGTAATACCACAGACATAACTTGCATTCGACTACAGAATTCACAGCAACAAAGGGCATCTAGAGGAATCAAATGACAATGTCCTTTGCACTTTTTTTATTATCTAAAGAACTTAAATATTCACAAAATGGGAAAAAAAAAAATTGTTTATTCACTTTGAAGGCATAGTTCACACATAAATAAACATGTATTTTTCTCATTCTCAGGCCACCCAAGATGTAGACAATTGTTTTAGCAGAACCCTAAAGAAAATTTTAGCTTTATTAAATGCATGTCGACAGATACTTGCATTTACAGAGTCAAAAAGCACATACAGGCAAAACAAAACTATGACAGTTAGGTCATATGAAGGAAAATCAGCGCAAGAACTGGACATTATCACCTTTAAGCAAACATTTCTAAGCACAGGTTGCCTTATTATAATGACATCAGTGGATCGTTTTGCTTTATAAAACCATATTAATCTGGTATAATTTTGTGTTGCTTGTATGTGCTTTTTTTGACTCTCAACGTGTCAAAGTGCATTTTTTTTATAACATTTTACACATGATCAAACAATTTAAACAAATTAAAAATCTTTAGCAAAACATTACTTCGCTATGCCATGACCATGTGTAGTATGGTTATACAAGTTTTTATTATAGTTTTCAGTTTGACGTATCAATTACCATTGTATTATAATCAGTTCTACGGCAAATAACGTAATTAATGTAGCTAACCATGGTTGATTAGTCATAACTACAAAAGTAGTTGTAATTTGTAGTAAAACCCAGCCTGATCTCACGAGGAAAGGTAACTATTTTACGTTTTGTCAGTGTCTTGGCTAAATTCATGAGTTCAGTCATATGAAAATGTGCAATTTTTAAAAGGAGGCGTGGCACCAAACCCCGCCCCTAAACCCAACCATCAATGGAGAACGAGCAAATCGTACTACATTGTACGAATGAGATCGTACGGATTTATGCAAATTAGCCACTAAATCAAACAGTTATGAATTGCTGTGAAATTGTGTTGTTAAAACCAAGTTTAAATTTCGTGACGGCACACTTTTATTATTAAACAATTGTTAATTATCGTAAGGGTGCAGAAATTTGTGCACAAAACCTATAGCTTCAAAACATATGTCAAGTACACTATTTATAAATGAATATCTTGTGATTTCCCGCCTATCTCCATTTTATGCATGAGCAAACAATTTAAACGAACTAAAAAGTTTTGTTTTTAGAATCTTGGTTGGCCTGAGGCTGAATATATGAATAAGAAATCTAAATTTTGTGGTGAACTGTACCTTTAAATAAAGTCTCTATAAAGCAAATGCGATTGAGAACTGTGATACGTAAATCCATGTAGCACCGCTTGTGGAAATGTGGTAGACATCAAAAACAGTCTTTCATGGTATTGCTGGAGATGAAGAACATCGAATTGTCTTTTGACCGACAGTGAAAACGTAATATTTTGTAAATAAAACCTACCAAGGCATGTGTTCAATTAAAGGTGCAACAATTCATTAGTGCATCTGACCAGCTGATTCGAATGTTATCACTCGATTGAATGGGTTTTATCAGTGGTTATCAGCTGATAAATATGGGCCAGTAGGGGCCTTTTGCGCCTACTGGTTATTATCTATCCACATGGTTAATCATCTACAGATCATCACATACGGTTGTGGACAGAAGGTAACAAGAATTATTTACATTATTTATTAAATTTCCCATTAATTGTATTTTATTAACGTCTACCCCTACCCCAACCCTAAACCCAACCGTCACAGTAATGTAAAAACAGATCTGGAGTCTTCTCTATTAGTATTGCTGATTAACCATGTGGATGGAGGATAACAGCCTTCTCAGCCTACTAGTAGGCGCAGAAGGCCGCTACTGACTCACATCTATCAGCTGATAACCACTGATAATTCCCATTCAATCGAGTGACAACATTAGAAGCGAGTGATCCGACAATATGTTTTCTTTCCTTAAAGAGATAGTCCACTCAAAAAAAATGAAAACTGTGTCATCATTTACTCACCCCACACTTTTTTGAAGAACGAAGATATTTTGAAGAGTGTTGGAAACTGGCAGCAATTACTAGTAGGTCTGTATCCAGCCTAGTTTTTTTGCAATCATTTTGTTTTAGATTATTAAGTTTAAATACTGCATTTTGGGGGACATTTTTTGCACTAATTTGTGCTGGATTAATTTGTCTATTGGTGTCAATAATCTATCTTTGATGCACCAAAAATAGTCACTACAATGTTTAGTCATAATAAACTGTAATTTATTACGCAAATAACAAAATGGCCGGCACATTAAAATTTCATTAGAAGTCAGAATTTGGACATCTGGATAATAAAACTTTAAATTCAGATCAAATTTAAAGTTTAAATTTAAATAAAACTTTAAAAACAGAATTTTTTCTGCCTTTCCTGTTAAAAAAAATAAAAATAAAAGAGTAAAATATTTCATGGTTAACAACAATGGCCAGTTTTAGCTTTAAAGGGGACCTATTATACCTTTTTACAAAATGTAAAATAAGTCTCTGATGTCCCTAGAGTGTGTTTGTAAAGTTTCAGTTTAAAATGACCCACAAATAATGTTTTATAACTTTGAAATGGACCCTTTTAGGCTTTCATCCAAATTGAGCCATTTTGGTGACTGTCGCTTTAAATTCAAATGAGATTGTGTTCTTTTCAGAAGGGGGCGGGGCTACAAATGCATGTGTGTTAGCATAGCAGCAGAATCAAAACGACTGCTTTGCACTCAGGGCTGTTTATGCTATTGAGGGACAGATCGTCACGAATGGGCGGGGCTTTCCCCCTCTGATGACACGTACAAAGGGAGAATGTCAATCAAAGTGTTTCTGCAGACTGTTTCTATCAAGTGTGATTATAAAAATATATAAATAATTAATTTTTATTATTTGAAGCTGATTGTATTCACACACACTTACCACACAACTGTGTTTAAACCCCTTATAAAAGTGATTTTTGCATGATAGGTCCCCTTTAACAAACATATTTAATATTGTTTGCTGTTGGTCTTCACACTATTTGGGTCGTTTTAGGTTCTAGAATAATCTCCAAGAATATGCCAGACATTGCTTATTGTTTTTCCTCTATTTAACAGCATTAAAGTGAAAGATGACCTCCCTTATTGACTGATCACGTCTCAGGAAGACTGCAGGTTTTCATTCGCGACTGGATGTTGAAGTCCTGGAAAAGTGTTTGCATTGGCCTAAATTGATTTGCTTGGTCTTAAAGCCTTCATTCATTCATTTTCCTTCAGCTTGATCTCTTATTTATCAGGGGTCACCACAGCGGAATGAACCGCCAACTATTCCAGCATATGTTTTACGCAACGGATGCCCTTCCAGCCGTAACCCAGTGCTGGGAAACACTCATACACTCTCATTCACACACACACTCATACACTACGGTCAATTTAGTTTATTCAATTCACCTATAGCGCATGTGTTTGGACTGTGGGGGAAACCCAGAGTAAACCCACGCCAACACAGGAAGAACATGTAAATTCCACACAGAAATGCCAACTGACCCAGCCGGGACTTGAAACAGTGACCTTCTTGCTGTGAGGCGACAGTGCTAACCACTGAGCCACCTTAAAGCGTTCATCAAACAGGTATTTTTGACAAATTGCGATGGCATAGCAGTTAAAAACTCAACAAGGGAGGTCATGTATTTGACGAAAATCGACAAAATCTTGACTTTTTGCAGTGGTGGTTGGGTTGTTCGAACCACCCAAATCTCCCATGCTACAGTGTTTTTCCTCTTCCTATAGCTATAGATGTCAATGGCTACCATTTTCCAATGCATTTCAATATCTTCTGTAGTGTTCTCACAAAATTTGAAACCTATTGGCAATTCAATTTTCATTTTTAGGTGAACTATCCCTTTAATTAATTTACCTAAGTCGGTGTTTCTCAACCACGTTCCTGGAGGATAACCAGCTCTGCACATTTTCCATGTCTCCTAAACCAAACACCCCTGATTCAGATCATCAGCAGAGACTGAAAGACGTGTAATGGCTGTGACAGACAAAGGAGACATCCAAAACATGCAGTGTTGGTGGTCCTCCAGGATTGTGGTTGAGAAACACTGCCCTAAGTAACCGTCATATTATCTGGCGCTTACTTCGCACAACTTAGCAGACCTTTAAGAGTCTTGTTTACACACTATAATGGAGACAAACCTGACGTTCCACAGATACTTGATCAAGATTAAAACTGAAAACACACTTGAAGTCCCAGTAAATAAGCTACAATAGCGGCAGATGCTGGATTCCCGTGACTCTTGTGTGAGAAAAAAAATACGATATGGATTCTCATTGTCTCGCTATAAATAGCTCCTCTACTAGCTGGACGTTTGATCCCATGTCATGGATGCTGATCTGTGTGTGTGTATGGAGATACAGGAAAATAACATATCACGTTAAAAAACATCATCCAAAAGCCATTCCGCACATTTCTACTTTGGCACCTACAGTACGTTTTCCCGCCATTCAGGTCTTCACTGTTCCTACAATAACATGCATCTTAATGGCAATCGGTTTCTCTACACGCACACGTTAAAGATCTCTAATATTGCACATACAGTAAGACATTTCCAAGACGTTTACAGCAATGTAAACCATTTAAACGTTCATATCCTAATACAGCTCAAGACAAAATCATTAACTCTCTTGTGAAGTTTTTGAAAATAATTCCCAAGTGCTCAAGATAGCTTAATTCAACAATAGTTTTAATGACTAATTTCTTTTGTGTTTACAGTACTTACAACAGGGGGAAAATAAGTATTGAACACGTCATGTTTTTTCCTGGGAATAATATTTATATTTAATATTTATTATATTAATATTTATATTAACAATAATATATAATATTTAATATTTAATAAAGGAGCTGTTGACATGGAATTGAATAGTTATTTTTCATTTATTTAGTTTACTTTGATTAGTTTGATTTGATAGTTATGACTATTTGGTGTCTAATGTGTTTTAAACAGTAAACACATGAACATGTACAGATGTTGTAAACAGTATACTATGTGATACTGACCTTTTAATAAGTGTATGTTGTAGGGATGCTCCGATCGATCGGCCAGAGATCGGTATCGGCCGATAATCACATTTTATGACTCGATCGGTACTCGCCAATCTGGCCGATCTCCTGAACCGATCACAGGTGTCTGCTTACGAGTTTATATGCAGAGGAACCAGACATGCTAGTTGGAGAGCAAAATATTGGAATGGTCTTGCATGTGTTTAGACCTTTTTACATATATAAGAACTGAGAGTTCTGTGTTTTTGACAATATTGCAAGTTCACTAAAACCTGGCTGAAATACAATTAAAAACGTAAAAAAAAAATGTTTTAATTGAATATTTCATAATATACCTTTTTGTAATATACTTACTGCAATAAATAAATATATATTTATAGATGTGCATTTTAACATCTTATGCATCAAATATGTACTTTTTCTTGATTGAGACATGTCGAATTCATCTTCCATCATTTCCAAATTGCTTTGTTAGTTGTTTTTCTTACCATTTTTTTTGTATCTGTTTTATCTATTATTTTCTGTAAAGTTGCTTCTGACCATGACATGTCCACACTAAATGGTTATAAGAGACATGTTTGAGGGATTATATGCAACATTCTTCATTTATTCTCTGAGGTGTAAGGCAAGATCTCCACTTAATTATCATACTTAGGGGGGAAAATGTGCTTCATGTATTATAAAGCTTGAAGCATCAGAATCGGTACTTAGTATTGGCCGATCACCATCACAAAGAATCGGTACTTGGTATCGGCTGCAAAAATCCTGATCGGAGCATCCCTAGTATGTTGGTTTATGTCAAAGGGGCGGGGTTTCGCCTTTTAAAGGCAGCCTCAAACGCCACTTCATTGTCGGTTAACCTGGCAAGTGAGCGAGCTACTGTGGTGTCGTAAGCAATTTGTGACCTGTCTGTGTATTCTAGTGTGATTGACATATATCATTTGTTTGTTTGCTGTTTATTTGTTCTTTTATTTTTGGTTATTTTGTTACTTTCATGGTTTTTTGGGTTATTTTGGTTTTCACTCTCGACACTGTAAATCAGGGGTCTCAAACTCAAATTGGAGGGGGGGTCATTTCAGTGACTGACAATTCATAGGAGGGCCGTTTTAACATTCAAGCACAAGAGAAAAGTGGAAACCTGACATAACTGATGCATCTTAGGACAACAGATATGACGTTTATATTTCAGGGATTACCTGTCACCAGTGATAATGCAAATCAGCATGTTTATGGTGTCACACATCAGCTGCTGAAATATATCTGTGGTTGTTGTGTGTATGGCCGAGCATTAAACACACACTCAGTCATTCTTTCACAGACTATATGCAGTCAAAACTCCAGCTTTTTGTTTCTTGTTGTACATACCGAAGGGGGAGTTTAAACTGCTATGAAAATACTACAAATAACAGGCAGAATAATTATTAATCTGTCCCAACCAATTGTATTGTCCTAATAG
This sequence comes from Danio kyathit, assembly GCA_903798195.1. Taxonomy (NCBI): domain Eukaryota; kingdom Metazoa; phylum Chordata; class Actinopteri; order Cypriniformes; family Danionidae; genus Danio; species Danio kyathit. The sequence goes on along the minus strand of LR812528.1, from coordinate 48,942,622 downwards.
TGTAAGAACAGCAGAAAGCAGTTTGGGTAACTTAAGTTACTTTACTGGCAATTGTTAAATCATTTAAAAAATCTTATTAAATGAGACCATTTCAATCGAATATTAGCAAAATGATCAAATTATCACATATTAATTGTCGACTAGGTGGTGGGTCAAAACCACAAGTGGCTAGACGCGACTGCACAACAATGACAGTGATTCAAAAATATATGTTTTGGCGGGCCGAATCTCATTATGTTTTTGACGTCAGTTGCGGGCCGGAGGGAGGAGGAAGGCGGGCCAGCAGTTTCAGACCCCTGCTGTAAATAAACCATCACTTTGCATGTTACATCAGCGAGTAGCGCCATCATTTTTTTAGAGGCTTTTCTGGCTTACTATACTTCGAGAACCCACTACAAGCCTTTCTGGGGTGCGTTTCCCAAACAACGACGTAACTCGTGGCTGAACTATCATAGTATGATGCATCGTTTGGGAAAAGTGACGAGTGTTTCCCAAAACCTGTAGTTTCTCTGTGGCAGATCCATCGCTTGAACCACGTTAGTTATAACGTAAAACGCTCTAAACGGGGTGGAGGAACTACTGCTTTACAGAAGAACCCCATCGTTTATTTGTGCAAATTATATTGGTTTACACAAACACGCATTTAAAGTAAAATCCAATATTAGTTTTGGTAAAAACATGCACTCGTAATAATTGAAATATATGTAAATGGCACATATTGTATGGCCTGTGTTTGCTTTACTAATATTATTGAGAAGTTGAACATTACATATTCTATTCTAAAACATAAAATCACTTACAAAAGCTAACACTATTCTAATATCATATATAAATCATATAAATAAATAAATAAATAAATAATGAGGCGATTTAATATTAATATATTTAGTTTAATAATAATATTAATGATGATGATGATTATTAATATTATTATTATTAAGTAGGATATTGTTTATTTATTAAAAAAAAATTTAATGTCTACTTTTATAATTTGACACATGTAAACCACAGCAGAAAGTTCTAACCAACAGGCCCATGTTATATACAGTACAGATACTTAATAAATAACCCACTATAAAATAAAAGAATTAGCGTATGCTGTGTTTTTTTTATTTTCACAAGCTTTGGAGACGGAACATAAATTCCGCTTTTAAATAATAGCTCTTTCGCCATGAGGCTGTGTTCAAAATGATATCAATGTTTTCAAAGTGCACTGCGAAGGGAGCGCAATTGTAAACATGAAGATCGCTAAAACTGAACTGTAAAAATACTTTGAAAGCAAATTACACCTAAGAGAGATGACCTTAATGCTTTTTTACTTTTAATAATTCCAACTTTGAATGTTAGAATGTTCTAAATGAATAGGGCATAGGGGGGATAAGTGGGAATAGAACACAGCTAGGAACTATGTTTCTAACTACAGCTCCACAGGTGTCGTTTCAAGTGCTAAAGTTTGCGACGCAGTTTGCGAATGTTCGTTGGAGCGATAGATTTGGGAAACAGCAAATCAACAAACTATCTTTGTAACGACGCAACTTGCGACCTTAGTTGGCTAACGATGGTTTTGGGAAATGCACCCATGGTTAGTCAACCTCACACAACAGCTCATTTAGAAATATGTTTTCAGAAAAAAATTATGACGTGTTCAATACTTATTTTATACTTATCTTTTCTTTCTTCAATTTTTCTGTCTTGTTTCTAATCTAAATATTTAAAACACTTAAATCAAGGAGCATTTTCTAGACAAGCAAAACATATAGTCTTGTTTTCAGAAATATTAAGTCAAAATTAAGTGAGTTTTTCCGTAAAACGAGCAAAATAATAATATTGTTTTTAGTTTTAGCTTACCTCATTCGCATATTATTTAGCTTTTATAAGGAAAAACTCATTTGATTTTAGCATATTATTTCTGAAACAAGACAGTGTTTTGCTTGTATAGTAAAAGCATCTTGATTTAGGAATTTTTAGATATTTGGACTAGAAAAAAGACAAAAAACTTTAGTAAGACAAGCATTTTTATGCAGTCTAATGTTTTATTTGTTATTTTGCAAGATACTAGTATTCAGCATAAAGTGCAGTTAAAAGGCTTAACTAGGTTAAAGTCATTGGATAACAGTGACCTTAAAAACTGTTTTAAAAATATAAAAACTGCTTTCATTCCAGCCAAACTAAACCTAAATATGAAGTAAATATTACTAATATCAAACCAAATATCCCAGTGATGGGTTGCAGCTGGAAGGGCATCTGCTGGTGACCCCAGATAAACAAAGGGACTAAGCCAAAAAGAAAATGAATAAACCAAATATTTCTCCAAATGCATCAATAACCTTCGTTCATTCATTTTCCTTCGGCTTAGTCCCTTTATTTACCAGGGGTCGCTACAGAAACAACATATGTTTTACACAGCGATGCCTTTTCAGCTGAAACCCAGTATTGGGAAACACCCATACACTCTCATTCACACACAAACACTACGGACAATTTAGCTTACCCAATTCACCTATACCGCATAGTGTTGGTCTGTGGGGGAAACCGGAGAAAACCCACGCCAACATGGGGAGAACATGCAAACTCCACACAGAAATGCCAACTGACCCAGCTGAGGCTTAAACCAGCGACTTTTTTGGTGTGAGGTGACAGTGCTAACCACTGAGCCACCGTGCCAGCACAGTTAAACATCACTTGGAAAATATTTGAAGAATAATAAAAAAAATTCACAGGAGGGCTGATAACATTGTCTTGGACTGTACCTTTGTTCCTCTAAGATCCATCCTCCCTGGGTTAGTAACTCATTAAAGTGTGACCACATGAAATCGGGCAGCAGGTGACGCTCGCTCTGGAAAGTACATTAAGTGTGCCGGTTTCCACCCTTGTGAAATGAAATGGACAGACTCTCGGTCCATTGACGGTCTCTAGGTGTGTTTTTTTTTTCCAGTGGGAAGTGAAGCTGGCGTTAAGACTTGAAGACGTGCACGGCGCGCACCACGTACTGTCTGCAGATGGGGCACTCGCTCATCCTCTTTCCGCATTTGGTGCAGGTCACCATGTGTCCGCACTCCAGCAGAACGCAGTCGATCACGGCGTCCATGCATATCCGGCACAGGTTCTCATCAGCGCCGCCCAGCTGAGCCACTTGCACACCATCTGCAAGACAATATGGGGCTGTTTACACCTGGACACATGCGTTTTTTTTCTGATTGGAGGGCTAACCTGCAAAGGACTAGTGTAAATGCCCTCTGAAACACATTCATAAGGTGGCTGAGAGAGCTTAACGCGCTGGAATATTAACCCTTATGTAGTGTTGGGGATGTTTTCATCCACACTTTTGAGTGATTTTGAGTCTTAATTTGGCCACAACTTATTTTTGGTGACAAATCTTATTTTGACACATATTAAAAAAAAATGCTTTGAAAATGTGCTAAAATTCAACAATATATTGACAAATTGACTACCCTTTCATTATGTTCGGGGCTGTTTTTGCCCCATTGACATTATAATGACATTTTTTGATAGCAAAGCCATGACACCATATAATCATGCATTCTTGCTTGGAGGTTTTCCCTGTTGAGAAGAGGTATAACTTGTGAAAAAATTTCTACTAACATAACAAAAGGGTAGTCAATTTGAACAATACACAAGGGTTAAATCGTTCTACATGCTAACTGTTTACATGTATTTGTTGCTTCATTACAAACATACCTTGTAAACAGAGTTTTTTTACAAGGTTGTATAGGCAATGATGTTTTAAGATACATTTAGGGTGCTTTCACACCTGTGAATCGATTCATTTGTTCCGAAACAGGGATTAAAATTGTTACATTGTTGCTCTTTGTTCTTGGTGCGGTTCGCTTTCACACGGCAAAGTTTCTAAACGGACCAAAATAGCTAAAACAAGTCACGTGTGAGTAAACGTGTGAGAGTCCCGCTCAGCTGTCGGGGGTGGTTAGGTGATGTTTGACAGGGTGCGTGCAACATGTCTGAAGAGCGAGGAGGGATGCGTTGGGGCGGGGTGATGAGAAGGGTGCGCAACATATTTCAGGACCGGGAGGGAGACGCGCAATTTCCGGGAGATTTTCACTCGTTTGCGGGCATCCGGGAGTCTCTGTGCATTTGCGGGAGACTCCCCGAACTTCTGGGAGACTTGGGATGTCTGGAATGACCTCCAACCCTACTCATAATGCTCTCTTCATATAGCCGTATGCCTATTACATATCCATAAAACACTGTGATATAGCCGGGCTCGGATCGTACCGCTTTCTCACCACAATCGATCCGCTCTAGAGTTCGTTTCAATCGAGCCGAGACCACCTCATTCAGTCGGTCTCGGAGCGATTACTTTGGCGCGGATCCGAGCGCGATTGCCCTGTTCACATTTGCCAAACGAACCGTGCTAACTGGGCAAATGCGCCAGGTTCCGGAACAAAAGTCTAGGTGTGAAAGCACCCTTAGTTATTTTTGAAGGTGCATTGATACAATACTTCTACACGTTAATTGCCCACATGCATCATTACAAACATATGTGGACACATTTCACAATATACATGTTAAACTAACAAAAGATACACTACCTGACACAAAAAATTCAAGTTTGAGGAACAACAAATAATAACTTGTCTTCTAGTTGATCATTTGGTATCAGAAGTGGCTTATATGAAAGGCAAAGGCCTCTAGATGACGCTTATTTGACCAAAATAAAATATGATCATGCCTTGATTTTGAATGATTTCATTAGGACAGTAAGGTCTGACTTTGCTTAGAGAAAAGTCTCGTCACTGAACAGAAATAATGTCCAGTATAGAATATAAAGTCATGCTGCAGTGGAAACAGAATGAATATTGTGTCTGACTCCATCATGAGCTTGGAGGACTGCATCCATACATCTCTGCAATGACTCAAATCACTTATTAATAAAGTCATCTGGAATGGCAAAGAAAGCGTTCTTGCAGGACTCCCAGAGCTCATCAAGATTCTCTGGATTCATCGTCAATGCCTCCTCCTTTATCTTCCCCCAGACATGCTTAATAATGTTCATGTCTGGTGACTGGGCTGGCCAATCACGGAGCACCTTGACCTTCTTTGCTTTCAGGATCTTTGATGTGGAGGCTGAAGTATGAGAAGGAGCACTATCCTGCTGAAGAATTCTCCCTCTCCTGTGGTTTGTAATGTAATGGGCAGCACAAATGTCTTGATACCTCAGGCTGTTGATGTTGCCATCCACTCTGCAGATCTCTCGCACGCCCCCATACTGAATGTAAACCCAAACCATGATTTTTCCTTCACCAAACTTGACTGATGTCTGTGAGAATTTGTGATGATTGGAATGCAGTTCAACAAATGATTGATCTGAAAAATCCACCTTCTGCCACTTTTCCAAATGATCAACTACAAGTCAAGATATTATTTGTTGATCGACGGCAAGACTTTTGTCAGGGAGTGTACATTTATAATCCTTATATTATTTTGCATTCTAATGCACTGTGAACACTTTGCAATACATGCAGTATTAAATTCATCAATAAAACTTACATTTTTGCTTTTAAAGACACACTTGACAGAGAATAAAGCTCACTTAAAGAAATCTTTCATATCTGACATCCTTTTAGACAGTAAGTCTCAGCGGTCAAAGCTTTTAATGAATGCTAAATGTGCGCTCTGTTCTCCTGTATGGCACAGTAATCCTGCATTTGCTGATGTCAGTCTTATTATCTCTATTAATTGCTCTAATATAAAAAAAGTGCACATTCCTAAAGCATCTTAAACCTGGTCCTTATCCAAAAAGCCACTTAATATATCCTCTCAGACCAGACAGCTATAATCTTCAGATCATTTTGGGCCTATCTCCAAGCACAGTTAACCGGTGTTATAATGAAATATGACGAGGTGCAATTACAGTAATGTGACAGGCTATAAAAAGACAGACAGATCGCATTAGGAGCACCAAATTCACAACACCAATGTGATCATGCACGTGAAAAAGCACACATCGGATTCTCCCAGCATGCATTGGGAAGAGTCGCTCTTCATACTAATGAGATGATGGAAATTATGATGATGGAGGTGTTATAAAAACGCTGAGTCTTACCTCCGATACCTCCATTGCATATAGGAGGAGAGTAAGCTATGACTTTAAATTCACAAACAAGGTAATGGTTAGCTTTGTTAGCATTGGACAGCATGTATGTATATTAAAAACTGGTCTTTTGTTATAAAGACTTTACAATAAAGTCCATTTAGTTAATGCTAAATAATGAACAAGCATACTATACTATGTGTCTGTTGAATGCTTGATTCTGATTGGCTGATGAGCATTCTAAGGTGTGCTGTTACTAGATAAACACGCAGCTGAAGTAGTTCTGGCAGGCTTTGAGCGCATTACTGCTCCATATCATTATGCTGAATGATTTCAGTCATTTTAAAGCATATAAACAGCCAAAAATCACATCAAAACACAACTGAAGGCTTTGGAGGAGATGTGAGAGAAACAAGTCCTACACAGAGGAGCAGTTTGAGGACAAAAACCTGACAAATGTCTGAATGCCTGAATAATGCATATGCGAGGTGTAAAGGCCACTGCGATTTAACGAGAATCAAAAACAAATGCCTTTACTTTCATTAATGTTAATAAAGATTAATAAATAATTGTTAATGATAAATAATAAATGTACCGTTCATTGTTTGTGCAAGTTAGTAAACACATTAACATTAACAGTGGTCAGTGGCGCCCCCAGAAAATTTTCTTAGGGGTGGTCAGAAGAGGCCACACCAAATCTTGGGGTGGCACACAAAAAAAATAATGAATTCAGTGTATTGTTATATTTTTGTTTCTGGTAAATGAAATGCTGTGGTTTTAATTCATTTAATTAATTACTCTTGAAATATTGCAATTAATTCCTTGAAATAATTCAGCAAGTACATGTGCAAACCAAATAAAAATCTATATTTAGTTTAAAAACACTTTTCATATATATATGAATACCTTTTCAGCTATTTTTCACATACTTTTATTGTACAGCATACTGTATATGTCTTGTCTAAAATTAATGAAGATTAATGAGTTATTAAGAAAACAAACAAATGAACAAACTGAACAAAAGGCATTACTATATACACACACACTCACTATACAGACCCTAATAATATCATTTATCCATATTCATTTTTGAACCACAATATTATTAATGCAGCTTCTTCTATTGATGTACCCTAAGGTAAATATTAGATTGCCATATTGAAGGTGTGTGCGTGCTGTCAACGACGATCGGGGAGGGTAGTGGCAGTTCTAGTTTAAATGACACCCTGGGCGAACCACCCCATATAAATTTAATCCCTCCCTCACCCCATTTATTTTTTGTGAAGTTTCACAAACTAATTTCGAGAGGAGCACGTGATATAATTGACCGCAGCTGGTCTCTCATCTACAATCATTAGTTGGCCAATCAGATTATTCCAAACTCACTATAAGTAGCATAGCAAATATTACTCCCTTATCTTCGTTTTCCGAAGAAACCCCCCATCCACCCCTTCTCCGCCTTTCTTTCTTTACCACGGGGAGCTCTCGAGAACTACCTGATCTCGTACTCCCCATACATGCTCAATTGACCAGGCGGGAGCCCTGGGCTCAATTATCTCCGAGCTCAGGGTTCTCTCCCGGGACAGCATGCCAAACCTGCTAATAGCGTCAAGCAATATCTAAGTGTGAATTCTTGAAAATAAATATAACAATTTATTTATAGTTATTCTAAATAAATACAATTATTACACAATTATTATTCTAAATAAATAACAGAAATCAACCCTAAATGTTACTGGAAAACAATGTAACAACTGGAGTGATATGCTAAGATCACTTAAGAAATCTTTTTCATGAATATTAGTCATGACAATTCTAAATAATACAAAAATAAATATGTTTTATAGAATTATCTGTTGTCTTAGACCCGACTCATGGCCAAGAATTAATGTTATGAAGTCTTAGCTCCCTGACTCTTTATCCCTCCTTTCTGCTTTATAGCCATGCTTAGTGAAAGTAACATCATCATCATCATCATCATATTATATAAACTTTAGTTTTGTCGACATGCAAAACTCACTTCGTGCCGACACCTCTACACAAAAGGGTGTTACTCAAGTTTCACGGCGCATGAGCGGCGTGTATTTTATTAGCGTGCATGCAAACAACCGGGATTCACACAGGAGTGCGTGAGGCGCACGGGAATGGTTTTCTGCGCTCATGCGTCAGTTTGCTTTCACCAGCGTTGTTTCGGTTGCACATAGAGAACGCGTGCAAAAGATGCCAACTGTGAACGGCCACTAATGTCTTTATTCTGGGATTGCCACTCTAAAGTTAATACACTTGACTTGCATAAAGTAAATTGTATCCCAATGCTTATAATAGGGGATGGCTGCATTTTATTTATTTAAATATTTTGAATTTACTTAAGTACATTTAAATTAATAATATCAACAGCAAAATCATATTGGGGTGGCCACAGGGGTGGCTAGAGTTTACCCAAGGGTGGCCCTGGCCATATATGGTTACGACAGAAGTTAATGTTATTAACGTCTTCTCGGACATCGTCACCAATATATATTTATATATATTGTTGATAAATATTGTACACAATAAACAATAGTGTTTACTGTTTCACAAATATTGCGATCGAGGCGGGCAAATGGGGAGCGTTGTTTCCGATCGCCATTCAATATAATAGACTAAATAGTTTTCTATCAGTCATCATAGATGATCAGTCATTATTTTCTGACAGAGTCAGTATAGCAGATACTCGTTTGCTGGCCTTGCTGAACGATCTAAATTGGACAGTTTTAAATTTTATAATGGATGAAGGAAATAATAGCAAGTTAATATGCATAGGCAATAGCGTCTTTATATGTAATAATTTTTTTTTTACATTTAATAAATGTGAACACTATATTTTACTCAAGCGATTTAATAGTATTTATTTGCTTAATTTTCTAATAACTTTTTTATTAATGATTTCCCACATTAAATACTATAGTAATTTATAGTAAGTAATATATTGTTTTTAAACCATAAAGTACTGGTAATTTGTGGTGATTATAGTTGCAACAAATTTAGCAATACAAACAAATTAACTATTAATAATGAATTATATATATATTACTAACAGTTGCTACAGTTTAGTAAAAGATAGTAGTTTAAATCAGTTTATAACTATATTAATTTTAAATTATTATCTATAGTAATTCATTTTTTAAGTGACACATTATTGTTTTTTTTTATATTATATTTTTAATATATATTTTACAACAAAACGATTTTAACCAAGTATGACAACATTAAGATCCTGAATTAGTTTCTTACACTTAATACAATTAGACGGTCTGTTATGTTTTCTTTGTGTATGTGGATACGTGAATAAAGTCTTAAGTGTTTAACCAATTATTTTTATTTACATAATTTGAGTTCAGAAACTGTAGCGATGTTAAAATGATCTTTACGATAATGAAATAATGACTGAAATAGGAAGCCATAAACTGTTGACAGTCTAATGAAAGGCAATCGTAGTACGGGCGTTCTCGATCGCCGTACTTGTGAAATACACTAGGTGGCGATAATGCTCCTAAGGAGTTAGTTAGTTACCATATATGGCTTGCCTAGAACGTGTGTCCTGGATTGTGTGTGCCTGAAACGTGTGTGGTTCTGCGGGCCTGCAGCTGGATATTATTGAATTTTATTGCGATCCCTGGGGTGATTACGTTATATTAAAGACACAGCAATAGCGTCAGATGCAGCAGATTATTTTTATAGCACCAGGTTAAACTTTCTGACACCTTTACGGCACTCATGTACATACAAAAATAAATAAAGGCCACAGCTGAGCTGAACATGGAGGATGGTCTCCGAGTGGTGTTCTCCAAAATTAAATGAAAAATAGACTTGGGCCTATTGTGTGTGCCGTTGTGTGCAAGGTTTATGTATTTATAACCATCTCAGAGGATATTGGGGGTCGCGAGTGACTGGCATTGTTATTTTGGGGGTCGCAGGCTGAAAAGTTTGGGAACCCCTGAACTAATGGAACCTTATTGAAAAGGGTTAACCTTTTTTTAAGTCTAGTGTGGTCAGGTTTGTCTGCATCTATAAATAGTGCTAATTTATCAGGTCAGGACTCCTTGGCTTGACCCTAAAGGACATGAATCCAGGGTTAAACATAGTTTGCAAAGACTATATTTACTCAGATGTCATAGTAAAGTGCTGGAGCAAACAGAAGACAGAGTCTACTTCAGCTTACTGTTATTTATTATGGATAAAAATAAATATATTAATATTAGTGCTGGACACAGATTCATCACATCCAGAATAAAATGTGAATTATGAATTTTGACAAGATATGTGTGTGTATTGACATAAGATATGTTTGTGTATTACATTTATTATGAATACAATTTATTTTGCATAGATATTCAAATGCATGTATAATTTGTATCATATACATATTTTATATCTAAATAAAATAAAAAAATAAAACTTTTCTCAAATATATGCATGCATGTGTGTATTTGCACTCACCGGCCACTTTATTAGATACACCTTACTAGTACCGGGTTGGAAGTTCAGAACTTTGGAGTTCAGAACTGCCTTAATCCTTCGTGGCATAGATTCAACAAGGTACTGGAAATATTCCTCAGAGATTTTGCTCCATATGGACATGATAGCATCACACAGTTGCTGCAGATTTGTCGGCTGCACATCCATGATGCAAAACTCCCGTTCCACCACATCCCAAGGGTGCTCTATTAGATTGAACTCTGGTGACTGTGGAGGCCATTTGAGTACAGTGAACTCATTGTCATATTCAAGAAACCAGTCTGAGATTATTTGTGCTTTATGGCATGTTATCCTGCTGGAAGTAGCCATCAGAAGATGGGTACACTGTGGTCATAAAGGGATGGACACGGTCAGCAACAATACTCAGGTAGGCTGTTGCGTTGACACGATGCTTAATTGGTACTAATGGGCCCAAAGTGTGCCAAGAAAATATCCCCCACACCATTACACCATCACCAGCAGCCTGAACCGTTGATACCAGACAGTATGGATCTATGCTTTCATGTTGTTGATGACAAATTCTGACCCGACCATCCGAATGTCACAGCAGAAATCGACTCATCAGACCAGGCAACGTTTCTCCAATCTTCTATTGTCCAATTTTGGTGAGTCTGTGTGAATTGTAGCCTCAGTTTGCTGTTCTTAGCTGACAGGAGTGGCACCCGGTGTGGTCTTCTGCTGCTGTAGCTCATCTGCCTCAAGGTTGGACCAGTTGTGTGTTCAGAGATGCTCTTCTGCAGACCTCGGTTGTAACGAGTGCTTATTTGAGTTACTGTTGCCTTTCTATCAGCTGGAACCAGTCTGGCCATTCTCCTCTGACCTCTGGCATCAACAAGGCATTTGCGCCCACAGAATTGCCGCTCACTGGATATTTTCTCTTTTTCGGACCATTCTCTGTAAACCCTAGAGATGGTTGTACGTGAAAATCCCAGTAGATCAGCAGTTTCTGAAATACTCAGAGCAGCCCATCTGGCACCAACAACCATGCCACGCTCAAAGACACCTAAATCACCTTTCTTCCCCATTCTGATCTCGATTTGAACTGCAGCAGATCGTCTTGACCATGTCTACATGCCTAAAAGCATTGAGTTGCTGCCAAGTGATTGGCTGATTTTTGCGTTAACGAGCAGTTGGATAGGTGTACCTAATAAAGTGGCCGGTGAGTGTATATTATGTCAAAGCAAACCTTTATTTTGGATGCTATTAATTGCAATTAATCTTAATTAGATTAAAATAATGTTACTTTTGCACCACTGTAAATAAAACCACATGAAATTTAAACATGGGTAATAATAAAATAAACATAATTAAAACTATTACAAATAATAATTGATTAAAAAACATTTATTATATAATTATTTAAATAAATAAGTAAACAATAATAAAAATGACAGAGTACACGATTAAAATCAAGAAAAAAAAACTTTAAAATATAATAATAAAAGTTCATTTAAAATACAATTCAGTCTACATATTAAACACCAAAATAACACTGTCAAATACAATTTATCAGAACAGGTTATCTTACCTGCAGCAAGAGTGTTGCTTACATTTTCCACTGCAAGAAAAAAAGAGAAAAGGCAAAGAATCAATTTAACGGAGCACGAGCCTATTTGAAAATGCTGATGTGGGTCTGATGCTGGACTGATTGGATTTTAGCGTTAGAAAGAAAAGACTGTCAGAAAGACTGGAGGACTGTGATAAAGCTCTGCTGTTTCTCTCATCCGTCACTCGTCTGAACTCTTCTGTACATTTACAACAGTTGACGTTCCCTCTCATTACTCTGCCAATTATACAGCCAGCAGATTAATAAAAACGCTGTTATATAAGTAACATCAGATGAACTGCTCCACTAACTCAACATCAATCTTTCTCTCAAAATCAATCTGCTTAATTAACATTTATATTACTGAAACATGTTCCCTTATAGATGACCTATTATCCCTTTTTACAAGATGTAAAATAAATCTCTGATGTCCCCAGTGTGTGTGTATGTGTGTGTGTGAAGTTTCAGCTCAAAATACCACACAGATAATGTTTTCTAACTCTCTGAAACTGACCCTTTTATTAGGCTTTGATCCTAATTATGCTGTTTTGGTGACTGTCGCTTTAAATTAAAATGAGATTGTGTGCTTTTTAAAAGAGGGCGGAGCTACTAATGCATGTGTGTCAGCATAGTGGCAGATTCAAAACAGGACTAACGTCCTATGCTAATGAGGGAGAGATGGTCACTAGTGGGCGGGGCTTTCCACCTCTGATGACACGTACAAAGAGAGAATGTCAATCAAAGTGTTTCTGTTTATATAAATTGTGAATATAAAAAATACACATAATAAATGTTTACCGTTAGAAGCTGCTTATATTCACACACTGCTGCCACACAACTGTGTTTAAACCCCTTATAAATGTTATTTTTGCATAATTGGTCCCCTTTAAAGTTGCCAATCTCCACCATTCTTGAGTATTTTTTTTGTTTGGCTATAGATGCTTTAGAAACAATGACGAGCTCTTAACTTGCTTTATAGTGTAAGGAAGTTGAAAACTAAAGGAATTTGAGGTGAAAACTATATTATTTATGTTGCAGAATTGAGGCCAGCAAAAAAGCTTTTTAGCTACACCCCTCTATATTAAGCAGTGAATGGTCACTACATATACACACACACACACACACACACACACACACACACACATATATATATATATATTAGGGGTGTAACGGTTCACAGAAATCACAGTTCGGTTCGATACGACACAGTGGTGTCACGGTTCGGTATGTTTTCGATACAGAAAAAAAAAAAAAAAAAAAAAGCCAGAGGAGTTCTCTGATTGAAATCTTTTTAATGTATTAAAACTAACATCATAAAAGTATGATCTCTTTTCTTTTTTTTACTTTAAACAGTGAAAGAGCTATACTTCTGGGGTTTCTGCTTAGCAGCAAATAAAACAAATCCTTCTTTATACTCAAAACCAAAAAGCTGCTTATAAATATAAATGTAATATTGTAGTAGTTAAACAAATAAAAATAAAAGAACAGTTTAGTTTTTATGGAACTCAGTTTCAATCAACTTTTAAGTAATTATTTATTTTCAGAAAGTGTCCACCTTTTCTTCAGACAGCACAGATCTGCTTGATTTGACTGTGATCTGCCATTTCAGTGGATCTGAAAGCAGGAATTATTATCTGACTGAAATGGGCTTATGAAGGAATAATATAACGGGGCTCTATTACATTTAACATTTTCTTAAAACCCGAAATTTCCACTACCGATTAAGGTCTCATATCCACAGCTATAAATGTACCGATCGCCTCGGTGATTTGTTTTGCCCTGTTCGAATCTGTAGAAATTGCCTGTCTGAATGCGGCGGGGATAGTTTCATGCAGTGCGCGTGTTTCTAGTTTTCGCTGTTGGTTATAGGAGGATTTCATTAATGTTATTAGCCATTTTGCAAGCTAGTGCAGCGTGTGCCTCACTGGAGTAGTGTTTGGAGGTGGGCGGGGGAAGGCAGCATGTTGCCTTTCACGTCATTTGGGATGCCTTGTTGAGCGTTGTTGCACTGAAAACATTTTATTCTGTACACTTATTCTTTTTTATCTTTTTAGATATTTGTCTGAATCGTTCGGTTTGTAATGCATACCGAACCGAAAGCCTCGTACCGAACGGTTCAATACGAATACGCGTATCGTTAAACCCTTAATATATATATATATATATATATATATATATATATATATATATATATATATATGTAATATATATATATGGGCGGGGGTGAGCATTCTGAAGCCGTGCTAGAAAATGTGCTCGGACCCGATCTCTCTTTCTATCCTGATAAGGGGAATAACACGAGTTAGGGTGTCTTTCCGAGCTCAGAGCCCTCTCCCCAGACAGCATGCCATTTACGCATATTCTATTCAGTCAAACATCTGTGAGTGTGAACTTGTGAAACTAGTTTAAAGTAAAAACCAACTGATCTGAAGGAGTTTGAAATGTTGTCATTCTGAGTGGTGGGAAACAGCTTTTCAGGCCCTAAAACGGCTTTTTCGGGCTAAAAAAAGAAATAATAACTGCTTAAAACAATGAAAATCCTCATTCTTTCTGTTTTAAACAATATATGCCGTTTTAAGCATGTTTAACAAGTTTTTAACTAGGTTTTTAAAACTTGACTTCTCTTGAAAATGCTTATTGCCCTATGCCTAGTAATGGGTGAGTAAATTAACAGGAAGTTTACATTTTTGAGTGAATGTTACATGTCCATGTATGTATTTATTCATTTATTTATGTTTGTCGCCCTCTAGTGTTTTGTTGCTGTCATTGTTTGTCTTTAATTTGAGTAGACCATCACACCTGTGGATCGTTGACTGCTGGCCTTAAAAAGCTCATGCTGAAGCGCTTCAGTGGCGGGGAAGTTGAGCGGCCATCCAGACGCGGAGTTGTGCTCCATTTAGTGTGTTTAGCCTTAGTTTGTTGCGTTTCCTCCTACTGTGTTAACCTTTGGTTGTTTTTTTGTTAATAAACCCCTAGACCGATCCATGTGTTTTGTCCCTCATTTGATGTTGTGACTGTGGTCGTAACAGTGAACTATCCCGTTAATATGGGCAAACATCTCGAAAAGCGTTTAAACGATGAATGTCCCGTTGTGCAGGAGGTTTTAAAGCATGGACTCTTGATAAATGCAGTTTAATGCAGTGACTTGGATTGTTGCAGTGACTCAATAGCCCAATTCTACCCCTTAGCCCTTCCACGGGTTTTGCGCGTTCACGTGAAGGGGTAGGGGTGTCCCGATTCTCCTTAGTTTAAAGATGTAGGGCTAGACAGCCCAAGATTTTCCAGGACCACACTAGAAACCAAGGGATACACACATTTTCCAGAATACACCAGCTACAACGGCAACATGGCTGCATACGCAAGTCAAGAGATGCATAAATTAGTATTTTTTAGCATCATTAAGAATTTTTTCAACAAAAAAGCATATGTTTTAATACATTCATAACAGTTTTCGTGTTTTACCGTCATGCTTTAAAATTTTTTTATTAAAAATGCTAAATTTGGCTATTAATAATCTATAATAATAACTCCTGTATAGTAGTCCCACAACCAGGGCTTGACATTAACTTTTTTGATCACCAGCCACTGTGGCTAGTAGTTTTCCAACATTACTAGCCACTCGCCATTTTCACTAGCCACAATTTTGTTGTTGGGAAAATATATTTTATATGCATAAATTTGACTTTGACATGCTAAAATGACTTGATATCGACTTTGTGTTGTCCACATCCCTCCTCATTTATTTCACTTTTTTTGTGTATCAACTTGCTCAATGTGCATGAGCAAATGGGCTGTGGTTTTACAGTGTCGCATTGCAATTCGTTTTTATTTCACAGGACTTTTCAGAGCTCAACACTGAGGATTTACCAAATGTATCTCTGACCACACCAAAAATAAATAAATAATTATTTCTTAGCCACAAATGTTAAATAATATGTCAAAACATGCTAAATATAGCTGTATACATGCTCTTTTTATTCAACAAAACCTTTCTTAAAAAAACAATTACATTTAAAAAATAATTATTTCCATGTGTCTAAAACTATGCACAGTCTGTCCAGGTCTCTCAGATCACTAGTTAGCTACACATTCATGGGGAGTTAATCTTCTATTAAAGCAATGCTATTGTAACAATGATAATTAAACAATATTACCAAAAATAACTGTAAGCAAAAGAAACAGGTGTGATAACAAAGGATGATCACGTGCACAGGGGTAACGGTAGGCCCATAATGTTAAAAGAATAGTTAAAACAATACCGGTAACCGCTGCTGCTTACAAAAACACATATTTTAGAAGCATCCGGAGCTTTTGGAAGCGGCAGGACTGTGGGTGCACGAGCATCACTTTTTGTCCAGTCTATTTGAAAGAGAACCGATCGCAGCAGTTGTGTTTTCTCTAGGCACGGTTGCTTCGCGCCAGGAAACGGGAGCGCGCATGCCTTTTAAAACAGCCGCGCGAATCACATCACCTGTGCGCGGGGCGCGAGTGATCATCATCCTCTCATTCGGTATTCATCTGCTTTCCTTTGCTCGCGCGAACGCATGCTGCTTCTCGATTTTAGGATGACATTTGCACACATATTGGGCCATCTATTTTGTCGAACCCTGCTTTTAAGATAACTATAATTTAAAAATGATCTTCGACCAGCCAAAGTGGCTAGTGAGAGTGTCTGTCTAACCCGCCATGGCTGAAATCTACCCGCATTTGGCGGGTGTTAATGTAAAGCCCTGCCCACAACACATCAACACTTTCACATCTGCCACACGATGACACTGGAATCCCCTGTCAGAAATGTCTAGTAGCTGGGAATGGGCTTTTTACCATGTCTGGTATAACGTTAATGTTGTTTTCTTGTGTTTACATAGATGAATATGGCCCCGGTGTAAATACACAGTACAGTTACAAGCTCAGTGTTTCCTCTAGGATTTTTTCCAGCTGTGGCGGCAGGCTTTTTTTACACAGATCTGCCAAAGATTTCAATGACAAATATTACATGCAGTTATTACAAGTCGAGATCGCATTCATGTAATACGAGCATGCGAATCTCTTTGCTTGCGCGCCGATTTCCACTGTTCGTGCACAGAACTTCTTGCACGCACTCAAATTTACACGTTCAAGTGCAGATCTTTATGTGCGCTCTAAAATAACCGCTGCTGAAGTGCGATTTAGTGCGTTTTGTGACATTAACGCGTCCTGAAGTAAAGTGAAACGGCTATAAACTCCAGCAAGATAAAGTCATTGTATGCAGAGCCAATGACTTTTATCAATAAAGTATACTTATGGAAACTGTGTTCATCCTAACTGAAAGCTATGCGCTCGCGCTCTCTCTCTGTCGCGCTCCCATCTCGCAGCTCACGCGGGAGAAACAGACGGCTGCGGGGACGCGAACAACAGCACGACACGCACGTGGAAACATGAGCGAAGCTGGCTGGCTGCAGTTGCCTCGGCAGCGGGGCTGTTGTTGCTCTAGCGGGGATAGTTTTGGTTATGATTGACCGTCAGGCCACCAGGAAATATCCCGGTGCTCCAATTGGCCCGTCCGCCCCTGCCTTAAAGGGTTGAACAAATAGCGCACAGCACTACAGTTACAGAAAAGTTTGCGCTGTTTAATTCACTTACCTTTTAATATGTTTTGGTGCGATTATAACCCGCTATAAAAAAAAACCACGACTGAATGTTTTGAATGCAAAGTTGTAATGTAGCCGTGGCGGGATGAGTTTTGGTGTGGCGGCCCGCCACGAAAGAATGAATGTAGCGGAAACCTTGCAAGCTTATTGCCACATTATATCATTACGATAACATGATATATGCCTTCACACTCTGTTTCAAGGGCCAAGTGAAAGCGGTAGGGGTAAAAAAAATTTAATTGGGATTGAGCCTTACTGGATCTTCTGTTGAGCTGGTTCTCTCTGTACAGACGATGCACTCGCTCCACCAGTTCCCACTTCTCACAGCAGCCGGAAAAGTTGACGAAGTTTCGTGCGAGAATCTCTTTGAGCTGCCGCACCGTCAGGCTCTCGATGTCTTCCTCATGGGCCAGATCCGAGAGCGAGGCTCGAGCGCGCCTCTGTGTCGCTGGACTCGCCTGTTAGAAGAGACACACACAAAAACAAGTTGAAGTCAGAATTATTAGCCCTCCTGTTTGTTAACCCCCAATTTCTGTTTAACGGAGAGAAGATTTTTTTCAACACATTTCTAAACATAGGGCGGTATGGTGACTCAGTGGGTAGCACATTTGCAAGAAGGTCGCTGGTTCGAGTCCTGGCTGGGTCAGTTGGCATTTCTGTGTGGAGTTTGCATGTTCTGCCCGTGTTGGTGTGGGTTTCCTCCAGGTGCTCCGGTTTCCCCCACAGTCCAAACACACGCGCTATAGGTGAATTGGGTAAACTATATTGCCCGTAGTGTATGAGTGTGAATGTGAGAGTGTATGGGTGTTTCCCAGTACTGGGTTGCAGCTGGAAGTGCATCCGCTGCATAAAACATATGCTGGATAAGTTAGTGGTTCATTCCTCTGTGGCGATTAACTAATTAAAACTTAATGTAAAGCGCGAACAATTTGAAAAGTTCAGCTGATATTACAGCAGATTGCTCATGATCTACTACTGCAGATGCTCTTCTCAACTATTTGCCAAACACCGAGCAGAAGTGTCGGATGAATTATTAATGTTAATGGAGGCTCAGTGCGAATCGAGGGGTTTTAAAGTAAACCCAATCATCATTCAGTCGCTCAACTCAGGGTGGTTTTTTCTCACCTCCAGCATGTCGTCATGAGACTCCAGGTTGAGGAGGGAAACTGACGCAGCATCTCCATGATCCTGAAGAAGGAAAATAAACACAGAGATCGAGAGTCAGAGCTCATGTTCGGGTGATTTTCTATCTAGATTTTCCCCTAGAAAAAAGGAAATATGAAACATAAGGTTAATGAATGTACAGTTGAAGGAAAATCCTGAGACATTTTAGTTCTTTTTCTAATATTTCCCAAGAGCTGTGTATATTTGTAAATTACACTTGTGGTCTTCGGGGTCAAAAAGAGACGAAGTGAAGTCTAATAAACTAATTTCGAGAGGATCACATGGTTATGATTGCTTGCGGCCGGTCCCGCATTATTCAATTTATGAGTCACCAATCAGACGATTCCTAGGTCACTATAAATACCCTAAAATCCATAACACAGCCATCTTCGTTTTGAAGAATCCCCCCTTCCACCCCTACTCCTTCTCCTTTCCTAGATGGGTGGCACGGTGGCCCAGTGGTTAGCACTGTTGCCTCACAGCAAGAACGTCACTGGTTCTAGTCCTTACCAAGCCAGCCGACGTTTCTGTGCGAAGTTTACACATTCTCCCCGTGCTCACGTGGGTTTCCCCCGGGTTCCCCAGTTTCCTCCCACCGTCCAAAACCATGCAACTTAAATTAATTGACTAATCCAAATCGGCACCATAGACATGCTCCTAGTAAGTAGTTATCTCTTAAGAGCAATCACTATCTGTTCATTAGCTACTACAGCAGGGGAGTTGTCGAGATTTACCTGAGCTCAAACTCCCCTCTCGCCTTGCAAACAGGAGGAAGCCCCGGGCTCGAGGATCTTATGAGCTCAGGGCTCTTACTCGGGACAGCATGCCAAACAAGCTTTAGAATCAATCATTAGCTAAGTGTGAACTCTTGAACGCCTGTAAAGTATCCTCAGATTTTTGTCAGTAAAATTAATCAAATGTATTTTTGTTAATTCATGTTTTTGCTATTTTATTTTACATTTTGAGAGGGTTTTGTGGTATTTATTAATATTTATGCAGTAAGTAACATAATTTTTCCCCATTGAAAACAATGGAATTTGTAATTCTTTACTATTTTTAGGTGGCACGGTGGCTCAAAGCAAGAAGGTTGCTGGTTCAAGTCCTAGCTGGGTCAGTTGGCATTTCTGTGTGGAGTTCTCCCCGTGTTGACGTTGGTTTCCCCCTAGTGCTCCGGTTTACCCCACAGTCCAAACACATGCGCTATAGGGGAATTGGGTGAGCTAAATTGGCTGTAGTGTATGAGTGTGTGTATGGGTGTTTCCCAGTACTGGGTTGCAGCTGGAAGGGCGTAAAACATATGCTGGATAAGTTGGCAGTTCATTCCGCTGTGGCAACCCCTGATAAATAAAGGGACTAAGCCAAGGGAAAATGAATGAATGGATAAGTGAAAAACCAACATTTTTCAGTCTAAAATGAACTACCAGAAGGTTTTAACAGAGCAAGGATATTTTCACAGTGTGAGTTGTTCATAATAGATCCCCTTCAAAGTAAATAAAAGATTATTTGCCCCCTTTTTCCTTAAAACTTACCATATTAAAGTTCAGTAAAAAGTTGCATTAAAGCTAGGGCTGCACAAATAACCAAAAAAAGCTCGCAATCTCGATTCGACCCTACACACGATCTTAATTATATTTTCAAGGTCAGGAAGGAAGCATACAAGCGGTCACACAAGTTTTCCTGTTTTATATACAGTTGAAGTCAGAATTATTATTTGCTGGCGAATAATTATTATCTGAATTATTCGCCCCCCTGTTTAATTTTTTCCTAATTTCTGTTTAATAGAAAGAACATTTTCTTAACACATTTCTAAACATAATAGTTTTAATAACTCATTTCTAATAACTGATTTATTTTATTTTTGCCATGATGACAGTAAATAATATTTTACTAGATATTTTTCAAGACAGCTTAAAGTGACATTTAAAGGCTTAACTAGGTTAATTAGGTTAACTAGACAGGTTAGGGTAATTAGGCAAGTTATTGTATAATGATGGTTTGTTCTGTAGACTATCAGAAAAAAATATAGCTTAAAGGGGCTAATAATTTTGACCTTAAAATGGTTTTTAAAAAATTAATAACTGCTTTTATTTTAGCCTAAATTAAACAAATAAGATGTTTTCTAGAAGAAAAACTATTATCAGACATACTGTGAAAATTTCCTTGCTCTGTTAAACACCATTTGGGAAATATTTAAAAAAGACAAAAAATTCAAAGGGGGGCTAATAATTCTGACTTCAACTGTATGTTGCTCAGCAACATAAACACCTCCAAATGGTGTTAAAAGTGTCACATACTGTATTTATAAGGTATAATTCACACCAAAATGTCCTGTCTGTCTTATTGTAATGATCTATTCGCAGTCACAAAATCACACATGAGCTGACGCACTGCTTGTTTACTATCGAGAGGATGCGCATGTGCCAACGATGTCTACTTTAGTGAACAGAACCTGCATAGGCTGTAAATAACAGGTAATAAAGTTAATAACGTTCAGTTTGTTGCACAGAGAGATCGTTTGAGAGCCACGAGGGAAGTATGATTTGCATGTGTGTTTTTTTTCCCTCAGAGTGACGGCAGCCATGACATAAGCGCACTCGGCAGTGAAAGTGAAACCAGCCCGCACATCATTTACATGATCAAATCGCATTTTAGGGTTATGATTACGACAAGCATTTGATATGTTTTTTCTTTCGTAGCGAACACAAAGTGTTGTGCATAAAATAAATGTTAAAGAGTATCATTCAAGAGTTCGCCCTTGCTGATGATTGGTTATAATACGTATTTGGCATGCTGTCCCGGGAGAGAGCCCTGAGCTCGTGAGATCCTCGAGCCCGGGGCTCCCTCCCGTTGCAGGGCGAGAGGGAGTCTGAGCTCAGGTAGGTCTCGAGAGCTCCCCCTGCTTGATAATGGTAAATGTAGATTGGAAGAGCTATGGAGGGTGTATATGAATTCGAGCTTGTCTATGATGTCGATTTAGTTTTGTCAATTTACTTATGTTACATGTTTTTGGTCTGTGGGAGGAAACCGGAGAGCCCGGGGAAAACCCACGCAAACACGGGGAGAACATGCAAACTCCACACAGAAACGCCGACTTGGCTAGATAAGATCTGAGCCAGTGACATTCTTGCTGTGAGGCAATGATGCTAACCATTGGGCCTCCGTGCTGCCCTGACAAGGAAAGGGGAGGAGTAGGGGTGGAAGGGAGGATTCTTCAAGACGAAGATGGCTAAGGTAAGATACTCTGGTTATTTATAGTGATTAGGAATCTTCCGATTGGTGGATCGTGTATTAGCTAACGAGGATCAGCTGCTATCAATCATAAGCGCGTGCTCCTCTCGAAATTAGTTTATAAATAAACTTCACGTAGAACTACTCTAGCTTCTATAATGTTGAATATAATGCATGAGGGAATCTGATAACGACAAATGTCTCATTTTATCTGTAAAAAATGGTCTAATAATGTTGTCAAAGACATGTCATAACATAATTCAACTTCAGAATTATGAATAGTTGTATTCTGATGTAGTCACTTTACTGTGAATTAACAACCAGGACAAATTTAAAGTCTGTTTAAGTCCACCATTATAAGTCCATACTAAATTTAGCATTTTAACCAACGGTAGTGCTACACACAGGCTTGATATTATTATTGTTGTTTTACCATATGTTTGATTATTAACAATAATAAAAGCCTCCTCATATTAATCGTGAGAAAATCCTGATCTTGATTTTAAGCAAAACAATCGTGATTCTCATTTTAGCTGCAAACGTGTAACACTAATTCAAGCATATTTAATTACCCATCTATCACATTCTCACTATTATCATCCGCTGACTGACTGAGCGCATTACAGACTCAATCATGGACTGCAGTGATTTGTTCTTGGTGTCTTCATTCACATAAGGATGCAGCAGCAGCACTGTATGGATGGTTTTCTCTCTGTCTTTTACTATTTGCCGCATTCAGAACAATTAGCTAATGGCCCTGCGTTTGCTCCTGTCCGCCTGAAGAATGACTGTGTGTTTATGAGGAAGCACATGGACTGAGATCTCTCACACGGGCCACATGCGGACGCTGTGCAGCTCCGTATTAATAATAAATGGGTGAGTCTGCTAACTCACCGTCTCCTCTAGCCAACACACACTTTAAATGGGACACATCAGGAAAATCAGATTTATTTCCTGTTTAAAGTCCCTGTGAAATCAAAATAATTTTTTTTTTGATGTTAGTATTACTATACTACTATGGGTGAATTGAATAAACTGACCGTAGTCTATGAGTGTGTGTGTGTGTGTGTGAATGAATGTATGGGTGTTTCCCAGTACCGGGTTGTGGCTGGAAGGGTATCCGCTGCGTAAAACATATCCCAAAATAGTTGTGGGTTCATTCCGCTGTGGTGACCTCTGATAAATAAGAGACTAAGTCGAAGGAAAATTAATGAACGAATGAAGACCTTCCCTTATGCCGATCGCGCAACAAGTCACAGACACCTCTATCTCCCCTGTAAGTGGCGATTAAATGCTATTATAGCATGTAAAGACTCCACCCCTCTTTTGAAAAGCAGCAGCTAATTTGCATTTAAAGGGACACACACAAAAACAATGTATTTTTGCTCACATCCAAACAGGTGGAAACTTTACAAGCTATAATGTAAGATCTGTGAGGGATTTTGAGTTGAAAGTTTACAGACATTCTGGGACCACTAGATTTTTATTTTATTATCTTATGATAAAGGGCGAAATATCTCCCCTTTAAAACTGCTTAGTTATCAAACCTAGTCATTCACCTCTTAGGAACTTTCACGTCTGCTCTGTTAATCTGAACGTTGCGTCACGCAGGAATTACCAGACGACCTTCCAGCATTACGTAAGATGCTCAGCAAGTCAGATCTAAAAAAAAGGCTTAACCGTCACCGCAAGCCTCGTGGGGTACAGCTGTTTTCAGCATCCACGCGTCACGTCGCATTAAAACACATCAGAATGAATGAATGTTTAGTGACCGAGGGCTGTAAGCAGATTAATAACTGTACAGAGAACAGGAGCCGACAGATCAGGGGGGTAAAAATGTGGAAGATTGTGAAGAAATCCTCCCTGGCTGTGTTTAGAAAGGGTGCAGCATTCTGAAAATAACTCATTTAAGCACATTTAGCATGCTTCAACTGTTTAACATTTATAATGCAGTGTGCATGTTAACGGCAGGGCAGGCATACTAAAACAAGTGATACAATGAACACGGTCTTTAAAAATATTCAAGAAAAAATGAAACGTGATTTCTACATAAATGTGTAAACATTGTTTTTAACATTCATTCATTTTCTTTTCGGCTTAGTCCCTTTATTACTTAGGGGTCGTCACAGCGGAATGAACCGCCAACTTATCCAGCATATGTTTTATGCAGCGGATGCCCTTTTTGTTTTTAACATTTTGCTCAAAAAGATTTGCAAGCAAACAAAACAACTTAAAAATCATCCAATATCAGTTCTATTATATAAACAATTTAAAATAAAACATAGATAAAATCAAATATTATCTAAAAACTTTATTTAAATTGCCTGACGTATTGCTTGTACTTGTCTGATTAATACAACACAGGCTCATTCTAAAAACGTAGTCCCGTGGACGTTTCTGGAGACCACGAATTATGTAGCAGGAGGTACGTATGGCTGCATTTAATTTTTTAAACGAACGCTACGGGGCGGTATGACGCCATTCCTTTTGGCGCTTACCGGCTGATCGCTCACCGCTCACCTCCATTTGGAGGCCTTTCCCGCCGAAACCAGTTCGTCCTGTTAGCTCGTCGTGTACGTCGGTGGACTTGAGATGCAGAGAGGAGTTGACCACGACGACGAAGACCGGGTTCGAGTCCGAGGAGGAGCTGTTCCAGAAATCAGGTAAGACAAAAACAGAATCAAAAAAAAAATGAACGCGTGAACAACAAGCTGAGAATGTGGTAAAATCCGAAAACGTGGTGAAAATCAGGCGAGGGCTTTTCTTTTTCTGGACGGCTTTTGTAAACAATTGGTTAGGTTTGGGGAAGTATGTGGGTGGGCGGGTCAATCGGTAAAATTGGTTGGGTTTAGGGAAGGAGGAGGGTGGGTCAGTAGATTGGCCGGTCGCCCAGTCAATCATTCAGTCAGACAGACAGACGGTAGGTCGACAGCGGCCTCTGGTGGGTTTACGCGAAAACAGCGCGAGCGCGAACGGCACTCGTGAGAGACATTTGATATAGGAAAAAAGCACACACAGCGGCCTCTCGCGGATTTGCGAAAACAAAAACTGCAAAAATACGTACCTCCCGGGACGTATGTCGCGGTCTCCAGAATGAGCCTGGGTTGGATTATTATCATTGTTATTTTAGTGTTGATGAATAACTGTTGTAGTTTTTATTATATGTCATAAGATGTGTTGGTACTGCAAGGCAAACGCCAGATCACAAATCAAATATGAGTAAAATAAATGAGTAAGAAATGAGTAAAATAAAATAAATAGTGGTGGGCCGTTATCGGTGTTAACGTGCTGCGTTAACGCAAGACTCTTATCGCGTGATAAAAAAAATATCACCGTTAATATATTCTCAAAGTTGGGTTGGGAGCTGGGTTTATTCTACGCAAGCTATGATGACTTTCACCTTGATATTTTAGCGCGGATGTATACCTGACCGGTGAGCCGTCTGACAAAAAAGTGCCCATCTGAATCAAATCAGCAGGATGCCTGACTCTAACTGCAGTTCGGTAGTTTCACATTCACTCATGAACATTTCATTCATGCCCCCGTGACAAACTGGGGTATTAGACGCAAATAAGGAGTAAGGACTGGTGAGAGTGTTGTGGAATTTAATAATGCACGCCAATTCGCGATGTGTGTGTGTGTGTGTGTGTGTGTGTGTGCGCAGTCCTGACAGCCGCGGCCCGCGTGTGTGGATCTTGTCAGAAAATATGGCGAAAAGTCCTACATGACGGTGTTCTGTCGATTTGTCCTACCTTGTCAGATTGTCCTACCTCCCATTCAAAAAGTAGGTAGCACATTTTGATGACGCAATATGCTACCCGTCAGATTTTGCTACCAGTATTTGCCACAATTTAAATTACAATGTGGATTAGTGTGATATGAAGCTGTAATATCGCCCTAACCTACCTAATCCCTAACCCCCAACCTCAGAACCATTCAAATACAGTGTTGGTAGCATAATCTGACGGGTAGGATAAAATGTCAGGACAACGTTATTAGTTTGATTGCTGTGTTTACTTCAACAATGCCACTAATATATGCATACTCCACATGTCTTAATTCCATTTCTGTTTAGTTCAGTTTAGGGTTTGGCCGATAGACGATGCCATCATCTATCGCCGATAGACATCACGATGCTGAGCCGGCATCGCCAATCCTTCGCTCCGCCCACGTCGCAAACCCGCTCGTGAAAAATACACACTCAGGCCCCGTTTACACTTATACAGCTTAGTTTTAAAATGGCATTTTAGAATGAAAATGATCTACGTCCACGCTGGCGTTTTATCTAGCATTTCTGAACAGCCCTCGGTCCACTTAAATCACGTGACCACACGCACACACACAGCCACACACACACACACTGTCATGCGCTCGTCTGAGCTCCAGAGAACGGTGTACGTCGGACAGATCGCGTCTCACTATAGCTGTTAAACCTGAAATTAAATAATCTTGTCTATATCTAACGACTCTTCGGTCTTTTGAATCTATCAGGTAACGTGTCACAGCATTAGTACACTGCTTCAATCTTTCGCTTTCACGCTTGTACTTAGTAATTTTAGCGAAACCCTCAGATACTGTTGGTTGTGCACCTTTTTTACCAACCAAGTTTGTCAACGCTATTATACTGACACCAGGGCCGGAGCAAGCTCAACTGGCGCTCTAGGCAAACGACGAGAATGCCGCCCTCAAACCAAAAGTTATGCCGCCTTTAATCCGAAAAAGCCGGCGGAGAGTGGGGAGGGGGGCGGTGGAGCTGGGTGTTGAGATGATGCGGGGTTTGTCGCGGACGAAAGCGAAGACCGAGGGGCGCTGAGATGATGCAGGGCTTGTTGCGGACGAAAGCGAAGGGGGGAGACGCGCCGCGGACGCCGTCCTGACTGCTCTGCCGCCCTAGGCAGCCGCCTAGGTCGCCTCTATGGATGCGTCGGCCCTGACTGACACAGATCACTCTGCCTACTCATACCAGAGTCCCGCGGAAAAAGTGATTGACAGGTGGTAATCTCTGTGTAACTTATTATTATTTATTTATGACATGGTTATGAGTAAAACAAGACCATGCGGGCCAGGTTGTTGAAACGGTAGGCTACAAATAATTAATTCGTTATGAATTTATGAATTATTCATAAATAATTAATTCACCTCCGCCTATGAAGACGATCCCATCGTCCATCGCGACGTTTCACATTAGACATCGTACGATGCTACATAGGTCAACATCGCCCAACCCTAATTCAGTTATGACTTTAGTCAGATTAAGGTCATCAAAAAATTAGCTGTTTTGAGCTTATGTAGGCCTACAATTCAACATTCATGTTTAACTGAATAAACAGTGAGTAAACACAAGTACATCTTGTTGAACATCATTTATTTTCATCACCAATTATCACAGTAGAACAGTTTCTCAAGCAGTTTGTGATGCATTTTGGAAACAGGAGATGAGCCCCTGGTCTAATGCACCACCTGGCTTGAGAAACCCGTTCTCAAAGACTTATTACTTGGGTAGCACACATATTCTGAATGCCTTCGGCAGAATTCAAATAAGCCATTTTAATCTAGATTAAAAAAATTTATCTATGCCCACCTATAAAAATAAATGATATATATGTACCTGACAAAAGTCTTGTCGCCTATCCAAGTTTTAGAAACAACAAATAATAACTTGTCTTCTAGTTGATCATTTGGTATCAGAATTGGCTTATATGAAAAGCAAAGGCCTCTAGATTACGCTTAATTTACCAGAATAAAATATGATCATGCCTTGATTTTGAATGATTTCATTAGGACAGTAAGGTCTGACTTTGCTTAGACAAAAGTCTTGTCACTTAACAGAAATAATGTCCAGTATAGAATATAAAGTCATGCTGCAGTGGAAACAGAATGAATATTGTGTCTGACTCCATCATGAGCTTGGAGGACTGCATCATACATCTCTGCAATGACTCAAATCACTTATTAATAAAGTCATCTGGAATGACAAAGAAAGCGTTCTTGCAGGACTCCCAGAGTTCAGCAAGATTCTTTGGATTCATCTTCAATGCCTCCTCCTTCATCTTACCCCAGACATGCTTAATAATGTTCATATCTGTTGACTGGGCTGGTCAATCCTGGAGCACCTTGACCTTCTTTGCTTTCAGGAACTTTGATGTGGAGGCTGAAGTATGAGAAGGAGCGCTATCCTGCTGAAGAATTTGCCCTCTCCTGTGGTTTGTAATGTAATGGGCAGCACAAATGTCTTGATACCTCAGGCTGTTGATGTTGCCATCCACTCTGCAGATCTCTCGCACGCCCCCATACTGAATGTAGCCCCAAACCATGATTCTTCCTGGTCACTGATTTCTGTGAAAATCTTGGGTCCATGTGGGTTCCAGTAGGTGTTCTGCAGTATTTGTGATGATTGGGATGCAGTTCAACAGGCGATTCATCCGAAAAATCCACCTTCTGACATTTTTCCAAATTATCAACTATATTTATACTGCATAAATATATTTTAGATAAATATATTAGATATATTTTTAAATAAGTATTTTTATGAAAGTCTTGATAAATAGCAACATGCATTTATAAAAACAAATAAATAAATAAAATTAAATTTTGGTAATGCATTGCATAGAAAAGATCATCAAAGTGACATTTAAAATAAAATATTTAAAATAATATACAATAAAAAAATCTTGTGCCGATGTAATGCATAGAAAAACATCATCAAAATGACATTTCCTTCTGAGACCCAAAGCAGTATAAAAAGAAACCCTGCCTCACCTGATTGTTTGTCCCTGAGCTATCGCTGCGGCTGAGAGCTTCTCCCTGAGACGCGGCCACAGACAGCGCCGACTGCTGGGAGGACGAGCGCGCTGCAGAAGCTGGCGGCGTGGAGAGTGAGCGCGGGAGTGACGGCAGACTGTCCGTATCCGCTTCCTCTTCCTCCTCCTCCTCTTCCTCGTCCTCCCCCAGCTCCAGCTCAGCACCCAGATGGCAGAGCACCAGGTCCACCAGGTCCTCCTTCTCCCTGCAGGTGTCGGTGTTGATGTTGCGCAGCGTCAGGTACTGCCGCAGGTCTCTGACGCGCAGCCGCATGAGCCGCGGCCGCTGAAAGGCCGTTCCCCACAGCAGGTGGCAGGTGGAGCAGCGCCGCAGATTCTCCTGCAGCACCGAACACAGCGAGCAGAAGCTCTTCTTGCAGTCGGAGCAAACATGCTGTTAAAGACAGAGAGAGAGAGAGATGAACTGAGACATTACCATTGCTTTGATGTTTGACATGTGAGACTCAAAAATAAACATCCTGGAAGTTTCAGAAGTGTTTACACGTCTACACTGTAGCCAAACATGGAAGTTTTTCTTTGCATATTAAAAAAAAAGTCATGACAAAGTTTTCAAAATGATCCGTGTTTACACATCTATGAAAGCAATTATAACACAGTATCATGACAGGCTAGAAATAATGACTTTATTTGTAACTCCACCTTTGTAGAAGATTAACGCTTGCTTTATATAATTTCTTGTTTAGCTCCACCCAAACTCTAAACACCTTTGATATTTTGACATGTGAGAGGTCCAAAGAAAACATCCTGGAAGATTCAGAACTGTTTGCAGTCAACGATGTAAATAATAATTTTAATAAAGTTTCACATGACAAAGTTTTTAGATATACAGCATGTAAGCAAAAAAAAAACTGTCTTAAGTACGTCATGGCAGTAAATCATACCTGCCAACATTAGGTTCGTAAATTCCGGGAGACCGGAGTAATTACGTCATACGCTAATTTGCATATTACTGACGTCATCGCGTTCTACCATTTCTGTTTGTTTAACAGCCTATGGTAAATAAATGGGGTATTTTTTATTCGCACTATGCTTTATGTAAGCTTGTCAATTTAACTAAATTTATTGCTGTTTGAATACAGTATATCATTATAGATGAGTAGGGAATTTGCAGTAATCTCTCAGACGTAATATACTCAGACAAGTTCTGAAACTCGCACTTAAAACATCTCTGATTGTGCAACAAGAATAAACGGTCAAATTAAATTGTTAAAATAAAGGAGAAGCAGATCGGGTTGACTGTACAAGGGAAATACCTTAAAACTGCCACCTGTTCTAAATCATCTGCCGTCGGCACGCAGAGAGGTGCTCTGCTCTCAGGCTGCAGGGGAGGCTCATTGAGAAGAGTAGGGACGGTATAGTAATGGACAAACGACAGTCTATAAAAATCGCCAGTAACACACAAAAAAGTCGGCAACTAAGTTGGCAACACTGGCGCAAACTGAAGAGCGGGGAGCGGGAGGAGTGAGAGGGCGCGCGAACTGTAGCGCGCGACCGGAAGAGCACAAGCGCCAAATAAGTTTCAGCCCGGACTGTACCAAAATGTTGAGGAGCGGGGGGCGGGGGAATTCCGGGAGTTTACCGGGAGACAGAACAATACGGGAGACGGGTCTGAAATACGGGAGACTCCCGGGAAAAACAGGAGTGTTGGCAGGTATGCAGTAAATAATGACTTTATTTGTAATAGTGTGGCTACACTCCGCCTTGGCAGAAGATCATCGCCTACTTCTACTATTCTGCCTGTTAAGCTCCACCCAAACTCTAAACTCCTTTGATCTTTTGACATGTGAGAGGCCAAAAATAAACATCCTGGAAGTTTCCAAAATGTTTAGATGTCACCGCTGAAGCCAAACATGGAAAAGTTTTTTTTTTTCGCATTCAAAAAAAGTTTCACATGACAGAGTTTTCAAAACGATCCACGTTTACACATCTGGGAAGTAACTAGAAACACTGTGGTAACCGGTAAATAATGATTTTATAATAGTATATATTATATATAATAATACTATATAATAATACTAATATATATATATATAATACTTTGCCTCCACAGATCAAAGCCTACTTTACATAATTTTCAGTTTGGCTCCGTCCACTGATTCAAACTAGGTAAATAGTAGGTGCGTTCGACATTAAGCACAGCTGCAGCCGGTGATCAACGAGATTAGCCATGCACAGGCGGGGGCGGAGTTGAAAACGAAGCCGTCAAGCCGGACACTTCGGGGCTCAAAGTTGCTGCAGTCATGATGACCGATCACATGGCGGGATCATTCATTTATTTATTTGTTTATTTATTGCAATAACAACAAAAGATTTACAGTACACATAAAACAGAACACAGTCTCTACAAACTATAGTTCATTTTTAAACAAGGGAATTATGAATTAAATTTAAGTAGCTTATATAACAAATGCATAAGAAATAAGGGAAAAACGAGAGAGCACTTACAAAGGAAATAAATATCCACAAATAGGCCTATTAAACAAAACAATAAGCGCAAATTCTTGGAGTTTAAGCATCAGTCTTTGGGCTACCAGATGTTGAATGGTATGTCAATACTGCTCCAGTGCTTGTTTGAATATGGTAAAAGGGGTTTACATTTATTTACATTTATAGATATAAAACTTTCCAATATATATTAGTGTAAAACCCAAAACAATGTGTTTTGATTAAGTCTTAAACAATGATTATTTTGGATAATAAAAAACATTTTTTTAAAAGCACTTTAAATTATAGAGATTGAACAAAAAGACCACAATAAATGAGCTACACTAAATAAAAAATACCCAGAAAGAGCAGGTACATCAATGTCATTTAACATTTCTGCATAAATGGCTTAACAGGAAATAAAATATTTTAGAATCATATATTTTATATTTAATAAAATATTTTTTACTTAATTTAAGAAATCTTTATAGGGGTGTGTCAGGATCAATGATGATAATTATTTTATTATAAGTCTGTAAGACTTATTTGAGTTAATATTTGGTTATTCGCTAAAATGTATAATACAGTAGTCTATATAAAAAGGCAGAATAAACCTTTTTATACAATCTAGACATTATGAACAAATTATTTAACAAAAGATGATACTGCAGTAAAATATCTGTAGTCTTTTAATAAGCATGATGTGTACAAGATAGAGAAGGTATGAACAGTTAATTGTTTGTTTTGAAATTTGTGAATCGGAATTTGTCCAGTAATAAACCCGCAACACACGTGGTTGTTGTCATGCTGTGAACTCGGCCAATCGTGTAACATCAGTGTCGTCATCGCAGTTCCAGCAGTCGCTCTTCAGGTGCTGCGCGGGCTGACTCAATCGTCTGATCTCGGAGCGCTGTCGCGGTACTTTGATGCCACATGTGACAGTCACATGGCGTCAGCGCAGCATTAATCCGGCCAAAATTTCTAACCGGCATGCACCGCTTTAAGACAGATTTCGATCGGTCTGCGCAGCGCTGCATGAGGTCGAACGCACCTAATGACTTTATTTGTAATAGTCTGGCTAAACTCCGCCTTCACAGAGGATCAACCCCTACTTTACGTAATTTCCTGTTTAGCTCCACCCAAAATCTAAACTCCTTTGATCACTTTTGACATGTCAGAGGTCAAAAACCAACATCCTGGAAGTTTCAGAACTTAAAACATAATTTTTAGGCTGAAGATAAACATGGAAGTTTTTCTTTGCATTTTAAAAAAGTTTCACATGATAAAGTTTTCAAAATGATCCGGTTTTACACATCTATGTAAAGAACTAAAAACATATGTCAGGGCGGTAAATAATGACTTCACTGGTAATAGTGTGGCATAGATATATACACTAGATGTCGCCTACCCTGCTGTTGTCTATTAGAACAAATGCGTCAATAGAGCCGCCATTTTAGTACAGGGTAGCGCTCCTTTGAAATGAATGCGGGACCAAGGTGAAGCGGAGGACTGTGGCCATCCAAAGACAGAGAAATACACATATACACATATATCTATGATCGGGAGTTTTCCCCGGTGGTCAGTATGCAAATATTTTTTTCAATTACGAAATATTATAATTTTACATCACTTTTCTACATTGATGGATGTGACCGCACGCACGGGCATTCCTGACAAAAATGAGTGTTTGTGTGCATGGAAATGCATTATCCTCCTTCCCTGTTTAATTTGATCTAATCCATGTCCTGAAACACCCCCCCTCTCCTGCTTTCACTTCTCATTCTGACGGAGGGAGCGATTCGTTTGTGAATGAATCTCCGTTATGAACGACTCGTTCACTTAGCTGACAATAATACAAGTTTCTAGCACGGCAGCATCTTCTTGTCATATTTCATAACATAGTTTGCTTATTTTATTCAACAAAACTAGCATAAGTCTAGAATTTAGTGCGAGTTGGTGCTACTTTGCCTTATGGTGAATGCAGCAAGAGACTGTATTATCATCAATAACATTACTTTTTAAGCACAAAAGTTCATAACATACAAAAACAAAAAAAACAAAATCTTACCTATGAAATGTTCTGCCTTTGTGCTTTGTTTTCTTTGTTTGCTCGTTACTACAACGCAAACACAGCGCTAAAGTCCAGCATCTTCACATTGGCACACTGTCTTGACTAGTGCGGTTGAATGACGTTTGTCCTAGAAGCACTGTACCAATGTGGCGGCGTTATTGACGCATGCTCGGGGTCCCTATGCGATATCTAGTGTATATATCTATGATAGCGTGGCTAAACACCTCCTCAGAAGACCAACGCCTACTTCTGCATCACTGCCTGTTTGGCTCCGCCCACTGATTCACAATTTAGTAGTAAATAATGACTTTATGGTGACACGGGGGCTCAGTGGTAAAGCACTGTTGCCTCACAGCAAGAAGGTCGCTGGTTTGAGCCCTGACTGGGTCAGTTGGCATTTCTGTGTGGAGTTTGCATGTTCTCCCCGTGTTGGCTGTGGGTTTCCTCCGGGTGCTCTGGTTTACCCCACAGTCCAAACACATGTGCTGTAGCTAAATTGTCTTTTGTGTATGAGTGTGTATGGGTGTTCTAGTACTGGGTTGTGGCTGGAAGTGCATCTGCTGCTTAAAACATATGCTGAAATAGTTGGCGGTTCCTTCTGCTGTGGCGACCTCTGAAATAGAGACTAAGCCGAAGGAAAATGAATGAATGAATGTCTTGTGCATTGCCCTCTATCAGTTGAGTGACAGTATTTACATTTAAAAAAATCTGATTTATTTACAACAAACAAAAGAAATTGTCAGGGTTCTGCCACTCTGGTCTTGTAAATTCTTGTTTTGGTGGCAGAGTCCGGACACTAGCTCGGTCTTGTCCTGTATGTCATTGTGTCTCTGTTCTGTTATTGTGTCTCTGTATGGTCGCCGTTGCGAATGCACTCAGACCATGCGCACTCCTGCTTGATGCCGGCGAGCGAGGTCTGTGCGTGCTTGGGACGCGCGCTCTTGTACTCGTGTATGTGTTTGTTCTGTCGGCATCGCGCTGTTTCAGTCTCATCGTCTCAGTCTGGTTGGTTTTGGTTTCGGTTGGCGCTGAGATGAAACATGCGCGTTGCATATGTGTGAGCGCACAGTAAGGTGTTCATCTATCGTGTGCTCGTGTCTTGCGTTTGTTGGTGTTTAAGCACGTGGCTGGATGTTTACATTGTGGCCGCGTGCTTTTGTGGTGTGCTTTAGTGTTGTGCTTATGTGTTGTCTTGTGAACACGCGGTTAATGAGTTCTCTCATTGGCTGCGTATTCTAGTCTTGTTTTATGTGAGCACATGGCTTGTGTTGTCTCTTTGGCTGTTTCTCAATATGCTTTGTTCAGCGGTCTTACATACTCGTGTTCTCGTGTAACGTCATCATCAGCTGCCAAAGTTCAGTTCCAATACTCCAGACCGCAAGAACAGAGGATGCGTGAAACTTCCCGGATGTGTTCTTGATATTGAGGACGCACCGATGCAGACTTGAGCGCCGATCTCGCTCTAGAAGTCCCAGAAGTCATTGCGACTGGAGGTGGGAAGCGCAGCATTTTATTTAGATTTATCATTAAAGTTCAGAGATATAACTTATTTACCTCAGGAGTTTCCCTAAATGAGACGGTGAATTTAAACAGCACCATGAAAATCTTAATAAAGGCATAAACACATTAAGGGTGTTTGTTTGCTCAAATTCGTATTAAAATCTGTTTTATTTGCTTTGTGCAATGTATATTTATAGTGTTTCTATGCATAGTATATATTTTGAAAAGGGGAAAAACAATAAATCATTGTATGAATGCTGTCATGTTTAAATAATTATCAATTAAAAACGCGTGGTCACATGACCATCAGGAAGAACGCAGCATCTCATTTCTCACAGGACGCGTTCTCTGTTCTCGTGGTCTCCTGAGTTTGTTCTTTCGAGGACACCTGGCAAGACCGGTCTTAATAAGAACGCAAGTCCGTTCTCTGCGTTCTTGGAACTGAGAAACAGCCTTTGTGTCATGTGCTCTCCCGTCTATTGTCTAGTCCCACCCTCCTTGTTAACCCATTATTAGTTTATTAGGTTCACCTGTTTGTCTGTTAATTTACTTCTGCTTATATTCTCCTCATGTCTGCTGTCCTGTGCCAGTTCGTCGTTGTATGTTGCCTTGTCCTGTTGTTTGTTCTAGTCCTGATCCCTGCCAGCCTAGTTTGTTTTGTTTGTTTATTTGTTTTGTTAATGTTTTCCCCCTCGGGGTAGTTTGTTTTGCTATTTATTTTATTTTGTACTATTAATAAATACCTATTTACCCTTCACTTGAGGCCTCGCTCCTTTTCCCCACCCCAAACCGTGACAGAAATTACAAAACAAACAAACAAAAGATTACATTAAATTCGAAATGACGATCTCTGTCAAAGATATTCACCCCAACCACCTCCCCATCAATCTCCTTGTCTTCTCAAATGGGATGCTGGGCCAAATTTTTCAGCTTTGGCCCACAGGCCTATTAAGATTCAGATTTAAAACATTCACCAATCAGTTGTTCATTATGGTTTTGTTTAGAGCAGAGATACCCAAACTAGGGCATCTCTCTTCTAAACAAAACCAATAATGAACAACTGATTGGTGAATGTTTTAAATCTTAATGAAGCAGTATTTGGATAGTGCCCATGCAATCATCAGTAACAGCGGTGCATCTCAGGCCATCAGTTTTATTTCCTCTGAATACAAGAACCAAAGTACAACTCACTTAATTACCAAAACAATGTCCCCGATGTTTAATGCAAAAGGTTACATAACCAGCTAATATGTGTGCATTAGACCAGTCATTTCATTACGCCATGCATTGGCTGTTTTGACTGATGCTGACAGAATCCATGTTTAAATTACTTCATTTTTTCAAGACAAGCAGTTGTCTACATCACTGCCTGTTTAGCTCCAACCAACCAATTCAATAGTAAATAATGAATTTGGCAACACAGTGGCTCAGTGGTTAGCACTGTGGCCTCACAGCAAGAAGGTCGCTGGTTCAAGTCCCAGCTGGGCCAGTTGGCATTTCTGTGTGGAGTTTGCATGTTCTCCCTGTGTTTGCATGGTTTTCCTCCAGGTGCTCCGGTTTCCCCCACAGTCCAAACACATGCGCTATAGGGGAATTGATGAACTAAATTGGACGTAGTGTATGTGTGTGTGAATGTGAGAGTGTATGGGTGTTTCCCAGTACTGGGTTGTGGCTGGAAGGACATCCGCTGAGTAAAACATATGCTGGAATAGTTGGTGGTTCATTCCGCTGTGCAGATCTCTGAAATAGACACTAAGCAGAAGGAAATTGAAAGAATGAATAATGAGTTTATTATTTAATAGTAGGGCTGCATGATATTGATATTGGAAAAATCGGACATTGTTTCAACACGATATATATTGCGATATGAATATAATTTCACCAGATGATTTTAATATCTCTATTTCGAAAGACTTCATTTATTTAAATCTTTATTTATGCAGTGCATCTGCATACATTTGAATAAATTACAATCAAAAGTAGATAAATAAACAGTGCTTTATGGTTTTCTGGGGAGTCTAACAGTATTTGAGTACAGAAATTGAACAATCAAATGGAAAACAACGTGGTCTCATTGTATAAATAATTTAAGGTAATAATATTTAATAATCTGTTAATCTTTAATAAATAATCTTGACTATTGCAATTAAACACATTGTAATATCGATGCCCAAACGATATATTGTTTAGGCCTATTTAATAGCATGGATAAACTCTGCCTCTGAGAAGATTAAAGCTGGATTTATACTTTCGCCTGTCGCCACATCGCGCACCTCATGAAACGGACGAGGCTTTTATACTTGATGCGTTCGCCGTTGTGATATTCTTTAAAATGACAGGGGGCGATCAAAAGAAACTGACTGTAAAATCAGACGGATAAACAGAGAAGTGGAAAGTTCCCGGAACTACGTCACATCATTAAATATCATTCAATATTTTTCAACTAATTATTTTAGTATTTTTATAAATTATTTGAATGATCATGAAGATTTTTATAACAATTCAAGATTTTTTTTAAATCAAACTTTGATGCATCACTTGCTTTTGTTCATATCTCGGACAGTTTTACATATTAAAGTTTATTAAAATATTAATGACAACAGAACATGAGTTGCTCTACAAATATATTTTTTATTATGGCAAGAATAAAAGCAAAAAAAGTACACTTACTAAAATATATAGGGCTGTCAAAATTAATCGTTTCTTTGGTGCACCGCGATGCAGATAGGAACAATTCGATATCGGTTCAGTAATAGATCATAACCGGTTATTACGCACTGACGTAATTTATGCCCTATGCGCGATGTCGCGGTAGAATACTATGGCGAAGGAGGCAAGGGTGAGTAAATAAAACACTCCTACTACTTAAAAAGCAGATCTTTCACTGACACAGAGAAATGGTAAAGCACGAGCCGCTATTTCACTACTAGGGAGAAATGCTGTTCCATCTCTGCCCCTCTCTCTCACACACATACTTTGGGCATTTGACCCGCCGTTGGCATGTTCGTGAGGTAAATTTTCCTTTCTCTCGGCTGTTACAGTTTTTCTCAGTGGCTTTGGTGCATTTCTCACAACACTATTTACATTTGCACAACAGTTCATGCATTTCTCAAAACAATTAGTGCAAACTGCAAAACCTAGTGGATAACCTGCAAAAGTGCGTCACTTGCTCAAAATGGAGAGCTCACTCCTCAAAAGCAAGTATTCATGTCAATGAAAGTGTCAGTGTCATCAAAATGAAAAGTCCTGCCTCCATTGTTTATGAACAAGACAGTCAAATGGCTTTGTCATGTTTTCATCATGACACTTTACTCTGTACGTTTTTTCCAATGCAAAAAAGTCAGATTTTGGTGACACTTCCTGAAAATGTTCAAGACAGCACTATATACTATTAGCACAGCCATTTGAAAACTACAGTAAAGTTAGACATCACTGCATTAGTGAGGTATCTGAGTACAAGACACTGAATATGTGTGTTTCACATGTTTACTGCATTTGATCTTTACAATTCTAATTTATTCACAGCATTGTGCAAAAGAATAAACACACCTTTATTTACAACAAACATAAACTTCCTTTGGGTAGAGCTGTGCACAACTGTGAACAATACTGCAGTACATATTGGAACTGAACCTACAACATACACAGGTCTGTAAATCATTCATCAAATTGTTCAATTTAGAAGACATTTTCAGTGAAAAAAAAGATTTAAAGTTTCTAAATAAAATTAGCTTGACAGATTTTGACAACTAGCTCAACATTTGTGTATGTAATGACTCAAGTAATGAAATGAGGACTAATAGTTTAATATGGAATGACTATTCAGCATCCACAAGTTTAGGTAATTTTGACTGACATGACGTAAGCAAATGATAATGTTACAAACAGCAGAGTTGTATGAAAGCAATTGATGCATGTCCAAAAGCATTTGCAATTTGTTGAAAGGAATGAGAAACTGCTACTATGATGTGCACAAATGACTAATTGTTTTGAGAAATGCATTAACTGTTGTGCAAATGTAAATAGTGTTGTGAGAAATGCACCAAAGCCACTGAGAAAAACTGTAAAACGATACTTGTGGATCCAGAAACAAGCGTGCCTGTGGTGCGAGTTTACTGTATTGTATTTATTCTATTACGGATTACCTGATAACCGCGTATTATGTGCATATAGACTGACCCGCGGCTGTTTTTCCCGCGTCACTCATGGGTGACAGCGCTTTCGTTTCTAAAGCCAAGCACAGCCCTTTCTGTTGAGCGGGTGAAGACAATGACCAATCATAGTGGTGTAAGATCCTGCCAGCGCTCAAAAAGCAAGCGGGATAATATTTACATTAGTTTATTTGTTATGTTATTATGTTATGTTGTTTATTTGTTTGTTCTGTGCATGTATTGGAGTTTTGTCTAAAACATGCACAAAGAGTGTTTTTTTTTGAGCAGGTTAAATTAAAGGTACAGTTCATATATCTGACTGCTTGTATTAAAGGACAAAATTGTATTAAAAGTAATATATAAATATAAACATATTTATAGATTTTAATAAAAAAATTCTTGTGTTGTAAAGAAAATTTTTTAATTATGTATGGAAAGCATCGTCAATGCACCGTGATGCACCGAGATATCGAATTGAACCGAATCGATGGCATGATAATCGTAACCGAACCGAACCGTGAGACCAGTGTAGGTTCACACCCCTAAAAAAATACAGATGTTTTTAGATTTAGCCCGCTCCACAATTCACACATTACTGTCTGGCTAGTTTCTGTTCTATACTTATGCTAAAAAGGCAATAATGGTCCAACATTCCTGACCATTATCACCAATAAAGCCTAGAAAAACAGGGCATCAGTAAACTGTAAACCGATAGGTTCAAATATTCTTTTCCAGTTATCAAAGAAATAATTTGTTCCTTAATTGTAGTTTTGTAACTATTAAATTGTTTTAAATTCAAAATTGTAACATATGCATCAGTGTAAAACCTATAAATGCTGGAAAACCATATTTCTGTTATTGTGTTCCTGGGTCTCCACTTTTACCATGGCCTCTTTTGGCTCTAATAAACTTATCCCTCAGGTTTTTCCAAACCTTTTAACAAAAACTTTCCTCCTTTCCCACAGCTGTTGCAATTTCTAGCCAAGAATTACTGTTCATCTGGTTATCTCTATGATCACGGATCATAAAGATGTCTGTACAGTCGTACTGTTTCAGACAAAATCTCTTCAAAGTGTTTCATATTCAACTCAAATCAAATGCGGCGCCGCACGAACTGTTCACTCGAGTCTCAAAAAAAATCATGCGCTCCGCCAACCGAAATCATGTCGCGCACACCCAAAGTAAATCTCCACGATGACGTCACATTTGCACTCAAGCGAACTAGCGAATGCGTCGAGTATAAACCAGGCTTAACGCCTACTACATCACTGCCTGTTTAGCTCCACCCACTGATTCACAGTGTAGTAGCAAACGACAACTTTATTATGTAATAAGTGTTTCTGAGTGTGCTTATTATGTAAACACTGTATCTGAGAGTGCCTCACACAGGTGAGTGGGCTTGATAAACCAACTGTACAAACACTTTTCTCTCTATATGCACCGCACACTTTACTTAAACTCCACCTCAGTAAGAAAAACAATAAGAACAACATCTCTACATCTCTAAATAACTAATTTCTCTCCCAGTATTGAGCAGTGGTTCTTCACATAGCCACAGCCATATCACCCTGCAGCCAAGACTGGTTACTCACTGAAGCTAAGCAGGGCTGAGCCTGGGCAGTACCTGGATGGGAGACCACATGGGAAAACTAGGTTGCTGTTGGAAGTGGTGTTAGAGAGGCCAGCAGGGGGAGCTCAACCTGTGGTCTGTGTGAGTCCTAAAACCCCAGTAAAAGTGAAGGGGACACTACACTGTCAGTGGGCGCCGTCTTTCGGATGAGACGTTAAACCGAGGTCCTGACTCTCT
This sequence comes from Danio kyathit, assembly GCA_903798195.1. Classification (NCBI taxonomy): domain Eukaryota; kingdom Metazoa; phylum Chordata; class Actinopteri; order Cypriniformes; family Danionidae; genus Danio; species Danio kyathit. The sequence goes on along the minus strand of LR812528.1, from coordinate 48,901,692 downwards.
GTGGTCATTAAAAATCCCATGGCACTTCTCGTAAAGAGTAGGGGTGTAACCCCGGTGTCCTGGCCAAAGTCCCTCAATCGGCACTTACCCATCATGGCCTCCTAATCATCCCCATCCACCGTATTGGCTCTATCACTTCTCTTCACTCCACCAATAGCTGGTGTGTGGTGAGCGCACTGGCGCCGTTGTCCTGTGGCTGCCGTCGCATCATCCAAGTGAATGCTACACACTGGTGGTGGTGTGGAGAGACCCCCCTCATGATTGTGAAGCGCTTTGGGTGTATGGCCATACACAATAAATGCGCTATATAAATACACATTACATTACATTACATTACACATCACTGCCAGTTCAGCTCCTACCAACCAATTCAATAGTAAATAATGAACTTATAATTTAAGCGCGTGGATAAACTCCGCCTCCTGAGAAGATTAACGCCTACTACATCACTGCCTGTTTAGCTCCACCCACTGATTCACACTGTAGTAGCAAATGACAACCTTAATATGCAATGAGTGTTTCTCATTCATATTCCATCGGATTAGTCTCTTATTTATCAGGGGTCGCCACAGCGGAATGAACTGCCAACTATTCTGGCAAATGTTTTACACAGCGAATGCCCTTCCAGCCGCAACCCAGTACTGGAAAACACCCATATAAATGTTTGAGTGTTTTTATTACGTAAACACTGTATCTGAGAGTGCCTCACCCAGGTGAGTGGTATTGACAAACCACCTGTACAAACATTTTTCTTTCGACATGCACTGCACACTTTACTTAAACTCCACCTTACAATGACTCAATAACAAAAACAATAAGAACAACATCTCTACATCTCTAAATGACTAATTTCTCTCCCAGTATTGAGCAGCAGTTGTCCACATCACTGCCTGTTTAGCTCCACCCACTTGTTCACAGTGTAAATAACAACCTTAATATGCAATGAGTGTTTCTCATTCATATTCCTTCGGCTTAGTCTCTTGTTTATCAGGGGTCACCACAGCGGAATGAACTGCCAACTATTCCGGCATATGTTTTACACAGCGGATGCCCATCCAGCCGCAACCCAGTACTGGGAAACACCCATATAAGTGTTTCTGAGTGTGCTTATTATGTAAACACTGTATCTGAGTGTGCCTCACATAGGTGAGTGGGCTTGATAAACCACCTGTACAAACACTTTTCTCTCTATATGCACCGCAAACTTTATCTAAACTCCATTTTACAATGACTCAATATGAAAAACTAGAACAACATCTCTACATCCCTTCATTTTTCAGGACTTCATTTCTCTGACAGGTCTGAGCAGCAGTTGTGCAGTGTGTGTTTGCCGGCTCGGTGGTTGTTATCAAATGCCACCATGCTGACGAATGAGCGGTTCAGTCAAAGCATTGCACTCTGGGTGAATGTCAGGTCCATCCATCACGTCTGTGCACATGAGCGTCTGCAGACAGCTGTGGAAGAGCTGATAGGATTTCAAAACACTGATGCTTTGTGGGAAAGTTAACGCTCGGATCTTTTATCACACATAAGCTTTGCCTGAAAATGAGGCATGTCTGAGTTATGAAGCAGACATCAGTGATTCCTGCACCTCAGTGTTGCTTCGGACCAATGAATTTTCTATATGCAAAACTAAATTATGAATGATGTACATTTATACACACTAGCAAGAGGAAAAACTGTGTTTTCCCAATGGTGTATCGAACAGGTATGCAAGGTAAGCACTGCAGTGGAGCTCCACGTGATGGGGGGTTCCCCTGAAAATTTGAGGTTGTTCATTTCAGTAATTTTCTTAAAAGGACAACTGACCTTAATTGATCATTAGACGAATAAATAGATTGTTCATGACCAACAGAAATACTAAAATCAATTAAATCTCATTCATGAAATACACTCACCGGCCACTTTATTAGGTACACCTTACTACTACCGGGTTGGACCCCCTTTTGCCTTCAGAACTGCCTTAATCCTTCGTGGCATAGACTCAACAAGGTACTGGAAATATTCCTCAGAGATTTTGCTCCATATTGACATGATAGCATCACGCAGTTGCTGCAGATTTATCAGCTGTGATGCCAATCTCCTGTTCCACCACATCCCGAAGGTGCTCTAATGGACTGAGATATGGTGACTGTGGAGGCCATTTGAGTACAGTGAACTCATTGTCATGTTTAAGAAACCAGTCTGAGATGATTCGTGCTTTATGACATGGCGCGTTATCCTGCTGGAAGTAGCCATCAGAAGATGGGTACACTGTGGTCATAAAGGGATGGACATGGTCAGCAACAATACTCAGGTAGTACTGGTACTAATGAGCCCAAAGTGTGCCAAGAAAATATCCCCCACCACCAGTCTGAACCATTGACACAAGGCAGGATGAATCAATGCTTTCATGACCTTACCATCCGAATGTGGCAGCAGAAATGGGGACTCATCAGACCAGGCTACGTTTCTCAAATCTTTTATTGTCCAATTTTGGTGAGCCTGTGTGAATTGTAGCCTCAGTTTCCTGTTATTAGCTGACAGGAGTGGTTTTCTGCTGCTGTAGCCCATCTGCCTCAAGGTTGGACGTGTTGTGTGTTCAGAGATGCTCTTCTGCAGACCTCGGTTGTGACGAGTGGGTATTTGAGTTACTGTTGCCTTTCTATCAGCTGGAGTCTGGCCATTCTCCTCTGACCTCTGGCATCAACAAGGCATTTGCGCCCACAGAACTGCCGCTCACTGGATATTTTCTCTTGCTCGGACCATTCTCTGTAAACCCTAGAGATGGTTGTGCGTGAAAATCCAAGTAGATCAGCAGTTTCTGAAATACTCAGACTAGCTCGTCTGGCATAAATAACCAATGCCAGTACGAAGTCACTAAAATCCCCTTTCTTTCCCATTCTGATTCTCGGTTTGAACTGCAGCAGATCGTCTTGACCATATGTCTACATGCCTAAATGCATTGAGTTGCTGCCATGTGATTAGCTGATCAGAAATTACTGTTAACGAGCAGTTGGACAGGTGTACCTAATAAAGTGGCCGGTGAGTGTGGGTTTCACTTAAATAAACAAAACAATTTATTCATTTATTCATTTTATTTTCAGCTTAATCCCTTTATTAACCTAGGGTCACCACAGCGGAATAAACCGCCAACTTATCCAGCATATGCAGCGAATGCCTTTCAGCTGCAACCCAACACTGGAAAACACGCCTGCATTCACACACATACACTACGGCCAATTTAGCTTATTCAATTCACCTATAGCGCATGTGTTTGGACTGTGGGAGAAACCGGAGCACCCGGAGAACATGCAAACTCCACACAGAACTGGCCCATCCGGAACTTGAACCAGCGACCTTCTTGCTGTGAGGCAACAGTGCTAACCACTGACCCACCGTGCCACCCATGGTTCATGTACACGATTTAAATTTAAGATTTTTAAATTAAGACTTTATCATTTTGTAGTTCTGTCTATGACAGCAGTTGCTGAAATAACACAAATTTCATTTCCAAATTTAATTCAAGCTCTTTCAAGCACCTATGTTTGTTTTTAAGTTCTTTCCAGGCCTTGAATCCATTAAAAAATTCACATTTCAAAGCACTAAATTTAATTTTGACGATTTTTTCCTCGCAGTATCAAAAATAATATCGACCCACATAGCAAATGTTTTCTGGCCCAGTTTCGGGCCCCACAATAAGTTTTCCCTTGGGCCAAGTACCGCAAAGAATGACGGTCCTGAAGTGGCCCATAACTGGATTAAAGACAAGGGCCACACATGGGCCATAACTGGCCTGAATCTCAGGCAATTTATCACCTTTAACTGGCCCTAAACTGGGCCAAAACAGGTTTATTATTGGTACCGATTCTCAGCTATAAGTTTATACTTTAATCAGAAACCCCAAAAACTGAGCCATAACCCAGCCTAATGTTACCTACACAATGTGAACAATCACTACACTGATCTGGGCCACACACCTCCCATCCCCAACTGGCCCAAATGTAGTTTGCCGTCATGCATGCAGTGCCATCATTGCCATGCATGGCCCGGATTCGGCTGACATTATGCATGCCAGTGCCGGCACCACGCCAGCAGTGCCATAATGAGGCCACATTTGGGTCAAGTCCGTTTGCTATGTGGGGAATATCAATGTTCTTCAAGGTATAGTATCGAAGTTACAAATCCCAGTATGGTGACAACAACACTATATCCTACCTTCCGTCTGAACACAGAAAAGGCCAGTCCGCAGGCTTTACACGCCAGGCCTGCGCTTCCTGAGGTGGTGCTGCTGGGCGGGTATGTAGAGTATCCAGCGCTGGGGGCGAATCGAAACGGTCCCGCTCCGGCTCCGAAACCCGGCTGCTGGGTGCGGACGGCCCCGGTGCCCATCACCTCGTTCAGCAGCCCACAACAGGATGCCCACATGGAGGAGGCCCCCGCCTGCAGGATGACAACATGGTCAGATGTGGAGCATGCTATTGTTGATCTTATAATGCAATGCGGAAGTGCGCTCGTTTCTTTTGCAATCGTTTTGCAATTTCAGATTCAGGAGAAATGACTAGGAATAAGAAACTACATATATTCTATATATATATACATATAAAATACATATAAAATATTCTACAAATCAAACTCATACACTGTCCATCAAATGTTAGTTTCACTTTTTTAACACGAGTGCAAAGTCACAGGTTACCATCAGTCAACAACTATAAAAACATGGTTTGACCAAATAATGAAACATCGTTTTGTCATTCAGAGCTATTCTGAGAAAACATCAGCGGGAGAGTTTGTAGAAACCAATGGTAGAAACATGTTAATATAAGTCGATGGAAACAAGTTAACACGAATCCACAACCACAGCAAAGCATATTTTGACTGATAAAGATATTAAAACAGACCATTTCATCTGTAGTCCTGAATAGCTCAGTTAGACAGGTTGATTAATACGTGGACTGAACCTTTTGACTACACGAGTTCTAATCCTGTTGATGACATGTAAATTATAAATAATTTTTAGATAAATTTTGGATATATACTGTTCTGCTACACAGATATTAAAATCAATAATGTTTACACTGACAACAAGTAATAAGAATCTTTATTTGGTATGGGCATGTTTTGTTGCTGTGAAAAAGTGACGAATCTGCCAATCTGCATTATAATTATATATCTAAATAGTAGGGGTTTCAAAATTAATTGTTTCTTCGGTGCATCGTGATGCAGACACGGACAATTCGGTATCGGTTCAGTAATAATCATAACCGGTTATTATGTACTGACGTCATTTATCTCCTATGCGCTATGTCGCGGTAGCTTACTATGGCGAGGGAGGCGAGCGCGAGTGTTTACAACGCTTCACCTACTTGACGCACAAACTGTGCACAATTTCACTGTGTGTGTTTTCTGGACACTCTTTCACTGACACTTACAGCAGAAGCCCCTATTTCACTGCGATTGAGAGAATGAAAGTAAACTCCATTACTCTCTATCGCGGGAGCGGTCGGTAACTCTGGTGTAAGTTGAACGGGAGCGGGAGGTCTAACAATACCGCTCCCGAGCAAGCACGTGTGTGTGTGTGTGTGTGTGTTTATGTGTGTGAATGAGAGAGAGCGTTGCTGTGTGTTGCTGTCTATGTTTGTGTGTGCGTGTATGTGTGTGAATGAGAGGCAGTGTTGCCAGATGTAACTGGGGGTATTTGGATGGTTCCAAATTTCACGAAAAGTGTGTGTGTGTGTGTGTGTGTGTGTGTCGGGGGTGGGGGGGGGGGGGGGGGGGTGCAGGAAGCTCCAAAATGTATGAGGGGTGGTTGGATCATCCCATATTTCACGAAAAGTGGGGGGAACGGTCCCAAGTTTCATGAATAGTAGGGGGGTTACGGCAGATCGCGGGCAGGCGGGCGTACCTTTACAATACCGCCTATGTTATTTTTTTACCCGCTAACTTCGATTCAAAACCGCCCAATTGGGCGGGAAACCGCCCAATCTGGCAACACTGATGAGAGGGCGTGATGCTCTGTGTCGCTTGCTTGGTGCTGTGTGTCTATGTGTGTGTGTGTTTATACAGACAGCCCCAAATATAAAACTGTGTTTGGGGAAAGCATCGTCAATGCACCGAGATATCGAATTGAACCGAATCGATGGCATGATAATCGTAACCGAACCGAACCGTGAGACCAGTGTAGGTTCACACTAGGGCTGGGCGATATGGCAAAAAAAAAAAATCTCGATTTTTTCATAAAGTTTGACCGATTCACGATTTCGATTTCGATTTTTTATTTATTTTTTTATTAATTTTTTTTTAATGTGTAACTACCTTACCAGCTTACCTTGTTCATTTAAATTTAAATGAATGCTGAAACTAGTTTTTTTTTATGCTCACTTGTAAAAGAAAAGCAATCGTGTGACTAAACGCGGTTATGGCACTCTCTCATATAGGGATGCTAAACATAGCTACAATAGAAGTCACAGCAGGTCATATGTTGTGCAGCTTTGGGCAAATTTTATTTGGAGAGAAAATGACCAAAATGTAACTTGAAGATTAAAAAGGATTGGAGGGGAAATAAATATTCAAATCTCTGTACATAACAGAAAAATAAACAATGATAATGCAACAATAGTTTATCTGTATTAGTGGCATGGCAGAAATATATATTTAGACAGGCCTTGTCAAAGTGAGCGGGCACTTTCACTAATAAAAATGATAGCACTTAAATTATTTCATAACAATCAATAAAATAACAGCGGTTTTATATCAAAAATTGGTAATGATATAAAATATACTACATTTTGATGGTAAAATATAACCATTTAAACGATTTTGTATTTAAATATTAAATAACGAATGCATCAAGTTAAATATAAAAAAACGAATGAAACAACACACAGCATATCAGGATATAAAGGACTATATTTAGCAGAATGCTGCTCTTTTTATCTTTGTAATTTTATAGTTTTATTTTTGTTATTTTAATTATTTTTTGTCTTCATAAATAACTAACGAGCTATAGACAAATATCTGCTTGACGTTTTAGAAAATATTTGTGCGTAGCTCCACCACGCAGTATATATTAAAGATCACCGTGAAAAAAAAAAAACCCACAGAAACCTGTTACATATCTATATATATTTAAATGTCTTATATTTAACTGAATCGTATAATGGCCTATAGCTGAAATGTTGGAAATTGCTTAATTTATTTTTTATAAAACATTTGTCGATATGTATTGATATTTTTTGGAGTAAAAACTGCCGACATTTAATAATCCATATTTATTTTTTTCATTCATTCATTTTACTTGTTTATTGGTGCATATATGGGTAATGATTTAATTCATACAGTACCTTGGACAGCTACTGTGCCACTCCGTAATTCAAGCAAAAGTCCAAATTAAAGAAAGATTTGACTTTCTGCGGTGACCGACATTTACAACACGTAACCGTCCTTCAGGTGGTGCGCGGGTCCCCGTCTCGCAGCTCGCGCGGGAGACACAGACGGCTGCGGGACGCGAACAACAGCACGACGCGCATGGAAACATTCGCGAAGCTGGCTGTCTGACTGCGGGGCTGTTGTTGCTCTAGCGGGAAAATGTCCCGGTGTTCCCAATGGCCGGTCCGCCCTGGCGCGCTTCCGCTACCAGCTGTGGCAGCACATCAACAGAGCCGCGACGTCAACACACAGAATCAGCACGGTTGTCTAACAGTTTAGAATGGTTTGGCACGATAGTGGAAAAGCGGCTTTAATATTTTTATTAAAAAAACCGCGATTCCTCGATTTTGTAAAAAATAAAATCATCTTAAAACGTAAATTCGAATTAATCGAAAAAAATCGAAAAAACCGCCCAGCCCTAGTTCACACCTCTACTAAATAGCTTACATCTGGAAAGAACACTAGTAAACACGGTCACCAGTTAAACCGTAACACCGGCAAATTACTGGTTATGTTACAACTTCTCTTTCCAGAAAATAGCTGGCATGAATTTACCGGTATACATATCAGACTGTATGTGTGAAAGGGGCTATTGATGCAAAAACTATATTGTTCAGCCCTATTACTGATCATAAATATCTTCTTTCAACAAACATGACCGATTGTGCAGCATCATGAACAACTGAATGCACTAAACATTCAACACTTATAAACTCTACTAGTGATCATCTGAAATAAAGCAACACTTTGCAGTCTTTAAGTGAATCCTCAAGGAACCCGATACAGTGTAACTTGCTGTAAGAGCAAGGCAATGTTCCAGCGTATCTGAAGCAGTAAAACAGCGTCGATACAGCAACACGGCCATGAGACACAAACAGCCAGGATTAATGGACGTCTCTCAGGTTTCAGCCAAATGCATGTGCAAACCAAACAGAGCTTTCATAATCATCGTAAAAGCAGACATTACCGGGAGTATTCTTACTCTCCGAAGGTCTAATAGTCTGGGGTTTCTGAGAGCTTTCATTTACTTAGGGTGTAAATTTAGAAGATGCTGGTTAAGTCATTAAGCTTTCACTCTTCATAATACTGCTGATATACGCTCTGGTTTACATCTCAGCCCTTTCTGCTTCACTCACAGAGAGGAAATTATGATCTGATTGAATAGAAAGGATCATATTTTATTCAGTTATTATTCTTATTTTGCTTGTTGTCTATTTGAAATGGATTGTACAACAATAATAATCTATTTCAATGAAATATATACAGGAGTTGGACAATGAAACTGAATTCATTAGTATGGTGTAGGGCCTCCTTTTGCTGCTAATACAGCATCAATTAGTCTTGGGAATGACTGCACAGTGGCCAAAGAGAGATTGAGCCGTTCTTCCTGCAGAATAGTGTTCACATCACTGTGATTGGTGGAAGAAAAACATTTCTAGACTTGCTCCTCCAAAACATCCCAAAGTGGCTCAATAATATTTGGATCTGGTGACTTTGGAGGCCATGGAAGATGTTCAACTTCACTTTCATGTTCATCAAACCACTCTGTCACCAGTCTTGCTGTATGTTGTTGCGTTGGCAGGTGTGTGTGTGTGTCTGTCTCTCCCTCTCTTTTCATCTGCAGGCCCCCCCTAATTACGCAGAAGACGTGCCCTGGGATTGGCTGGAGTGACCCAGGGCGTCCTATGAAAAAAGGAAAACGAGCGTGGGGCGGGAGAGCAAGTTGGTTGGCGTGTTGTTTTGCGTTTGGTGTGATATAAAAACGATTTTATTGCTAAGTGCTATTTTTGATTGTGTTTCCCGTGTTGGTGTGTAAATTTTGACTCTTTGTTGTGTATTCATCCCTATTTCCCTCTCTTGTTATTTTGTTTTTGGTTTGTTTGTTTGTTGATATTGTAAATAATGAATTCTGTATATACACTGTGAGAAGCAGTAGGGGTTGGACGCCACACTTTTATTTTGTGTCAATATTTTCTCCTGTTTTTTTTATATATAGTCAGCTAGGTAGGGGTAGAATTTGTATTTTTATTTCTGTTATTTTGCTAAGTGTAGCTAGTTTCGTTTGGGTGTTTAGTTAGAGTGTACTTTTGCTTATTATTTTTTTTTGGAGGTCCTCTCCGAGGTATTTGGCTTCACGATTTGGTTGATAAAAAAAAATGACAACCCAGATAGCATAGGAATGTGGGCCACTTTAGGCAGTTATGCGGCACTGGTGGTCTTCCTTCGGCCCAGACAAAATGAATGTGAGCCTGAAGTGGCCCACCTGTACAATAGCAAAGGTGTGCCAAAGATTCAAATTCATATATGGGCCATTTAAGGCAAAGATTTGGCACTTATGGCAAAATGTAATCTGAATGTGAGCCTAATGTGGCCCATGTGGAAAATTATAAATTTGGCCCAAATGATGGAGGACAAATGTGGGGCACAGTTGGCAAAAATGTGGCATAGTCATTTAAGGGTAATCTGGGTCTAAACCTAAATTGGCTCACACGTGTAAGTGCAAAAGTGGCCCAGTTATCTTAAGACATATGTGGGCCACTTTTGGCAAATATTTGGCACAGTAAGCTCTGGCTAATGCGGCTGTGAGCCTAATGTGGCCCAGAGAAAATATGGCAAATGTGGCCCAGTTATTTTAAAACATATGTGGGCCACTTTTGGCAAATACTCGGCACAGTAAACTCTGGCTAATGCAGCCATTAGCCTATAGTGGCCCAGAGAAGATATGAAAAATATGGCCCAGTTATCTTAAAACATATGTGGGCCACTTTTGGTGAATATTCAGCACAGTAAACTCTGGCTAATGCAGCCATTAGCCTATAGTGGCCCAGAGAAGATGTGGAAAATGTGGCCCAGTTATCTTAAGACATATGTGGGCCACTTTTGGCAAATATTTGGCACAGTAAGCTCTGGCTAATGCGGTTGTGAGCCTAATGTGGCCCAGAGAAAATATGGCAAATGTGGCCCAGTTTAAAACATATGTGGGCCACTTTTGGCAAATACTCGGCACAGTAAACTCTGGCTAATGCAGCCATTAGCCTATAGTGGCCAAGAGAAGATATGGAAAATATGGCCCAGTTATCTTAAAACATATGTGGGCCACTTTTGGTGAATATTCGGCACAGTAAGCTTTGGCTAATGTGGATTTGAGCCTATAGTGGCCCAGAGAAGATATGGCAAATGTGGCCCAGTTATCCTAAACCAAATGTGGGCCACTTTTGGCAAATATTTGGCACAGTTAGCTCTGGCTAATGTGGCTGTCAGCCTAAAGCGGCCCACAGAAGATATGGCAAATGTGGCCCAGTTATCTTAAAACATATGTCGACCACATAGACTAAAGTCACCATCATCATGGAGAAAAGTGTTCGCTTTAGTTGGGCTTATATCCCTGAACCTCTTAATATTAATTTTCTTTTGGGCTGCTGTAACTTTTAAGAACTTTGCTTGAAAATGTTATTCATTACAGCAAACAAAGACAAGTAAAAAAAATATGAATGAAATAATATAATTCACTGATGTTAACCAATGTTTAATCCATTATTAAAAGTAACATGCTTGCACATGCCACAGAATTATGAAGGTTTATAAGCTAAAAAAAATTCTATGGTTCAACTTCTGCTCACAGAGACGTCAATAATCAGCGTATAAAACTCAACAACAGTGACAATTAACAAAATAAACAAAGCTCACAAACAGGATACTAAATGTGACAAAGTCAACATAAACAGCAGAATCAAAAAAAAAAAATGAAAACTGTAGCATCAATACGCTATAGAATGTATTCATACTACAATGCATGCTAGGGTCTTTGCCACACCCAGCAAGTGTAAGGTGTAGCCCAGATCTGGGCCTGAATAAAAGCAAATTGTGGCCCAGAATAGGGTCAGTTCTGGTTCATTTGGTTGAATTCTGGCTAATATGTGGTATTGCTTTGGCTTATTTGTGGCCCAGATCTGACAAACAAGAGCGGACCGCCCTAGAGCCATCATTCCATTCAGTATGTGGTCCAGATGTAAGTGTCTGGTGTGGGCCAGATCTGGGCCAGAATAAAAGCTAACTGTGGCCCAGAATAGGGTCAGTTCTGGTTCATTTGGTTGAATTCTGGCTGATATGTGATATTGCTATGGCTTAATTGTGGCCCAGATCTGGCAAACAGGAGCTGACCGCCCTAGAGCCATCATTCCATTCAGTATGTGGTCCAGACGTAAGTGTCTGGTGTGGGCCAGATTTGAGCCACATGAATTTTGCTAGCTGCCAAAAAAGACAAATAAACGGACCCGACTCCAAAGGGTCACAAAAGTGATTTTATTTGTCCGGAGTTCTTTTTTGTTGTGGTCTTGACCCTAGACCAGGGTCGTAATGTATTGGTCCATCATCATCCTGATACACGGTGCTGCCTTCACGATACAGTGTTTGAACCATTGGGTGCACATTGTTCCCCAGAATGCTTCGGTAGTCCTTGGCAGTGACCCAGCACCCATCTAGCACAAGTATTGGGTCTAGGGAATGCCATGATATTGTAGCCCAAACAATCACTGATCCACCCCTATGCTCCACTGTGGGCATGCAACAGTCTGGGTGGTACGCTTCTTTGGGGCTTCTCCACACTGTAACTCTCCCAGATGAGGGAAAGACAGTGAAGGTGGACTCATCAGAGAACAATACATGTTTCACATTGTCCACAGCCCAATATTTTCACTGCTGGCACCATTGAAACCAATGTTTGTCATTGGCATGAGTGACCAAAGGTTAGGCTATAGCTCCCAATGAACAGTTTTGGTGGAAACAAGAGAGTTTAAGAGTTTATTCACCCATAATGTTGAGTGCATTGCAATATTTTAAGCAAAACTGTGCTATTATACTGCTAATTAAACCTTCACACTCTGCTCTTACTGGTGGAATGTGCAATTAATGGAGATTGGCCACCAGGGTCAGTGTATCTTTTGGTCATTGGATTTTTATTTTAGAAACGGATATTGAAAAACGAAAAACGAGTCTTTTTTTGATTTTCGTTATAAAACTAAAAAAAGAAAATTGAAACTCAATGCGTTTTTTGATTTTCATTTTTTTAATTTAAAACGAAAATCAAAAAACGGCTCGTTTTTCTTTTTCATGGTGAAAAACAGGAAAACTAAATTCAAAAATGATTTTATTGTAATTTTTTATTTTAAATAACAAAAAAAAAAAAATCACCAGAAAACAAAAACGAATAAAGACTTGTTTTTTATATTCCGAAACCAGATAGGCCGACTCATTCACGGTGACGCAATGCTGCCACGCACAGGCTAGCCTACTATAGGCTATTATTTTTTCCACTTAATAATGTTATAAAAGGTATTTTCTTGTGATATCAGGATTTTATTAAGACATATTTTCCTCATTAAGACAACATATTTCTCATATAAGGGCCGGTTATAGGCTATATATTTATTTTTTGTTAGCATGTTTTAAATGAAACAACCTTTATTTTGACATTACATGCAAGCATTAGGTTGCTTTACTGAACACTTTTCTGAAAAGAAAGTTTTAATGTTGTTAAAACCATAATACTTCCACTTCCCGAAGTTTACCAGGAATTATTTCAAGTGAGGGAGGCATTAATACAGTTGTTCGTTACGCACATTTCAATAAGTCATAATATTTAAAAATAAAAATGAACAATTAATTGTATCTGAAAGGAGGCATGCTGCACAAACACCCTGATAAGCATCCCGTGTCTTTTAAAAACGGACGATCACTAAGCTTCCAGATGAGTTGTGTGCGTGCGTCATCACCGTGCTACAGTGGGTCTATCCATAATTTCATATAGCCATGTGCAAATATAGCAGCAGATTTTTAATACATAAATTTAAATTATTTAAAAATTGGCTACTGCTATTACATATATATATATATATATATATATATATATATATATATATATATATATATATATATATATATATATATATATATATATATATATATATATATATATATATATATATATATAAAACTATAACACAGAGAGATGAGCAATGATTCCAAACGAATGTCCAATGTTACTGTCACTCCTGAAATGGAAGTGATTTTAACAATAAACTTTATCTTCAGAAAACTGTTCAGCAATGCAAATAATGCATATATCGTCAAT